>JAZKJV010000601.1:122290-820682 GCA_037367405.1 Ottelia alismoides
GCAATTCTTGACCCTCATGCAGTGAGATAACAAGGAGCAGATTCTGATACAGCTGGAGCTGACATATAAGATTGGGGAGAATGATTCGTGGAAATAAGATTCTGATTGCGAACATATAAGATTCAGGAGAAGGATTCGTGGAAATAAGAACGATCCGGCTCCCATTGCGAAGATGGATCGGACCAACTATGAGTTGTGATCCATGCAATTCTTGACCCTCATGGAGTGGGATAACAAGGAGCAGATTCCGATACAGCTAGAGCCGACATATAAGACTGGGGAGAACGATTCGTGGAATAAGATGACGCGTACACGTGTATTTGGTTCTTTGAGACTATAGTCATGTATATTGTCAATGATGTCATGAACCAGTCTACAGGATTGGCGATGTAAGATATCCTCACAGCCATATCTGGCCAAGTGAAAAATGAGGCCAAGATGCTTCAATGTTGACTACATGACCAAGCAAGGTTTTAAATTTCGATTTCATTTCGAGATGGTGAGAAAACGAATCAATATCGAAATTTTGATGAAATTTCGCCAATGTCGGCCAAATCCGGCCTAGATTTGTGATATTCGAGATTTTAATTTTGGTAGGGTGTCGAAACTCAAATTCGTCGAAATTTGAAACACTGGACCAAGTAGAATGGTTGTCCTCTACATATTTTGCACTCTTCCCTTCCGTGGCACGTTCGAGAATATTCACAGCTTCATGTCCATGAATCTACTTAGCAACAGATGTACGAGTTTTCTTGGTTGCTCTAGACCATGAGTACGAGGCAACACTCGTACAACTTCTTATCGACGCGACTATACCTCCCGTGAAGGAAGCATATAGTCATCTTAACAGGATCACTGTCCCACCAATTGCCACCACATAGACTTCTTAGGAGAAGGCTGCATCTTGTGTCGGAGAGGTTCTATTCAATTCATAGGAGGCAAATTCCTTAGTAGTGTACTTTAAGAACATTACTCCTTGAATATGGTATGAAAAATGTTAATTCCGTAAATAGTGTACTCAAATCGCATGGAATATATGCGATATACATGTCACATATATATAATGCAACACTTCTACAATAGTAAACCAAATTTGACATTTTTCGACATTCAGTGATAATGAAACTCGCACGGAATCTATGCGATATAATTAAAAAATGACTTATTTCTATGTTCTATAGGTTTTTTATCTGTCAATAATATATGCATCTCGCATGGCTTATATGCGATATACATAAACGCATATGCGATTTCACTACATTATTCAGTGAATTAATGTTTTTAGGATTATATTCGAGGAATTATGTTCTTCAACTGCACTACTAATAATTTACCTCCAATTCAGAGGGTGTGATCCACGTGACAGAGGAGGTAGATGTCAGCGTTGTCCATGTACCGATTGCCATCATCTGGTCATTCAGAGGATATATGCTATCAGAAGCATGGATATCCCGCTTCTGCTCGTGTAACTAAGCAATCAGAGGCTCGTGACAGTTCGACCTCTTTTACAGATTTGCGTCTAGCTGATGTTGTCTCCTTTCTGAGGAGATATTGACTCTTGCTGCTGGCACCGCTACATGTTGCCCAGATGTTGTAGCTCTATTAGAGCATCTTTGAGATTAGGGATGCAAACGGTTACGGATATATCCGTATCCTATCCGTCACCGTATCCATTTTATACAAATTTTGACATCCGTATCCGTATCTGTTTAAAAGGGATACAGATATGAATATCGTTTTGATATCCAGCAAACATCCGTATCCGTATCTGTATATCCGTTTTTTGTTTACAAATATAGTCATAGATTTATTTTTAACCATATATAACATAATTCTATAGCTTCTTCTACCATATATGTATAGTTTTTATGATACAAACACATTTAGTAAATTTTATATCACATGTTTGTCCAATTCATATATATTAAGTCGATTCTATAAAATATTTCTAACATTATTGTTATGCGATCAATATCCGTTTTACATATGTATCCGTTTTTTTAAGGATATGGTAAGCTAGTTTTAAATATCCGTCAATATATGTTTTCACATCCGTATTCGTATTAAAAAATGGATAAGGATACGGTAATACCTATATCCGTATCCGACCGTTTGCTTCCCTATTCGAGATCCTCACGGACATGGTGATTGGATGTGGTTGTGAATAGAGGAGGCTTTACATATTGTCTGATTTCCCATATGCTGGTGCCTCTCTACCGTTCCCTACTAGATCCGTCTCACCATACATCTGTTATCTTCAATGCGGTTATCTTCCTCTACAAAAGTTGGTGATGTCCTTTTACAGATCTCGCAATTTACTTCTAATGTGAGGCTTGCCAGGTTGAGAAGCATCACCGTTTTTTTCTCGATTGTCAGAGTTGTAGTAGCAATCATTTATTTGAGTTCGTCCATTTTAGAATTTGGGGTCCCAATCGTGTTCCCGATTACCATGGATGCATGTATTATCTTGTATATGTGGATGATTTTTCTAAATTATCTTAGATTTTTCTTTTGAAAAACAAGTATGAAGCTAGGCCTGCCATTATATCGTTCATCATTGAAATAAAGAATCTTTTCTCTACTACTGTTAAATTTATTGGCTCTGACAACGCCTTAGAGTTCTGCACAATTACAATTGTCTGAGTTCTTCAGGTGTCTTGGCATTGTACACCAGACCTCGTGCCCTTACACTTCTTAACAGAACTGTGTTGCCGGACACAAATGCCGTCACTTGATATGACTGGGACACTTTTGATCCAGAGTCATGCTCTACACTCTTTCTGTAGTGATGCGGTTCTCACTGCATGCTACGTGGTGAACCATACGTCGTCTTTAGTTTTAGGAGAGAAGGTCTTTTTCTTGATTGTGTTTCTTGAGAAGGACCTATTCTCCCTTACACCTCGAGTATTTAGCTCTATCGCCGTTGTTCATCACCTGACTCCTTGTTTGACAAGCTCTCCCCTAAAGATGTCAAGTGTGGTCTTTGTAGGCTACTCTTGTACCCAGAAGGGGTGTTGTTGCCTCAACCTTGCTCGATGGAAAAACTATGTTAGTACTGATGTCACCTTTTTGAGTCTGTTATGTATTTCTCTCCTACATGTGAGAGGTTGACTTCGTGTGATTCTGGAGAGAAGGTATACATGCCTCCTTCACCTATGGCACCACCATCTCCAGTCCCACTAGTACCTCCACCATCTATACCGCCACCATCACGGCTACCTGCTCCTATGGGCTATGGCTCCCCCTCCACCACCTCCTAGTATTGTTACGTCTCCAACGATTCCCCGTGCTCATAGGCCTTCCCCATTGTCCATCACGTCCCAATTATGTAACGAGAACTTTGTTTCTACTGATGACACTAGTGATTCGTTTATGCATCATGCTAGTTTAGAGGATTGGTAGGTACCCTTTCAGGAGAATAGTTTACCGATTCAGGAGTAAGGTGGTCTTGATGTGCCTACTGCTTTTCGAAAGCAGAGACATACATGTGCTACTTAATTTCTCGCAACCCATGTTTCTTTGGGACGTCTCTCATAGGATTTCATGAGGTCTATCATAGGATTGTTAGACGTAGAGATACCACGAACATACCGGGAGAGGATGAATGGCAATCAGTGGCATCTTGCTATGGAGAGTAGATGGTCGCGTTACAATCACGTGGCACACAGAGCATTAGTACAGCTCCTACAAGAACATATGTTGTGGGATGCAAGTGGGTCTTCACAATGTAGCAACAAGCAAGTGGCTGTGTGAATCGCTACAAGGCGAGGCTTGTGGCTCGTGGGTTCACCCGGACTTATAGTTTTGACTATCATGATTCTTCCTCTTAAGCGGCTTGTCATTCTACACTGCAGATCTTTCTCTCTATTGCACTGTCACACGGTTGGTCCCTATATCAACTTGATGTGAAGAATAAATTTCTTTATGGCAAACTGCAGGGGGAAATCTACATGTAGCAACTGTCATGGTTGGCTGCTGAGCAAGAGCGTCATATGGTGTGTAACCTCCATACGGCTATCTATGGCCTTAAGCAGAGCCCAAGAGCATGGTTTCAGAAGCTCTCAGACTTGATAGAGCATCAACAGTTCATGAGATTGACTGCGGACCATTCACTGTTCCTTCAGAGGTCACAAAGAGGTTCAATTGCTATATTGATTTATATTGATGATGTCATTATTACATGGGTTGATATGGATGCAGTCCATATGATTTTGAGGTATCTAAAGATCTCTGTTGGCGTTGGTCTTTTATTTAGCAGTTGAACATCCCTTGCTGTTACAACATGCACAGATGCGAATTATGCGAGATGTCCCAAGGACAGAAAGTCTACCTAATGTTTTGTTGTACTCATAGGAAGCTTTTTGGTGTAACGGAAGAGCAAGAAGCAGACTGTGATCACCGGATTGAATGCGGAGTCTGACTACATAGCCATGGAACATGGAAGTACGATGATGATGTGTGTCAGATCCGTTCTTACTGAACTAGCTATTGATATGCTTCTTCCCATGCATCTTTAATGCGGCAACGAAGCTGCTCTTTTTATTGACAACATCCTTGCTTTCCATGAGAGGACCGAGCATATAGAGGTAGACTGTCACTACAGTCGTGACATGATTCAGAAGGGTCATGTCATCTCAAGAAAACATACATCAAACATGTTCACCACGGTCCTAACTAGAGGGCCATTTTGGAGATGTTGTTCCAAGCTGAGCATGATTGATATCTACACTCTAGCTTGAGGGGGAGTATTGAGATATTAGTTATCATTATTATTCTGTGTATTTCCTTTCTTTCAGTCTACATTATGTAATTTACCCAATCAAGTTTATCCTCTATGTAAGAGAACCCTAGGGCATCATGAATAAACAACTCATTCTTTTCTTTCCACACCTATGGTCTCCTTCTCTTCGCGCGGATCTACGCGTGCGTTCCCCTAATGCAAGTCTCATCTTCTTGTAAGCTCGTGCTACTGCCAACATCTGTTTTTCATGTTTTTTTTACCTTGCTTCGAAATAGTAGCTCCTGAACTCCCCACTTCCTGCTCGTGCCTTGCTTTGGTCTGCGAAACACCGACCTTAATTTTGCAGAACGTTCAGAATTTCTCCTCCCTTCTCTGATGCCCCAATGTTTGGCCCTTCAACTTTTTCACTATCGCCCCCAAAAACCTCCAGTTGAGATGGGGTGTGAGTCCATACACAAGAGATTCGACCCCAGATGGGAGAGTTGGGTCCGTAGAGCGATCCGACATGGGTCTCGAGTGGTCACAATCAGACCGCAACGAGTCCAGAGATTTGCCATTAATTGAGTCCATGCCCAAAGCCCTCCCCAAAAGCTATGCCATGGTTCGACCTAAATGGACCCGATCATGTTTGCCAACCGACCCGGATCAATCATCCCAAAAAAACCATATCCTGAAAACACTTAAATTGGGTTTGCATCACCTCTTGGAGTCTCCCTACTCCGCAAATCATGCCTCCTTGCCAATTTCATCGGTCTCGAATTCAAAATAGGTCTCCCTTCCAATGCCACATGAATTTTTACTTGCTAGTCATGTTGCGCTTATGAATCTTCCCGATAATCTCCTACGATCGTTTGGAGAATCGCCGATCGAATCATCAGAAGAATCATCGTGAACTCTGTCGGTGCCACCATTCTTCCAATGCTCGCTTCCACCTCCGACTTCCTTTCCACCACCTGTGGTGATATCTTTTTATCCTGCACCACTCCCACCGCATGTCAGCCCATTTCATCACAACCTCCGCCAACTCCTGGTGGATGCTTGTTATCGCGACCAGGAACCATGGTTTCAAATTTCACTAAAATATCGACGACTTTCATTGATATTTCGGTTTCGACATGAGGTTGAAATATTGAGCGATATGGTGATATGGGCGCCTTTTCGGGTCATTCCTTTACAATTGCTGGTCGATATGGGTGAAATTTCGACGATGTTTCGACAAAATTTCATCGAAATATCGTATCAACATGGTGTCAACATGGAATTCGAAATTGATATTTATATTTAAATCATTGCTTGAGACGTTAAAGTTGCTGGCGGAGCTCTTGACGGTCTTGTATCAACACCAACAGCTCCCAGTCTTCATCGGGGTAGGCCTATTCGTAGCACCGATCCAACAAAATCCATAGACCATAGTGCCTCACAAATGACCCTGATGCCACAACTCATCGAAAGCCCCTTCATCTCCACCAACCACTTGGGACGTACACGTACCCCATCAGGCCCATCACACAATCATGGCTTCTACTAGACCACCTTTGTGGGGAATAACCCCTCATCATTGACTAGAAGCAATCGAACCTTATTTGCCTCAATACCATGCACATACAAAGACATTTCCAACAACCAAGCCGCATTTTCCACACAACCTGTCGCGCGACCTTTCTCCATAACCGCCAACACTAACATCTAAGAGTCCCTACTTCCTTCTGCAGTGAGGATACTATCGATGGGGTTCCCTTCTCGACATCCACCTCCTTTCTCCCATTATCAAAGGGGTAATCTTTTCCAAATCCACTCACCTTCTGTACCATCGTGGTGGAGGATCTCCCGCTGACCTGGCTATGCTCCGCCCTCCGCCAACCGTGCTAACATGATCATGGGTGGCTACCCTTTTGCCCTCTATCTGCTCCCTCCCTACCGGCTCACAGCAGGGGCCTCTCATCGAGTCCCCCAGTGAACCCAATTTCAACTGTGCAAAACAAGAAATCCTAGAGCTGAAGAGTTACATTCCTCGCAATATATTTCATCCACAAACCAATAAGGGGGAAATCTAGAGTTTTAAGAATTCTCATGAAGTGCATTGTAGGTGATATATGAGCTCCCCCCTAGTGTGTCACTTGGGAATGCCCACCATAAACAAGAGCAACTGATCGACCTAGTTCCACATGTTTGTGGATCTTGAACTGTTATCTATCTCCATAAATGTGCCATGATGTTCCGTATTGATTTATTTATTATGTACCATTAACATAACAACGACAACAAAACCTTTTTCCATATTTAGTAGGGTCGGCTACATGGATTCTTTGCCTCCATTTGGATAAGATCATAAGCTATTACAAAATCTAGAATGATTTTCCCTATTCATTTCTAGCCCTGAAGCCATGTCCTCCATGGACACTATCATACCCGGAAGCATCCTTTCTCACATGTTCATTAAGATCTCCACCTAGGCCAAATCATCTTTCTTTCGTGGATTCCTTACATAATCTTATCCAAATCCTCTCAATTAGCTTGTTTAATCCTCTCGTCTATACCAATTTACGGTGCGTAAACTGTGATGATATTCAGAATTTCTTCTTCAAGTACCACTTTTAGTAAATAATCTGATCCCCTGATCTTTGTCTCAACCACACAATTCTTTAAATCTTTGTGAACAATCGATCCAACACCATTTCTGCCCTTATCTTTACCCGAATACCAAAGTTTTAAAGCAGTCTTCTCAATCTCCCCTGCTTTCTCTCCAACCCATTTTGTCTCATGTAGACATAATATCTAAATCTTCCTTCTTTACATCGTATTGACTATCTCCATCGATTTGCCAGTCAAAGTGGCAGTATTCCAACTACCTATCCACAACTTCCTTTGCAACCTTTTTGGACTAACTTCTTTACCCGCATGCATCCATCATGCGAGAACCCTTGAAAATTTTGGACTGCATTCAGACGGTGATGCAATAGAACAAGATTATTTACTCGTATGTATTCCTCATGCGAGAACCCTTGTAAATTTTGAACTACATCCAATGCGACGTAATGACCCTTGCCAACTTCTCATTGAATTCGGGTGATGCAACACATCGCAAGTAGGAAGCGCTCCAATGAAACTCTAGATATTTGAGCCAACTTTGAAAGATCTGAACGGGTTTGAGGTAAATTCCTAAATAGTGTTCTTAAAGGGATAGTATTTAGTAAGTTATCTAAACGGTTTCGAGACACATTCCTAAATAATGTTATTAAAAGAACACTATTTTCGAATTTATCTCTCCTGTGCTGGCTGTTGGCCACCTAATGCGCAACTCTCCTCAATTTACCTGGACTTGGGATCGGCTATGTCTGAGTTTGTATGTACCATTAACATAGTTATAAAAAAGTATGTATGCAATACATGACGAGCAGGTAGCATGCTGGTACTATATACTCTGATGGTCTGAGTGGGAGTCTTGTTGCTTGTTGTCTGTCTCAATTGTGATAAAAAATCACCTACCTTCTGATTAAAGGTGGAAATGGATGGTTTCGTCATTTAGTCAGGTTGATTGGTTACACGAAGGGAAGGAGTAGAATGCCCATGGTTTTGATAACGAGTATTCTTTATATGACTAGTTTGTTGATAACATGTATATTGTTTTCTAAAGCGACAGATCCTTCTCCTTTGTTTTTGTTTCTTGGTCCCTTGATCAACATGGATTTAAGCAAATACTTAGATTTCGTTGAGGTGTTCCCTACTTTCGATGCGTTACATCACCCGAATGCGATGAAAAATTGGCAAAAGCTGCTACATCGCTGCCTGGATGTAGTTCGAATTTTGCAAGGGTTCTTGCATGGGGAACACATGCGAGTAAATAAGCTAGTTCCACTGCATCGCCGTCCGGATGGAGTCTAAATTTGCAAGGATTGTCGCTTGATGGACGCATGCGCGTAAAGAAGTTAGTCCAAAAGATTTTGCAAAGGAAGTTGCAAATAGGTTGTTGGATATTGGCACATTGACTGGCAAATCTTTGGAGATCGTAGATACGATGGAAAGAAGGAAGATTCATATACTATGTCTCGAAGAGACAAAATAGGTTGGAGAGAAGATAAGGGTAAAGATACATGCTTTAGACTTTGGTATTCAGGTAAAGATAAGGGTAGAAATGGTGTTGGATTTATTGTTCATATGGATTTGAAGGTTTGTTTGGTTGAGGTGTACAGATTCGGGGATCAGATTATTTTGCTAAAATTGTTGCTTGAAGAGGAAATTCTGAATATCATCTCAGTTTATGCACTGCAATTTGGTTTAGATGAAAGGATTGAACAAGCTTTGTGGGAGGATCTTGAAAAGATTTTGCCTGGAATCCCACAAAGAGAGATGATTTGCATGGGTATCTTAATGGACATGTGAGAAAGGATGCTTCATGTATGCTAGCATTCATGGAGGCCGTGACTTCAGGGATAAAATGAAGTGGGAAAAAATATTCTGGATTTTGCAACGACTTATGATCTTTTCGTAGCAAACACTCTCTTCAAGAAGATGGAGGAGCATTTAATTACTAAGAGTGGCCCGACTAGAACACAAATAGATTACTTTGCGTTGAGGAAAAGAGATCGGTTGTGTTGCAAACACTGCAAAGTAATCCCAAGAGAGGGTTTGGCAACCCAACATCGCTTGTTAGTCATGGACGTGTAAATAAAAGGGCTGGTAAAGAAAATGAGGATCTCCAAGATAACTAGAACTAGATGGTGGAATCTTCAACTGAAGCAATCAAGCTTTAAGGAGAAGGTTTTAGAAGACTTATCTTGAGATTATAGCAGAAGTACAAACATGATTCGGGAGGCGATAACATCTTGTATTCGAAGGGTAGCTAAAGAAATGCTAGGCGAGTCAAAGGGAGGAGCTCCAGGCCAAAAGGAGTCTTGGTGGTGGAGTGAAAGGGTGCAAGAGAAGCTCAAAATTAAAAGAACATGCTTTAAGGCCATGTCTAAGGATAGAACATAGGAAACAATCATAAACTACAATGATGCAAAGAAGGCTGTAACAGAAGTTAAGTCAAAAGCTTATGAAGTTTTGTACAAAAATCTCGACTCTTGGGAAGGCCAGAAGGATATATTCAGGTTGGCCAAAGTAAGAGAAAGAAAGATCAAAGACCTTTCTCAAGTGAGATGTATTAAGGATGAGGAAGATCATGTGCTTGTTATTCAGAAGGATATAAAGACTAGATGGAAGCAATATTTCCATAAGTTTTCCATTTGGGAAGGAAATAGAGAGGTCACTTTGGGCGGTCTAGTTAGTAGTGCAAATTACTTGAATCGTTCAAGCTATTGACGAATACAAAGAAAGGATGTAGAGGAAGCTTTGAAGGTTATGGGACCTGGAAAAGGCATAGGACTGGATGACATTCCTATAAAAGTACGGAGAGTTTAAGTGAGCATGATTTGACTTGGCTTTCAAATTTACTCAATGTTATTTAGCGAAGCAAGAAAATTCGGAAGATTGGAGGAGAAGTATTGTGGTGCCTCTTTATAAGATAAAGGGGACCTTTAAAAATTTTCAAATTACAGAGGTATCCTGCTGATAAATTACACTATGAAAATTTGGGAACGTGTGATCGAAAGATGGCTGAGGCAAGTTTCCATAGTATAAGAAAACCAATTTGGATTCATGCCAGATCGCTCAACAACTGAAGCCATCCATTTGCTGAGGTGGCAGCACCTCCATATGATTTTTTTTGATTCGGAGAATGCTTATGATTCTGTCCCACATGAGATATTGTGGAGACTTTTAGAGAAGAGACAAGTAACTGTCGTATACATTAACCTCATAAAGGATATGTATGATAGGGCTTTATCTTGTGTATGGATCCAATCCGGGAAGACTGACTATTTTGACATCAACATTGATTTACATCAAGGTTCAACTTTGAGTCCATTTCTTTTTACTTTGATGATGGACGAGTTGACAGGTCACATTCAGGATGAGATACCTTGGTGTATGTTATTTGCTGATGATATTGTGTTGATTGATGAGCCTAGAAATGGAGTAAATGAGAAGCTTAAGGCCTGGAGACATTCCTCAACAGATACAAGATTTAGTATAGGTAGGGATAAAGTCGATTATATGGAGTGCACTTTTGATGAAAGCAATGATGGAGGAATCGAAGTGAAGATGGGTGAAGATAACATTCAGAAGAGAGGTTCTTTTTGATGCATGGGATCTATTTTGCTTCATGATGGGGAAATTAATGGAGATGTTACTAATAGAATAAATGCATGCTGGCTAAAGTGGAGAGGAGCCTTTGTTGTTTTCTGTGATGAGAAAATTTCTTTAAAAACTAATGGAAAGTTCTACAAAGCAAGTGTAAGACCTGCTATGTTCTATGGATTTGAATGTTGGCCTGTGAACCATAGACATCTGCAGAGAATTGTAGTAGCATAAATAAAAATGCTAAGGTAGATGTGTGGAGACACATGTAAAGATCGGATTCAGAATGATGCGATCAAAAGGAAAGTTGGTGTAGCTCCTATCGAGGATAAGATGCGAGAAAACCACTTAAGGTGGTTTGAGGTCAGATGATGCATCGGTTAGGATATGCGAGTTTTGGGATGTTGATCTGGCTAAGAGATGGCGACGACGACCCAAGAAGTGTTGGAATGAGACTATACGTAAGATGTTAGTTTTTTGGATATAAGCTCGAGATTGACCCACGATAGATCTGAATTGAGGCAAAGAATCCATGTAACCGACCCTAGTTAATTGTGGGAAAAGGCTTTGTTGTTGTTGTTGAATCATAATATTAGATACACATAATAGGGTGCGTCATCCTATGTAGAAGATTATACTTATGGAAAAGATTGGAATTATCTATACAATGAGAAGTTTAGCTATTTCCACATTTTGGTGATTTCTGTTGGAGTTAAAAATACTACTATATTTCCTCTTGAACTGGATGTGACAGAGAATGTGGATTTGAATTTTTCTTCTTGGTGCATAAAGATCTGATGTGCATGTCTTGAATCATTCTATCATATTATAGGACTTGGATTGGATTTTATTGGATGTGTTGGATCGTTCTATCATAGGATTTGGATTTGGATCCTATTTATGTTGGGATCAAAAGGATCTTTCCAATGGGGTAGAGATGAAATTTTGCATCATAATTGTTCAAGATACTATGTATTTTCGAGATAGGCAGTATAACTACTATAACTGTTTTAGGGTCATTGTATTTTTCTTCCCATCATAGTGGAATTGATCTCTTTGTCAGTGGTTTTCTCGGATTTGATATCTTTGTCAGTAATTTTTCCCCACTACACTGTAAGGGTCTTTATCGTAAATCTTGGTGCCTCATAGTGGATTGCTTATTGCTTCGGTGAGCGAAATCGTTTGTTGTGGAAATTGGTATCAGAGCCCAAGGTTTTCGACCAATGTTTTCTTGGATTCTTAGAGGATACTTCATTGCATTTGATACATGATGACATCATATATACAATATAGTTGCATGTGGTCCCATGCACTAGATCATTTTTTTCGGATTTGTATTCATAATGCGAACCAAAGTTGAGATCGAGAGATCATATCATTTCGTCGATTTCAACATATGGAAGGCCAAGATGGAGTCAATCCTAGTCTGACAAGATGTCATTATGGCACTATGGGAAAGGGGGAGATGTTTGCATCAATGAGAGAAATGTTGGGTTGGATGCGGAGGCAAAGGCAAGCATACAACTCTACCTCTTAAATGTTCTTCATTAAGTGATCCAGGAGAAGATGGTCCCTACCTTGGGGCTGAAGTTGAAGAGTCTCTATGCGACGAGGTCCTTTGTGAATCATATCCACCTCAAGCTACAATTATTCATGCTATACATGGCTGGTGATACTCCTATTAAAACTCATCTTGATGTGTTTATATATATTATTATGGAATCTGAAAATATAGATGAAGAGATCTAAGATGAGGATCAGGCCTTGCTGTTACTATGTTCTTTGTCTTCTTCTCACAAGATTCCTGAGAAGGCATAATCTATGGTAATGATTAATTCCCATTAAATGGGGTTAAGATGTTAATTATATCGAAGGATTAGATGTTTTATGAGTTAATTGGTGCATCGGAGATTGATGTGAAGGCAATAAATATTCAATATCAGAGGAAAGGGCAAGGAAAAGGGAAACATAACAAAAGATGAAAGAAAATATATCAAACGGTGAGAACAAGTATTGCACCTAATGCAAGAGGAAAGGATGTATAAAAGATAAGCGCTAGGAATTTTAGAATAAATAAATGGCTAAAAAGCACAATTTTGCGTATATGAGGGTAGGGGGATTTTGCAGAGGTAAGTTATTTGGAGGTTGTAGAGATATATTATTCTCTTTTGTACCTTTATAGTATTTCCTTTTTCCTGTTGGACTCTTTATGTATTTTACCTATATGCTACTCCCCTATATAAGAGAGCCTAGGACGTATGGAATAAACAAGTTTTCTCCTTTTCCCAACATGGTATCAGAGCGACGGTCCTGGACCGGAGTTCTCGAACCAAACTCTAAGACTAGCCTCCACCTTCAAGCCCTCCGCACACGCCGCGCACCGCCTCGCTCCACTCCAGTGTCGTGCTCCTGTGTGCCGCCTCCTGCTCGAGTGCGCACGCGCTTGCGCATCAGCACGCGCCCCTGCGTGCCTGTGCGTAGGAGCATCTGCGCGTCTGTGCACGTGCATCTGAGCGCATGTGCACGTGCATCTGCGCGCCTGCTTGCTTGCGCGCACATCTGCACGCGCCCGTACGTGCCCTTGTTCGTGATCCTGCACGCACATCTACACGCACATCTGTGCCTGTGATTTCCGTGTGCGTGCAGCCTTAGGCCAGCGTGCGAGCGACTCCAGGTTCGTTCCGCGTGCGCGTTTCCAGATTAATGGGTTTGGTTGCTTGCGTCTACACATGGAACGAAACCCATTAATGTCCGTGTAGACAGTCACATCTTTAGTCTACTCCCCTAGTGTTCCAATATCATATTGTCAGAAAGCAAGGCAAAAAAAGAAAAGAAAAGAAAGAAAAGAGGTGCGTACAAGAAAAAGCCGTACGCAATTTTTTTTAAAATGAAAACCCGTAAAAGAAAAAAAAGGTTGAACGGCTTAAAAAAATGCAAAAAAAGGAGTCGTAAAAAAAGAAAAAAAAGAAAAAGGAAAAATTGAAACGGCCAAATGTTATCCATGTTTCGAGAAGCTGAAAATTTATGAACGGCTTATTTGTATTGTGTACCCCTACTTATCTTGTCTTCTCCCTACTTGGTCGGCGTCCATGTTTTCCGACAAGTATGGGAGAAAGGGGGAGTATATGTAGAGTTACATGTCATTTCAGATATAGATTCTCCAGACCAGCCAGTTGTTCAGAATCTACAGTTTTTTAGATGAAGATTCTTCATGTGTAATATCTAGACTCGACGTTCAGATTCCGAGTCCCATTTTAATGCACAGTTGTTTAGACTTGACAGATTGTTCATAGTCCAAGTTCAAGGCTCTCGATGATTGAGTGACCATTTTTGAGTTCTCCAGAGAGAGACTCATTTTCAGACACGTACATGGATGCGGTCTTTTCAGATGAGCACGTGTATGCCATCTTTTGTAGTGGTCCTCATCTCTTCATATTGTTTCAGCCAGAGTTTTCGTGTGAGCCATATGGACTCCAGAGTAGAGGACCATTCCCTATGCCATGTTGGCAAGGGTTTTTCATGTGGTATCATAGGTACACCAGAGCAGTGCACCATTCTCTGAGCCAGATGGGAGAGACACAGTTCTCCGACGAGGAAACTTATTTCAGACTCCATTCTCCAGCGATCGTGGACTCCGACGAGGATTGCACATCCATGGCTCGTTTTCAGTTAGGCCCTTTTCAAAGAAGGAGCAGTTGTCCACATTATTGTGACGGGCCAGAGTTCTCCGATGAGGAGACTTATTTTCAGTTGCAGTGACTATGACATGCGCAGTTCAGAGCACATGCTCTCCGACGAGGAGATTCCGCAGACTCGACAGCAACAGTTATGCGCGTTGGGTTGATATTGTTCGCAGTGTCATGTAGCATGGGTTGAGTTTATTTCTGTTTGTGCAAGTTGAGCATTGCATGCTCCAGCTTGAGGGGGAGTGTTGGAGTATTTGTTATGTGCGCCTATTGAGTTGTAGCAGGGTAAATGGATCCTGAAGAAGATCCATTTACCCCATTAAGTTGTTTAGTCCCACATTGTCCAGCGGTGAGATTTGGAGGGTCTGGAGAGGTTGTATAAGGAGCCCCAGACCTCCTGTATCCATGGAGAAAGTGCAATGCATAATATGCCCCTTTGAGGGCTTCTCCCGCGGTTTCATCTCGCTCCCCACGGAGTTGGGTTCCACGTTAAACCTTGTGTTCTTCATGTTTATTCTTCTTTATTCTCTGATTCCGCTTTCTATTTCTTAACAATCTACATGCGCCATCAGAGGTCCAACGCCTATTGTGAAGATGGATGGTTCAAACTATGAACTGTGGGCCATGCAGTTCATGAGTATGATGAAGTCAACCGGTAAGAAGCACATTCTTACTAAGTAAGAGCCTGTTGAGAAGACATGGGTAAGTGCCTCTTGGGAGGCAGATGACGCATATGCCAAAGTATGGCTTTTCGGAACATTAGCAATTGAGATTACTAATGATATTCTCCATCAGCCCACTGCCAAAGCAATGTGGGACATTCTGGCTGCCACATATTCACAGGCAAAGAATGAGACGAAGATTCTGCAACTTCAGCATGACATCTTTACAATCAAGCAGAATGGACAGCCTCTACACTCATTGTACACGTCTTTACGTGGAATGTTTGAGAAGCTTTATAGCTTCATGCCTCTCACAGCCACTCCAGAGCAACAGAAGACCAATCGGAACGCCACTATGGCGGGTGTTTTCCTGGCTGCCCTTGATCCATAGTACAAGGCAACACATTTCCAGATCTTGGCGGATTCCACTATTCCTCCCATGGAGGAAGGTTTTCATAGGCTTAGTCGTATCACTGTTCCTTCGTTTGCTACAAATCAGACTGCCTCAACCATGGCAACCAATCGAGGTCGTGGAGGTCATCATCAGTTCCGTGGCCGTGAACCTAGGGGCAGAGGAGGTCGTGTTCGACCATCATGTACTTTTTGCCATCATTCTGGACATATCGAAGACACATGCTATTCTAAGCATGGTTTTCCTTCTTCTGCACGAGTAGCTGTACAAATCGAGCCTCCATCTGCTTCATCTATGGATCAACGCTTTGATGACCTTGTAGCCCGTCTGAGGGGCATCATTCCTCCATCTGGTTCCGTTGCATCTGCACCTACTTCTGAGAGTCACTCCGATGTTGCTGTGTCTGCATCCACCAGTACATCTGGTGGCACCTATGCATTCATTAGCAGTAGTGGATCAGATACTTTAGAGTGGATCATAGACTTTGGTGCACACATCTGTGTGGTGACCAAGGTCGACTTACATGATACAAACATGTTTCTCCAAGCCGTACTGTGGTTATTGATAATGGGACACATTCCCCGATTACTGATCAGAGGGAGATTAGATTGACACCATCTATGCATCTCAAGACCATGTTACATGCACTTGATTTTTCGATGAATTTGTTGTCCATTAGCCAATTGATAAAGGATTTACATTATCGGACAATTTTTGATCCATCTTCTCTTGTTTTTCAAGACATCCTTACAGGCAACGTGATTAGGCGTAGCTAAGAGCACGACGACCTCTATCACCTTAGTCGTACTCCTTATGCTGGAACCTCATCTCTACCTGCTGGATCCATCTCCATTATTGTGGCACTTGCGCTTTGGACATCTATCACTTCAGAAACTGCGTCATGTGTTACCTCAGGTTTCACCTCACATGTCCATCCAATGCAAGGCTTGTCAGTTGACAAAGCATCATCGATCTACCTTTCCCAGTCATCAGTGTCGGAGTAGTACCTCCAAGTTTGAGTTGTTTCATATCGATATCTGGGGTCCCAGTCGTGTTCCTGATCATGTGGGACACATGTTTTATATAGTTATTGTGTATGATTTCTCTCGTGTATCGTGGGTCTTTCTGTTAAAGAATAAATCTGAAGTGGAAATATTATCATCAATTTCATTAATGAAGTTCGTAATGTTTTTTCTGCATCTGTTTAAATTGTGAGAAGTGATAATGCTCTGGAATTTTGTACTCATACCCTCTCCAGTTATTTTTCATCTCAAGGGATTATCCGCCAAACATCTTGCATCTATACTTCCCAACAGAATGGGGTTGCTGAAAGGAAAAATCGTCATTTACTTGATGCCACCATGTTACTTCTTGTATAGAGTCATGCCCCTCATTCTTTCTGGGGCGATGTTGTTCTTATAGCATGTTATCTCATTAATTGTATGCCATCATCTGTTTTAGGAGAGAAGATTCCTTTCTCTCTTGTTTTCTTGACAAAGAATTGTTCTCCCTCACTCCTCGTGTGTTTGGCTCGATCGCTTTTGTTCACCCGTTGTCTCCCGGGATTGACAAGCTCCCTCAAAGGGCTGTCAAGTGTGTCTTCGTCGGGTATTGAAGAACACAGAAGGGGTACATGTTTTATGATCCATTACGCAGGAGGTATCTCGTTAGTGCTGATGTTACCTTTTCCGAATATGTTATGTACTCCTCATCTACAGGTGATCAGTTGGTATCGTCTGACACTACTGATGCTATATACATGCCACCACTACCATCACCTCTACCACCTCCACCGCTACCATCTCCTATACCTCCTGTCACTGTGCCTGTTTCACCATTGCCATTCCACTATACCTGTAGGCCTGCTTCTGCTCACGGTCACCGTTCATCATCTAGCTCGCCTGAGGTATGTTTTGAGAATATTAATATTGATGGATCTGATGACTTTCCTTAGCAGGATGTGTTACAGTGGACAGATAAGGAGGCAGGTGATTTAGATCTACCTATTGCTCTATGAAAGCAGAAGCGCAGCAGCGCGTCATATCCTTTAGCATCTTCTGTGTCTTTTGATCGCCTAACTGAAGAATTCATGAACTTTGTCATTGCACTATCAGCGGTGGATATTCCACCGAATTACCAATATGCGTTGAAGGATAGTCGATGGCGTTTAGCCATGGAGGAAGAAATGTCTGCTCTTCAGTCCAGAGGCACCTGGAGCCTTGTTAGTGCACCTACTGATGTGTCTACAGTTAGCTGCAAGTGGGTCTTTACAGTTAAGCAGAATGCAGATGACTGCATTGATAGATACAAGACACACCTCATTACTCGTGGCTTTACACAGACATATGGGCTGGATTATCTTGATACATTCTCGCCAGTTGCTCGCCATTCCACCCTACGGATCCTCCTCTCTGTTGCGGTTACTCATGATTGGCCACTATACCAATTAGATGTGAAGAATGCATTCCTATACGGTGACTTACAGGAGAAAGTCCACATGCAACAATCACCTGATTTTGCTGTTGAGGGGGAGTACCTAAGGTGTGCAGACTTCATAAGGCATTTATGGCCTTAAGCAGAGCCCCAGATCTTGGTTTCAGAAGCTCTCAGTCATGTTTGAAAAACATAGATACAAACGTTCTAATGCAGATTATTTCTTGTTCGTACAGAAGGCACCCAGAGGTAATATTGCAATTATGGTATATGTAGACGGTATCTTGATTACATGTGATGAACATGGAATTCAGGGGGCAAAAGAAGGGCTGGGTCGTGAATTCGTCACCAAGGACCTTGGAGTTCTTAGATATTTTCTGGGACTGGAGTTCGCCAGAAATCCTCATGGGTTGGTAATGACCCGGAGGAAATATGTCACTGACCTGTTGAGTGAAACAGGAATGCTTGGTTGCCGACCTGCCACTACACCTATGGATCCCAGTATGAAATTATATGATGATGACACTAATGAGGTGGATAGGAGATGATACAGAGAACTGGTGGGCAAGCTTCTATATGTTACTATTGACCTGATATCTCCTCTGCTGTGAGTCGAGTAAGCCGGTTCATGGAGCAACCACGTCAGGTACACATGGATGCCACACATATGATACTCAGGTACCTTAAGTCATCTCTAGGTGCGGGTCTGTTGTTTAAGAAAGGCAAGGATGTTACTATCTCAGCATGTGCAGATGCAGATTACGCAGGATGTCCCTAGGATAGGAAGTCCACCACTGGGTTTGCTGTGTATGTTGGAGAATCTCTAGTCTCATGTAGAAACAAGAAGCAAACAATTGTAGCAAGGTCCAGTGCTAAGTCTGAATGTAGGGCTATGGCCCAGGTCAGTATATAAATGATGTGGGTAAAGGCTGTACTTACAGATCTATATATAGATGTTCCGCTTCCTATGGGTCTGGAATGTTACAATCAGGCGGCTCTATTGATTGTGAATAATCCAGCATTTCATCAACGAACCAAGCTCATTGAGGTTGATTGTCACTTCATACGTGATATGATTCTTCATACGTGATATAATTCAGAAGGGGTTTATTGTTACATCCCACGTTAGCTCAGAGGACCAAACTGCAGACATTTTTACCAAGGCATTACTTCGAGGGCCGTTCCAAAAGTGTTCGTCCAAGTTGAGCATGATTGATATCTATGCTCCTCCTTGAGGGGGAGTGTAGAGATATACTATTCTCTTTTGTACCTTTATAATATTTTCTTTTTCCTGCTGGAATCTTTATGTATTTTACCAATAGGTTCCTCCCCTATATAAGAGAACATAGGGCGTATGGAATAAACAAGTTTTTTCATTTTCCCAACAGAGGTTGAATGCAATGACATGGGATATGCTCTCTTGGCATTTCTCCATATAATTCACAAGAAGATTGACTTCTTGACTCCTTTTATATTATTGTGTAACTCTATACTAACATTAATTCCCATATAGAGTAATTGAAGGTCGGATCATTGTTGTAGATAACAATTCACTGTCAAGAATAATTAAAATTGGGTTTATAAAATTTAGATTGCATACTGGATGCATCATTGCTATAACATAAGTTTGTCACGTTCCAAATATGACAAATAGTTATCGTCTTTCTTGAAACCCTTAAGGAAATGGGTGCAAGTATTCCATAAATTTGCATTTTTCCATCACAAAGGATGGCCATCAAATTATGTTTGGGAAGAGATTATATTATCTTCATGTCATGCATGAAAAGTACTTTTTTGACCATTTCTGCTGCTGCAACATCATCATTGTCATCTGTTGGGAGAAAACAAAAGCATATTATTTCTGAGAACCCGAAGCTCTCTTATATAAAGGAGAGTCCTATGGGTAAATTACATAACACAAGTACATAGAAATAAAAATGATAAAGCGGGTACATAAAGTATGTAAATATATCTACACTCCCCCTCAAGCTGGAGCATAGATGTCAATCATGCTCAGCTTGGATGAAGACTTCAGGAATGACCCTATGAGTAATGCTTTGTAAATATATCTGCAGTTTGCCCTCCTGAACTGATGTGTGATTTAGATATCAAACCTTTCTGAATCATATCTCTTGTATTGTGGCAGTCTACCTCAATATGTTTAGTTCTCTCATGGATTGCAGGGTTGTTTGCAATAAACATAGCAGCTTGATTATCATATTGTAGTTGCATAGGTGGAGGAACTTCTATCATTCTATATGCAGATCTGCCAACACTGCTCGAACCCACATCATTTCGGTCCTCACTTGTGCCATGGCTCTATATTCGTGTTCGATAATTGATCTAGCCACAACAGTTTGTTTCTTGCTTTTCCAAGAAACAAGGGAAATGCCAACAAATGTTGCAAAACCTGACGTGGACTTCCATCTTTAGGACACCCTGCATAGTCAACGTCATCACATGCGGATACGGTGAGAGTTGCTCCTTTCTTGAAGAGCAATCCTGTCCGTGGAGACGATTTTAGATATCTCAATATCATGTTTATAGCATCCATATGAACCTGTCCGGCTGCTCCATAAATTGGCTTTCTCGACTCACAACAAAGGCAATATCTGGTCTGGTAATAGTGACATAAAGGAGTTTTCCCACCATCTCTCTATATCTCCTCTTATCAACTTCATCAGTATCCTCATCATATAGCTTCATGCTGGGGTCCATAGGAGGAGTAGATGGTCTGTACCCCATCATGCCCGTCTCAACAAGCATATCTATGAAATATTTCCTTTGGGTCATCACCCGCCCCTGTGCATTCATAGCAAATTCCAACCCTAGGAAATATCTTAAGGTGCCCAAGTCCTTAGTAACAAACTGACTGGTCAAAAAATCTTTTGCCATATTTATTCCTTGCGCATCATCTCCTCTACAATTATATCATCCACATAAAACCATGATGACAACTATCCCTCTAAATGTTCTCTGCACAAATTAAGAGTGATCTGCATTTGACCTTTTGAACCCTTGTCGTTCAATCAGATCTGAGAGCTTCTGAAACCAAGCTCTTGGACTTTGTTTAAGGCCATATATCGCCTTTTGGAGTCTACAAACTTGTTGACACTCCCCCTTAGTAGCAAACCCCGAATGCTGCTGCATGTATACCTCCTCATGTAGATCTTCATTCAAAAATGCATTTTTAACATCTAACTGAAATAAGGGCCAGCCACATACCACAACAACTGAGAGCAGAACACGTAAAGTGGAGTGCCGAGCAACCGAAGAGAATGTATCCAAATAATCAACATCATTGGTTTGTGTAAACTCCCGTGTCACCAATCTTGCCTTGTATCTATCAAGACTCCCATCGGTATTATATTCAATGGTAAATACCCATTTGCAACTGACAATAGAAGCACCTGAGGGAGCATGCACCAAGCTCCAGGAACCACGTGATTGGGGGGCCACCATTTCTTCTTCCATAGCTAATCGCCAGCGACCATCTCGCATTGCATCCTGGTAAGTTCGTGGCACTTCCTCAACAGATATAACAACTTCAAGGTTGTAAAACTCCCCTGGCAGGTGATGAAAGGACACATGTGAAGCAATTGGATACGAGGCACATGTGCTCTTTTGCTTCCTAATAGCAATGGGTATGTCCATGTTCTCGAAACCTCCTCCTGCACTGATCCCTGTACATAATTATCGCCATTCCCATCGTTAGAAACAATGCTATCAGGACATACCTGGGGCATGCTGTATGATTGGCCATGACCATGAGCAGTAGCTAACTGACGGGTATAGTACTTGGGTAATGGTGGGACAAACTGCATAGGCGGCTGTGTAGAGGGGGCTGGTGGTGGCGATGGTGGAGGTGGCGGTGGTAACGGAGGTGGTGGTATAACAGTAGAAGAAGACAAAGGAGTAGGTGGATGTGGCATGTAGATCTCGGTATCAGATTCTGAAGAGGCCAACCTATTACTGTAGGAGAGAAATACATGGCATACTGAAAAAATGTGACATCAACACTAATATAGTTCTTCCTCTGTAATGGATCATAGCATCGATACCCTTTTTGTGTCCTGGAATACCCAACATACACACATTTGACAGCTCTAGGAGAGAGCTTGTCAAGACCAGGAGTCTATTGGTGAACAAATGCAACTGAACCAAAGACATGAGGAGAAAGAGAACAACTCCTTCTCAGGGAAAGCCATAGAGAAAGGAATTTTCTCACCCTAGATAAACGAATGCATACGATTCGCAAGATAACATGCGGTAAGGACCGCATCTCCCCAAAACGAGTGTGATGCACGACTTTGATTAAGAAGGGTCCGAGTGACATCAAGTATATGCGGATGCTTCCTCTTAGCAACACCATTTTGCTGAAATGTGTGAGGACAAGAAGTTTGGTGAATTATACCACGTGAAGACAATAACTGTGAGATAGATCGAATACGTAATTCCAATGCATTATCAGTCCTAACAAACTTCACATATGACGAGAAAACATTTCGCACTTCATTAATAAAGTTTTTGATTACATCCCCCACTTCAGATTTATTCTTCAATAGAAAAACCCGCGACTAACGAGAAAAATCATCTACAACAACCAGATAACAACGATGTCTCTAATGTTCAGGAACACGACTTGGACCCCAGATATCGACATGAAACAACTCAAATAGGGAGCTACTGGTCCGACTCTGAGGACTGGGAAAAGCTAACCGGTGATGATTTCCCAACTGATATGCTTCACACTGATATAAAGAAGTAGGAGAAATCTGCGGCAAGATGTGACACATCTTCTGAAGAGGGAGATGACGAAAACGTAGATGCCATGTATAAGGAGAGACTGATTCGGATTACTGATGGGATGCTCCTGCAAAAGGTATGCAATCCAACCTATAAAGTCCGTTCTGCTCACGACCATACCCAATCACGCATCTCGTAAGGATGTTTTGAAAAACAAGAGAAGATGGGTCAAATATCGCTCGACTGTGTAAATCCTTTGTAAGCTGGCTAATAGACAACAGGTTAATAGAGAAATCCGGAGCATGTAACACATTCTGTAAACACATGGAAGTCATCAAGGTAATCTCCCCCTGTCCTATGAAGGGGGAGTGAGTCCCGTCAGCTATCACTACAGTCCTTCCTAGATGTACCTGTCTATAGACTGTTAGCTCTCTGTCTCCACATAACTGGTGTGTCGCTTCGGAATCCATAATCCATTCTTTAATCTCAGATCCATGACAATAGGTAAAGGCATAGGGGCTATCTGATGTACTGGCAGAGGCAGATGTACTATCTGACGCTGAAGCTGCTATATCTGACTGGCCTCCTGGAGATGAGGCAGGAGTCGTCTATGGAAGGACATATCGATATCGATATCGTTTCGATATTGTGTCGATATCGATATATCAGCGATATATCGCTATATCTAGGAATCTTTCTGAAGAAAATGACTGAAATTGGATATATCGATATATCGATTTCGATATCGGTCCCATGTCGATATGGATATATCGCCGATATATCGGGATACGGCCTTCCATCATGGTATCTCGAAGTCTGGCAACAAGATCATCAAATCTCTGATCAGAAGTTGACAGTGTAGGTGAGTCAACTTGCTCTACTCCTCGCGCTGATGCGGGGAAACTATGCTTAGAATACAATGTATATGAATGGCCAGGACGATGACAATAAGTACATGAATGACGGGTTCGGCCCCTTCTACCATAGGGTACGCGTCCACGAAAAGATGAAAACCACCTCTGCCTCTGGATGCCGCCATTGCTGAAGAGGTTTGACTAGTAGTAGCAGTCGGAACAGTAATCCTGCTTAGTTGACGAAAGGCTTCTTCCATTGGAGGAATAGTAGCATCCGCAAGGATCTGAGAGCGTGCAGCATAATACTGTAGATCAAGTGCAACAAGGAATACACCAACCATTTTATCATTCCTGTAAGTCTTTTGCTGTTCAAGAGTAGTCGTCAGAGGCATGAAGCTATGAAGCTTCTGAAGCATTCCGCGCAAGGATGTGTATATTAAGTGTAAGGGTCTTCCATTCTTCTTGATCGTGAAAATATCATGCTGCAACTGGAGTATCTTGGTCTCATTTCGTGCCTGAGAGTAGGTTGCAACCAGAATATCTCACATGACTTTGGCCGTGGGCTGATGTAACACATCATTGACGATCTCGATCGTCAATGTACCTGACAGCCAGACTTTAGCATATGCGTCCGCCTCCCAAGACGCCTGAATCCCTGTTTTCTCCATCGGTTCATTATCGATAAGAATATGCTTCTTGTCGTTTGACTTCACGAGGCTCATGAATTGCATGGCCCAGAGTTCATAGTTTGTCTATCTTGACAATTTGTGCCGGACCTCTGAAGGCACCTGTGGCAGGTACATCAACTTTGTTTGACATATTTCCGGATGGAGATCTCAGGGATATCGTAGACCAAAGAGAAAGGCCTACACAAACATGTGAGGATTCGATTGCATATGTAGACTTATGCAATCAAATACATCACTCGAAGAAGTCCCGAGATGCATGCACGCCTAGAGAAGGCGGCACACATGCGCCTAAAGGTGGTGGCGCACACACGCAATCATGAGAAGGCGACGCGCTGGGAGAGTGCGATGTGCTGGGAAGGGGAAGAGGCGACACACGGGGGTGTACGCGCTGGGAGAGGCGACGTGTTGGAGGTCTGCGCTGGGAAGGGGAGATGTCGGGAGGAGGGGCGACGCAGTCGGCGGCTTTGGAGGAGGACGACTATTGGGGATAGGGTCTGAGTTAGGGTAGACGAGCTCCGATCTAGGACCACTGCTCTGATACCATGTTGGGAGAAAAGAAAAGCATATTATTTGTGCGAACCCTAAGCTCTCTTACATAGAGGAGAGTCCTATGGGTAAATTACATAACACAGGTACAGAGGAATAAAAAAGATAAACTATGTACATAAAGTATGTAAATATTTCTACATCATCTAAAGAGGATCTTACCGTATTGTTGCACTCATACCTGGTTACTTGGGTAAGAGGAGCATGACTTTCCTCTCTAAAAGAGGATCACTAAATGGGCAAAATACGCACACTTTGGATTTCTAGGAGCATTGTTTTCTTGGCAAGTAGAAGCATGCAGGTTTTGTTGCCACTAAACATACTAGTAAGGGGACCTTGGTTTACATTAATTCTGACCTATTGAAGTAATCTTAAGTTCTGTCTAAAGGTGATGTAAGAGATATGCTAAACTTGGTAGATGGTTTCTCAAGGAATGTTTGAATTTTACAGGATGCAGTATTTTCACCAGCTTTATCAGTTGAAGAGGAAAGTTGCAGGTGAAACGAGCAATAATGCAGAAGTCGTTTCATATAATTTCACACAATGGCTGTTGGCCATGAATGGAGAAATTGAGTCTCATCATAAAATTGAACTTGAGACCTCATACTACCTCCAAAGGAACAAGAAACTTTTGTCCCTAAATGGATCTTCAAGAAAAAGAAATGTACTTATGAAGTTATTCTTGATAACTTTTCACCTGTTGTGAAAATATACCTCTATATGATTACTTTAGTCCATTATGACAGTTTATGACAACGAGGTAGAGTACATTGGTGTCAAGTTATCATTCATGCATGGTGAGCTCGAAGAGAAGATGTACATGCATCCACTGAGGCATTTGCAGTTGAAGGTAAGGAAGATAATTTTGACCAATGAGATGGTTTTTGCACGGATCAAAGCAATCTCTGTAATAACAGTAGAAGCGCATAGACACTTTCATTATCAACAGGGGTTTCTCCAGAAGCAAACATGAAGTTGGTCGCTATTTCATGTTAATGCTAGATGTTTACTTCATCTACTTCTATCTATTGATGATATGTTGATCGTATCCAAATATAAATTTGAGGTTAATATTTAAAGACATTTCTAAGTGGAGAATTTGAGATGAAGGATTTGGTGCTGCTAAGAAAATTCTTGACATTGAGAAGCTTCAAAATCGCATGTCAGGAAAACTACAGCTAAGACAAGGAAGATATTAGCAGAAGTTTTTAGAGTGCTTTGGCATGTTTAATGTTAAGATCAAGAAGGTTCCTTTAGGCACCGATTTCAAGTTATCCGCGGATTTATGTCCACAAACTGAGAATGGGAATGAGTTCATATTGTGAACACCTTACTCGAATACAGTTAGAAGTCTTATATATGGCATGATTTTCACCTATTCAGACCCAAGCAGTAAGTATTCCGAGTTGATTTATGTCAAATCCTTGCAAAGGACATTGATTTGCATCAAATGTTCCATATACAAATAAAACATATTTATATCAGATATCTCTTTATACATTGTGTGATAGTTGAAGGAGAAGCTCAAGTGAAGATGATCCCTACTAAAGACAATCTTGCAGACACGATGATAAAGCCCTCCTACTAACCAAGTCAAATATTGTATCCACGCGGTTGGTTTGTTCAAGCGGCGATGAAGCTTCATCAGAAAGAGATAAATTCACTAATACATGGAATTCAAGTTAAGGTGGAGCCTTGTTGGATATGTCTTGGAACCATTCATCTTATTTTAGGATTTGGATCATATTTATTGCATACTTCCAGAATTCTTCTTTCCTATTTCCTGATTTGGATCTTATTTGTATTGAGATTAGAAAGATCCTTCTATGTGGCGTAATATATAAGCTCCCCTAAGGTTATAGTTTGTGATCATAATTTTCTAAATATACATTGTATTTTCGAGAGAGGTAGCATAACCGCCATAACTTTTATATTCTTTTTTTCCCATTATAGTGGATTGATATGGTGATACAATGTCTGGTGGTAGTGCAGCTGGCCTACCACCCAAAAGATCATCGTTCAAATCTCTCCTTGTGGGGGTTGATTTAGGTAGCTGACAATCAGCATAAAAAAATAGTCAGATATTTCAACATGGATTTGAGCAGGAGTTCATGTAGTTTCCCCTTAGTGCGAGAGATGGCTTCGCTATTTATAGTGGATTGATCTCTTTGCCCGTGGTTCTTTTCCTACTATACTGCTAGGATTTTTGATGTAAATTCGTTCACTTCTTTGTGGATTGCTTATTGCCTTGTTGTGCAATTCATTTCATTTAAG
Source organism: Ottelia alismoides (assembly GCA_037367405.1). Lineage (NCBI taxonomy): Eukaryota > Viridiplantae > Streptophyta > Magnoliopsida > Alismatales > Hydrocharitaceae > Ottelia > Ottelia alismoides. Next base: position 149,511 of record JAZKJV010000601.1, read on the forward strand.
AAGTCACCAGTAGCATGAGATTTTGATGGCGAGGTGCGGACATGCGCAGGGGGCAGCACTTGTTGCATGAATTACCCTTTATTTGCAATGAAAGATGCATGCCTTTGGTCCACCGGGAGGAAAAAGGGTGGAGGAAACCAGAATATTTAAATCTGAATTTTTTAAATACCACACAAGCTCTTTATATAGAGAGGGTCGTATTACAAAATAACGAACAAACTAAAGCTTAATTATCTTAAAATTCCAAATTTAAATAACTAAATTATCCACCTATCGAGCTCTGATCTTATTTTTTTCTAAAACAACAAATAGAATTACCACGGATTTGAATTATAGATGGACGAACAGATTAAATTATAATTTAGCCTAATCTCCAAGCTGTGCAATAATTATGATTGGTCTTTCTTCCAGCATTATTTTCTAGATGAATCACAGCAATCCATGTCACATAGCAATGGGTGCTCTGTCTACACCTTTATCTTTGTTATTCATTGTGCTTACCCATCTTATTTCTGTACATGGGAGCAGTTTCGTGGCAAATGATCTCAAATTATTATTATTTGTTAAAGAGCTTAACAAATCTTTTCCACTGTAGGGAGTATTATGTGCGTTGGTTCTGTCTGTCATCCCTTTAATCCGTCCTTATCAATGGCAGAGTTTGCTTATGCCTGTATGTGTACTTCAATTCAGTTTTGTTTCTTATTTAATAAATTAAAATGCCTCCTGTTATAAGCAGTTGCTTCATTTTTTATGGTTTTTTACATAGTAACTCTGGGTACTGGATATTACTTGCTAACATTATGGTGTTTGTAATCGCAGGTTTTACCTAATGACATGATAGACTTTTTGGATGCCCCTGTTCCATATATTGTGAGTTTCTGTTCATTGGTTTACACTAGCACCTTGACAAACAAGCTAATCGGAAAGCACTATTTCTCTATACTTTGAGTATGTTATTGGTCAGTTTTTGTTGCAGAAATGAAAAATGAACTACGCTTATTGTGAAGGTCACTTCTCAGTGATGTATGTTTTATTGCTCCTATGATGCTATTCAGGGATCACCGTATTTTAATCTGAAGAACCTATTTCGAAGTGTGAATGAAAATTATGTATTGTGTTTTATGGACGCTTATTCTTGTGCCGGATACAGTTTATTCCTGGACAAGTTAAATATATAATAAATAGGATTGTGCCCCCAACCCTTCTGTCTATCTTCTTTGGATCTTTATCGAGCAACCAAACAGCGGAATGTGACTTGGAAATTGCATCGAAAGTTGGAAAGCTTTGACGGTTCTTTAGAAACTTTATGGAATAATCTAACTATGTATGGGCCTTTAGTTTTGTTTGATGGACATGGTAAATGTAAACAAGACATCACCGCCATTCAAGACATGTCTCAATTTCCCGTGACAATGACTGAAGAGTCGTTGGTATACCATTAAACTATACCTTCTACATTCATAATGTTTAATATATCATCTTTTGCCACAAGATTAGATATCCTCATATGCCAAAGAGTAACCCTAGGAATTGATTGTTTTTACTCTAATAGACAGCAAACCTGTGTTCCTTTTCGCCGGATCTGCTCAAAATTGGTTGCTGACATATCCTTGTAGCTGATTCCCGTACCTTCAGAAAAGGATTGGTTTTGATTTTGGCTGGAAAACCTGTATGCATGCGTCTTATATTGTCATGCCCGAGATGCCTTAAACATTCTGTGTGACCTTCTTTTCCCACAATTTCAAACTTCTAATACTTGTTCCAATACTTAGTGAGAAATGGACATTGTATAAATATTTTAAACATATACTCTTCTCCTCAGAACCGCGTCAACATCAGAAGACCCTTGACACTATCCTAGTTCGTTTCCAATGAGAATTGTTTGACTAAGCATCATTATAGATGGATAATTGTATCCCTGCAGAATCTAATTACCACATCCATTAGTTTAGTCCTCCAGCTACTTTGAGTGGGACTCGGTCATTCTGGTGGGACTATATAAGAAGCCCTACATCATTGTAACAATTGAGAGAGAAAGGAATAACATAATATCCTATAGGCCTTCTCCCGTGATTCCATCCCGTTTCCTTGCATTCTTTCCATGTTCTATATTTCTTTATCTCTGATATGCATCCTCATTCATCGTTTTCTACATGGTATTAGAACTGGGTCGATTCTCGAGGATTTTTTTGTTCGTGATTTGTTCAAGATTCGACTATTAGAGTGGGTTTGATTTTGGTGACTTATTCTTAAAGATTTTTGTGTTCGTGATTTGTTCTAGTTCTATGGTTTTTGAGGAAACCCTAATTCTATATTTTATTTTTGCAATCATGTTTAAGTTCTGTTATCATGTGATCGGTTGTAAATCTATGCCACGTTCCATGCTGATGGCATATTTCCATGCATATCAAACCCTAGTTCTTCAATGGTCCCTAGTCGATGGATTTCTGGCAATTCCCCATGGTATTGATGCTTGGATACCTCTCTCGATGGGTTCTTTTCTTCCAAGCGATGCCTAATCTTTAGGTCCCAGGTCTTCTCCAGTCCAACTGAAGACCACAGAGAAGAAGAGAGGGTGACACATCTTCAGCCTCTCGCATGTCCTTCTCCAACTCCAGCGAGCCCTCCTCACACAAGGTGGCTTGCGACAATCTGATCAAGCAGGGTCTTCGAGTTCCCATGAGGGGAACTCTAAGGCTCCGATATCCCTTACATTTTAGGGGTCTCGGTTTCTAGCTCTTATAAAAATGGGGGTTGGTTCGAGTATGCGGGTTAAAAAAAAGGAAGGTTTATAGGCCCAAATTGAGTCGAAGTCATGAAACAAAGAGGAAAGGGGCCCATGTGGGTCTTCATATATCTTGAGGCCAATTTTATAGGCCCAATTGGGTTATGTTGAAAAAAGGAGAGAAAGCCGTACAAAAAAAGAGAATGGCTTACAAAAAAGAGTGAAGAAAAGCCGGATGAAAAGAAAAGATCAACATATTCGAAAAAAATTATTAATGATTTTTTTATCGTCTTCATGTCTTCTCCCAACTTCTTCAATGTCATCTATTCTGACCAGTATAGGAATAATTGAGACTATTATGTAGAGTTTTACTGATCATATTTAGATTATTTGGTTTAGATTCAAGCATCCAGATTTCAAACTCTACCAGTTTGATGCGCACATGTGTGTGATCATTATTTGAGAGGTCCCCATCTTTGATTTGGACTCAGAGTTTTCATGTAATCCATAGGGACTCCTGGTAGAGATCCCAGTCTTTGAGCCATTATGGGCTTAGGATTTTCATGTTGATTCATATGAACTCTAGAGTAGAGTCCCCTCTCTCTGAGCCAGTATGGGACAAACCCAGTTCTCTGACAAGGGGATTTTTTTTAAACTCCATTCTCAAGTGATTGTGAATTCAAGTATGAGATCCTTCGAGGTTCCTTTGACAGAGAACCCACTTTGAAGTTCTTATAAAAGAGACCCTTCTTCAAGGATCTACACAAGGATTATTAGCGATGTTCTTTGTTTGTCCCTTCAAAGAGTTTGCGTAGTTGTTGACCAAAGTTCTCCATGAGGAGACTTATTCCAGTTTCAGTGACTCTAGCAGACGCAGTGTGGGGCACATATTCTCTGACGAGGACATTCGGTTCAGTTCACACTCCAGCTCTTCAGTTCCTCTTAACCAGCACGACTTGAAAAGCAACACCATCAACATGCAGTTAGTATAGTATGCATTGAGTTGATATTGTCCATAGTGTCTTGTATTTGGTGAGTGAGTTCATTCTATTTGTCCAAGCTAAGCATTGCGTGCTCCAACTTGAGAGGGAATAATGGAGAATGCATCATCATAGACAGGTAATTGGATCCCTCTTAGGTCCAATTATCACCTCCACTAATTTAGCCCCACATTTACTGTGAGTGGGAATCGATTATTTTGGTAAGGTTATATAAGAAGCCCCACACTCATTGTAATAATCGAGGGTGAAAGGAATAACATAGTATTCATCCCTTTTGAGGCCTTCTTCCATGGTTTCATCCCACTCCATATGGAGGGGGATTTCATGTATAATCCGGGTGTTCTTTCCACATTTTATATTTATGTATATCTGATATTACGTTTCCGCATTCATCATTTTCCACAAGAATTTAATGTTCATGAGAAGGATAAGATGAAGTATCTAGGCTCTGATACCAATCTATCACGTCCCGCCTCTTAGGACCACGGAATTTTGCAACTACTGATATACATATCAGATTTACATTCGAAATACTGCATTACAAGTAGGAGATAAGCAAAGGAGAAGCAAAGGCTTTATTCTAAGCAAAGTATAAGAAAAGTAAAGAATATATTCTTTCCTTTCATCAACATTTTCACAAAATGTAACATATAACCATGTCCAAGATACACAGAAACCACAATGTTTCATCGTAGTATAACCACAGTACACATATCAAGTATTATATCTCAAAAGTATAACAAAAGTAAAAGTGGAATCAAGTGTACAGTTGGACTACAAAAGATGTATCATGTTTGGTGCAGAAGCATCAAGGTAAAGCTCCACACACTCCTTGCTACTACTGCTGCGACGACTCCTGAACACTTGTTGAACCACACAAAAAGGAAACTTTATGAGCAATTTCTTAGTATAGCTCCAACACGAACCACTAGTGTAAAAAGAAAGGTAACGGTCTAACCATGTACTTAATACTCTATGCATATACTCGATCTCCAGGGTCAATGTCTCTTCTCTTTCTATGCTAACTCTGATCTTCGTTACAAATGACCTCTAGAAGGCAAGTAAACTCGCCGGGAAACAACTTTTACATGTGGAAAGTTATATTAATATTTTATTTAGGTGTACATCTCGTCTCATTGGGACAACTCCGATAATAGTAATTCTAGGTACTATAGCATGTAACCTAGGTTGAGCATTTCTAGAACTGGCAATGATCGGTGAATCGGCAGATCCTTTTGCAACTCCTTTGGAAAAATTACCCGAATGGTACTTCGTTCCTGTATTTCAAATACTTCATATAATACCAAATAAGTTATTAGGTGGTCTTTTAATGGTTTTAATACCATTAGGATTATTCACAGTACCTTTTTTCGGAGAATGTCAATAAAATCAAAATCCGTTTCGTCGCTTAGTATCTACAATTGTTTTTTTGATTGGTACCACAATAACATTTTGGTTAGATATTGGGCCATATTCAATTGGAACATCATATGGGTATTTAGGGAATAGTTCCTTTAAAGTTGATTTTCCTTAGATACATTCAATTTTTGATTTTATTATGAATTATTTATGCAAACGTATTATATTGATCGTATTGAAAATAAAAAAACCAATTTTTTTTCTTTTTTTCTATATCTTTAGAAAAAAAGATGAAATAATCGCAATGAATTTTAAATTAAAATTTATTTTTTTAGGTAAATGAATTGCAAAATACTTTTGTAGATACTCAATATTTCTTTTGCATCTTCTAGGTGAAAATATTCCATTTTCATAAGATCTTGACTGTTACTCAAAAGGTCCAATAATGCATGTATATTGGACCTTTTGACATAATTATAGGTTCTGGAAGGAAATTCTAATTGATCAATAAAAATATATTTTAATGCAATTTCTTTTTTATTTTTTCTTTTAAACTTTGGTATTTAGGTAAAGATAAGGGTAGAAACGGTGTTGGAGTGGTTGTTCATAAGGATTTGAAGGATTGTGTGGTTGAGGTACAAAGATTTAGGGATCGGATTATTTTGCTAAAATTGGTGCTTGAAGAAGAAATTGTGAATATAATCTCAGTTTATGCACCACAAATTGGTTTAGATGAATACACTAAACAAGCTTTTTGGGAGGATCTTGATAAGATTTTAAAAGGAATTCCACAAAGAGAGATTATTTGCATAGGCGATCTTAATGGACATGTGGGAAAAGTTGCTTCAGGGTATGCTAGTATTCATGGAGGACATGGTTTTGGGGATAGAAATGAAGAGGGAAAAGTCATCCTCGATTTTGTAACAACATATGATCTTTTCATAGCAAACACTCTCTTCAAGAAGAGGGAGGAGCACTTAATTAATAGTGGGCCAACTAGAACACATATAGATTACTTTGCGTTGAGGAGAAGAGATCGGTTGTGTTGTAAAGACTGCAAAGTAATCCCAGGAGAGAGTTTGACAACCCAACATCGCTTGTTAGTCTTGGATGTACAAATAAGGCTGGTAAAGAAAATGAGGGTTCCTAAGATCGCTAGAACTAGATGGTGGAATCTCCACTGAAGCAATCGAGCTTCAGGGAGAAGGTTTTAGAAGACTTATCTTGGGATTGTAGCGGAAGTGCAAACGAGATGTGGGAGGCAGTAGCATCTTCTATCCGAAAGGTAGCCAAAGAGATGTTAGGCACGTTTGGGCCGCTAATCGCGGTTAAGGTCTAAAGCATGATTTATTAACCATGGTTAGTGGTTTTCTGAAGCCTGTAAATAGCCCCCTTACCCATTCATTTTCTATGATTTTCACTACCACCACTACCCTAAGGGCATGTTTGGTTGTAGGGTTGGGTACTATTCACAGGGGTACCCCCTCCTCACAGTTTACTATTCACCCAGTCCACCCAACCCAACCCAACCCTGCCCAACCTGGTAATCAAACAGGCCCTAAGGGTTAGGGGTTGAAAGGTCGGGAAGAGCAGTGGGACATGGGGAAGGAACTCTAACGAAGCGCTGTCGGAAGAACGAGGAGGAATGTATGATCCTCTTTTAGTTTGCTTTGTAAGTAAGATATAACTTGTGCTAGGTTTTTTATTCTTGTTCTTTTTCTAGCTTAGTTTTCGATTCGTCTTCGCTTTCTGATTCTTTTTCTGTTGTGTTTCAACTTTCAAAGATAAATCTGTGTAACACCGTACTTAGGTGCGAGCGGCTATACACATCAGTAAGCCATGTGATTTGTTATACATTCACTCACCTAAAACTCGTGGTGTCTACGGATTCTTCATCTCTTGTTGTTTGATTATATTCTTTCAAATTCGTTGTTTTCCTCTCGGTGATTTTAGAGAGGAACTTTTTTCCCATTTTTCTTTTAAAATGTCCCAATATTGGGGGAAATTTTGTCGAAATTTTTCTAGAAATATGTCCCAGTTTAAGGGAAAATTCTACCGAATATTTCTTAGAAATATCACCCTTTATAAGCGGAAGTTGTACTAAAATTTTAAAGAGAAAATATCTTCTTTGTGTTCTTCGCGTTCTTTGTTCGTTCTTCACGTTCTTGGCACGTTCTTGGCATTTTTGATACAAAAATGAAATTCGATCATTTCATGGGTCGTAAATCGTTTATTGTGAAAATGAATCTTGATAAATCACTGCATACGCACGCTCGATTAGGTAACGGAATCATTCCTTTTGCTATTGCTTTTTGGTATAATGTCATTGAAATTTCAGATGTTATGTTCTTTGCTACAAAGACCCTAATTTGGATATTTTTCAAAAAATATGAGAAGTTGCTTTGTGATTTCAACTAAAATAAGGTCTAAGTATCGAATTGATGTAGTCGCTTGGAGAGTTAGGGCTGGAAGTTAAAATGAGCATAAATATGAGCATATACGTATATGCGTTAATATATATGTAAGTCTATACTCAATGTTGATGATTATGCAAATCGAAGACTTAATGAAAGAATTATGTTATGGGAATTGATGTGTGTTGATTTGGATCCTTAAAAGGATCGTGTGTTACGCTAATAATGAATGGTAGTATAACTATAGGTTGGGTATGTAACCTCTAGGTTTGTCGGAAGGAACCCGTATTGGCTTTGCCCTACCTAGATGGTATGCGGTTGCCATGTTATGTTAAGTGCACACGAAACGAATGATTTACAGTGCATGGTACTGGGTGCCAATATATTCGATTGAACGATGGAAGACGTGGTCGTCTGATGTGGAGGCACATATGGTTCGATAGCGGTTGAATCACGATAACATATATTTAAAGCCGCTGGGTTATGTGATTAATGGTTAGCTTGAGGTTTTAAACAACCGGGTCCTCGAGGACGGTGTGCTCCTTTGTTTGTCAGGTCGAGGGTTTAAAACCCGGGAAAATCAATGAAAAGGAAATTGTTCGGGTAGTATTAGAAGATTGGTTGAGGCGACGTGGATCGACATAAGCTTACCAAATCAATGCAATCTTTAATACCGAAGTGTCCACAACTTCAGAGTTCATGATTGGTGGGATTTTTCTGGACTAATCCCTGATGTGGAATAGAGTGAATAAGACTTAAACTAATGAGAAGGAATGCAACTTTTTGTGACAACAATCGCAAAATTATATCATTTGTTTGCTTTTCTCTTCTTCGCATCATCCAAATGATGTTATATCTATTACATTTATTTATAGTATGGAACTGCATTCATTTCCTTTGCATTGACTCGAATCTATGATACTATCGGAGTGAAATAGAGGATCTAAGGAAGAATAGAGGCTAGACTGTATTAGTAACAAGTAAATCCTTTGTATGTAAAAAGACTCGAGATATTGTGTAGATAGACACCAATTACAAGTCATGAGACAACCCAAAAAGCATTTGTTCATGATTTAATTTATAAGCCCACTTGGGTGTTGATCATTTACTCGTAAGAACTGAATTCACAATGAATAGTTGGAACTTCGGAAAATAGAACCTTTCTTACATGGAGTCATTATATTCGTGTGGATATAGATGATATAGTTTTTGATTAATCCGTTGTTTATCGGGAAATCCCTACAACAAGAATAAAAAAAGTCAATAAGTATGAATAGGGCAAGAAAAGGGTAAGAGTAAAGAATTATACAAAGTTAGATACTAAACACCCTAATCCACTTTTGTTAACTTTTTTTTTTTGATTAATTTGAAATTCTTTAAATAATTCCGCCTTCTTAAAAATATCATTAACCATTTCTGTAGGTTGAGCCCCCTTTTCAAGAAAATATATAATAACAGGAACATTTAAATAAGTTTGATTCCTTATCGGATCGTAAAAACCCACTTTCCGAAGATCCCTTCCTTCTCTTCGGGATCGAACATCAATTGCAACGATTCGATAGATGGCTCATTGGGATAGATATAGATAAACAACGCCCCCTAGAAACGTATAAGAGGTTTTCTCCTCATACGACTCAAGAAAGAATGATTTTAATTTCTTATTGTATGTATTTTGTGTGTATAATATATCAAAATATAATTAATATTTAAATTATTTATTATTAATTTTTTATTATTAATTATTAAAATACAATTTTCCATAATAGAATAGAATATAATTTCCATAATTGTGTTAATAATAATAATATAATTAATAATGGCAAATGAATCCATAAAATCATAAATTCAACTATTATTTTAGTTTTTTATTTTTCTATAAGAAAAAGAAATATCTGCATTTCCCGTGGAGTCAAATTCTCATCAGCTTTTTGTTTGCATTTCAAAATACTTCAATTGGTACACGCAATAAATAGGCCAATTCCGCTGCTTTTTGTTCAATTTCCCGTGGAGTCAAATTCTCATCAGTACGAGTCAAGGGAATAGCTCCCTGGCCTCTGATTTCCATATAAAGAACACGACGAGAATAAAGACCCTCTTTAACCTCCATTCTGATTGACTGTATATCTCTTATAAAAAAGCGAAGGAAGATGCGATGGTTTTTTCCAGGGAATCCCCAACGAAAAATACATACTATTCCCTCTAATCTATCGAATCGATTATAACCACTACCTATATTCCACGTAATTGTGCACCACAAATATGAGCTAATGAATAGACCCGCGATTCCATAGAAAGACATTACGATTCCTTGTGGAAAAAAAATATTTGCTGATCGGGGAATACATATATCAGATTCCTACCAAGATAACTAGAAGTTCCGACCACTAAAAATCCTAGCGAACCCAAAAAAAGGATACAGGCTCAGCAAAAATTACTAGTTTTTCTTGATCCCCTTATGAGTTCTATCCATATATTTACTTAATATTCGGTAATTGTTATCCTATTATTTATGGAAAACCCAACATGTTTCGATGAACCATTAAAATGACTTTAGCCATCCAGTTAGCCACAATAGCTTTACTTTATAAGGTATGTGGTAATCTTTTTGTGTATTTCCTTTCAGTTGATGTGCATTTAAATGGTTGTAGTGGGACAATGTATCATGAAAACTTTATTTATAAATGGAAAAGTATTAAATACTTCTTTCTGAGTATTTTTATTTCTATTCTTTTTCTGAATGTTAGTTGTGATTGCAAAATAAAGTATTGCTGAGTAACCAGATTCATATATGAGAGGATCCGAGTCGTGACACATGAAGCTTTGGAGTTTCTCGAATATGCCCCTTAATCAGGAATATAATGCATGGTGAGGGCAACCATCCTGTTTCACCATGAAGATGTTATATTGAAGCTGGAGGATATTCATCTCATTCCTCATCAGAAAATATGTGGCGGCGATAACTTCCTGCGTCACTTTGGATGTGGGATGATGTATACTATCATTGGCTATTCCTGTTGTAAAAGTACCAAAGTGCTAAACTTGCATTCGTACATTGTCGTGCATCCACGAAGCATTCGACCCAGTCTAGTCGGTCGGCTCAATTTGCGTCATGATATACTCTTTATTGTTGCTATTCGTGATATTCATGAATTGCATTCCCCGCAGTTCATAGTTGGTACCATCCATTTTGACGATGGGCATGATATATTTAAAGGCCTCGAAGGAGGATGTGTTGACTTTGTTATTTGTCTTGATGAATGAATGAGGTCGGCAATGACGTGATGGGGAGATAGAGCAATCTGATTTTTATTCATTGGGTTGATGCAAGTAGTTGCTCAGGGTAGCGGTGACTCCTTAGGGGCCTATAAGTAGGCTAGGGGTTTTGTTTGGGTGCTGCTAGGGGTTAGGAGTTATGCACACGTCCACTGGGATGGTGTTGATGATGTCGCGCAAGCCTCACTAGGAGGAGTGTGGCCTGCAAATAGGGTTAGGATATCAAAAGGATACAAGAGCTTTGGTCAAGATCGCCGCTTTTATACCATGTTGAAGGAAATGAATAACTTGTTCATTCTATGGTCCTTGGTCTTCTTTATATAGTGAGAAGCCCTAGAGTACAAACAATCAATTAGAAGAAATACATAACAAGAGAGAAGAGAGAATAATAAGAGAGAAGAGAGAAGAAATCTGATAAAGATAAAGAGAAGGGAAAAAGAGATCTAATATAATTTATGATGTATTTATAGTTTTGTTGATGTCCTTTAATTATTATCTTTAATTTTTGATTCATAGAAGTTAATGGTAGCAGTATAAGTGTTATTCGAGAGACTTTTTAGGAGCCACCATGTAATTATGAAGTAGATAGGGATACAAGTGTCATCGGCAAAGTTTAGAAGGGCACGCATGTAAAAATTCCTTATGTAATCATGTATGAGTTCTTGTGCAATATCCCAATGTTAAACTTATTTTCCCTTTTTGTGTTTTGTCCTTTATTATATTTATAATGCATCTATATTGGCCTTACGTGTTTATAAATTCGTCTACTTTTATCAGCAAATGTTTATCTTTTTATTTGATAAGTCTGTCTTGCTTTTCATTTCATTTTTACCATTGAATCTTTTTTACTTTCAGAATAAAGTTGTGTCAACCATTTTTTCACAACATAAATCATTTCCATATAGAATAAAGTACTTTGTATAAGTAGGGCTAGGATTGAATATATGTAGTGCACTTTTGGTGGAAGGAATGATGAAGTAATCGTGATGAAGATTGGTGACAATAACATGAAAAGGGAGATTCTTTTAGATACTTGGAATCTATTTTGCAACATTATGGAGAAATTGATGGAGATGTTAATAGAATAAATACAGGTTTGCTAAAGTGGAGAGGAGCCTCCACTGTTCTCTGTGATAAGAAAATTCCTTTGAATATCAAAGGAAAGTTTTACAAAGCTGCTGTGAGACCTGCTATGCTCTATGAATCTGAATGTTGGTCTGTGAACCATAGACATGCACAGAGAATGACAGTAACATAAATGAAAATGCTATGATGAATGTGTAGACACACACACAGACGTAAAGATCCGATTCGGATTGATGCAGTCAGAAGGAATGTTGGTGTAGCTCCGATCGAGGATAAAATGTGAGAAAATCGTTTAGGATAGTTTGGACATTTGCAAATGAGGTCAGCTGATGCACCGATGAGGATATGCGAGTTTTGGGATGTTGAGCCGGCTAAGAGAGGGCGTGGAAGGCCCAAGAAGTGTTGGAATGAGACAATACGAAGGGATCTTAGTTTTTTGGATTTAAGCCCAACTGCCCAAGAATGACCCAAGATAGATATGAATGGATGCATAGAATCCTTGTAGCGACCCTACTTAATGTGAGAAAATGTTTTGTTGTTGTTATAAATCCATATCCACACGTACTTTCATTCTGATGGCAGTAACATAAATGAAAATGCTAAGGTGGATGTGTGGACACAGAAATAAAGATCGGATTCGGAATGATGCAATCCCAATGAAAGTGGGTGTAGCTCCGATCGATGATAAGATTCGTGAAAATCGCTAAAGGTGGTTTGGGCATTTACAAAGGAGGTCAATTGATGCACGAGTGAGGAGATGTGTGTTTTGGAATGTCGTGGAGGGCCCAAGAAGTGTTGGAATGAGACTATACGAAGGGATCTTATTTTTTGGGTATGCCCGAAAATGACCCAAGATATATCTGAATGAATGAAAAAAATTCCATGTAGCTGACCCTACTTAAAGTGGGAAAAGGCTTTGTTGTTGTTGTTGTTGTTATATTTCCCTTTTAAAGTTAATAAGTGCATTCTCTTCAGAATTGAAGCTTAATTTTATGATTTTTATGTTGGAATAATGTTGCATTCAAGCTACATTTGTCTTTATAAATCAGATTAATGTGAAGTGTTTTGATCTGTTACATGGAATTGGATTTCTTTCTAATATTTACATAATATAATATCAAAATTTGCCAATATAAATAAAAAATATTCGATATTAAATCAATCAATATTATTCGTTTAGTTAGTTAGGGAATCTTTATATAGTTCCTTTTTTGAAGACCAAAGACAGGGGAAACACGCAATGATATCCGTCCTAAGATTTTATTTAATAACTATGAAATGACAACAATCTCCATCACACCGAACGCCACTCTTCAACAAGACCCCTTGCCTAAATACAAGCATTCTCACGGTATAACCTCTGTTCCGAGAATAGCAATGCGTTACTAACCAACTAGATAGACCACAATAATGCCATTGGTTGCAACAGTTCTCTCATTTTATGTTGCCTTGCCGTCGTTGCAGAGTCCCATAAAGAGTCGAAACTTCTCGTAGTTGGATCCATGTCGGATTCCTCCCATAAGTCCACCGTACGCGAGCAAAGGAAAAAAGATGCTCCACAGATTCAATTTCATTTTCACAAAGAGGGCATCTGTTAGAGACTGTTCCAAAGAATTTGGCACATCGATCCCACATCATCAGTCTTCCTGACCGTCCCAAAGATGCTCCGGGAAGGCTCCAAATGAGGTTGTAATCTTTGATGATGTCCTCCGAGCGTAATGGAGGCGGCCTTCATATCGCCCCATAAGCCTTCCTGACCGAAGAAAAGCTCCTCCTCCATTCCCAGTGATCCCAACTCTCCGCAAGGACCCAAAAATCAGCAAGGAGTCAATCAAGAGCAGAAACTCCTCCGATCACTTGTCCGAAAAGTTGGCTCAAAATAGCAGCATCTAGTGTCCGTCACTCCAACAACGAACAACACGAGCCTCACGGTCAGTCGCCAGAGCGTACAATCTAGGAAAGCGTTCAGCTAGCGACCCTTCATCCGTCCAAAACTCAAAGCATTCGCCATTGCCCAGAACATGCCGAAAGTGTTCATGAAATCGAGGGTGGACAGTTTGAATACCCTTTCAAAATAAAGAAGGACGAATATTACGAGGCACCCTCTCTGGCGATGAGCAAGTGAAAGCATAGATCCCGCGCTCCAGATTAGTGCGAACATCCTCGCCGCTTCCCCAAAATATGCCTACCCGTTTCAACAGCAAGGCCTCATTCATCGCTTCAATACGTCTATCTCGAAGACCACCCTCCGCCTTGGAAAGAGTGACTGCATCCCAATCCACTAAGTGCATTCCATTCGTCTCCTGGACACTCTTACCCCACAGAAATCTCCTCATCAAACGTCAAGGTGCTTTCGAATCCCGGTCGGTAGTATTCGAGTGGACATGAGGAAAATAGGAATCGCAGAGAGGACCGCCATTAAAAGGACAAGGCGACCCCCCTTTGATAGAATCGATGACTTCCAACCTAAAAGCTTGTTCTCCAGCTTCTCAATAATCGGCAACCAGTCTGCCAATTTGACTGTGCCTGACGTGTGTGGCAAACCTAAGTAACGAATCGATAACACACCGCACACCGTACCCAGCTTGATGCTGCACAAACGTGCCTCCGACTCACATAAAGAAAATGGAACCACCGTAGACTTGTCATGATTCTATACTAGCCCTGACATTTCAATAAACAACTCAAGAATGGTTGCCATGCTGCTGGCCTCAGTAATGCCTCCCTCAATAAAGAAAACAGTGCTGTCCGCATACTGAAGAAGCCGAATGCCCAGCTCATCCTTTGAAAAACCACAAGTGATCCCGCAAATGAGGGCCCGATTGACCAAGCATGCCAGCATGTCTGAGGCGATGGAAAAAAGTAACGCGGCCAACAGACATCCCTGCCTGACTCCCTTTGTGGCTGGAAGAAGCCACCTTCCGGTCGGTCCTTCACAAGAACAATCAATGGGCATCCAAGAAATCCAAATGTCCGGAAACCCCCACCTATGCAATGCCTCCCACAAAAAATGCCAGTCCAGCATATCATAGACTTTTTCTAAATCAACCTTCCAGCCAATCCGCGATGATCTCCGACACGATGAACAAGCCATCAGGAATTTGTCGCCCTGGGAGAAAAGCCGATTGCAACGGTGAGATAATGTGCTTCAACACTCTGCTAAGTCTCATAGCCAAGGTTTGAAAAAACGAAAGGCGGAACGAAGCATTTTCCCTGGAAGCGAGGCGAGGCGTAGCCTCGAGGCGGTCGAGGCGTAAGCCTCAGTTTTTGTATAGAAAAATAATTATAAAATATATAATAAATATATTTATTGATGAAATAATATAATCTGACAAGCATATAGTATATAAGAATGTAATATATGATGATATTATGAAGATAAGAACATGAAAAAAGGATATGTCAATGACTCAATGCCATAAACCTTTCTAAATTTCTACCTAATCAAAAGAAAATCGTTGGTTATAACTTATAACTATCACTAAAAAGTTATCTAAAAGGGATTGGCTATAGTTGTCATTATAAATATCCAAGTTGTTCATATGAATCATATGATTTGAATCCTAACTATATGTTCTACTATAACCAGATGAAGAACGGTTGTATGCATCCCCCCTGTTGCACCATACCCTACCAGAACGGGGGTCTCGTTTCTTTTATGAGGATCCGAATTCGTATACACATTTTTATATGTTTGAGGATGTAATAGTAAGCGTTCACTAAAATAATTTGGCATGTTAATGGTAAATATGAATATGAAAGAGGTCAAATTCAAGCATATGAATATGAAAGAGGTCAAATTTAAGCATACATTTTGCATAAATTAATAGTTAGACATGATTAATAATAAATATGAAGTAGTTTGCTGAAATAGTTGCACATAATTAATAGTAAATGTGGAGTTATGGGTACGAAAGAAACATCGGATTTAGGCATTTAACTTGTATAATCATTATCCTAAACAAGTATATATTTATAAGCTTCTCAAACCACCATGTAACTATTAAAATCATACAAGAAATCTTCCAAAAAAACAAAAACGCCTCGGAAAACGCCTCGACCGCCTCGAGGCGGAACGCCTCGAGGCTACGCCTCAAGCACTTGAGGCGCACGCCTCACTGGACAAGGCCGAGGCGCACGCCTCGAGGCTAAAAAGGCCCGCCTCGCCTCGAGGCGTACGCCTCGACCGCCTCGAGGCGCGCCTTTTAATACCATGCTCATAGCAAAGATCTTGCCACTATCAAATATTATCCCATTAGACTGCACAATCTTCAAAAAATCCTCGGTTCTTTCAGCTGCCTTGTGTTTGTGAAGGAGTAAAATTATAGCCCTATTCAGCTTCTCAAAACCTGCATTACATTTACAAAATTCTTTCACAATCTCCAATTCCTCTGAAGCCAGAAGATCCTAGTATAAGTTCGTCGACACTAAGAGGTCTTTCATCCTCCAATTTGTCAAGGCTTGCGAGCTCCTCTTCCGCTGCCATTCTAACTATACGACGGGACTCCCTGGATTCCCTATTAAACACGCAAAGTCGAATGCGCAAAGAGGTCAGTTTCTGAACGAATCTAGGGAATGCGGAACCATTCACAACCGAGGAGGACCAATGGGACAAGACCATCTCCTGAAAGACTCCTGAAGTAGCCTGGCCTTTTCGTACATGAAAAAGCCGCGTTGGGTGGATGAATCACCGTAGTCCCAGAGCAGAGGAGAGTGATCCGACCGTGTATGTGTTTTACTTGTAACAAATGAGAAATGGAATAGTTCCACCAGCTCAGACGACACCAAGAAGCGATCAATGCGTGAACGAGAGCCCGAACTCCTCCATGTGTACTTCAAATCCGCAACATTGAAAACATCTAAGTTGAGGAGATCCACCACCTCCGCAAAGTCCGCCGACCCTAGATCCTGACCACCACCACCAGAAGAGAGGAGGGTAATATTGAAATCGCCTCCAATCAACCACAAACACTCCGAAAAAGCACTTCTGACATCCCGCAACTCTGACCAAAGATGTTGCCGTGTGGCAGGCTGACAGGGACTGTAAACACATGACAAGCCAATAACAACACCAGAACGAAGGCATTCCAACAATACCGAGAGCACTTGGGTGCCCCTCAATTCTGCCCTTGCGGCAAATCGGGAATCTTTCCATGCAATAATCATTCCACACGCAGAGCCAATCGAATGACAAGATCTAAACCCGTTGAGTTATCCCGCATCAAAAGAGCGCCCGACAACATTAAAGACCGAATCCAATTTTTTTTCTTGAAGGAGCACTCCATCCTAACCCCATTCAATCAACCTTGAGCCCAATATCTTCCTCTTTTTATCGGGTTTCCCACCCCTTACGTTTCAGGATAGGATTTTCATTTGGAAGCAATTTTGGTGCCCCAAGTCGGAGCACTCCCGACAACGCAGCCACTTGGGCCTTGCGATCAGACACAAGAGGTAGATCAAGAAGCTGCCTCTTTGAGCGCTGCCTGCTTTTGTACCTCTTACCGACCTTTCTGTCGCTGGTAGACGCACTAGTTTCCCTTGATCCCTCCTTCCTTACCGCATGTGCCACATCCCCTTGATTTAGCGAAACCCTCTCCACCTCCTGAGAAAGAACCACTGGGTGCTCCATCTCCAAGCTGTGGTGTGCGGAGCCAACCATAGTGGGTGGGAGCCCCCTCCCCCCCATCTGATTCCAAGTTAGAAGCGCCGAGGTCGGATCCCTCGTGGGGTTTATAATCAACAAACTGGTCATAATCGGATCCTCGGATCCGGAACTTAAGAGAAACTAACCCAGCGCCTAAAAGAGAGGCGAAAGCAAGCGCCGCCCCTCGACCTTCAACCTAGCGGGCCGAAGTGTCTGAGCTGGCAACCCTTTATGCTATGGGGCTTTCGCTAGTTGAAGAGAATCCTCCGTAAGATCCTGGATTACCTTCTTGGACTTAGCAACCTCGTTTTCACGAAAAAAGCTGATGCGGGTCCCCATCCGAATGTGGACCATTTCCTTCATCCCCCGTGGAGGAATGCGAATTGACACCTTCAACCCCCTTGACTGAAAGGGATGCGTCATTGCCGACCCTCGGTGACGACGACGAAGGATCCGTTCAATACACCTGTATGTGGAAAGAGATGCGACCCACGACCTGCTCTGAAGCGGAGAATGGCACAAAATTGTAGGGCAATCCATCTGCACTATGGTGTTTTTTGGGTCACACCCGCGTTGCGAACCGTGAGACATAATCTTAATCACCGACCCCAAATGCTGTAGCAGCGGCCCCGAACATGTCACAGAGTGAGAGAGGAGTGGCACTCCCTGCACTTGCACAACTCACGTGATCGAGCGGTCGACAACCCCTTCAGCAAAACGAGGAGCTCTCCAAGTGACATTGCCATACCCATGCAGTGATAGAAGTTGCAACATCTGCTGCTCCGACAACCCTCTGACGCAGCATCTCCACACTCCCAGCTCAACCACATCCCCTGTGAACTCACTGCCAAACTGCAGTGAGGGCTTCGCCCAAGCTTCCTGGACGAAAACCGAGTCCTTCAGCCAAGAACCTATCAAAAACCCAAATTGTTCAAAGTCGTCCCCCCTCCGACAATCGACACAAAAGACTTGGGTCCCCTGCTAGGATCTGTCTTGGACTTCCGCAAGTCCTCCATCATCGAGCCCGACGACCCTCTCGCCTTACGCTCGACTTCGACACGTCTTAGCAAACCCGGACATGACTGTCGATGATGCCCAACCATCGCACACACGAAGCATCGCGGAGGAGAAGCGCGTGCCGAGGCCAAGTGGCCCGCCTTCCCACTTCTGAAGCATCTCCGTCCGTGCTTTCTATGCGAGACAAACGTCCACGTAGCTTCTTCCCCCGCCTCCTTTTTGGGGGCTTCGCGACCCCAGGTTCCCCCGCTGACGGTTTCGGGTTCTCACGATCCTCGGAAACCGTCTTCCATCTAGCCACTTCCAATCTGATCTTCTAGCGGAGGCTCTCCCGTTGCCGTCGCCCACCAGTCTAGTCCCTATCTTGCGTCATCCTCCAAAAAATTCTGTCGTCGGATCTATCTTCATATAGTTCTAACTCAGATGATGATATAAAACAAGATCCTTTGTGTTCCTCCTTCGTGCAAATTAAACTTAATGGTCATTACCCTCCAATAATGAATAGAAAAATGCTCTAAATATTTGTGCTCTCACTTGCATTTCGGAATATTAATGTCTTTTTATCCCATTAACGTGTCTTTCTCCCTAGTTAATTTAAAAATGAATATCTTAATATAAAAGCGTTCATATCAATTTGATTTAAGTTAGTATCCAGGGCCTTTATCTTGTCGCAATATAACGGTTCCCCCTTTTTACAACTTATTTTAAATATTTCAATGATTGGAAAAATATTCACTAAGATCAAACTCATACACAAATTTGGAATTATATTATGGATGCAAGGCTTGATGATGTTCAATATGACAAATGTATAAGATGATTTGGATTTAGATTGTTCGTTGGTTGTACATGAAAATAATGCACTATTGCATGATTTAAATTTATTGAAGCAAATTGGCATGGCCTTTAAATCGATTTTTTTGTCAAATCGAAATAATCAGAAGTTGGAAATATGTCTTTTGGCATTAATACTTGATATCAAAAAGATTGCAAACGTTATTCAGGTTCTTTATTTTGTAATTCCGTAAAAAGGTCAATTCTACAATGAAGTGCGGCAGCAAGCTAGTGCTATTCTAAAGCTGTGCAAGAAAATAAAGACAATTGCTGACCATTTAATAAGTAGTGTGGGAGGGAGGTTGGGTTAACTTCTATATTTGCCTTGTGTTATGTATTTTTTCCATTGGCTTCGTAGATAGCTGAGTTCGCAGGTAGGAATAAAGTAGAAGCATTTGGGATTAGATTTATTCTTGTATAAAATGTAATTTTAGATGGGAGCACTCTTTTTTTGAAAGCGAAGATGGGGCACTCAGGGCTTATGTTTGAGAGAGTGGCGAGTTGCCATCACTTGGGGATAAACCTGCGGTATATTCAAAGGATAACATTGTGTTAGCCACCTTCAGACACAGACCAACTGCAATAAAATTGTTGATCGTTTTATCTCATTTATATGTCTTCATGTTTCAGTGGGTTTCTTACCCCATTCAGTTCAACTTGTAATTCCTTTTTGGACAAATTTATAATTTTATCGTATATTATATGTAGGTGGGCATCAAAGACAAAACTGCTGATGTTCAATCAAGGTCCGGAAATGCCATTTTCATTGATGCCAACAAGAATCAGGTAGGCACAACACATTTGCTTTTGTTCACTTGCAGCTGATTTAATTTTATATTTTTTTTAATTTTGGATGCATGTAATAGCTACCTTTTCTTATTGGGCCACAACATGTTCATTACTATATATGTGTTTGTGTGTGTGTGTGTCTGAGTAAAATGTATATGCCCCCAAGGGGGAGCTAACTTGGCTCCTCCCACACATTTTTTTGTGGAATTTTTTTAAAATGCCTGGGGGATTTTGATAACTCGATAACAATATTTTGTCAACCAAAGTCCATGATAAATAGACACTGTTTAACTGTCCATATGGAAGGGGTAGATTTCAGCAATTCTGAGACCGTTAAAATTTGATGATCTTGATGGAGGGGACATGAATCTCCATTCTAGTCAAAATTTGAATGCTAAAATATTCTCATTTAGTGATAAAACCCTCATGTACTCTTGAAAAGTTCCACAAAAAATATAAAAAGGGTGGGGAGCCAAGTTAGCTCCCACATGGGCAGCTCCATTTTACCCTATATATAGGCTTTAATGGGGCTACCCCCATGCGGGGAGCCAACTTGGTCACCCTGCCCTTTTTTTTCTTTTGTGGAGGTATTTTTTTAAAACATAGGGCGGATTTAGTATGGTAAATGACAACATGTTTTTTATATCCAAGTTTTGTGAAAAACAAACATTCCTATTCCATCCATCTAAAAGGCGTCAATTTCAACAATTTTGAGACCGTTAAAATTTAACTGCCTCGATGGACGGGTTAGGAATGTCTGTTTTACACGAAATTTGAATAAGAACATGGTGTCATATAGTGATTTAAGTCCCCCAATTGTTTTCAGAAAGTATCTTAAGAATTAAAAAAATAAGGTGAGGGTAGCCAAGTTCGCTCCTCCCTGAGGGTTGCCCCATTAAACCATACACACATATAGATATACACACATTTATATTTATACGTAATGCATGCATACATATACATACATACATATATACGTAATGCATGCATACATATACATACATACATATATTAATGCATGCATACATATACATACATACATACATACATATTTATATTTATACGTCTCATGCCATACATACATACATATACATAGACTTACAAATACATACATACATACATGTGTGTGTAGATACACAAACACCTCTAGATTGCGCTTTGTATTGTTTGTACAATCACAATTATTTTTAAGGTCCAATTCAAAATTTCATAGTAAGAAGTGTTGCACTTCTTTTCCAGAACTTTGGTTCACTTGCATTGGTAACATGATTTTTCGGTTCGCATGCATGAAAGAAGGCCAAGTATGGTTCAGTTGTAGATGTTTCATATGATGTTGTAGATGTTCCATATGATATTTGCTTAATTATGAGACAAATAGTTTGGTTGTTGATATTTCTTATATGCATTTGCTTTATAAAATCCAATTCTTATATGCAAATCGACAATAATAGGATATGAATTTCGAAAAGTGTATCCCAAAAAATGATCATAGATCGTGATTATTGATTGGGTCGCAAGTTGAATAATTCTCTTGCTTGCATCTGACTTATTTTTCATAAGAGAATTTGATGACAAACAGTTAAAATCATTAGTAATGAAAAGATAATACAAGTGACTCCTCCTGAGGGTAGTCCCGATAAACCCATACACACATATATAGATATACACACCAAAATGCACCAAGCGTCGCCGCTGTCGCAGTCTAGCCTTGTGCACAGCTCCACCAGCCACTGCGATCGCCGTAAACAACAGTAGCAGCCGAGGCTGCCACCGCCGCCTGTGAATAACAACAACCACCAAGGCTGCCGCCATCGGCCTCCCTAGTGCATCTATGGCTACCACCAACATCCCTATCTGCTTTTCGACACCTCCGCCATAGCCTGAGGGGCTTTGTGGCATAATATGGATCTGTGTTTGATGTTTTTTGAGGTCTGGAAATCATTTCAAAAGGACAATTTGATCTCTGGTCGTTCTGATTTTTGGATTCTAGTGTGTGGTTTTGATTATCTAAGACACTCTAGCTACCCAAAGAGGCTTTCAACAGATGGAAGAGGTTGTGGTATGAGGCTACACCCACAACCATCTTCTTGTATGTTTGTGTAGAGGCAGTCATTCCTATATTCAGCTCCAATCTTGGTTATTGTTGTCATCATGTTTGACAACAGAGTCGACTCTAAAGTCGATGTTTCATCCCTGGGTGCCTTCAAAGTTCCATCCCTCATTGCCAAAATGGATGGAACCAATTATGAACTATGGGTCATGCGGTTCATGAGCCTAATGCAGTGTAATGGCTAGAAGCACATCCTCACATAGGTAAGCTAAAAGACAAGACTGGTGTTCATGCCTCGTGAGGCAGATGACATGTGGAGATAGATATTATTATGTTATGTACCTGTTCGTTATTTCTTTGTTTTCTCTGGACTACTTTGTACTTTACCCTTAAGGTCTCTCCTATATAAGAGAGCCTAGGTTTCTTTGAATAAACAATATCAGTTTTTCTCCCAACATGGTATCAGAGCCCAAGCCCTAGGGCTCTCTCCCTAGGACTTGGCAATCTTCATTACTTTCTTGGTCTCGAATTTGCAAGCAAAAGACATGGTGATGACGCAAAGGAAGTATGTTATTGTTTCCTAACTAAGACGAACATGACAAGATGTAGACTTGCCACTACTCCAATGGATCCCAATTTTAAGCTTTATGATGATGACTCTAAAGAAGTTGACAAGAGATGATATTAAGAGCTAGTAGGGAAGCTGTTATATATCACGATCACCGGGCCTTATATACCATTTGCAGTTTGTAGAGTCAACTAGTTTCTGAATAGTCCAGGCAGGTTCATACGGATGCAGTTAACATAATTATGAGATATCTGAAGTCTTCTCTAGGGGTAATCTGTTGTTCAAAAGTGACACGTCTCTTACAATTATAGGATGTGCTGATGCAAATTATGTTGGGTGCCCCAAGGATAGGAAGTCCACATCATGCTTCACTGTTTTTAGGTAGTTTGCTAGTTCCATGGAAGAGTAAGAAGCAGACAGTTGTGGCTAGATCTAGCATCGAATCAGAGTATGAGCCATGTGTCAGATTCGTCCTAACTTACCTAACTATTGAGATGCCTCTTCCCATATACCTCCAATGCGATAACCAAACCGCTCTATTCATAGCCAATAATCTAGCATTCCATGAAAGAACTAAGTACATCGAGGTAGATTGCGATTACATTCGGGATCTAATCCAGAAGGGACTTATTTCGACTTCTCATGTTGCGTCAAGCGATCAAACTGCAGATATGTTTACCAAATCCCTTACTAGAGGTTCGTTTCATCAATGTTGTTCCAAGCTGAGTATGATAGACATATATGCTTTAGTTTTAGGGGAATGTTGAGATATTTGTATCTCTCGGTCTTTGTTTTGTATTTCATATTTCATTTGTCCACTTTATGTAATTTCCCTATAGCTTTTCTCTTATAGAAGAGAGCTCTAGGGTCATGATGAATAAACAATTCTCTTTTTCGTTTTCCACAAATTCAAATGGACCACATACATTGATGTGAACTAGATCAAATATCGATGAAGGATGTGGTTGATCATAGGAATGAAAAGAGGTTTGGTGATGTTTCCTAAACTGACAGACCTCACACTCCAGTTTGTAATGGGAGTCCATTGAGGTAGTATGTGCCGAAGCTTACTAACAAATGGATTTCTCATGTGTCAATGCCATAAAGTATCTTTTGTAGTAGAAGACTGATGATTTCTAGCTATGGAGTGTGAAGATGATGGTATATCCTTTTTCCACGGTCTTGACCAATTGCATTCCCTTTCATAGATCATAAAGAGTCAAAGGTACAACATCAAAACCCCCCTGTAATGCATAGGGTTGCATATTTGACTAACATATAACTTGCCAATGGTAAAATCAATAACTCACATTACATCTGGCTAGCTGAAAGTGGGATTAACATTAATTTTCCTTGGTTTCTTCTACTACTACTACTACTACTACTACTACTACTGACGTGCGACCATCTGCTACCTGGACAATTTTCCCATGAGGGACATGTTAAACTTGTCCAATATGTGACTTGTCTATGAAAATACAACGAGATTAAATGCGCTTTTATAGTTGAAACATCTATGGAAGATGATGTAGATGCTATAGCTATGGTTGTCTTCTCTGTGATGTATTGGTATTAGTGGATTCTATTGAACATCTCATCTAGATCAACATGAGTGAGGGTCACATTGTCCCACCTTTCAGCCATCAATCACTATGAGGCCTGTTGTGCTTCGTCCAATGTGTTTCCTCGATGTGGACTAGCGTGCTAATGAGTGTACTGTGGACTTTATCTCTGGTAGAGCTAGAACTAATTTGAGTAATCATGCTTGTCTTGATAGATATGATGTAGCCACTGCCATGAGCTCCTCCAGACGAACTACACTCCCTCGACTGGATGAAACTTCCAGTGCTGATTTATACGACTAAGATGTCTCCGACTAGTGGGAGATATTGAGTCGACTCAATATATGGTATGTCTCCTTCAGAGTGCATGTCACCATCTGATCCTATGTTACATGGTAGGTTGGGCCTAACCCACCAAAAAATCATCACTACTAACACTTACGAAGTTGCGTTCTACTTCAAGAATGCACAAACATGTCTAAAGGAGTAGCACTTTGAGTTGAGTTCCCCCAATTGGGAGTAAAGAGTGTTGTCCTCTCTTGCCTAAGCTGCATCAGGTTATAATATTTTTGGAACACATGACTTACATTCATCCCCTGTAAATATGAGTCCTTCATATTATTCCAAATCACTTATGCAATATCGTATTGGATTTCCTCGTTTATACTTCGAGATATGACTATATTGAGTAGTCAGGAAACTAATGTCATGTCCTCATTTTATGTAACATACTTTTCTATCTTGATCTCATGTTTTGCTTACAAGAGGATGTGGAGATTCCTTTGTCCTCAAATAAACATCATGAAGATGCGTGGCTATTAATGTAATAGGTACGGTTAAACTCGATAATCTATTCAAAAAATAGCTTCATGTATCTATTGCTGACCCTCCCATGAGTCATGAGTCATGACCCAATTCTCAAATCTCATTCTCGCCCACACATTTGCCCCCTGCCCATGCATTAGAAATTAGTATTTTTTTATAAGCAAATATAATGTTACAATATATATTATAATTATGATTTTATACACAACTTGGATAGTGGCCTACTAGTAAGGAATACTGTCTTTGATAGAGTAGGTCTCGATTTAGAACCCACACAAAACACTTTTCCACTGAAAAGTACCCATTTTCCTTAACAAGCTTGACTTGCGCTCGAGCCCAGATCGGGCTCGATAGGGGGCTCAGCTCGAGCCTTATCGAGCCCGAGCCAGCTCGTTAAGGGCTTGAGCTCATCAAGCCCGAGCTCAAGCCAGCTTGGCTGGTCTCGATAGCCAGCCATAGGTAACCCTTTGATTTTGGCCACGGGGGAGCCTCCAGATTGCAACTTCAAAGCCCATAAACGACTGTGACGTTCAAGAGAACACTTGTAAACAATGATATTGGTGCATATGGAATATCTAGATGGTGCTACATCTCTCAAGTGGCAATGTTCATAATGTAGAGGTGATGGGCCTTGTTGTGGGTCTGCTAGGTTGTGTTGTTGCATAAGTGGCGATAATTATATGAATAACACTTTTAGGTGATCTCTATACAGTGTTAGTGAATTCTAGGTGATGCTCTGTTGCAGATGATGAAGTTCTTGCTTTTGCATTGATGGCTTCCAAACAATGTTGATGGCTTGTGGTAAATAATGCGATGATGGATTTCAAGTGGCAATAGTGGTGATGATGCCGTTGAAGGTTAATGGCTACATGCAAGTTGCAACAATGTTGAGGTTTATGTCATCAATGGTTTTAGATGACATGATGATGAAGGTTGATAATGGTGGATATATGTGTGGGACTGTGTGTAATGTTATGATGATGTCGATAAAAGGGGTTTGAGAGCTATAGAAAATTAGGGCTCCTCTAATAACATGCTTAAGTTGTTGAGAGAAGTAAGCACTTGGGCTATATGTAAGGGACTAAGCACCACATGTGGTGATTTGTGTATAGTCATATAGTTCAGTGATGGGACATGACTATATTGGTGGGGCTATATAAAGAACCCATATTAATTTTAGTTTTTGAGAAACATTATGTAATATCCATCCCTTTGTGTCTTTTATCCCTTGTTTTCATTTGTTTCAGTGAACTTAAGGTTCCACGTAAAGCATTGTTTTGTTCATGATATTTGATTCCACATTTTTATACTTTCACCTGATAGAACAAATCGGTTCCAAATACTTTCATTTTGAAACTCGGTGTTCCTTTCATGGCTCTTCTTTTGTTTTATTATCTTTTTATTTAAGTTGGTTATACACGAATCAGAGCTAACACGTGGCAACAACAAATCGCTTAAAGTAGCATGTTGTGTATGGATGACACAGTGACATCACAAGAAGTCTGCGATGGATTTTTCTTTTTGATATCCTTAGGGGCATCTTAGGGAGAAGCCATCACGATTGTAGATTGTACGGGTGAGATATTTGCATGATGTGGTAGAGAGGCCCTATTTACAGTGTTTAAGGATTATAAATCATTTTGAATTAATATATCTAGATGTTCTCCCCATGATGGGTTACACTAAGATGAAGGCACATAGTAGATGCTTAATGCTAATGTCCGACGAGGAGCAATGATTGATTCTTTGGAGCCCTAAATTGTTGGAAGAAGAATACAATGATGTTCAAGACAAAGATGATGATGGTAAAGACAATGTTGTTTCATGTTGTTCCAGAATGCTAGTGACAATGGCGATGATGCGATGCATGTTGAGTGATAAACATCAACAAGGCCACATGAAGCTGTTGAGCGAATGAGCTAGTTATCGGTGGAATCGAGAGGAGTTGGCAAGTGGGGAGAGAGAGCATCTTGAGAAGATCAATGAGATGCATGGCATCTATGAGCTGGAAGATGCAATGAGGATAGCAAACAATATAAAGTGGGGTGCATGAGGTGGTGCCCAACACAGAGAGGATGGAGGTGTCGCTCCATCTCCCAATGGGTTTCCACGAAATAAACTTTAAGTGTTGCATGAAACACTATTAATTTCCTATTTGACAATTACATAGAAGATGTGGGCCTTGCTGTCATTACACTCTTGGCTTTTTTTCTTTATCATTTATTTATTTTAGACCAATTAATTGTCTGTAATTGAAAAAGGAAAAAAAACAAAAAAGAGTGGAAAAAATCTACCGAAAATGAAAAAGGAAAAATGATTTTTGTTTTTTAAATCTTCCATAATGATATGTGAGATAAGGTGAGTGTTGGTTAACTTCTCTATATTCATGAGGCCCCTATATGAGATCATTTGTTGAGAGGTTCTATTCCATATGTTCGGCTCATAGTCTTAATGCGGTACAAAGATGCTAAAGACCTGTGGTTGAGATTGGTATGGTAGGATCCATAGGGTTTCATGAGTAGAGATCCCTTTCTCTTAGTCGTATCTGAGATGCCTCATTCGACAGTCTCATGTGGGAGAGTCCTGTTTCATAGTTTTCATGAAGAAACCTGTTGTTTCGATCTTCACATAGTGGATGCACAAAAATATCCAAAGTAGAACCCACTTCCTTTTCCATATCCATAGTAGTTAAGAGCCCAACATTTGCACATTCCTTGTATAAAATGCACACGTAGATGTAGTTCACAGTTGAGAGATGCCTTTGAGAGAAGTGACAAATTTTCCCACATATGGGATTTTTGTGTGGTCTCATATTCCGTATTGGTAGAACTTGGTTGTATTGGTAGGGTTATATAAAGAGCCTCACACATTTTGTATTCATTGAGAAACATGTCGCTCTTATGTGGCATTCAATGTAAATCGATGTTTTGTTGTTCATATTTAATTCCGCATTCTGCAACTTATATTTAACAAACATAAGAAAGAAGAGCTTATATCAACGAACACTGGCCTATATATTAGGAGAGGCTATGATTTAATTGAATACATATGAATGATAATATACATCTATACCTTGAGAGGTCAAACTATTATTTTATGTACTCTAACTTTAACTTTATTGAGTTTAAATAGTTGCAACTATCACGTGTTAAAGGTATATTGTTAAACAAACAAAGAAAAAGAATGTGGTCTCATTGGAAAGAGCTTTAGATATATGACAGAGATCAAAATATGTTTTCCTTCGGAGAACTTGTCATCTTCTTTTGAATTAAGAAAAAAGTTCTATGGATGTCAGAAACTGTTGTAAAAACAAAGGAAACAAAGGGCAAAGGTCTTATCACACATGATAGGAAATAAAGACGTGGTCAAATATAACCTTACCATATCAGCAAGAAAAGTAACCATTAAATTCTAATAAGCTATTATTGAGCGATATTTTTTCTTTCGTTATCTTTTTTTTTGTATTTTCTATTTCTTTTATCTCTATTATGTAATTTAACTTCTAGAGTTTCTCCTCTTTATATGAGAGAGCTCAACGACCTCTTGAAAAAATAAGTCATTATTTTCTTTCCACCTGGATCCCTAAATCCTCTCCACACCCGCCACCATCTTCATCCCACCATTCGTCTCATTGTTGACCAGCCCCTCACTACCGTCAGCTACCACATCATGACCCCAACCTCTCTCGTTGCCGCCACAACTCTCTTGACCCACAACTACCACCACCACCACCACTCAGCTGGTCCCTCCCTCGCTGCAACAAGGTCTCCTCGCCCCCCTTGCAGTCCAACTACCCCCTCCTTTCGATGCCCTTTGCCTCCACGTCAACCCCCGATGTCGCCTAGGTTCCCGCGGACCTCCGGGCTTCTCCTCTCGATGCTTCTTCTGCATATGAGGACCATACAATGTTTGATTTTGGCCGGAAAAGGTGATTTCAGACATATAAATCACCCCCACCGGCCTTAAAGTAGACCTAGAGTTGATGGGAAGGGTTGTGGTATAATTCTGCACCCACAAACAATTCCCATATTCTCGTGTAGACACCTTCCTATTAGTCCACAACCCCAGTCTGTTTCCAGCCTCTTTATCATCATGTCAGAGTTCAAGGGTGATTTCTCCGCCGGTGCCTTTAAGGTTCTAACACATGAAGATGGATGGGATTAATTGTAAGTCATGGTCCATGTGGATGTGGTTCATGACTCTAATGCAGTGCAGTAATAAGGATCCCATTTTGGTGCGGTTATAATTGGATGACTAGACCAGAGGGAGTGCTTATGTAAGCAAGATGACACATATGGCTATCTGGTACTCTCACAATATATATAGCTAATGATACTTTGCATATGTCCATTGCTAAGGCAATGTGATATATCCTTGCCGCCACTTATGGTCAGGCTAAGTAAGAATGTGACGAAGATCTTGCTGCTACATTAAGAGTTTTTCATGATCAGACAGAGTGGTTGTCCTCTTTACACCTTCGCATGCTACGTATCCTCTCTGCCATGTCTCTTTGGGCGTCTTTCATCGGATTTTGGGCGATTTGCGGTCTCTCAGTTGTGGAGATCCCACGAACATATCTGGAGGCTATGGGAGACATTCAATTGCGTCTTGTTATAGAGGAGTTGGTCGTGTTCCAGTCACGTGGTACATGAAGCTTTGTTATTACCCATACATGGTTGTCCATGGTTGGCTGCAAATGAGTGTTTACAGTGAAGCACCGTGCATATGGTATTGTTGATTGTTACATCGTAGGCCTGGTTCTCGTGGGTTCACCCAGACTTATAGGATGGGTTACCAGGACACATTTTCTCGAGTGACCAGTCGTTCCACAATTCAGATTCTTCTCTCTATTGCAGTAGTACAAGATTGGTCCTTATCTCAATTGGATATGAAGAATGCATTTCTATATGGTGATGTGCAGGAGGAGGTCCACATGCAGTAACCACCTGGGTTCGCTATTGAGGGGTGTGTCAGAAGATTTGCAAACTTCACAGGGCTATCTAAGGCCTTAAGCATAGTCCCTAAAGCATGGTTCCAGAAGCTCTCGGACTTTATAGAGCAACAATTCTTCATAAGATCTACTACATATCGTTCACTTTTTGTTCAGAGATTTAGAGAGTTATTGCTGTCATTCTGGTCTATGTTGATGATAGCGTTGTTATATGATGGATTTGCAGGGTATTAATTCAACTACAGAGTTCCTTGGACAACAGTTTGTCACCAAAGACCTTGGCGAATAACCATAGTTCCTATGGCTTGTGTTCGCCTTGGACTGATGCAGATGGCCAGACCAATGGTTTCTTGAGAAGGTCTACATGCATTCTGATAATGCATTTGAGTTTTGCATTGGCCACTTATCTATATTTCTGTGGTTTCATGGGATCCTACATCAGACCTCATGTGCCTACTCGACTCAATGTTGTTGATGAAAGGAAATATATGCACCTTTTAGATGTTACCAGGACTCTCCTAATTTAGAATCACACTCCCCATTCCTACTAGGGGGATGCTTTTCTTATTACCTTCTATCTTTTTAATTGCATGCACTTTTCTGTTTTAGACGAAAGAACATGCTGCTTTTTCGATTGTGTTTTCTTATAAGGATTTGTTCTCTCTATCGCCTCACATCTTCAGTATTGCATTTGTTTATTACTTAATTCAAGGCTGAGATAAGTTGTCTTCTTGGTCGATCAAGTCCATCTTTGTGGGCTACTGTCGAATCCAAAATAGGTACTGATGCTTTGATCCTGTCAGGAGAAAGTACTATGCGAGTGCCGTTGTTATCTTCTTTGTGTCTGTTATGTACTTCTCTCCCATATACTAAAAAACGACTTGCTCTGAGTTTGACATGGGGGGTCTACCTGCCAATACGACCGCCTACTTTGTCTCCTGTCTACTTTGGTCGAGACATTATCGTGTATGTGCATATGGAAACTGTGTTATTGCACCCCTTGCTCTAGTGCTTGCCCCCATCATCCAACTTGCCCTGGGTAAATAATGAATACTTGGTTTCTACTAATGACACAATTTATATTTCTATTCATCAGGTACAACAAGATGGTCTATTGATCCATATATTACTCTCGTGTAAGATGGGCCTTACGTTCCCTATGAGGACCTTTACTCGGTCCATTGCACTTAGGAAGCATTGGCACATATGTACCCGATGTTGTCAAAGGCATTCGCCTAGGCACTAAGGCAAGGTGAAGTGAGTCCGAGACGCCTTGCCTTGCTTCAAGCGAGGAGTTTTGCCTCGGGCGTTGCCTCGACGAGTGCCCGACCTAAGGCGCCCGAGGGAGGGCCTGAAGCAAAACTAGAGCTTTTTGTTGAATTCTTTGCATTTTTATTCTTTTTAAGATTTTAAAGTAGGATAAATATTAGTTTTAAGTAATATTTCTACATGTATGTACATATATGTGTACAAATATATGCATCACATGCATAATAGCCAAATATCATAATTACAAGCACAATATATACATAATATATATACATATACTAGCAATACACATACTTATGCATGTCAACTCTATGCTCTACATGCACACATACATTAACACATGCAAATTAATTCTAAATATCATAATTACAAACATAATATATACATACAAACACACACACATAATATATATATATATATAGAGAGAGAGAGAGAGGGAGAGATATACACATAAGCATATGTATATGCATGCATGTCTATGCATACTCATGTATACATATGTACACACATATATACATGTAATAAACATTCACATATAAATGTTTATGCATAAACACCTACAAGTTAGTCCTTGATTCTACTTATATACATACATTTATACATACACATTAGTTCTAAGTTCTAGTTACACATTTACATTTATATTTGTTTTAATTACTATAATTTATATATTTATACACATATACTTAGACACATGTATGTTTATATAAATATAAATATATAATTGCATACATGTACATATATATCAGATCGTTGTTAGATTGTAATTTAGGTGTATGTATGTGTGCAACATTTTTTTTGAAAAGATACATACATGTGTATATATACATGTATGCATAGAAATATAAGATTGTATTTAGATAAATATATGCAATACATATAACGCCTTGCTTTCTAAGGCGGGTGCCTAGGCGAGCGTCTAGCACCTCAGGTGATTTGGAACCCCTAGCGCCTTGTAGCGCTTTACGTTTTTAACAACACTGTATGCGCCACGTACCCCCTCTCTATTTATTTCTTCCTTGACCATCTCATAGAGAATTACAAGAAGTTTGTCTTTGGATTGCAACTTTGGAAGAAGAGATGGCAACTTTGTATCCCGGAAGTACCTAGACCTTGTACTGCCTTTGCTGGGGAATCTATGGTTGACGTCATCTAGTTGTTCACGATGAAGCATCGGGCGGATGGTAGTATGAATCACAACGAAGTCCGACTTGTGGCAAAAGGTTTCACCTAGACTAATGGTGTGGCCAATCAGGACACCTTTTTTGTGGTACATTAATCTGCTCTTAGAGATTGGCCACTCTTTCAACTAGATGTCAAGAATACATTTGTCTATTTGGACCAGCGGAAAGGAATATATATGCATCAATTGCTCATCCATGCTGAGTATGATAAACATCTATGATCCAACTTGCGGAAGGGTGTTATAGTAATTAGACTCTTATAGTATTATGTAATATAACAATTGTCTTCTTTTTCTTTTCTACATGTCCAATAGGGCAATCTCTTTTGGCTCCAGGGTTCTTTTCCATATTAAGAGTGCCATAAGGCCACATAATAAACAAGTCATCCTTTTTGCTTGCGAACGATCAACTTTTCATGCATGGTTGGTGGCAATGACGGTTTTTATGGTCCCATACACCCCTCGAATAGGATCTCGTTAAAAAAGGAAGCCTTTCATCCATTTGTTGGCTTCCCTTTCTATTTTGATGCAAGTAGAGACATCTATTGCCTCATTAATTGAGGTAAGCTTTTAGTATGCGATCCTCTCCGTTTGATCGTTGGGGGGTACATGGATGAATTTTTTGAGATGTTTTGTTGGTGTTAATTGTGGTATGGAGTAACATATTAGCTTTATGGAATTAATGCACTCATTCCTAAAATTGCTAAGTCCTTGCACCAAAGTGACTATCTCGTAGGGGTCGAGATATGTCGAGATGGATTGACAATATCAATGAAAATATCATATATGGATTAAAAAAGTGATTTCTCACAAATCAATATCATTCAAATATCCAAAACAATAAATAGCATACAAATATACACATATATGCAAGAATGAATTGTACTTAACACATCAACGCTCACTATATCACACATATTGTGGCTGTCAGTGCTGACTATTGGAGATATCAAAAGAGATATAAAGAAATTTGTATATAACAATTTGTAAATATAAAATGTATGTATTTTGCACCAAAGCACTATATAACATATTAACTCACATACTATGTATAAATAAAGGTTGAACTATATGATACATCAAACAATTTAGTCATCAAGAATGTTGAGGTAAAATAAGAACTTCTTATTCAATGGTGCCTTGAGCCCTCTTATATAGAGTTGTGAGACCCTTGGGTAAATTACACAAAAAAGATAGACATAAAGATTACATGATAGCTAGATATAGAAACATAAAGCCTCTCAATACTCTCCCTCAAGCTGGAGCATAGATGTTTATCATGCTAAACTTAGAACATCTCTGAAATTGTCCTCGGGGAAGACCTTGGTGAATGCATCAGCCGTCTGGTCTCCTGAGCTAATGTGAGGTGATAAACCCCTTTTGGATCATATTGCATTGTAGTGATAATCCCCTCAATATGTTTTGTTCTCTCGTAGGAAGATGGATTATTAGCAATAAAGAGAGCTGCCTGATTGTCACACTGCAACTACATGAGAAGAGATATATTGTCACCCATATTAAAAAGAACAGATCTGACCTACATTATTTCAGTACTTTACTATGCCATGGCCCTATATTCAAATTCAATGCTAGATCTTGCATAGTATATTTCTTGCTTTTCTATGATACCAGAGAGTCTCCCACAAATACAAAAATTCCCGAGGTAGATTTCCTACCTCTGGCGACCCAGGCGCTTCTCCAAGCCCTCCTTTCTCGCAGGCGGTGGGAGGGGAAAGCCTAGTGGCACAACCGACATTTGAAAGAGGGTTGCAAGAACCCTAAAGCCGAAGGGTTGTCCTTAAAAAAAGGTGTGGGTTATTTATTGTAAGGCTCAAGAGGGTAAGGTTTTGTAAACAAAAAAAAGAAGAGGGTGATTTTATGGTTTAAAGAGAGAGAGAGAGAGAGTTGAGAAGAGAATAGCCGGAAAAAAAAGAGGGGAATGTCTATACAAAAAAAGGTTGAAGCAAAAAAAATGCATGTTTTGTTTCTCCCAACTTGATGTTCCAAGCTCTTTATTCTATCAAGTATGGGAGAAAGGGGGAGTCAGTGATGTATTCTTCATAACTGTCCATCTACATATCATCCATTTTCACTGAACAACAACTTCTTCGTCGAGGCGTATACTTCTTCTTTTACGACCCGATCAGTTCCTGCGATGGATTTCTTCAGCAACGATTCTTCTCCAGATACGACAGAGATATGTTCCGGTGATCTGATATCGCAACGGCTCTACAGGCATGATAGAGATACGTTCCGATGACCTGAAAGCCGCAGACTCGTCCTCGTGCGTGGTCCTCTACCAGCAGCGGACATGTGTTCTTGTGATGTATCGTGTGGAGATGTGGTGTATACTTTCTTCTTGTTGCAAGCTGCAGCTTTCTCAGCTCCTGTTTGAGGGGGGAGTGTTAGAAAATATTCTTTGTAGGTATTTGTTAAGAGAATATTCTATAGAGAATATTCTATAGAATATTCTCCTTTGAGCACCTATATAAGGATCCTCACACCCCCTGTACTCGTTGAGAAATTCCAATCGAATATCCGCCCCGTTGAGGGCTTCTCCCGTGGTTTCATCCATCTCCTTAGGGAGTAAGGTTCCACGTTAAATCTCCGTGTTCATGTTTATATTTCTTGATTTATCGATTCCGCTTCCGCTTCTCAGATTTCAACAATTACTATTCATAATGATCTTAGGAAATCATTTGTTGACTTCATAAGAGAAGAGTATTAATATTTTAATATTTGTATTTCAAATCTCTTTAATAGGATCTTGAGATTAGAAGCTGTTCATTGGATATGGATTTAAGTTCAGATTGATGCAAGATTTCCCAATTCTTATCATTTTTTAATCACGAGAGTTAGAGCTACTCATTAGATCTAAATCTAAGTTCAATTCTGTACAATTTCTCCCCAATCTTTCCATCTTTAAATCATGAGCTTAGTTGCTAAGTAAGAGATCCGAAATTGAGTCTAATTTGCTTGTTAATCACCCCCAAATTTCATCTTTCATGTATGCAAACTGTGTCTTGTTTAGTGGTTCATATGTGTATATATACATATATATTTTTAAATCAAATATTTTTTAAACGGTAGAATATACAGATGAGTCGAGTTTTTTACATCAAGGTTTAGCTTTGAGTCAATTTCTTTTTACTTTGATTATGGACGAGTTGACATTTGTCAAGTCACATTCGGGATGAGTTACCTTGATGTATGTTATTTGCTAATGATATTCTGTTGATTGACGAGACTAGAGATGGAGTAAATGAGAAGCTTGAGGTATGGAGACATGAGTTGGAGAGTGAAGGATTTTGTATAAATATGGCTAAGACGGAATATTTGGAGTGCACCTTTGATGGAAGCAATGGTGAAAGAATCGAGGTGAAGATTGGTGAGGATAACATTCAGAAGAGAGATTCTTTTAGATATCTGGATCTATTTTGCAAGATGATGGGGAAATTGATGGAGATGTTATTGATAGAATAAATGCAGGGTGGCTAAAGTGGAGAGGAGCCTCTGCTGTTCTCTGTGATAAGAAAATTCCTTTAAAAGTTAAAGGAAAGTTTTCTAAAGCAGCTGCGAGACTTACTATGCTCTATGGATTTGAATGTTGGCCTGTGAACCATAGACATGTGCAGAGAATGGCTGTTGCAGAAATGAAAATGTTAAGGTGGATGTGTGGACACACACACACACGCACGTAAAGATCGGATTCGGAATGATGCAATCAGAAAGAATCTTTTGGCTGAAATGGAAACTCCATCAGTCGGGGAGCAACATCTCTTTTGGGTTGCTTAGAAGCAACGCCGCAACTGCTTGGAGCTGCAGCAAGGGGGTCCTTCCCGCAGCTGGAATTGGGCATCAATTGGCTGATGGTAGGTCTTCCAGCGGCAACATCTACTTCAATTTGGAGCCTGGGATGTTGGAGCAGCATCTCCAAATGAAAACTTCGGATGCAGCTTACAACAACTGCTTTAGCAAGGAGCTCCAGCCATAACTCCTTAAAGGCATGCAGCAACAACTGCTGTACTTGAATGAAGCAGTGGGGGCCACAGCTCGGACCGAAGAGCAGCAGCTGTTCCTGCTGCAAAATCTGCAACAAAATATGGAGGAGAGGAGCTTCTTCGGTTGGGAGAAGTTGGAGAGATATTGGGAAACTTAGAAAAGAAGAAAGGGGACATGGAGATATAAATAAGTAAGGGGGCTTAAGGCGTTGCCAAAGAAAGGAGGCCAAGTGGGGATGGCTGGAATTTGACATTTGTCATTTTCTCTCTCTTTTACCATTCCCTCTCTCTTTCTCTTATTTGACATACCAAAGTCATCCGTATTTGCACATCGAATTTCGATTCTGATGTACAATATCTTGTTTCAATCGTCTTTGAATGATGATCACCGTGAGTGTAATATTCATATACTTCTGATCTGAGATGAATTCATAAGTTGTCGAGATGCGGTCTTTGTTTACAATTAAATTTTCTGATTTTAAATTGTTATATGACGTTCGATTGACGAACAATCAATTTTGTTGGTCTTATTTCGTCGTTACGAATTTTATGGTGGTCCTACATTAATTTTGCAGTTTTCGATTGTGTTTGACAACTTTCCAATGGCACGTTTTACGATGCAATCTATTTTTGATCGACTAGCCCTAAATGAATTTTTATTTATGATCTATGGATCGATTTAGATTATTTAATACTGATCGATAATTTTATGGGATCATATGAACCCTAATCAAGTCATATTCGGGTTATTCGTATCTGGATGTCATAATCTGAACCTCTCCTAAACCTTCTCCTGAGGCATTTGTGTATAATACATAATCTTGAGTGCCTGATGGAAGTGCAAGAATTAACGCAATAGTCAATCTTTCCTTCAATGTCTTAAAGGCCTGCTCGCATGCATCGTCCCGAATGAAAGGAACTCCCTTCTGTGTAAATCGTGTCAATGGAAGAACTACCCGGGAATACTACTGACGAAGCATCTGTAGTAGCTTGCTAATCCAAGGAAGCTACAAATCTGAGTGATCGCCTTGTGCTTCTCCCAAGGCATAATTGCCTCAATCTTCGCAAGATCAACTGCGATACCTACCCCAGAAATGATATGCTCAAGAAATGATTGGGATTATCAGAACTCACACTTGCTCAACAGGACATACAATTTGTGTTCTCGAAGTGTGTCCAGGACTATCTTTAGGTCATTTGCGTGGTCCCGTTCATTTCGAGAATATATCAACACATCATCAATGAACACATCTACAAATTTTCCAAGTATGGACGTGAATTCCTATTCATCATATGCATGAATGTTGCAAGGGCATTTGTGAGTTCAAACAACATCACAACGAACTCGTATTGTCTATATCGAGTCCTGAAAACTGTCTTCGGAATATCTAATTCTTGAATCCTTACCTAATGGTAGGTTGATCTAAGATCGATTTTTTAAAATACCGAAGATCCCTGTAGTTGATCAAACATGTCATCAATACAGGACAAAGGATAACGGTTTTTTACCGTCTCTTTTTTAGCTGTTGATAATCAATGCATAATCTCATCGATCCATCCCTCTTCCTGACAAAAATGATGGGAGCACCCCAAAAGTGCTTGGCCTCACAAAACCCAAGTCAGGTAACTCATGTAACTGTATCTTCAGCTCTGTCAACTTAGCTGGTGCCATGCAATATGGAGCCATCGTGATCCACTATGTATCTGGTAGCAATGTGATCTCGAGCTCAATTTCTCTCTCATGAGCTAATATTGTTAACTCGTCAGAAAATACATCCGGGTAGTCTGATACTGCTCTGATGTCTTGGGTTATCGACTCTCCATTAGATATCTCTTGAACAAAAGCTAGTAATGTGTGACATCCTTGATCAACAAGTCTCTGAGCTCTCAACACTGAAATGTACTCCATTTCGGAGTCATGTAATGTACGCTTAAAAGTAAACTTAGGTAAGTCTGGAATCCTGAAGACACTGTCTTCCTAAAGCTGTCAAACAAGGCATGCTATGTTGATTATCAATCCATGCCTAAAATCAAGTCAAACTCATTAATCTGCGATCGTCTCGTGATCACAAATCAACAGTTGCAAAATTCTGACTATGAATCTAATAATGAACAACTGGCTACCTGACCCATGTATGTGATAAGGTAGATATGGGGCCTTTGCCATTCTACCAACTGGAGCAAGTTATCTCAAAGCAATGAATGAATGTGTCGCTCCAAAATCAAATAAACTTGGAAAGGTCCGCTCAAGATTGAGACCATACATTTCACCACAATAGCTGTTGATCGTGCCTACTCCTCAGTCATTGCATGTAACTAACTCTGCCTCGATGGTACAATACTCGAACGGGACATGTTCTATGTTTGTCTCTACGGCCTCCTGAAGTTGGAGTTCCTATCATGAAAGCTCCCAGCATGATGTGTCTATGGTTGTTGTCGAGGCTCACTAGAGGCTTGGGGCACTGATACCGGTAGTAATCCCACTGGTTGCACAAGTAGCATCGTATAGATGGGGTAGACGTAGTAGTCGTATTAATGCTATAAGTCGGTCCTGCCTGGGGTCTCTACACTCTCTACAACCCAAATTGTTGTGTTGAACTGGTGCCACGTCCGACGAGTGCTCCTCCTAAAGTAGTCTCTGGAGATGAGCGAGCACTGGCAGAGAATGCTGAATTTGAAGGGTGAAACTGCCTGGCTGATCTCTGTTGCTGAAACAGTCGCCCTACAGTTGCTGAATCAGTATGACTGACCACTGTGATGTAGGTACTACTCCAGACGAACTCGTAAAACGTCTCTCTCTTTGATGTCCTCAAACTTCTTCCTGTATCAATATCCTCGGTGATAGACGTGAGACGTAGTCTGACCAGCTTCTCTTGCACCTCTTCCCTCATACCTCTGATGAATTTCTCCAAATTCTCCTATGCAAATGCAATGGCTGCTAGTGTGTGTCGTGACATCTTGATGTAGCGAACAAAGTACTAGCTGTCATCTGCCTTGTCGAAGCTCTGCGAATAATCGGTGTTAAGACTCCTTCCACTTCCTAGAAAAGAAGTGGAATCTGAATCTCATCTCGAAATCGTCCAATGTGGGCTCACATTCCATCTCGAAAACTGTCACCTCCTACCATCTGTCAGCGAACCCTGTCAATGAATACTCCATAAAAGATAACCACATCTCTCGTGGTGCGCAAATCATCTAAGTACCTTCCTCACTCTCTTCGGCCATTGCTCTCATATGATGTCTCGATGCCCTTGAACACAAGCACGTTGGCTCGCTGATAAGAAGAAAAAATCGACTAATGCTTGTGTACATCAAAGTGCTCGAGTGCAATCTCGTCGGTAAAAGGTACAGGGTCCTGCTCCCTGTCATGATCTCCATCCTCTGCTACATGTGCGGGCATCTCCTCATGTAAACTTGAGGTTGTTGAATCTCTACAGACTGAGGCTGCTCATGTCTTGTTCTATACTAAAATGAATGGTAGGTGAAATCTAATAACTCCTAAAACCTCATCTCTATGTTAGTCTTCCTGTATGCGATCTCCGTCTTCTGAGCCAAGATCTGGTCGTGCTGCTGGAGATCAGTGCGAACGGTCAGTATACGCTCCAAACGATCCAGTATCTCCTGGTTAGTTCTAGATGTCATGGTTCTGCATGAGAACCTATATCATTAGTCATAACAATTGATATTCGCGGATACCATCAAATGTGCTTTTCTCTTCTTGGGGTACGATATGAAAAATAATTTCCAAAAGGTGACACCTATGTTTATCGAATATGAATGTCATTCTTTCCTTTCTCAAACTCAGGATGAGTAGGACTGTCACTATCCGTGAATTTAATGTGATCATAATTTAAATTCTGGGAATGTGTGTAGCGGGATACCACTGCTCTGATAACATTTATGTCAGATGCCCGCTCGGGATCCGTATTACTCGTTTACACAACATTCGCACTATTAGATTCGATATTGATCGTATTAGGTTAAAGAAATTGATGGAAATTTTTTTCGTTGGTTGAATGACATTCACAATAATGGTAAACAACCATGGAACTAACAAGTGTCACCAAATTCATATTTGCATTAATTTCCATATAACATTACATGTGTCAAAAGAAAATGGTATTCCGTACATGTATCCCAAAATATAACAGAAGAGAAAAAAATAAGCACAAAAGAGATTGTTAATGTCTTTCGAACGTCGATTTTTTCCCCTCCATCTGTAAACCTAATGCAATTAATAACTGTGAAGATATTTATGTTTTCCATATTTCATATGTATCTCTTTCTTATTCTCTAGTTATGTTTTCCACTTTATGTCATTTACCCATAGGCCTCTCTACTATATAAGAGAGCCCAGGGTTCTCAGAAATAAAAACGCTATTATTTTCTTCAACATGGTATCAGAGCGGCGGTCCGAGACCGGAGCTCTCGATTCCTAAAAACCCTAACCCTACCTCCAGGCCCCCACCTCCTCGTGCGCCGCCGCCGCCACCTTGCGCCGCCTTGCGCACGCACATCCGCGCCTTACGCGCGCCACCGCCTAGCGCACAACGCTCGCCTCGCGTGAACCCTCACGCGCGTCTTGCGCACCTCCTCGCGCATCTCGCTCGCTTCCTCGCGCTCTCTCTCGTGCCCAGCAGGCCTCGCGCCTTCTCTTGCGCCTAACAT
Organism: Ottelia alismoides; assembly: GCA_037367405.1. Classification (NCBI taxonomy): domain Eukaryota; kingdom Viridiplantae; phylum Streptophyta; class Magnoliopsida; order Alismatales; family Hydrocharitaceae; genus Ottelia; species Ottelia alismoides. Next base: position 190,730 of record JAZKJV010000601.1, read on the forward strand.
GCCTCGTACGCATTCTCGCGCACTGTCTCACGTGCACAGCAGTTAGCGCGTGGCTTCTAGGACTTGAGGGTGAGCGTGCAACTGAGTTAACACACCCCTCACGCTCCGAGCTTATCGACTTCATTTGTTGGTCGATTGGTTGGTGTGCATGAGTCTACACGTGCACCCAAACCCATATATGTTTGTGTAGACATACAAACTTTGATTTCCTGCACCAGTAGCAGTCTTCTTCCGGCAATATGTCTGAAAGCAAGGTCGATGTACCCGCCACTGGCGCATTCAGAGGTCTAGCGCCTATTGTGAAAATGGACGGGACGAATTATGAGCTCTGGGCTATGCAATTCATGAGCCTGATGAAGTCGAATGGTAAGAAGCATATTCTTACCGAAGAGGAGCCGGTGGAGAAGACTGGGGTGAATGCCTCGTGGGAGGTAGACGATGCGTATGCCAAAGTCTGGCTATCTGGCACGTTGACGATAGGGATCACCAACGATGTACTACATCGGCCCACGGTCAAGGCTATGTGGGATATTCTAGCGGCGACATATTCGCATGCGCGGAATGAGACCAAGATACTTCAATTGCAACATGATATTTTTACAGTCAAACAGAATGAGCTTCCCCTCCACTCACTGTACACATCCCTACGAGGGATGTTTGAGAAGCTCCATAGCTTCATGCAGTTAATGACCACTCTTGAGCAACAGAAGACATACAGGAACAATACCATGGTAGTTGTATTCTTGGCTGCCCTTGATCCAGAGTACAATGCTGCCCGGTCTCAGATTCGTGTTGACGCCACTATTCCTCCTATGGAGGAAGCTTTCCGCCGACTGAGTCGAATCACTGTTCCAAGTTCGACTACTTGCCAGAAACCTTTAGCGATGGCCGCCTCCAGAGGAAGAGGTGGCACCTCTACTTTTCGTGGCCATGGTCCCCGGGGTCGTGGGTATCGGATTCGTCAACCATGCAATTATTGTCGTCGTCTTGGCCACTCCGAGGATACATGCTATTCTAAGCATGGCTTTCCAGCATTGGCACGGGTAGCAGAACAAGTTGAGTCCCCTGCACCATCCACGTTGGACCAACGATTCGATGATATTGTTGCCAGACTGAGGAACATCATGCCTCCTGATACAGCTCTTGGAGGTCTGTCAGATGTGGCCGTCTCTGCCTCAGCCAGTTCACCTACTACAACCAGTACCTTAGGTAGTTCTTATGCTGTCACCTCTTGTGATGGATCTATGATTACGAACTGGATTATGAATTCTGGAGCAACACATCATCTTTGTGGGGACAAAGAGCAGCTTACTATATATAGACAGGTCTCTTCAGGACGAACTGTGGTGATAGCCAATGGGACACATTCCCCGATTCCAGGACAGGGGGAGATTAACTTGACACCTTCCATGAGACTGCAGAATGTGTTATATGCTCCCGATTTCTCTATGAATTTACTGTCCATTAGCTAGATTACAAAGGATTAGAACAGTCGAGCTATTTTTGACTCACCGTCTCTTGTTTTTCAGGACATACCCTCGGGCAAGGTGACTGGCTGTGGCCGTGAGCAGAATGATCTCTATCGTCTGGTCCATACTCCCTATGTCGGTGCATCTCTCCATTTTACAGGATCAGACTCTCCATATACCTGGCATCTCCGCTTTGGTCATCTACCTCTTCAGAAGATGCGTCGTGTTTTGCCCCAGATTTCTCCGAAGTCGTCCTTCCAGTGTGAAGCATGTCAATTGGGAAAGCGTCATCGGTCTACTTTCCCAAGTCGTCAGAGTCGGAGCAGTAGATCCTTGTTTGAGTTAGTCCATATTGATATTTGGGGTCCCAGTCGTGTTCCTGACCACCAGGGACACATGTTCTATCTTGTTGCAATAGATGATTTTTCTCGCTTGTCTTGGGTGTTTTTATTGAGGAATAAATCTGAAGCAGGAGATGCGATTCAAATGTTTATCAATGAAGTTCAAAATATTTTCTCTTCTTCTGTGAAAATTGTGTGTTCTGACAATGCATTGGTGTTCTGTACTAGAGCTCTTTCCTTGTTCTTTTCATCTCGTGGTATAGTTCATCAAACTTCATGTGCTTACACTTCACAACAAAATGGTGTTGCAAAGCGGAAGCATCGTCATCTATTGGATATCACTAGAACCCTACTTATTCAGAGTCATGCTCCACACTCGTTCTGGGGTGATGCGGTTCTCACTGCTTGCTACCTAATAAATCGCATGCCCTCGTCTGTCTTGGGTGAGAAAACTCCTTTCTCTATAGCCTTTCCTGAGAAGGAGTTGTTCTCTCTTACACCCCGTGTCTTTGACTGTGTTGTGTTTGTCCATCAGTTGGTGCCAGGTCTTGATAAGCTCTCTTCCAGGGCTGTCAAATGTGTGTTTATGTGATACTCCAGGACACAGAGGGTTATCGTTGCTTTGATCCGCTGCGTCAAAAATACTTCGTTAGCGCCGATGTTACATTCTTTGAATCTGTGATGTTTTTCTCTACTACAGGTGACAGAATGACTACTTCCCATTCCGATACTGAGGTCTACATGCCACCTCCTGCTATGAGTTAGTTACCTTCTACACCATCTCCCCCCCCACCTCCTGTCATACCTTCACCTCCACCTTTACCACCTCTAGTAACCATTGTTCCCCGTTTTACCAAAGTATTATACTCGTCGGTCCTCCTCTGCTCGTGGTTATTGTCCGTCATCCAGCAAACCCCAGGTTTCTTCTGATAACATGATTTGTAACGATGAGTCTGAAGATCTATTGATACATGGATCGCAGCAGGATGACGTTCATGGAGACTTGGACGTGCCTATCGCTATTAGGAAGCAGAGGCGTACTTGTGCATCCTATCCACTTGCCTTCCAGGTTTCCTTTCATCGTCTTACATGCGATTTCCAGAGATTTGCAGTTGCTCTATCTGCTGTAGAAGTTCCACGGAATTACCAGGATGCATTGCAAGATAGCAAATGGCGCCTTGCTATGGAAGAAGAATGGGCCGCGCTGCAGTCCCGTGGAACATGGACACTTGTTTCTCCTCCTCCCGGAGCATCTGTTGTTAGCTGCAAGTGGGTGTTTACTGTTAAATACCATGCAGATGGAAGCCTTGATCGGTACAAGGCAAGGCTCATGGCATGCGGTTTTACTCAGACCTATGGAGTTGATTACTTGGACTTGTTTTCTCCGGTTGCTTGACATTCCACTTTACGTGTCCTTCTTTCAGTTGTTGTAGCACGTGATTGGCTGTTATTTCAGGTTGACGTGAAAAATGCATTTTTGTATGGAGATCTACAAGAAGAGGTCTATATGCGGCAGCCTCCGGGGTTTGCTGCTGCGGGGGAGTGTCAACAGGTTTGTAGACTCCATAAGGCAATATATGGCCTTAAACAAAGTCCTAGAGTGTGGTTTCAAAACTTTCAGCTCTGATTGAACGACAGGGATTCAAGAGGTTGAATGCAGACCATTCTTTATTTGTGCAGAAGACGCCTAGAGGTACTGTTGCTATCATGGTGTATGTTGATGATATTGTTGTTACAGGAGCAGGGAATCAAGATGGCGAAAGAATTTCTGGGCAGTCAATTTGTGACTAAGGATCTGGGCACCCTAAGGTATTTCTTGGGGTTAGAATTTGCTAGAAATGCACAGGGTCTTGTGATGACCCAAAGAAAGCATGTTACAGATATGCTTGCAGAGGCATGCATGATTGGATGTCGACCCTCTACTACTCCTATGGATCCTAGCATGAAGCTATACGATGATGATACATATGAAGTCGTAAGAGAAGATACAGAGGGATGGTTGGAAAACTCCTTTATGTTACAATCACCGATCGGATATTGCATTTGCAGTGAGTCGAGTGAGTCAATTCATGGAGCAACCTCGACATGTACATATGGATGCTATATATATGATATTGAGATTTCTAAAATCATCTCCAGGGCTCAGGATTACTATTCATGAAAGGAGAAACACTCTTTGTATATGTTAGTAAGAGGTGGAAGAAGTCTTCCACCTCATCCTCCGACTCAGAGGGACTCAACATGTCACATGTAGGAGTATAGTACATGGTGGACTCAAAGAAAGTAACATAAGCTGTAACATAGTATTTTCCCTGGACATGATCAAAACACTGATAATCCTTTTGGGTATGACAGTAGCCTACAAACATGTATTTAACATCTCTAAGAGTGAGCTTGTCACAACCTGGATGAAGAAGGTGGACAAATGCCACCCAACCAAAAATATGTAGGGCGAGAGAGAAAAGCTCCTTGGAAATGCAAGAGGGAAGGGAGCTTTTTTTCCAAAAATGGTGAAGGGTATCCAGTAGATGAGGTAACATGCTGTCATCACAGCATCACCTCACAAGGAATGGGGAGCCCGACTGTAGATAAGAGTTCCTAGAAATGATCATGAGGTGACGATGTTTGTGTTCATCAATGCCATTCTGTTGTGACGTATAAGGACATAGAGTTCGATGAATAATGCCATGTGAGCTGAAAAATGAGACAACTTAATAGTACATAACTCCAAAGCATTATTAGAACGAATGTATTTTATGAAAGCAAAAAAGATATTCTTCTTTTGATTCACAATATTTTAAATCATATAACTAGCATCATACTTGTTCTTAAACAAAAAGACCCATGGGGCCATGACAATATAAAAATATCATTCACAACAACCAAATAATACCTGTACTCCTAGTGGTGAGAGATACGACCTGGACCCCATATATCAAAATGAAACAGCTCAAAAAGACTCCGACTACTATGACTCTGACAACCATAGTTCAAAAAATGTGCCTCGAGGCGCACGAGGAGAAGCGGCTTGAAACCACCCCAGAACGGCCGCCTCAGGCGGCCTCTGAGAGGCGATTGTCTCAGTTGGTCGAGGCGGTCGAGGCGGAGGCGAGACAACCCGTGAGGCGATTTTTATTTTCAGATTAATTTCATATGTTTATAAAGGTCTAGTTGTCTAGGATATAAATATACAAGATGAATGTTTAAATTTGGCCACTTTCATGTTCATATTTACCATAGAACATGTCCAATTATGTCAAAAATTCTTAAGCTATACTCTTAAACATATGAATCCGCACATATCATATAAAATATTACTTAGTAAACTTAATTTTAAGGAGTTGTTACACAATAAGCTATGCAATATGTCGAGATGGATAAAAAAGATAGAATTCACGAGGAGTTCATTTACTGTTCCCATACAAACAAATCCATATATCCGAATAGAAATAAAATCTTCAATAAAAATTTTCGCAGGAGGGGTATGGTATGGGGTATGGTATGGTAGGAGGGGTGTATACAATGGTTCTTCAACTTGGGTTAAATAGTTGAATTTTGGTGAATATTAATAGATGCATTCTCATACATTTGTGGAGTCAAATTCCTAAGTAGTACCTGGAAATTACTTAAAAACTACAGAGGTGTCGCATGTTGAACATGCGACACCCCTTAAGTTTTTTTTATCCAGGAACTATGTATGTGTTGCATTTTGGATATGCGCTATAGATAACACATATTCAATATGCGACATATTTCCAGGGAATTTCCCTCGAAAAGGACTGGTCTCGAAATGTTCTGAGCAGATAACGCATGTTGAATATGCGACATCCTTACAGGGAATTTCCCTAAAAAATGAGGTCGAGTACAGGTAACGCATATTCAATATGCGACATCTTTCCAGGGATTTCCCTCGAAAAGGATTGGTCTCGACCAATATTCGGATAGCCCGTAGAGAGTAGAGATAACACATTTTGAATATGCGACATCTTTCCAGGGATTTCCCTCGAAAATGACTGGCCAGGTCTGGGCCAGGGAATTTGAGAGGGCCCTTGGATTTCCCTCGAAAATGACTGGCCAGGTCTGGGTCAGGGAATTTCATGTTTGTAAAAACCCTTGAAAAAGCATGCCAATTGCATGTTTCTAATGTAAATAGACATCGCATTCACGCATTCAAATATGTATGATCCAAAAAGACATTCCAAACATTTAATATAGATAGACTTGTTCACGAATATACATTACATTTTTGCGTCATATTAAAAATTACAATGATTACAAGTCAACGCTTTTTCCTCCGCTGGTATGTAATCGTAGAATCAGGAGGATGGAACGGTAACAGGCGGTTCGCCTCGTCTATCATGTGGATTTGAGAGGGCCCTGGGACATCTTCCTCGAAGGTTGGCAACGACGGCGGCGTTAGTGTGCAGTAAGTTGGTCGTGTCTGGCTGGCGTCCAATCCATGCCTCAACGGTGCCTGAGGCGTTGGCATGTCCTCCCGTGGTCGCTCGGTGGCAGGTGTGAAGAAGTCTCCTTGTACAAGGTTATCATCTTCCGCAGCGGCTTCTTCATAGTCCATGGGTTCCGCCACTTGTTCACGCGCCCTACCTCGACCTCTTCCTCTTCCCCGTCCTCTTGCCCTTCCTCGCCTTGCCTCCTCCCTAGCCACATCAGCACGCTCGTCGTGTAACGTGACCGCATCTGCAAATTGTAATGACATCCACTCCGTCATTTCCGCCTTCGCTTGTGCCGCAATCTCGCGGCATTCCTCGTATCCAATGTCGTACACACGGCTCCACAAAGCGAGCTGCATCCAAGGAAAAAACGTAGATGTAAATTTGTAGCAGTTTTTTAATTAATTTACCACAAACTTCTAGTTCGAGCACTTACGTTGCTTGCCAGAGTTGCACCTAAACGTCCGACAAATCTTCGAGTTATGGTCCGATACCATTGCTCGTATGCGTGCATCGCGAATATCCCTCTGGACCGATCGATGCGAACAATTCTAACTTCCCGCTCATCCCAGCGGGCAATATGCAAGCTGTGTTTTGCCCTCTAATCTACATGCACTTTCCCCCTCAAGTCGATTGCATGGAGTTCTTGAAAGGTGGAGCAGCGACTTGGAATATCTTGAAGACCCCTAAATTGTCTCATGAAACGATCTGGGTAGTAATACTCCACAATGTGGAAGTATATCAACGACACTTCCGCTCTCCAAATGCGTTCGCCTTCAAGAGAGTTGGCTGGGAGATGGGCGCGGATCTCATCGATATATGGAGTCCAAAATACCTGAATGCGAAAATTGTATTACGATTAGTATTTTTTTTGTAGATATAGGAAAAATTTGTGAATGTAAAATTACCTGCTCAGGTGATTGCATGTCAAAAGCGTCCCTGTAAGGTCTCACCACGTGTGTGGGCTGTCTACAATGGGCGAACGCCGTTGCCCAGCGGATTCCTAACAGGCGCCCGTACCATTCTCTACCGTCCCTCACAACTGGAGCAATGTCGGGAAATGCTCCCATGCCCATAGCTGAAGGAGTATGACCGAGCCTCCAATCTCCTCGGTCGCCATGTCTGCCGCTAAACATAGGTGCCTGTAAAGATATGCAAGTACCGCTAATCCCCAGCTCAGTGTCTTAGAGGACTCGAAATCATGTAAATGTGGTAGAGCGATAAGTGAAACCAAGGACCCTGACTTGTCCGTGAATAGGACTCCACCAAGCAACTGCAAAATGTATGCTCGAGCATGTCTCTGTACTGCCAGCTCGTCTGCATCTTCTGGCAACTCTGCAAAATTGGTGGACAGCCAGCTTGCTGACACCCTGCTGCCAACGATGTCTGCGGGCAGTGGCCTAACGCCCAACAATTCCTCGCATGTATTTGCCCACGTCGCTCCAGGTGTTGTCTCCCCAGTAACCGCATGCCCATCAATTCGCAGCCCCATGATGAATGCAACATCCTGCAAGGTGATAGTAATCTCCCCACTAGGCATGTGGAAGGTATGCGTCTCGGGTCTCCACCGTTCAACTAAAGCTGTCACCAGATGCCAATCTAGGGTAATGAACTCGAGCTCTGAAATGCATCCAAATCCTGCTTCGACTACGTAAGGCAGTAGTCGGTCATCCAAAGGGATCCGACGTACATGGGTCTCTCGTCGTCGGCAACGCAACCACGAAGATTCCTACAAGAAAATTGTTAGGAAAAAAAATGAAGGAAGGAAGAAATTAAAATTACTTACATCGCCAGCCCAAACTCGACGTGAACGATGTCGCTCCTGAAGGTGCAAAACTGAAGGATCAACTGGGCCGGGATCCATCTGAAAATTACAATATTCAATGTTAGACAATACAATGTAAAAAACAACAATATCAGCTGGGATCTCCTCGTCCATCAGATCATTTTCGACATCTTCGCTACCTTCTTCCAGGTCATCATCGGTCCCCCAAGGAAATCCTGATCCATCCGGTTAACCTCTCGCAGCAACGGCTCACTCAAGCCCAAATTCTGATCCGTGCTTGGCTGCGTTACAGGTGCATCCGTATCAAAGTCGGGTTCCATGGTTGGGACATTTCTTGGTTGCGTGCTGCGGACAACTGCTGCTTGTGTGCTCGGGACTCCAGACGGTCCCTTGTTAGTCATAACAGTGGGGACTTCGCTCACAGATACATCTTCAACATAAATATCGGTAGGCATTGATTTCCCAATGGTCCGAGCGTACACAAGAACTGCCTGCACATCATCATCATCGACAATAGATGAAAATGACGGTTCCTCCCCTGGGCCTCGAGGGATGCGATGTAATAAGCGGATTTTTTGACTGTCAACATCCAAGTTGAACTTACAGTAAACCAAGTTCAACATCTCCTCGAACGTCATATTAGGAGTCAACATAAAACCCCTTACGTTGGTTGACGATCCGCACATGAGTGTACCACTCAAATGACACATACAATACAACTGCTCCATTCTAACCTAATACGTGACACAACGTACAAGCAAACGTCATACATTCGAGAAATGGAAATAATATGCATATGATACAAACAATAACTAAAGAAAACGTTTTACCAAGTCCAATTGTTCGCAACAAGGGATTAGCCCTGTTGAGACGTCGGGGCGGCTAGGACGGTGCCAATCAGTGAAACCACGGAAAAGGAGTGTTACGTGGGGCTAGGAGTGACCAAAACGGGCGTTTTTGAGAGAGGAGGAGATCACAAGACGCGGGTAGCGAACTGGGCGTCGAGGGTGGCACGGGTGCAGGAGAACAACGTAAGGGCTGGGAAATGGGAAGGCCGCTGGGCGCGGGCCTTATTTAGGCTCAATATCGCATATTGAATATGCGTTATCTATAGCGCATATCCAAAATGCGACACATACGTAGTTCCTGGGTAAAAAAAACTTAAGGGGTGTCGCATGTTGAACATGCGACACCTTTGTAGTTTTTGAATAAAAGAAAACAATTCGTAGAACCTGGGTATTTAAGCAATACCCAGGTACTACTTAGGAATTTGACTCTACATTTGTGTATCTTTCTTTCGGTGTTTTTATCTTTATAATTTTATTATATTTTATAGTGATATATATCATATGTTAGTCAGAATATATATAATTTCATTAGTATATATTTATTGTAATTTTTACAGATATTTATCCTTGTAAACTGAGGCTTACGCCTCGACTGCCTCGAGGCTACGCCTCGCCTCGATTCTAGGGAAACCGCCTCATTCCGTTTTTAGTTTTTCAAACCTTGCTGACAACTTGCAAAGTTAGAACGATGATGCTTTCCATGTTGACATGCCTCATATTAAAATGTATACTTACTTGGGGCATTGGGGGGAATCTCAGAAATGAGACTACAAATCTTATGCAACGGAAGATTACTAAATCACATATGCTAAGTAGATAGAGAGTTCGATCCAACAGAGAGAGACCTGACACCAATTTAGGGGGTCTATATCAACCTGTAAAGTACTCCATGCTCACAACCACATCTAATCACCTTGTTCATGAATATATCTGGAAAACTAAGGAAGCAGGTTCTAATATGACACGACTATAAGCCTTTTGTAATCTGATTAATAGGCAACAATTTCATTGAGAATTCATGCATTTGAAGAATGTTTTGCAGGTGCATTGAGGAAGTCAAGTGGACCACCCCCTATCCGATAATGGGAAAATATGTCCCTTCGGCAATCAACACTGATCTACCTAGCTGTACAGAGCTATAAGTGTTGAATTGTGAGTGATCTCCACAGAGATGATGAGAAGCGCCATAATATATGATCCACTTTGAAAGGTTTAATTTGGAGTAACTAGTAAAATCTCAAATAAATTAGCCTTAAAAATTAAAAAAGTTTCCTTCTAAGCTTCTTCCCTTAAAAAACAAGCAACGAAATCTTGATCTTGCATATATGTGATATTGATAATACAACATTGACATTTGTAAAATATCGATCTGTATCAGGGAACGTTAAATTGAAAACCTCCCATTCCACCGATGCTGGATGATACTTAGATATCTGGTCGATATATCGTGGGATATTGGCCGATATCCTGGAAAGGGATATACTGGGGAATTTCGAAATCTCCATATATCACTGATATATCAAAATATTTTGAACCATGCTATCTCCCTTCTCTTCGGTTCTCCCTCATAAATGTGGGAAAACTAGCGCGAAGCATTTCGTGGGAAGTAGTCCTAGCGATGGAATATGGTAACTGTGAAAAAGTGGTCACCCACTGTTGATGTTTTATCTGTTAAAGAGTAGTCAACACAATGGCTCTAGGTACAAATTTTCTATGAGGATAGAGGTCAATGGTTCTAATCATCATTCACACATGCACCTGAGCACATACACAGGATGGAGGACAGTGGTTCTAGTTACAAATTTAAAGACACAGGTTGACTACAATGGTTCCATTTGATTGCTGAATGGTGGCTTTTTTATTATATTTATTTGTTTGTCACTCATCACAAATGGCCATTCTTTTCCCATTTGTAAAAGAGAAAAATTAAATCACTAGCCAGTCAATATTATTCAACATCGACTATGTTGTTGACGATGAGATTAGACTACGAAAATGGAGAGATACATCATATCTAATTTAAATGTGAATTATTAAAATTTAAATGGATGGAGGTACACAAGACAAAATAATGAACACACCACATTCTGAGAGAGGGAGGGAGGGAGGTATTGGACTAAGTAGGGCCATCTGCTGTTGGATACTTTTTTGAGGTATGCTATTGGATTTTTCAGATGAATAATAAATACGTGGTGGCTGCACTGAATCCCTTTGTTATATGTTTTTTCCTTGGCCGTTGTTGCTACAAATTTTTTCCTTTACATTTTCATGAGGGTTTTACACAAGTAGATCTTCTAGTGGAAGACATCTTATCTTTTTTATGCTATTTGATCAGGTGAAATCCCCTTCACTTCCTAAACTGCCCCAGCACAAAGAGTTGATATCTCGTCTAAGCCCTTATCATGCTACTTTAGTGGGGGAGAGTTACTTAGCCAGAAAAAGGCCCGTCTATGAATACACCGATACACAGGTAGATTGTTACATTTCAGCTAAGATAATTAAATTTGTATCATTTAGTCAATTGATCCCACACAGGTTATACATTGCTGAGTCTGTGTTCATAATATCAATGATAATTCTGTTAATTTGATTTTAACGGGATTTTAGTCTGTAAAAGGACTTTAAAAAGGTTTTTTACTTCTCTTTTTGTATGTCTTTCAGTTGGTTTCTGTTAACATTGTGATATACTGGTTCTGTTTGTTATTCAGGAGTTACTTATGTTGTCCACAGTGTGTAATCTGAAAGTTGTCCATATCACCAAGACTAAAAGTTCTTGTTTCTCCATTATATATCTTAAGTTGTTCTTCTAAGCGACATACACTAATTTACTCGGATAGATTTGTCTATTTTTATGGAAAAGAGAGCATGTGTCCAAAATTGTACACTCCTCGTGTGTATATTAATAACATGTGTTCAAGGTTCAAGAAAGCAATATGAATATTCATTCGGACTTGTCACCAAATAGTGCTTAAGCGGTATGCGGGGCATATGCAAGACATATGCGGTTCTATGTGGTTTTCTAATTTTTAATTTTAAAATGAATAAATATCTACAAAAGTGACTACAACTGAACTTTATTTATGAATAAATGTGGTCTAATATAAGATCCATTGTTGAAATCCAACATTAAACTTGACTTCAATTGAATTTTCCTAACATTAAATGAGTTTTAAGTCCACTGAGTCCATTCAACACGACATTAAATTTCATTCAGTTGATGCTAGGTCTCATACACTTAAGTTGTGTATAATAGAAACTTAAAACTTAGAAATGGTAGGTGATTATAAGATGTACTCGTAATCCAATGTCAAAATAAATAAAATATATAAATTGACTCTAAAAAATATAAAATGTATATGTAGCAATGGTGGAGATGCATAAAAACTTCACGAAGGAGCTTCACAGTGGCAGAGGAGCTTCGCAACGATGGAGAAGCTTGGAGGCGGAGGAGCTTTGCAGTGATCCAATACATATGGAGGATCTTCACACGTGAGGGGTTTTGATGCTCTGGAGACGGGTTTCCAGAGATGGGTGTTAGGAGCAGAGGGGTTACTGGAGGGGGAAGGAGGCCAGTCGTATTCGAATATTGAATATCCATTTCTGAGTGCACCCAATATACCCTAATAACTACTCAATGATGCATAAGTGACCCGCTTATACGCATAGACCACATAATGCGACACTTGAGGAATGCAGTGTGTCATGATGGGCGCATATGTATATAGGGTCGTACATGCTGATTTCCTGAACACTGCATGTAGTAGTTACTAAAGACAAGATTCAAGAATAGTCCGAGCATGGTTGCCACATTCAAAACATAAAGACGAGTTGCAACAATCAACCCATTCTTAGTAAACTAGGTCGACTACAACCAAGCAATCGACTTAAGCTGCTCTATAACGGTGGAAAATTCTCTTCGCATAAAGTGAATTATACTACTCGAGAGAGGATATGTCAATGCCTCACTCCACATCTTTTTAGCGTGCTACCAAGTGGAAAAAAATGTTCCAACTCCTCGTGCTCCCTTGTCAGAGAGGACAATTCATCTCATCATAAGGCGTAAAAACAATCCACCTGGTTGTAGGAGTATTATCTTTGGCACACCGAAATATGGGTAGGGTGGAGTATTCTTGATAAAAGTTATGTACGAACTAGATATAAGGACTTCCACCGGAATAGTACCACCTACAACTAATACACTCAAAATCGAGAACAAGAACACGAGCCAAAAAAACCTCTCAATGAGCTAGTCGAGAACACAAGTAAAAAACATGGGCTTTCAGGGTGCACGCGACTTCCACTCCATTTATAGAGTCAGAATATGTGCATTCTATTTGGATTTTTGGCCTTGCTTTTTTTAAGATTCTTACAAAAATTGGACAAGTTGATGGCTTCCTTCTTAACACATGTTGATTTCTCCATTGTTCTGTATTAAAGAGAGAGGCATCCATTTTTCTTGCTTTACTCATTTTTATAAGATTTAGGTCCTTTCGGTTGACGACAAGGTTGCAGAAGTCAACCGTCTGTACTCGATCAACAAGGTCACTGAATAAGGATTAATTGGCAGTCGGGAGAGTAATCGAATTTAGTCGGCCATAAATAAAAGGTATAACATATACTCTCATTTATATTCATATTTTCAGCAGTTTTATTATTTTTAAGAGCTTAAAAAATTATAAGAAGACAAGAAAAAATGAAGCAAGTTACAAACAAAATGTTTGGTACATAATACAGGCAAATGGTACATAATACAGGCAAATGGTCCAAAAGAATAATACAAGTGGAAAGTGAGACAAGTGTCACAAGTCAATATATTCAATCATCAATATCATCATCCAAGTCCAGCTCTTCATCATCATCATCATCATCATCATCTTCTTCTTCTTCTTCTATATCCTAAAGATGTAGCTCAACCTCCTCCTCATTCATCAGCGTAGCATTGGAACTCGAAGATGAAGCTGGCCTTCCACGTTCACCTCGTTGGCTCATTTTCGGTTCCAAATTCTCTTTCAGCACTACTAGCATGTGCTACATCACTCCATGTCAATTCGGAGCTTGGAAGAACCTCCTCATCATGAGCATTGACTTCTTCGGTCTAGTCAGCATGTGTGCAAGATCACGAGATGAGAGAGGATCTCTTTTTTTTCTCTATTCGACGCTCCTGTAGGTTGGATTTGAAACACACACACACAAGATTGTTCAGCTTCTTCATCTCCAACATGTTTCTCTTCTTGGTATGGATATGAGAAGTAGAAATAAATTTTAAATTTGTATCAATTACTAATTTAAATTTTGTTATTACTTATCGAATTGGGTGGGTGGAGTGGAGTTATTACCGAGTGAAATGCGCTCCAGCTACGCTCACATCCGGAGTATAACGACGTCAAGCTTATGATCATGATGGCCATGGCTTTCAAATGAGATGTGCCATCTCCATTTTTATACCGCCAATTAGCTATTGAAATAGAAATTGGTTAATATAATAAAATAAAAATATGATTGACATGATTCATGAATAGAAAACAATGACTGAAATACCTGGATCAAAATTGCCATCATTTGTCATCCTCTGTCTCACAATTAATGGCTTCCTAAAATCTCCACGACTAAGTATGCCAGAAGCTCGTCCCTGGTAATTGCATCTTGTATATTCCGTAGAACCTGGGTATTTAAGTAAATCCCAGGTACTACTTAGGAATTTGACTCCATTATAATAATTCATGTATGATATTCTGACGTTACTTTATGTTTTTCATGCGAATTCGCTATTGAAAAAGAGGTGGGGGATGTATTCATTTTTCTTTCGTATTTGTGATTGACACAAAACGAGATTTGAAGCTTTGAGTCATTATTCTTCCTCTTCTTCTCTGGAGCCACATAGATATCTTCGCTCTTAGAGGAGTTCCTTCTGTATCAAGCGACTGCCTCTCTCTAGGTCAGTGTCCTGCTGCGTATCCTGTATTCAGAATTTCATAGGCTTTCTTCACCGAGACTTCCTTGTCGTTTTAGGTCTTACGTGCCTCTACAGTAGATATGCAAACATATGAGGTTATATTGGTTTTCGATCCGCCACCGTATCTGTTTTATACATATTTTGACATCCGTGTCTGTATCCATTTAAAATGGATATAGGATATCACTTTGATATCTGCAAACATTCATATATGTATGTATGTTTTCATATATAAATATAGTGGTAGATTTATTTTTTTACCATATATAACATAATTTTTAATTTCTTTCACCATATTCGGTGCTAAATAGGGGAGGATGACACGGGACAATTCCAGAGGGTGGTTGAGGGCGGGCAACTTGCAGCATGGGTGGTGGTTCCTGGCAACTCCCCCACAATCGGAAGGAGCATCTGAATGCAACTTTTCAAGGTCGATGCCTCCGATTGAGAGGTTGGGGCCATCATAGGAGGCTTGGATGTCCAAGGAGGGGTCCCTGTCCCATAGAGGAGGTAGGGAAGAGCTTTAATGGAGTAAGGGCTTATCGAGTTCTGGCAGGGGTTTGTCGGAGGAAGTGAACGAGCTTGGATGATGCTATGACAGGCATCAGAGGTACGGTTGTTTTGGGTTTCCTTGGGGATGTTGTTATGCTGGTTGAGCTCCTCGTTTGTGCTCGGGGCCTATCGTCGGAAAAGGAAGGGAAGCTGTTACACCATTCGTGCGCAGTGGCGGGATTAGTGCATAGGAGGTCCCCTCTCTTGAGGGATAGAGGCTGCGATTTTAGGAGGCAGGAGAGGCTCTTCTCTGTCAAGGGGGTCCCATATGTGGGGTGGAGTTTGGCGATGATCAAGGAGGTGCTTGAGCCAGTGTTGAAGGTCACAGGAATCGTCGTAGACAGAATGAGGTGTGGCGAACCACCATGGATGCTGGTCAAGGGAACTGGATGGGGGAGGTTATCGTCGATGTTCTTTGAGGCGTACTTCTTTGGGGCATGCTTTAGCTTGGAGGTTTGTGAAAAGCTGGGCTGTAGCGGTGCGAGGTTGGAGGATGGTGGGACGGGGCTAAGGGCGAGGGAAAAGGAGAAAGGTGCTTTCGGTGATCTTCAAAAAAGCATGGTTCTTTTGGAACCTGGCGTGGCATGCGACGTAAGTAGGCCCGAGCCCTGAGGTGGGTGGATTCGGGGGGCGAGATTTATACGCCGAAGTTGTTTCGGGTTGGGTCGAAGGAGAGGCGCTCCACGATGGAGCCACGGGGGATTCGGGCAGATCTAGGCACGAGGGATTCGATTCTTCAATGAAAGGAGATCCAACCTCTGTTCAGGCTACGTGCTATGCTGGCGGATTGGACCCATTGGTGGGCATTATTCCTGGATACCAGCCCGTAACAGATGGAGGGGCGACGCTCCGGAGGTGGCCTGGGTGGTCTGGAGGAGCGTGACCCCCTTCAGATGGATGCAGAATGTTCGTGGTTGGGGCAAGAGCCAGGGATCGGCTCGATGAACTGTGGGTGGAGAGGGATGGCGGTTCGAAGGGAGGGGCGAGACTCCTGGAGGGGTCGGCCACAAGCTGGGGTGCGGAGCTCAGGGACACGAAGGGGCGGCGATGACTTCTGGGGAGCTGATGAGGTTGCAGGAGGCGTTTGAGGTCTTGGGCGGCGAGATGCGAGGAGAGTTGGAGGGGCTGAGTCGATATGGGATGCAATAGGAGCTACCTGCAGGAGAAAAGGAGAGGTAGGCGTTTGGATGTCTACATGCGATCGAATTCTGTGACATGCACGACGGGTTCTAAAGTAGCTGCACCGTGGGTATCTGGTGGGGGGTTGGGAGGTTATGCAAAAGCAGAGTTTGGCGACAACACGACATGAGGATGGGCCCGCGGGAAAGGAAGGCGGGAGCAGGGGTGAGGAGGTGCCTGGTGGGGGCAGCGAAAGATGCAGGTGTGTATTTGGGTAGGGAGATGTTGGCTTGCATCGTAGTAGTGCCACCGAAGGGAGACTTCCACGGTTCTCAATGAATATGATATCATGGAATGTCAGGGGCTTGGGGAGGGGGTAAAGAGGTTTGCGGTGAAAAAATAGCTAATGGAGAACATGGCAGACGTGGCTATGCTTCAGGAAACTAAGATAGCACGTGATCTGGAGAGATTGTGGAATGAGGTTGGGGGAACCATACTGGGGGTGATCAGGATGATTGATTCAGTGGAGGCTACAGGGGGAATGGCCTCCACTTTCAATGAAGTTCCACTGAATTTCTCAGAAATTTCCATTTCTTTCTCATCGAATCGAAATGCTACCTTATTTCTTTTTCCAGGGTTTCAACGAAATATCACTTAAGTGTCAACGAAATTTCATTGAAATTGCATGTCGTTTCGACGAAACAACAAAAATAAGGGAATCTGTCATTCGCTTTCATCGAAATTTGCATTTATTAATGAATTTTCACTTATTTATTCGTCGATATTTTGAGTTGTTAGAGTGCGTTATGTTATTTAGAGAAGTTTCTTTAGTTAGTTTCTAAATTTTAGATCGAAATTCAAACCAAAGCGGTTAGCCACAAGATTTAAAAGTTAAATTCAAGATTTTAACTGAAGAGCTTAATTTTTTGGTTATTTCTTTATTATAATATATATACAAGTTATGAGTAGTAGTTATTATATGTGTCATATCATTCTTATTGACAAGGTATTTATCATGGCTTTTGCTTCGAGTTTAGCATACGGTTCTGACTCTAAGCAACACGATACTCTCCATATCAACATGTAGGATAATTATGACAATAATATTACTTCAAAATTTATATTTTCTATTCTACTTTACAAATAAGTGTGCATTTCTATTTTATTTATTGACTTAGGAATACTAAAAACCTTAGTTTTGGGAAAAAGTTTAGTTTAGAGACATTTCCAAGATTTCTGACGATTTCATCAAAATTCTCCGATTTTTTTCTAACAAGGTGAAATGAAATCTGTTGGGAAACGTGAATGAGATGTTTATTCCATAGCCCTAGGCTCTCTTATATAGAAGAGTAGCCTATGGGTAAATTACATAAAGAGGATAACAAGAAAATAAAATAGCAAAAAGATACAATAACTAAATATGCGTCAACACTCCCCCTCAAGATGGAGCATAGATGTCAATCATGCTCAGCTTGGAAGCACACTTCTGAAACGGGCCACGTAACAATGCCTTGGTGAATATATCTGCAGTCTGGTTCTCTGAAGTAACATGGGATGTGGTGATGAATCCTTTCTGAATCATATCACGTATGAAGTGGCAATCCACCTCAATATGCTTGGTCCGTTCATGGAATGCAGGATTGTTTGCAATGAACAAAGCAGCCTGATTATCACACTCCAAGTTCATAGGAAGTGGTATATCTAAGCACAAATCTGTCAGCACTGCTTTCACCCACATCATCTCTGTAGTAGCCTGGGCCATAGCCCTATATTCGGATTCAGCACTGGATCTAGCTACCACAGTTTGCTTCTTGCTCCTCCATGAGACTAGGGCATCTCCAACATAGACCGCATACCCTGAGGTTGACTTCCTATCCTTAGGACATCCTGCATAGTCTGCATCTGCGCATGCTGAGACAGAAATCCCCTTTCCTTTCTTGAATAGCAGACCTTTACCTGGAGAAGATTTGAGATATCTAAGTATCATGTGTATTGCATCCATATGCACTTGACGTGGCTGCTCCATGAACTGGCTCACACGGCTCACTGCAAATAATATGTCTGGCCTAGTGATCGTGACATATAACAATTTGCCTACCAGCTCTCTGTATCTTCTCCTGCCAACCTCCTCTGTATCATCATCATACAGCTTCATGCTAGGGTCCATTGGTGTCGTGGCAGGTCGACACCCTAGCATACCTGTCTCACTCAGTAGATCTGTGACATACTTCCTCTGTGACATGACTAATCCATACGGATTTCTGGCAAACTCCAGCCCCAGAAAATATCTAAGGACTCCCAAGTCCTTGGTGACAAACTCGGTCCCCAGCCTTTCCTTTGCCTGCTTAATGCCCTGGTCATCATCACCTGTAATCAAGATATCGTCAACGTAAACCATGATTACAACAATACCTCTTGCCGTCTTCTGTATAAACAAGGAATGATCAGCATTGGAACGTTTGTATCCTTGTTTCTCAAAGAGGTCTGACAGCTTCTGGAACCATGCTCTGGGGCTCTGCTTAAGGCCATAGATAGCCTTATGTAATCTGCACACCTTGGAACACTCCCCCTCAACAGCAAAACCTGGTGGCTGTTGCATGTAGACTTCCTCCTGCAGGTCGCCATACAGAAAGGCATTCTTCACATCCAGTTGATAGAGTGGCCAATCCCTAGTAACTGCAACTGATAAGAGGATCCGCAGAGTGGAATGACGAGCCACCGGGGAGAACGTGTCAAGGTAATCTACTCCATATGTCTGTGTGAATCCCCTTGCAACTAGGCGGGCCTTGTACCTGTCAATGGAGCCATCTGCATTATGTTTCACTGTAAATACCCACTTACAACTCACCGGGTTGACATCCGGTGGTACAGTAACCAAGCTCCATGTTCCTCTAGACTGAAGTGCCGCCATCTCTTCCTCCATTGCTAGCCGCCACCGAGAATCCTGCAAAGCCTCATGGTGGTTCCGTGGAATATCCGTAGCTGAAAGTGCCAATGCAAACGTCCTGAATGGTCCAGATAGCCTCTCAAACGAAACTGCTGCTGATAATGGATACTTGGCACAACTTCGCTTCGGCTTGCGTAGAGCAATTGGAACATCCAGATCCTCTGTGGTATCACCATGCTCCTGTAAGGCATCCTGCTGAGAAATGTCGTCAGATCCATCAACATTAATATTTTCAGTACATACCATATGCGGGCTAGTTGACTGGTCAGGACCATGAGCTTGATTCGGTCGCCGGGTGTAATGGAATGGTAACGGGGATATTGTTTGTGGCGGCGGTGGTGGTGGTGGTTGTGGTAATGGTGGTGACGGCTGTAATGTTGGTGGTGCCATGAATACGGTATCAGGAGATAATGGTGGTGGCTGCATGTTCCCGGATTCTGAAAAATACATACTGGATTCAAAGAATGTAACATCTGCGCTGATCATATACCTCCGACGCACAGGGTCAAAACACTTGTACCCCTTTTGGGTTCTGGGGTACCCCACAAAGACGCACTTGACAGCCCTAGGAGAGAGCTTGTCAGTACCGGGCGACAATTGATGTACAAATGCGACTGAACCAAACACACGAGGAGGAAGAATAAACAAATCCTTGTCAGGGTAAATAAGGGAGAAAGGAATTTGTTCATTCAAGACAGACGAAGGCATACGGTTGATAAGGTAACATGCAGTAAGGACTGCATCACCCCAGTAGGAGTACGGAACATGACTCTGAATAAGAAGTGACCTTGTAACATCAAGTAGGTGACGGTGTTTTCTTTCGGCAACCCCATTCTGTTGAGACGTATGAGCACACGATGTTTGGTGAATAATCCCTTTTGAGGAGTAGTAATTGGCTAGAATGTTGGTACATAATTCCAAGGCATTATCACTTCTCACAATCTTGACAGATGTAGAAAAAATATTTTGAATTTCATTTAGAAAATGGATAATAATATTTCCAGCTTCAGATTTATTTTTCATCAGAAAGACCCATGATGCTCTAGAGAAATCATCCACAAAAACAATATAAAACCTGTGTCCCTGATGATCGGGAACACGACTTGGACCCCAGACATCGACATGAAACAACTCAAACTTGGAGTTACTACTCCGACCTTGACTACTGGGAAAAGACGACCTGTGATGTTTTCCCAACTGACACGCCTCACACTGAATAGGTGTGTGAGAGATATATGGTTGGACTAGACGCAACTTCTGAAGCGGTAAATGACCAAATCGCAAATGCCACAGGAGAGGAGATACTTGTCCAGCAGGAGAGGATGTGGTTCCAGCAAATGGGGTCTGGTTCAGACGGTAAAGGCCTCCTTGCTCATAGCCATGACCAATCACGTTGCCCGTACGGTTGTCCTGAAAAATCAAAGAAGATGGATCAAAAATAGCTCGACAATGAAGATCCTTCGTGATCTGACTAATCGACAATAGATTCATAGAAAAATGTGGTGCATGTAGGACATTCTTCAGTTGCATAGAGGGTGTCAATCTAATCTCCCCCTGACCAGTGATAGGGGAATGCGTGCCATCAGCAATTACTACTGTCCGTCCTGGAGGGATCTGGGTGTATCCTGTAAGTAGACCCTGGTCACCACATAGATGATGTGTGGCGCCCGAGTCCATGATCCATGGCAGTATATGAGATCTACTACTGTGGAGTGCAAGTGTACTACCTGAAGTACTGGTAGATGCAGAGGCAGTGGCAGAAGCAGCAGTATCAGTATGACTCTCTGTAGTCGGTGCTGGGCCAGATGGTGGGATAATGCCCCTGAGTCGGGCAACCAGGTCATCAAAGCGCTGATCCAGTGAAGCAGCAGACGGAGGCTCTATATGTTCAGCAGCTCTTGCAGACGCAGGAAATCCATGCTTTGAGTAGCATGTGTCTTCAGTATGGCCGACTCTGTGACAATATGTGCATGTTGGCCTAGTGCGGCCACCCCTTCCACGGGGAATACGTCCACGGCCCTGGTAATGAGAACCACGGCCTCTGCTGGCTGCCATGGCTGAGGGATTCTGACTAGTGGCTGTGGAAGGTACAGTAATCCTGCTCAATCTGTGAAAAGCTTCCTCCATGGGAGGAATAGTCGAGTCCGCCAAAATCTGTGAACGTGCTGCCTCATACTCTGGATCGAGTGCTGCAAGAAACACACCCACCATTGTCGCATTCCTGTATGTCTTCTGCTGTTCTGGTGTGGCGGTAAGAGGCATGAAGCTATGGAGCTTCTCAAACATTCCTCTCAAAGATGTATAGAGAGAATGTAATGGGCGGCCATTCTGCTTAATTGTGAATATATCATGTTGTAGTTGCAGGATCTTCGTCTCATTCCTTGCCTGAGAATACGTCGCTGCTAGGATATCCCACATGTCTTTGGCTGTGGGCTGATGAAGAATGTCATTGGCGATCTCAATAGCCAATGTGCCAGACAATCACACTTTTGCATATGCATCGTCAGCCTCCCATGAGGCATGGACTCCAGTCTTCTCTGCAGGCTCGGGCTCTGTGAGAATATGCTTCTTGCCCGTGGACTTCATCATACTCATGAACTGCATTGCCCACAGTTCATAATTCGTGCCATCCATCTTGACAATGGGCGCTGGACCACGAAATGCACCCATGGATGGAATATCTGCCTTGCTTTCTGACATACTGGATAAGGAAGACTGGAGCGACCTGCAACAGATAATATTCGTCTACAATGACATAGACGGGATGAGTTGCATGTGTAGACCTCAAGCAACTATCCCCATGGACCTCCGCGTGCTACGATCCGCACGCGTACCGGTTTCTATTGTAGAAACCCTAGAGCACGCTTGTAGAAAACCACGAAACACTATGCGCACAGAAGGCTAACGCTGTATGCACAGCACAGCACAGCAGATGGTACGCACAGCACAGCAGGCACTGGAAGGTGCACGGTTGCCGCTCAGGAGATGGTGCACAGGACAGGAGGCGCACCGCACTAGGAGGCGCACAGGCTGCGCGCTATGCAGCGCAACGAGAGGCGCCAGGCGATCGAGTAGCGCAAGGAGCCAGGAAGTCGAGAGGCGCCAGGCGATCGAGTAGCGCAAGGCGCGCTAGGCGATCGGCTCTAGAGGCGCCAGGCGATCAGCGAGAAGCCCCCCACGGCGAGAAGCGATCGGGGCTGGAGAGGCGAGAAGCCCCCACGGCGAGAAGCCCCCCACGGCGAGAAGCCCTAAGCGCTGGAGAGGCGATCGGGGCTGGGGGCTGCGCCTATGCGCGATCGGAGGGGAGGCGATCGGCGAAAGAAGAGAGAGAGAAGAGAGGAGAGGCCGGCGGGTGGGGCGGGTTAGGGTTAGGGTTTCGAGAACTCCGGTCTAGGACCGTCGCTCTGATACCATGTTGGGAAACGTGAATGAGATGTTTATTCCATAGCCCTAGGCTCTCTTATATAGAAGAGTAGCCTATGGGTAAATTACATAAAGAGGATAACAAGAAAATAAAATAGCAAAAAGATACAATAACTAAATATGCGTCAACAAAATCGAAATCCAAAATTTAAAGTTTTGCTTTGTTGTGGCTTCCCTCTACTACTAGGAGTACCTATGGTTGTGTGAGAGCTAGTACAACATCCGGATCCACACAAACCCGAACCTGACCCGATTATGGCCCGTTTAACCCATTAAAGTTATCAGGCAACATTAAATAACCTAAATCAATCAATTGGTCGTAAATTAAAGGTCTTTCGGAAGCAATCAACCAAAAGTCGATCGCATCGTAATGCTTACCACAAAAAAGCCGTGACGTAAATTCGAAAACCATGAAACAAATCGAGACCACCTAAAAATCCGATTCGATGAAAGAAGACCAATGGAATCGACTGTTCGCCAATCGGAGATTATTTGATATTTTTAACTCGCAAAATTTAACCCTAAACCAAAGTCGTATCTCGAAAAGTTCAGGCATCCAAATTTGATCAAAAGTATATCAATATTATACTCATATTGATCGTCATTTAAAGACGATCAAATCGATATATTGCACCTCGAAATCGAAGGTTCAAGACGTGAATATGGTGACATTTATATCTCAATTAATAATAATAATAATAAATATAATAAAATAAAAAATAAGAATTTAGTTACCTTCTATATAAAAAATGATGAGAATTCAGTTACAAAAATAATAAAAATTATAATAATGATATCATCACGTTGACATCAGCATGCTGATGTCACTATTGATAATAACAAAAAAAATATATTAAAGAGGAAGTTGCTAGGAAGGAACCTTCCACTCCTCCTTTCCTATTAAAGTAATTCCAACGAGAGGGGCCTCCTCTTCCCCTTATTTCTGCCATTGCTCTCTCTCCCTTCCCTCTTATTCCTTTACTTTCCCCTAAATTTCTACTCTCTCCCAACGAAAGAATAAAGCCTCCATCCCCCTCTCTCTCTCTCTATCACAACAATCCAAATTTGGAGATTGGTAGGGCATCCTAGAGTTGCAAACTTCTGAGTCCAGCTGTTGGTTAAGCTCGGACTGCTGGATTCATAACCAAGAAACTCTCCAAAACTTGGAAATAGGTACAATTCCTTCCCCTTTTTCTCTTGCTGCCCTGCATGAATATTTTAATCTTACCTCTTGCAGCCAATTGATGCGTGCAAGATCATCACTTTTCTCCAATTTGGAGATCTTATGTACAATCCCTAATCCCATCTTTTGCTGCCATGCATGGCTTTATTTCAATTGTTTTCCTTGTGTGGGGGAATTTTGGGAGTTTTTTTCAAAAAAAAGTAAAATTTTGACATTATCCCTTCTCTGTTTCTTCTCTGCTCCTGCTCGCATCTTTAATTCAAACTTAACAAAAGTTGTGATCTATATTGTGTTGTCTTGAGAATATGCTGCTGGTCATACATGGGTAAGAGGACAAATCTTGTCTTTCCCAAGCGAAGAAAGGACTCTTTCCTTCGTTATGCAAATTACTCGTTTTTCTTAATTTAAGTCATACCAAATAATGGAAAAAAGCATCGGTCTTCCACCGATTAGGTGCTGCATGTATTGTCCTATTAATCTTTTGTAATAAACTCTATATTATCTTAATTATGGATTCTCAGAAATTTGCATTTGCAGGATGAGATTCTGTAAAGAGAAATTGCATTTCTTTAGCCAAAATTCTGCTTTTTTTAAAAAATGATGAATAAAAATTTTGATAATAAATCCTACAACCTGTCTATAAGCCAGTCAAGGTGATCTTTACACCTAACCGTGCGAGGGCGTGGTGACCCTCAACTAGGTGGATGAAAGGAAGTCCAGGTAGGGCAGCAACCTTCAAGTACACAGGTCTAGGATCCCAATCCTTTTTATGGTTTTTACACGAGCTCGCAGTGTTTTTACGCCTCGTTGGGATCCTCCTGTTCAGTTTCGCTAGCCCTCTATTTTTAGGATACCCATGCGGGATATCTTCGGTTTTAGTTTTTCGTACGAGCTCATCTATCCGTACCGGTTGGGTCTGTTTAGAGTGACTTTTCTGGAGGGTCTCTCGCACCTGTCTTAGTGGCGTAGTTTTGGAGTAGACCTAACCTCTAATAGACCAAACTTCCATTTAGAGGGCAAGAAAGAAGAGTCTCTTAGGAGACTTCCTCACCGCTTGAGTTTTGGTTACTTTTCTGCCAATAGGGTTGGCGATGCTACATATGAATCCTCTATGGCTACAACTGAAACATATAGGATTACATCTGAATCCATTATAGTTGAATTTGGAGGGGTTACAGTTGACTGAATGAAGCATAATGGATTTTGGCTAAGAGATGAAATCAATTATAAGTTGTGTTGGTTAGAGTTGAATATAATTAAGATAGTGGACGTGTTGGGAACTTAGTTATGATGCATTATATAACACTGCATGCCTATGGAGGCATCCCAATCTAAGGCACTCTTCATGCCTTAGAGTTATAGTATGATGACACACCCTGATCAAGACCACAGACTATCCACTAGACTTAAAAAGTTAGATGGAATTGAGAAACAGATTAGAATCTCATCTTTTCCATCATTAAGATACGAAGAGTCAAATCAAGCATCACCTCATCACCTTCTTATCAAGATCCATAACATGATCTCAATGATAAGAATATAACATCTGCTTATGGGCCATTAACTAATATATAAATATAAATATAAATATTATATAAAGCTATGGGGAAATGGAGAAATCATATATATATATATACACACACACACACAACATTAACCACGATATAAAAATATGACATGAAAGGGAATGGGTAAAACTTGGAGCATCTTTTCAGAGTAACATGTAGTTTTTTTTGAGTCTCAAAGAATGGGGGTATCACGCATAGGTGCCCACCCCAAATTTATTAACAAGGGAAAAATAAAGTAGCAGTTTCATCTTACAACACCCAAGAGTCAAAAACTTATAGTGGGAAGATACATTCTCGATGTAAAAGCGCTGGCCCAAGAAGAGGACATCGTTCCGGGCCAGCTAAATCGCCCAAACGACAACCACGGGAGCCACCAGCTCCTTCTTGGGCAAGACCCCGCCCCACGCATAGAACCCCAGAAGATTGTAAATGAAGGGTCACACATCCAACTCAAGCCCACAACATCCCAGATCGGAGATGAAACAATGCAAGAGAAGAAAAGACGGTACATAGACTCGGCTGCAACACCGCAAAGCGGGCAACAGTCCGACACCGACGAGAAAAGCTTAGCACAACGGTCCCTCGTCATTAACTGCTTCCTCCGAAAGAGCCACAAGAAGACACCAATCCTTTCTGGAGCCACACCGACCAAATAAAGTTGCAATCCGAGAGCACGGGTAGCGACCGAGAGATCACCCCATAAGTCTTTCGAACGGAAAAAGGACCATCCCTCCAAATCTAATGGTCATGGCCCGAGGATGGACGATCGACCAGACCCATCGAATCCAACAGGCGAAGAAACTCCTCCAGCCATTGATCTGAGAAAGGAGCCCGAAACGACGACATCCAATTACCACTCGCCCAATCCTCAGCCAGGGAAGCATTGGCGTTGGAAGCCAAAGCAACAAGTCTAGGGAGACTCTCAGCAAGGACACCACCAACTATCCAGTCATCCTTCCAAAAGCGAAAAGAAGTTCCACACCAGCTTGAACTATTCTCCAAAACGAGGAAGAAACTTCACAATCCCCTGCCAAAAGGGGGACAGGTGCGTCGTCCTTCTCTAAAGCGCAGGCGCCGCCATAGACACACCATAGATGTTCGGAACCACCTTGTAACACATACTTTCATCCTTACCCCACAGCCTGCCTGCCCATTTCAGCAAAAGAGCTTCATTGCACGCCTCCAACTTCCTAACCCCAAGCCCGCCACACGATTTAGGCAGCATGACATTCTCCTCACTCACCAAGTGCATACCTTTCTCCTCCTGACCACCGCCGCTCCATAGAAATCTCCGCATAAGCTGTTCCCACCGAATTCTGATGCCCACCGGCTGGATGCGTGAGAAGAAGAACACCAGAATGCTGCACAAAACTGCCTTCACAAGAACCAGCTAACCGCCCCGTGACAAAAGCGATGCCTTCCAGCCGGACAGCTTTCTTTCCATCTTATCCACGTTCGGAAGCCAATCCGACAATCTAGCCCTAGCCGAAGATAGCAGTAAGCCAAGGTACATAGTGGCAGTTTGCCACACTCCATGGCCAACGCATGGCTGCAAGTACTGGCCTCATCATCGGACATGCCAAAAGTGACAACAATAGATTTTCCCAGGTTCAATCCCAAACCCGATAGTTCACCAAAGATCTCAAGCATGAGGGCCAACTCCAGAGGTACCCCCTCAACAAAAAGGATGGTGTCATCAACGTATTGCAGCAGGGGGATAACCAAATCCCCGTATCTGTATCCTACAAACATGTCAGACCGTTGGGCGCAACCAATCATACAAGCAAGAACATCCACAACCAAAACGAAAAGCAGAGGCGCAAGAGGGCAACCCTGCCTCACCTCCCTCTGAGGCTGAAAGAAGCCCCCCTTAGGGCGACCATTGATCAAGACAGAAAGGGACGCCACCGCTTCATCCAAGAAATCCAAACATCTCCAATCTAGCGTGTCGTACACCTTTAGAAACGCACACTTACTATTGCATTTCCAGTCAGAAATAATCTCCGAAATCAAAACCAACCATAAGCAATTTGCCTGCCCGGGATGAACACAGTTTGCAGAGGACAAATCACATGCTGAAGGACCTTGCTAAGGCGGGCAGCGAAGACCTTAGCAACAATGAGGTAAACACCATTAGAGAGAGCAATGGGTCTGAAGTCCCCGATCGCTGCCGCCCCCTCCCTCTTCGGGAGAAGAAAAATAAGCACTTGTTGATCCGCTCGAACCTCGCATTGCCCCTGCAAAATTCCTCAACAACCTCCAACAACTCTCCACAAAGAAGATCCTAAAACTCCCTGTAGAAAAAGATAGGGAAACCATCCAGGCCAGGCGCACCATTCACATTTAAGCTCCCCACCGCCGCCTTAAGCTTCTCCATAGAGATAGAAGTGATCAAGGCAGCTGCGTGCGCCTCCGGAAGATGGGGCGAATCAAGGCCAGACCACCTCTACGGCCGCCGTCCTCGTCGAGAAATCAGCGAAGTGTGCCCTGACAGCCCTACCCATCTCACGCTCACCAACCACACAGCTTCCATCAACCGTCAAAGCGCTGATCGAGTTGACCTGACGCTTGCCCCTTGCAATCCTGTGGAAGAAAGCTGTATTGGCATCTCCCTCCTCGAGCCAACAAAATCTCGATCGTTGTTTCCACTCCAAAACCCTCTTCTTATTGTCTTCCAGTATAGCCCTCTAGGCAGCCGATCTGCGCTCAATCTCGTCAGCCTCCAGCCTCCGAACGTCCTCCATCAAGTCCAAACATTTAATCTCCTTCTCTGCCGACAACCTATTAGCCCATCTCGAGTCCCTGGTCTCCTTGAATACACATAATCTCTGACGCAACGACCGAAGCTTCTCAGTAAAACACACCGTCGCAGAACCAGCAACCACAGTAGATGACAAGTGGGCATAAACCATGTCTCTAAAGGAGTCCTCAAGCAACCAGGATCGTTCGAGACGGAAAAAAGCTTTCGACGAAGTAACACAACCTAAGTCCTAGATCACAGGGGTGTGATCCGACCGGGAATGGAACCTCGACGAGGTGACACATAAAGGAAAGATATCGAGAATCTCCGTAGAGGCCAGAAATCGATCAATCCGAGAGCGTGATCCAGATCGTCTCCATGTATACTTCACGTCCAAAGCATCGATAACCTCAAGCTTCAAGTCCCCAAGGAGGTCAGCCATGCCACCCGAGCCAGGGTCCTGACCACCACGCTGAAGAGGTCGGTCCGTAGAGTATAACGTAATGTTGAAATCTCCTCCAACCAGCCATGTAACCCCAGGGAACGCCAGCCTTGCCGCACACAATTCCAACCACAAATTCTCCCGCAAAGCGTTTGTATGAGGACCATGCACTCCAAAAGAATCGTAATGACATGAGCCCCCTTCAACTCCTCAATAAAACGAAAGGAAGACTCCTTCTATGCCACACAAAGTTCACCTGTAGAGCCAATAACATCAATCATCTTGAAATTAACCATCGAAGTCACGCCAAAAGAATGCCAGATGTCCAAACCACAAGAGTCAAGTTTCGTCTCCTGAAGCAAGACAACGTCGCAACCCCACTCCACAAATCTAGAACCCAAAGCTCCTCTCTTTAGCGGGTCACCCATACCCCTGACATTCCACTATAGGATCTTCATTTGGAAACTACTCGCGCACCCCCCGTGCTTATCGCACCAACGAGAGAGGCCAACCTAGACTTCTGTTCAGTTAAGCGCAACCCCTCAGCCTCCAAAGGTCTGTGCTTTCACCGTCACCTGTACCTTTTAGAAACGCCCCGTTCCCCCCCTAGAGAGGTGTTCGAGGCAGCCGTATCAATCCCGATATTTGGATCGGGGCCAATCCTCCAACCTCTACAGAAACCTGCAGACCCGATCCCAGGTCACACGAACCAAAGACAGGAGGAAAACTAGAATCCAGGCCTTCATCGATGAACGAGGGCGCAACCCTCTCGACAGTAACCATCTCCAACGCATCAAGACCACAATTAATAGAAGAAAGGGCTTTACAAAACATGCCAGAGAAGCCAGACTCCCCCACTTACAGCCGGAAGGACAAAGGGAGAGGAATGCCTCTCATAGCTGCCATCAGAGGCGAGACGAGACTCGCAGCAAAGCCGTCCCATCTACACATTGCCCCCGCCCAAACAAAGGGCCTCGGGTCTGAGATCGGGCCGTCAGTGAGAAAATTATAGAGATTGAGATGGGCCCACGACCCATCTACCCAACCCGAGAAAGGAGCATCGTCCAACATAGCAGGCATCGCAACAACCCGCGTGGGCCCGGGTGAATCTGCCTGCACAGATCCCAAAGAAAACATTTCAAGCACAACATTAAACGGCGCAGCATCCAAAGATCCTTCCGAGGTGACGCGATCGTTGGGCTTCCCGGCAACAAAACTCTCCACAGGCTCTTCAACTTACTGCATCGGCGATGGCGACGGAGACATGGCAAACGCCGAAACCGAGAAAGACGACCTCCTCTCTTTAAGCGAGAGCATCGTACCCGCCTCTAATGCAATGACGGCCGGAGGACGACAATCGATGACAACCATGATGGACGAAGGATCCGATCCCGAGGTACATCGATCAGATAGAATTCTAACCAAACTCCCAACATCAAGAAGTGCCAAGCGCAGGTCATCCCAATTCTTGGAGAGCAAGGGAACCCCTCTCAGTTGCACCACCTTCCTGATGAAACATGGTTCGCCTCCATCAGCTTCAGCAGAACGACACCAAACCACGTCCGAATGACCTCGGGGACTCAGCAGATGAGCCACCTACTCCTCCGACAAGCCCTGAGCATAACACCTCCTCACTCCCACCAAAACAACGTCTCTAGCGATTTCCTTTCCAAACAACAACGGCATGCCTGCCCATATCGACCTGACAGACAACGCTTCTTTCCACCATTCCCCGATCAGCAGGACAGTACGTGGAGTCGCCTCACCCAAGACCACCTTCGCGTAGGACGCACCTCTGAAACCGACCTTCTCCACGTCCCGGTTGCTTTCCTCCTTCCTACCCTCGTTGGCATCCAGAGACTCCCAATTCTTCGGTTCCCTCCTCCGCTTTTCCATCTTTAGAGAGCAGTCTGCACGAAGTTGACCAAGATGTTGGCATGCAAAACAATGCGTCCTTCACAAGCAAGATGACGCTAGGTGTCCCACTTCACCATAACGGAAACAATTTCTACCCGGCTTGCAATGAGAGAACACGATCCATCTAGTGCCCTCCGGTTCGCCGAGCAAAGGTTCATCATGTTCTACACGCTGCCAGTACCACACAATAGACAAGATTATGCGTTGAATCTTTTCCCTTTGAGCCGGTCTCTACGCCACCAACCGTATACGTGCCTTCGGACCCCAACATCGTTTCGACCCTGTTGTTCTCTACACTTCCATACTCGACGTTCTCTTCCATCCCGAGGAAGACGCTCAACTTCACGACGATCACGCTCGTCGCGCACACGACGTTCATGTTCACGATGTCAAATCTGGATAAAATCTTTCCATGCACTCCTTAAATCCACTCCTCACCACAACATCTGGATGACCACGAGACTCGGTGTAGAAGAAAAATGGGTTCAAGTAATAAGTTACTAGATGCAATGGAGTATCGAGTCTCCCTTTGGTCTTGAAGGTAACAACATCCACAAAGAATTTGTAAGATGACTTTACGCCATTGAATAATGCAATTATCTCTCTCTTGGCCTCTTTAAGCCCTCCGTAGACAAAGCCCATGGATGGGCGTCGATCTGCATCAACCGCACACAATAAACGAACCAATGGAGGGATAACTCAGACAATATGTGCGGTGTGGTTGCACGATGTTGGGTTGTATACAATGGAACTCGCTGCTTCTCTATTCTTGGTCTTTTACCATTTGCCTCGTCCACTCTTCTGAGGAAAACATCAATCTCAGCTTGTCCTTCTCATTTAGGCTCTCGTGAGTGAGAAAAGTGGTTCCAAATCTTGTTTGGTCGGGCCTTGCAATGTCCCTCTTGCTGGTGAACTTGGGTTTATCAAGCTTAGAGTTGTGGTGTGAGAATAGATGAACACCGAACCTCTTTACCTTTGTGATTGCACTCCTTACCTTCGTCTCTCTGTTTATCTCCTCCAAATCTTCTGATATTTAGTGAGCATCAATCTTCCCGCTGCTACATTGGCGGATGCATTATCCACCACACTCTAAACCACTTTATCCACTCCCACTTCATTAAGACAATCGTCCACCAACTTGAAGATATATTCCACAGTGTGAGCCTCTTCTGTGGAATCTATGGACTTAAAAAATGAAGTCTCTAATGTGCAATTGACACAAAAATTGATGATGTTCCTTCCTCGCATGTCCGTTCACGATGGCATTGCAAGTCATCATGCATCTTCTTTAATGCCTTCTTAAAAATGAGCCACTAAGCTCATACCCCGTGGGAGGCTTTTGTGCAGGTCCGTACTTCCCAATTTCCTCCACCATCTACGTGAAGGGTTTTGTTGTCAATGCATTTAATGTAATCGTCGATGTATATGACCAGTTGGATATATATGAGGTCACCCTATCATGACGATTCTTGGAGAATGCATCCTTTGTGGTCATCTTAGGTGATGTCCCTTCCACTGCGACGTTCTGCTCCAAGGAATCAGAGACTCGTGATCTCTTCATAGAACCGGAATCTCTAGTGATATCAACTTTGTCTCTCATCTCATGAACATCGACTTTCTGGGACTTCTTCCTGGCAACATCATCAAGGTATGTGACAACTTCTTCGTTTCCTCGTCCCCCTTGGGACATGCAGCCATGTTGCCTCTTTGGTGTGCTTAATGCTGCTTGAACATGTACACACTACCCTTGACAACCTTCGTCCACAGTTGAAAGAGCGCTCATCACTCTATGTTAATTATGTCGCGTTGTTGTAGTCAGGAAACCATGATCGATCAAAAATTAACCACACGAATCAATGAATCAACGAAATAATGTGTTGTTTTATGTATTTTTAAACTGGACAAGCCCCATGGTCGACTCAAGGACGAACGGAACAATGTCGGATCAAATTTAGATGAATTAGCTCATGATTTTCCAAATGGATTTTTTTGGTATTTTTTATGCAAAAAAATGCAATTGCAAATAATGCAGATGACTTAGGTTATTAGGCATTCAAGTAATTTGATTGTAAAATTAATCTAAATGAGGCAAATTGTATTTTTCCTGAAAACCTAATCCAACAATGAATGTAAAATGTATTTTTTAAAAAATTGATTTAAAATGCAACAAGTAAAAATGAAAACTTTTTAGGGGTTTTTATACAATTTTTCGTGCAAACAAAATGCAAAATTAATGACACTTTTACTAGAAGTGAAACATGATGAAATAAGACTACAATTTCTTTTTGAATTTTTCGAAAATATATGATTTTTTTTATGAATTTTAATGGAAACGGGGTGACAGTGAGTTTTTAATTCAAGTTAATCAATGACATGAATTTATCCAGAAGCAAAATTATCTCAAAAATATATTTTAATAAGAAATCCAGGATAGTTAAATTTTCGCAAAAATAATTTTCGTGGATTTAGTTAAAAATCAATTGCAGAAATCACTCAACAATTTATTTTAGGCAGAAAGCAACCATTTCTGATGAAATTTGGACATCAATTTAAAAACGTTCAGGTGCATCATTGCATCATTTCTGATTTTTCATAATTTTGAAGCAATACTCGAAATAAAAACTTAACAAAAAATGTGCACAAGGGGCACTTTTGCTGTTACGGAAATATGTGGGGGTAAATATGCAATATTTGCAAAAAAATAATAAAATAAAAATGCTGGAATTGATCTTCGATCTTGCAAGTTAGGGCACGTCAAGGGAGGTGCGCAGCACACAATCGTGTGCAGGAGGGTGCGGTGAGGCGGCAAGAGGGCGGCGCGACATGAGGGCGACATGACTGGAGGCTGGCGCGTAGTGGCGGACTGCTCCTGGCATGAATGAGATGCAATGGCTTGATGGTGGTTGCGGCCACAGGTGGCGGCTTGACCAGCGTGGGCATGGAGGAGGAAAGAGCAGTAGCTCGGGCGTGGTGGCAGTGGTCATGCGAGGATGCTGGAAGGGTGGAGGTAGGCCGCTGCAGTCACGAGTGTTAGGGTGATGGCTGGCGCAACTAGCGGCTAGTGCTAGGGCCACGGAAGGCTCGATGTTGCTGGAGCGCGGGTGCGCGACGAAGGAGGGCGTTGGCGGAGGCACACACATGCTGGAACTGGCGAGGAGCACGATTGTAGCTGCACGTACACGAGTTGCAGCATGCAGGAGTGCATGTGCAGCTGTGCGTGCACGCGCAGGGGCGTGTAAGAGCGTAGGACAAAGGGGTAGTTGCTGCTGAGATAACACATCTGTTGGATTGAGGAAGTATGTGGAGGGAGTATGACTGCAAGCGGCAGAGTCAGGGACTGCGCGAGGCGGCGGCTAGTGCGTGTGGAGGGCTAGCTATCGACCGTGCGGATGGAAGCTGCGACCGGATGGCGGTGGAGTCAGAGAAGAGGGGCAGAGGTGGCTGCTGTGATGTAGCTGGATTTTCATGATAGGGTGGAGCTGCGGTGTGTGGCTCCCGTCGTGGCCTCACGAATGTGGAGGTACGCACAGGAGGAGTGCGGCAACGAGCTCCTAGTGGATATTGGTGGCGCACAGGAGGCGAGGGGTCGGCTACCTAGAGGGCCACTGCTGGAGGGTTGCATATGACTACAAGCACACAGTGCACGGAGAGACCTGCGACGACCTGGAGGGTCGAAGGTGCGCGTATGGGAGGCGAGGGGTTGACGACATGCTCCTGGTGGTCGTTGGACTGCAGGAGGTGGCAGGGCGAGGGGTTGACGACATGCTCCTGGTAGTCGTTGGACTGCAGGAGGTGGCAGGGCGGGGGGGGGGGGGGGCAGCCTGCTGTGTGGCGGATGGAGGTCGACCGCAGGTGGCGGCAACGACGCGGAGTCAGGGACTGTGCGAGGCGGCGTCTGCTCTGCGCGTGGGTGGTTGGGGGACGACAAGATGTACACAGGACGAAAGGCGCGAGCATGGCTTCTCCAGTTCTTTTTTTATTTTTTGTAAACAGAAAATAAAAATGAGGAATGCAAAGGTGGTGACAATGATAATAATGGTGATTGGGATGATTGGTGGTGATCGTGATGTTATGATGAAGATGAACAACGAGAAGTAATACTTATCTGAGATTTCGTTGAGGGTGCGGAGCAGCTATGCTAGACTCCTTCGTCGCCTCATGAAGGTTGAAGCAACTTCCTGTAAGGGAAGGCTGCGACGAAGTTGGTTGAGACCACCTCGGATCTCGCCTTGGAGAGGTCGTTGCTCGAGGAGAATGCTAGGCCGCTGTCATCGACGGAAACACTCCAAGCTTGCTGTCTTTTTCGTTAGAACACGGAATGACGAATCAAGATGAATGAATGAGGAGAGGGGAATAAAAATGAGAGGGAAGTTAGAAAAGTGGCGGAGAAAGTGGCTTGGGTGGGGAGTTTGAGTAGAGAACAAGTAAAGAGAAGAGAAAAATAAAATAAAAAATAAAGTAAAATAAGTAGGCTACTAAACATAATGAACAAAAAAGAAATAAAAGTAAAAAAAATATAAAAAATGTAAATAAATAAATATAAATAATTAAATAATTAAAATAAAAATAATAAATGAATAAAATAAAATAAATTACAAAATAACAAAGAAACAGGGTGACATGTGGAGACTACAGGAACTACCACGTGTCGCACCTAGAAAAATCAAAAAATAAATGTAAAAAAATAAAAAAGAAATAACAAAAAGGTTCAAATCAAAAAGTGGTCAACACGAAAGTTGCTCGTCTCGACTAGATCTAAAACATTATTTTAGGATCAAAAATAAGAAGAAGTCATCTGTACAAAAAGTATTTTTGGGTGTTACCTTATAGGTATAAAATACCGCATTTTTAGCTTTTGTAGATTTTTGTCATTTTAAATAAGAGAAAAATCAAAATAAAATTAGAGAAAATATGAAAGGAATATTGACAACTTAATCTATTTTTTATTTTTAATAATTAAGAAAATAAAAAGATAAAAATAAAGGATATTTTGGTCAATATATACAATATACAATAGGGTCCAAAACTCAACTTCCACATATGAACTTTGATTTTTATTAAATTGATTTTGTTTCGAAGGTCTTTGAATTCTTATTACTTTAAAAGTTAGTTGACTTAAATCGGACACTGTATAAGAGAGATATGTACATTTTAATGTCCTTAGTTTCAAACTATGTTTTGGATTTTATTGATAAATTTTACATGTTAGTAGTTTTTTTGATAACTTTCCTTTATTAGCGTTGATAATATACACTATAGAGTTGATTTTATTGGATTTAGAGTTAGTATAAAATACATACAAATAGGTGAATTTAGCTAATATACAAGCGAATTTGGCTCCTTATTTAATTAAATATGCATGCTAAAATGCGAACATTAATTCTAAATGCATGAATGCGAATAATGGATAATAAATGGAAATATGCATGCAATTGCTCGGGAACGAAACTCTATTTTCGACTTTTAGAGTGATGAATCACATATTCATGGCAGTATGCAAGTGATCATACTTGTATATGCATGGTTCACAAGGTAATCGTATTGTCATGCCTGATCAGTTGTTCCTGGCGGTACGTAAAAGGACGAGTCGCTACCGGAAGCGACGTTTGTTGGATGTGTAGCAATCTACATAATCACAAAATTGGTGAGTCATGATATAACAAAAAATCAATGGCATGATATACAACAAACCCTAACCATTATCAATGGCATGATATATGAGCAAACCCTAAGCCATGATATACAAGAACCCTAACCATCATCAAGGTATCTTCTCAATGGCAAACCATATATGAAAAATCTAAATATCCTAATCATTTAGAAACCCAAATACCAATATACAATGTCCTAATCATATAATACAGTTCTAAAAAGAAAAAAACCTAATCTGGACAACGAGAGGCGAGAAGGGTGATGATGATGCCGAGGCGGAGCTTCCTTCGGGCGACATGGCGTGGGGGCGAAGGAGGAGCGACGAGGCAGTTTGGCGGAGGAGCGGCGAGACAACGACAGAGGAGCGACGAGCAGCTAGGCGATGCAATTAGGTTTTAGTTGATAATGGTTGCGGGGTCGGGAGCACAAGGGAGAAATCGAGAGATGAGAGCTTACTGCTCAACAGTAAGTTCCCAATTGAAAGCATTCTAGTATTTGGATTTTCGGGGACCAGAATACTGATGCAAAACGCGATTGCTTAAATAACGGACTAAATTGATTACTCGGACTACTAATCGGGTATGCACGATTATATGCCGATTGACTAGTTAACTCTGCTACCCTGCCGAGTCTATTAATTGGACCGACTACCCTATCACTGGTGAAATGGTATGCTTTGTGAGTGACTCTGTTATACATAAAATTGGCGTAATATGTATGAGAAGATAAGCGATTGATAATAAAAAAATTTCCATTGTGATTTTCTTTCAAGCGTTATATGACAGTATCTCTACATAAAGAGCTCAAGGATGCTTGACGGATATGGAAAATTATTCCTAATTTTAACATGGCATCAGAATAACAATCTTAGGTCAAATCTTATTACATCTCCTTGAACTCTAGTCAACCACACTCCTCGCTCCCTTTCACCATAGTTGCCACCTGCAACAATAATGCCACTAGTAGATCCCCTCAATTTTCTTACCCCTTCAATTATTTGCTCTCGTTTGTTTTGACATGTTAGAATGTCCATTTTATCTTCTGTAGTCTGATAGGAATTTCCTTGGTTTTTCTATTCAAGATGGAGGGATGCTAAGCCTTTCTTCAAATGCTTGACTATGCCTCCAGATTTGGAAATTTAGATATGATTATTTCGTGAACAATCTACCTGTATCTCACATGGAAGATCTACTTGATCGGAAAGACAACATGATCCTTCGTCATGGAGAGATCAAGCACTTCGACCCTATTGTGGAGGTGAAAGGATCCAACTTCAATGTTCTCATGACAAGGAACATATCTTGTTGGAGTGACAACACCCTCACCAATGTCTGGCTTACTTGTATGTTATCTTCAAATATCTCGTATGATGTTTTGCATAAGTTGATTGCGAAGGATATGCCGAACTCTTTTGGTTTCCACATACTTACGTATCACGAAACGAGACGACGATCTTATAGTTGCAACTTGTTTGTCAGAGTTGTCTTCTCCTTATCAATCACACCTCCTTGTATGTCATGTTTGATAAATTTCATAGTTACACCCTAGTGCATGACAATGCGGATAGGAAGGCATACATGGGTATGATGATGGTGGGAGTGTTTCTGTTAAGCCTCTATCCCATCAACTATTCTATGAGAAATCGAGTAATGTGAATATCCTGCATATTAAGAAATTCTTTAGTTGTCTTAGCAGGATTTTGGTTCCTACAATAACTACCATGGAGGTTCCTTTGACGCTTGCTACCTTTTCCTCTCGTGGAAGGCATGGTTGTTGGCTATGAAAAGAGCATCCTGGTTGTCGCATTGTATAGGTATGAGAAGCAAGGCCATAAATTTCGGTTTCGTTTCGTTAAGAATCCAAAAAGAGAAATTTCGGAGAATTTATGTGAAACTTCATTGAAATCATCAGAAATCTTGTAAAATGACTCTAAACTTGACTTTTTTTTAACAAAAATCAAGGGTTTTAATATTCCTAAATCGATAATTAAACTAGAAATGCATGCTTATTTGTAAAGTAGAAGTGTAAATATCAGTTTTGAAATTTGTGTTATCGTCATAATCATCGCACATGTTGATATGTAAAGCAACATGTTGCCTAGAGTCAGAACTAAATGCTAATTTGGAAGCAAAAGCCATGATAATAAACTCTTCAATAAGATTATAAGAGTAAGGTGATACATATAATAGCCATGATTTTAAAAAACACGCCTTAAGGTGCTGAGGCATACGCCTAGAGGCGATTTTCTAATAAAATAGCCTCGAGACACCTGCCTCAAGCCACCCATGTGAGGCGTGCACCTCTGGGGTTGAGGCGATCCTGAGGCGCCACCTCAAGATGCAAAGGTTTAGTACCCAATTTTTATATTTTTATATGATTTTTTAGGATATCTTAAGTACAATATTAATTATCAGCGAGACTCCCGTGCTGGTAGGGTATGGTGCGACATATGGGGTGCATACAACGGTTCTTCAATTGGGTTTAGCGAATTGGATGGCTAGGATTCAAATCTTATCGATATATATGCTATTCATATAACACATAAAACTACATAAACATATTGTATATTGTGTATGTTAATAATATATGTTAGTCACATAATTTTTCTTTACCCATGCACATAAAGGGAAATGTTGTATCTCGACAAGAACTTCAATCCATCAACATAAATGGAGGTCATAATAAGATTTGCATTGCATATGGATGACAATACAAAGATATAATTATGCAAAGTAAATCATGCAAAGAATATTATATATTCTCATGTTCATAACATGATAGTATATAATTATGACGGGGAATAACTAAATTTATGATTTTATAGATATATAATTATGCTTAATTGTATTCTATGTATATTTTCCTATACAAATTGAGGTTTACGCCTCGACCGGCTTGAGACTCACTCCTCACCTCGTCAAGGGAAAATTGCTTCGATCCGCCTCACATTTTATAAAACCATGATAATAACTGCGAATCAAAACATACATATATCAAAATATATAAAGAAAAAAATAAAGTTCTTCGATTAAATCTTGAATTTAACTCTTAAATCTTGTGTTTATTTGATTTGGTTTGGATTTATATATAAACTTTGGAAACTAGCTAAAGAAACTTCTTCAAACATTGTAAAGTACTGTAACAACTTAACACACTAATGAATAAATATGTGAAAATTCATTAATCTATGTTATTTTTGATGAAAATGAATGGTAGATTCCCTTATTTTTGTTGTTTCGTTGAAACAACGTGCAATTTTGATGACATTTTGTTGATAGTTGTTGATATTTTGTTGGAATTCTGGAAAAAGAAAGTAGGCAACGTTTATTTCGGTGACCTAGAGAAATAGAAAATTCATATATATTTTGTGGAATTTCATTGAAAATTAAGGCCATGATGGGAAGAGGCACGCCAATAGCTACGTCAGTTAGAATATATCTCACATGCATCATCTCAATGATCCCCTGTGCCATGGCTTGTACTCTGACTCAACACTAGATCTGAAAATCACATTATGCTTCTTGCTCTTCCATGACGCCAAAGAGCTCCCTATTGTCCTTGCTAAGCTGAAGGCAGATTTCGTAACCTTAAGGCATCCTGCAGAGTTCGTATATGCACATGCCGTGATGGCAA
The DNA here is from genome assembly GCA_037367405.1 of Ottelia alismoides. Classification (NCBI taxonomy): domain Eukaryota; kingdom Viridiplantae; phylum Streptophyta; class Magnoliopsida; order Alismatales; family Hydrocharitaceae; genus Ottelia; species Ottelia alismoides. The sequence continues at coordinate 230,754 of JAZKJV010000601.1, forward strand.
GTGTTGTCACTCTGCTAAAGATTGCTCCGGTACCTGGAGTAGTCTTCAGATATCTCAGAATCACATGAACCATATCCGTATGTACATGTCTCGGCTACCCCTCTACCAAAGATTGCTCCGGCAATTGGAGTAATCTTCAGATATCTCAAAGTCACATGAACCACATCCATATATGCATGTCTTGGTTGCTCCTTAAACTGGCTAATTTTGTTCATAGCAAAGGAGATGTCTGACCTGGTAATGGTCATAGAGAGGAGCTTCCAACGAGCTCCATATATCTCTTCTTGTCCTTCTCTTTATTATCGTCATATAGCTTCATGTTGGGGTCCATGGCAATAGTAGTAGGTATGCAATCTGCCATGTCTTTCTCTGAGAGTAGATCAATAGCATACTTACTCTGAGTAATCAAGCCTTACGAAGTATCGTAAATCGCCATGGTCCTTTGATAAACTATTGTCCAAGGAACTCCTTAGTCATACTAATACTCTGCACATCATCTCCTGTAAGAATGATATCGTATCATAGATCAGTATAAAAACGATACCTCTTTTAGTCTTCTGAACAAACAGTGAATGATCAATAGTCAATCTTGTGAAACCTTGCTGCTCTATCAAGTTCTAGAGCTTCTCGAACCATGCTCTGGGACTCTGCTTTAGACCATAGATAGCCTTAGGAAGTCGGGAAACTTTCTGGCACTCCCCTCCGCAATGAACCCATGAAGGTGTTGCACGTAAACTTCCTCCTACAAATCACCTTATATAAATGCATTCTTCACAACAAGTTGGGACAATGACCGGTCTCGTACTACTGCAACGAAAATAAGGATCCGAAGTGTAGAATGGTGTGCGACCATTGTTGTCCAAGGCATGATGCGCTCTAAGGCGCTACGTGTCCAAAACGTTCAAGGTGTTAGGCGCTCGCCTAAGACAATCGTGACGCTAAAGAAATATTATGTGTATATAATATATATACACATTAAATTATTTATATTACTTATACCAAACAAAAATATACAACAAGTGTAGCACTAGCATGCAATGAACATCATTCAAACATATATTAGAAAAGACAAAACTCCAAACACTTCTAGAAATAGTTTAAACGCTCAAATTACACAGAGAAAAGTGAAATTAATAACTAAAAATTGAAATGTCTATGGATCCGTAAGTTTTTCGTCTTCATTGTCTTCATCTCCACCTTCATTCCCCTCAATCTCTTCCATTCTTCTTCTTCATTGACCCGTGAAGCAACAACTCATCTTGAAGAAGATCCCGCAATAGGTGTTATGTGCCTTGTATTTTATCGTGTATATGTTTGTGCTGTTGTGTATATGTTTGTGCCTCTGTAACTCTAGATACTCTTGCTACATCTCCCCATGTCAATATATCATCTTCAAAGACAAAATCTTCCTCTACATTACTCGTCTCCTTTTTACTTATTAACCATTCATTAGCATCATTGATTTCACTAAGAGCGATCTGATCTATGGTGTCTCATAAGTCATATCGATCCTTTAAAAACCCGATTATATTTGATGTACACCAAATCTTGCAACCTTTGATGTTTAAGCATGTTTCTTTTCTTTGAATGAATTTGTAAAAATGTTCGCATCTATTAGGGTTAAAATTAAAGACTCAGAAGTCTGAATTAACATAAAATTACTAACATGCTCAAATACACTCCAATTACGTTCATCCCCAGATGAACTGCATGTCAAGCATGTTGGAGTATTCATTGTATGCATCATATATGAGGGAGATGGGTTAATGGATCCTGGAGAGATCCATTTACGCCATCTAGAGTTCAGTACCGCGTCTACCACCTGTGGGATATGGAGACTCCGTGGGTGCTATATATAGTGCCCCATTCCCCTATAGTCCATTGAGAAAGTGCAATAGACACACCAACCCTCTAAGGCATTCTCCCCTGGTTTCATCCCGCTCCTTAGGGAGTAGGGTTCCACGTAATTCCCATCGTTCTTATTATTCTTTATCCTTTTTCCATGTTTCTCTTCTGCATGTTAATTTTCTAACATGGTATCAAAGCGGGTCGATTCTCGAGGCGTTTTGTGTCTTTGTTTATTCTATTCGAGATTCGATTTTGATATTGAACATTGTTCGACAGGAAAATTATTCTAAGATATTTTTTCAAGATCCAAGTTCTAGGGTTCCGTTCTGGAACCCTAATCTTTGTTCACATTCAGGCCTCTCTCCAAGGCAGCAACAGATTTCCTCAGCGCGTGCCCCTCTAGTGAGGCAGAGAGTCTCCTCTTCCTGGCGGCATCTCCAGCGACGCTTCATCTCTCCTGATTAATCTCCAAAGGCGGCGCAACCTCCAGCGCGCGACCGATCAGCCTTTGCGCGACATCCCCTCGCAGCCCTAGCGCTAGGCAGTGCTTTAACATCCCAGCTCACAGGTCTTGCATGGTGCACCACACCCTACTCCTCGCCAGGCGCAAGCGTCGCTCTTCCGCATCTCCCTTCCAGGCAACGTGCACCCAAGCCTTCTAGGCGACGCGCATGATAGCCCTTCCTCGATCCCATGCCAGCGCACTAGTGCGACTCCAGGCACGCAACGACGCCGGTGCTCAAGCGGAGGCATGTGCATCTCCCAGGAACGCGCGCGCCCCCATCACCTCCACCTTCAGGCCTTGCGCGGTCCTAGGCTCGTGCAGGCGGTGCGCTCCCATCGACGACACCTCCTCCCTCAACTCTGGGCGGCGATGAAGGAGCCCTATGTCGGGGTCGGTGTTGTTTGTGTTGAAGGTTCCCAATGGGGGAACCCTAGGTGGGCTCGGTGGTTGGGTTTTATAAAAAAATGTTATTGATGCCCAAGGGAATGTTGAAGCCCTGCGGCCAAGGGGCTACTAAAAAATGTGATGAAATTGTAGGCTGCTATATCAAAAAAAAGGAAAACGAGGGTGGCCATGCATGAGAAAAGAAAAAAATAGAGAAAAAAAGGTGCGTACAAAGACAAAAGCCATACACATTAAAAAAAGGTGTTCTTAGAAAATGATTTGAATAGCCGTTAAAAATGGTGAACGACTTAGTAAAAAATTGAGAAGCCGAAATATATATATATATCAGCATTTTTGCTGTTTTATTTTCTCCCCACATTTATGTCTTATCTTGTCTTCTCCCAACTTGATCGACGATTATCATTCTGACCAGTATGGGAGAAAGGGGGAGTATTGTGTAGAGTCACAGGTCTTGTTCCAGATTCAGAGGTCAGATTCAGATATTCTCCAGACTAGTCGATTTCCAGACTCAACAACAGATATTCAGACTCGACGATTGTCTTCCAAGTCCTTAGTTTCAGACACGCACATATATGTGGTCTTCTCAGATGAGCATGCGTTTGCCATCGTTTGTAGTGGTCCCCATCTTTTTCTTGTTGTTGTTCGATCAGAGTTTTCATGTGAGCCATAGGGACTCCATTGCAGAGGATCATTTCCGATGCCATGTTGGCAAGGGTTTTTATGTGGTATCATAGGGACTCCAGTGTAGAGTATAATTCTCTGTGCCAGATGGGAGAAACCCAATTCTATAACGAGGAGACTTTCAGACTCCAATCTTCAACAATTGTGGACTCCGACAACGGTTGCACTTCCACGACCTTTTCAGTTCGACCCTTTTCAGAGATGGAGCAGTTGTCCACATGTTGTGGCAGGCCAGAGTACTCCGATGAAGAGACTCATTTCCAGTTGCAGTGACTTTGGCAGGCGTAGTTCAGAGCACATGCTCTCCGACGAGGAGATTCAACGGGCTCACACTTCAGCTTGTTCGTCCTCCTCACATGCATGGCATGAGAAGCAACGTCCTCGACAGCTGCAGTTGTGTGCGTTGAGTTGATATTGTCCGTAGTGTCCTGTAGCATTGAGTTGAGTTTCTTTTTGTTTGTCCAAGCTGAGCATTGCATGCTCCATCTTGAGGGGGAGTGTTGGAGTATTCATTGTTTGCGTCATATTTGAGGGAGATGAGTAATTGGATCCTGGAGAGATCCATTTACCACATTCAGAGTTTAGTACCACATCTACCACCTGTGGGAGATGTGGACTCCGTGGGTGCTATATATAGAGCCCCACACCCTTATAATCCATTGAGAAAGTGCAATAGACACATCAGCCCTCTGAGGCATTCTCTCGTGGTTTCATCCCACTCCTTAGGGAGTAAGGTTCCACGTAAATCCCTTGTTCTTATTGTCTTTATTCTTTTTCCATGTGCTGCTTCCGCATGTTAATTTTCTAACAAAGCTCAAAATCATTACAGCTAGATGTTGCAAGATTGGAGCTGAACTTCCAAAAGAGCTCCTCCATTCTACTACGTTATCATATGAAGATGTTAGCATCAAGGATTGAATCAATTATGTGTACCAAATTGTAATGGGTACAAGATTTTGAGTTTCTTGATCGAATGACCATTGGATTTCCAAAAATTCCAACATCATTTTTATATGAGTTTAACTCAATCATAATTTTATCTGCATATTTACAATGGGAACCAATCTTTGTATGCATTTGTATAATCCATCAATGATCTTCACATCAAATGCAATGTATGGGTGTCCATAGTAGAATTCAGGGTTCTGAAAATGATAATAAATCCTTAATCACACCGTCATTCCATAAAAATTCCATGTTGCTCCTGCTAATCACATCCCAGAGATATTCGATTGGATCTTAAAGAGATCAATTTTCTATCAGACGCTCACCCGAGGGCCTTGCGCTTTCCATCAAAGCGCGCGCCTCTACAGCGGATGCACCTTAATCGCCTCGCTTGACTCCAAGCTAGATGCCAAGGCCTCACCTCACCTCGCATGATTGCATAGGCGATCACCTGGCTTGCATTTGACAACGTTACGTTTGACATGAGTGAACCTATCCAGATAGTCCATCCCCTAAGTTTTGATGAACCCTCGAGCCACAAGCATAGCGTTGTAGCGAGCAACGTTTCCATCTGCATGGTGCTTCACTGTAAACACCCATTTGCAACCAACCACATAAGTCCCTATAGGGACAATGTCCAAGTTCCAAGTGCCATGCAACTGTAGCATTGTCATCTCCTCCTCCTTAGCAAGATGCACTGACTGTCTCGTATAGCCGCCTGATATGTCCGCGGAATTTCTACAACTGATAGAACCACAACAAACTTTCTAAAATCCTTTGAAAATTGCCTGGAAGAAACATGGGCAACGAGAGGGTATGTGGCACGCATATGCCTTTGCTTTCGAAGAGCAATTGACACATCAAGATCTATCATATGTGGCATGTAAAATAGCCTTCGGAGGAGGTACATGCTCGACCTGTAAAGTACTGTAGAGACTAATCACCGATGCCATCCGTAGAAACAAAGTGTTCCAAACATACCTATGGCATGCTAGATGATGAGGTTGGCCTTTGGGCCGGGATTCATAAGGTGACTTGCAAATGTAAAAATGTGGTAAAAATTGAGCCAAGGTGCTAGTAGGTGGTGGTGGAGCTGGTGGTGTTGCAGGAGGAACCATAACTGCAGGTGGTGATGTTGTAGTAGGTGGAGGCATGTAGACTTCCACGTCGAAGTCAGACAGAGCCAACTTGTTACATGTAGGAGAAATCAACACTAATATAGTAGTTCCGTCAAACATGATCAAAGCATCAACATCCCTTCTGGGTCCGAGAGTAGCCCACAAAGACACAATTGACAACCTTGGGGGAGAGCTTGTCACGATCATCAGTCAGATGATGAATGAATGCCACAGAGCCAAAGACACGAGGTGTAAATGAGAAATGATCTTTTTCGGAAAACACATTCGAGAATTAAATCTTCTCTCCTAACACGAAGGACCGCATACGATTCACTAGGTAACAAGTAGTGAGGGCCAATCATCCTAGAAAGAGTGGGGAGCACAGTACTGAATCAGAAGGGTCCTAGTCACGTCAAGTCAATGACTGCATTTGTGTTCAACAAGACCATTCATATTGGAAGTGTACGCATAAGAAGTCTGGTGTATAATGCCAATGGACCTGAAGAATGAGAAAGATGTAAAGTAAAGAACTCCAAGGCATTGCCAGAACGAACATACTTGGCAATTACATTAATAAAAAGATTGAATAATAGACCCATCCTCAGGCACGTTTCTCAAAAGAAAAACCCATAACAATATAGAAAAATTATAAACTGCAACAAGATAAAACATGTTCCTTTGATGGTCATGAACACAACTGGACCCCAAATATCTAAATGAACTAACTCAAATAAGCAATTGATTCGCAACAAATATAAAACATGTGCACTCATTCCACAACCGTTTCCTTCTATTCCGGGTGCACGCTAGGGTCAGAGTAATGATTTATTGTTCTAAAATCACCATTTTCCGATCAAAATTAGGCCAAAACAATCCTTACATTGAAATAACACTTGGGGAGGAGGTGAAACATTAGACAACGATTGGGATGCCATAGTGGTTCTGGCGGTTGAGGGGTTCTCGAAGGTGTTGCAGGTGTCGTCGATGGTCCTAGGGGGATAATAATAGTGCTACTGTGGTCCCTAGTGGGCTGCAATGGTGTTGTTGGGGTCCCTAAGGTGTTGATGTGCTGCCGTTGGGGCCTAGGTGGTTGCTACGATGTCATTGGGTGGTACACGAGGTTGTTACAACATTGTTTGGGGGCACAAGGTTGTACACGAGAGACGTGGATATGTACGCACGGTGAAAGGTGGTCGGAGAGCATAGAGCTCGGTTTAGGACCGTCGCACTGATACCATGTGGAAAGAGAATACTGAATTGAATTGCATAATGGTGACAATAAAAAAAGAAAACACATAAAATAGACTAATATATATATTTCTCGATAAGCTTGTCGCTGATGAGGGCATAGTTGCGAAAAATCGGTCGAGGTGCCTGGCCAGTCAGTCAGGTCAATGGGGTCGTCGACTAAATATTGACTACTCAAGCAATAGTTGGTCAACGTATTTTATTAAAGAATATTCAATTTTTTTCTTTTTTAAACAATTTTAAGTGATAGGTAGCCTAGGAGCTTAATGAAAAATTCAGTCGATACTATGTGGGAAAACATACTACACTTTACTCAACAAGCTTAAGTCACTACCATATTTTGTAAGCTTGGCTAATGCTCCTTGGATTGTGATTGATCATGGCAGACATTTTGGTGGAGGTGCATCTACTAATGTAGTTGAGACATTGGAACCCTACTGCCTTATATATAGACATAATGCATCCTCTGGTGAGAGGAGAGCTTGATTTCCTAATACATGAGGAACATGATTGAGAATGGACTCATGGTTGCCTTGCATGTATCTTTTTGTTAGGAGTTTGCTAAAATACCCACCATGTCTTCCATCAATGATGCTTGGTAGGTGTGTTTCAAGATAAGCATGGTAGATATTTATGCTTTTTCTTGAGGGGGAAACTGTGCAAAATATTGCATATTACGAATGAGAATAATGATCAATATAGAGAATGTTCTATAATAGGAATTGAAAGATTTATAGAATACTAGGAATTGGAAAATGTGCTTAATAATTGTATTCTTTCTGCTTTTATTTTCTTTCTATAATTGTAAGTTCTCTCATTTTGGTTGTGGTACACTTTATACCAAAAGACCATACATCTTATATGATGTATGTAGAGGAAAAAGACTTGATACATTAATGAGAGGCCCTTGTGTTCTCTTATATAGGGGAGGAACCAATTAGGTAAATTACATGAAGCAAACAAAATAAATATATAATGAGAAAACAGTACAAAAGATAAGCAATATCTCAACACTCCCCCTCAAGGTGGAGCGTAGATATTGATCAAGCTTAGCTTGGAGTAACATCTCTGATAATGCCCTCTAGTTAGGGCCTTAGTGAAAACATCTGTTGTATGATCTCCAGAGTTGACATGAGTATTGGCAATAAGACCCTTATGTATCATGTCACGAGTGTAGTGACATTCCACCTTTATGTGTTTGGTTCTCTCATGAAAAGTTGGGTTGTTGGCAATGAAAAGAGTAACATGATTGTCACATTGAAGGCGCATGGGAAGATGCACCTCAGGTCAGTAAGAATAGATCTGACCCACATCATCTCCGTGCTAACCTGTTCCATGGCCCTATATTCTGACTCAACACTAGATCTGGCAACCACGCTCTGCTTCTTGCTCTTCCAAGAAACCAAGGAATTCCCTATGAACACAACAAAACCTTAATTAGACTTAATATCATTTGGACACCCAGTATAATCAGCATCTGCACATGATGTAACTGAAAGAGCTGTATCTCTGTTGAATAGAAGTCCCCAACCTGGTGAAGTCTTCAACTACCTCAAAATCATATGGACTGCATTCATATGTGCCTGTCTAGGCTTCTCCATTAACATACTCACTTTGTTCACGACAAAGGATATGCCACAGGCCTGGATATAGTCACATATAATAGCTTGCCAACAAGCTCCTTGTACCTTCTTTTGTCGACTTCTTCATTGTCATCATCATATAACTTCATGCTTTGGTCAATAGGAGTAGTGGCAGGTCTGCAATCTGCCGTGCCTGTCTATGAAAGAAGTTCAATAACACACTTCCTATGAGTCATGACAAGACCTTGCTGGTTCCTGTCAAACTCCAATCCAAGGACGTAGTGTAAACTACGAAGGTCCTTGGTCACAAACTGTTGATCTAGATAGTCCTTGGCACTCTGAATACCCTGCTCATCATCTCCTCTAACAATAATATCATCAACATAAACAAGGATGACAATAGTAACTCTCTGGGTCTTGTGCATAAACAAAGAATAATATGCAGTTGACCGCACAAACCCCTGCTGCTTTATCAAGTCTGAGAGCTCTTGAAACCTCTATCAAGTCCGAGGCCATAGATAGCCTTGTGAAGCCTGCAAACCTTCTGACACTCCCCCTCAGTAGCAAACCCAGGTAGATGCTGCATGTAGACCTCCTCCTATATATCACCATAGAGGAAGACATTCTTCATATCGAGCTAGTAAAGGGACCAATCTCGTGTCACGACAACAGAAAGTAGTATGCACAGAGTAGAATGTCTGGCAACTGGAGAGAAAGTATCATGATAGTCCACCTCATAATTCTGGGTGAACCCACGCGCCACAAGTCTTGCCTTTTATCGATCCACACTGCCATCTGCATGATGTTTCAAAGTGAACATCCATTTTCATCCCACAACAGATGCATTAACTGGAGCAGAAACAAGACTCCAAGTACCACGTGACTGTATACAACCATTTCCTCCTCTATGGCTAATCTCCACTGGCTGTCCTGAACAACCTCCTGATATGTTTGTGGTATATCCACGGGTGATAGTGCCAATTTAAACCTCCTGAAATCCTCTGACAATCTGCAAAAAAAAAACCAGGGCAACAAGAGGATAAGTAGCACACCTACGTTTCTGCTTACGCAGAGCAATCAACACATCAAGATCATTTGCCAAGGGTACATGCTCATCTTTTATAGAATCATGATGCACAGACAATTCAGTAGTGCCATCAATAGAAATAATGTGCTCATTACATATCTTAGGAGTGATGGATAATGGCCAAGGCCTTTGAGCAGGGGGAACTGAGCAAGACATACGAGTAAACCGCGTGGCAAAAACTGAGTCATAGTACAAGGTGGAGCCATAGGACCAGGTGTAGACGCAGGAGTAGGTGTAGGTGGTGGCGGCGGTGGTGGTGGTAGAGTGGGAGTAGTGGGAGAGTAGGAGATGGAGGCATGTAGATCTCATCGTCAAAGTTAGACGGGTCTAGTTTGTCGCATGTAGGAGAAAAATACGTGACAAACTCAAAGAAAGTATCAGCACTGACAATGTATTTTCTCTTAAGTGGATCAAAGCAACGATACTCATTCTGGGTACAAGAGTAGCCAGCAAAAATAGACTTGGCAGCTCTGGGAGAGAGCTTGTCACGACCTGGAGAGACATCATGAACAATAGCAACTGAACCGAACACACGAGGTATAAGAGAGAAAAGATCCTTCTCGGGAAACGCTATCGAGAAAGAAATCTTCTCTCCCAACACAAACGAAGACATGCGGTCTACCAGATAGCAAGTCGTGAGAACAACATCTCCCCAGTAGGCATGAGGAGCACAACTCTGTATCAACAATGTTCGGGTCACATTAAGTAAGTGACGGTATTTTCGCTCGGCAACACCGTTCTGCTGAGATGTATATGCACATGAGCCCTGGTGAACAATTCCAAGAGATCCAAGAAAGTCAGAAAGCTGTAAGGTGCAGAACTCTTAAACATTGATAGAAAAAATATTCTTTATCTCATTAATAAAAGATTTGATAACAGATCCATCCTCATACTTATTCTTCAATAAAAGACTCAGGAAAGTCTAGAAAAATCATCAACAACAACTAGATAAAAACAGTGTCCCTGATGGTCAGGAACATGACTCGGACCCAAGATATCTAAATGAAGGAGCTCAAATAATTGAGAACTGCTCCGACTCTGACGGGATGGAAAGGAGGAACAATGATGCTTCCCAAGATGGCATGCCTCACATTGAAAGTAGGTTCTCATGGAAATCTGAGTGAGAACATGACATAGCTTTTGTAGAGGAAGGTGGTAAACGAAGGTGCCACAGGTATGGTGAGATTGATCCAGTAGGTATAGTGAAAACGCCAACATGAGGAGGTTGGGCTAGTCTGTAGAGTCCCCACTGTTCACGGCCACATCCAATCACCTTGCCCGTGAGTATGTCCTGAAACACAAGAGACGAAGGGTCAAAGATGGCATGACAATGTTGGTCCTTAGTAATTTGACTAATGGAAAGTAATTTCATCTGAAAGTCAGGAGCATATAAAACATTCTGAAGACGCATAGATAGCGTCAAATGCACGTCCACCTGTCCTGTAATGGGTAAATGGGCACCATTGGCAATGACAACCTATCTACCAGGTGGTATGGTCCTATAGAACCTCAATTGTGCTCTGTCTCCACAAAGTCGATAATCCAGGATAATCCACTCTGTCATATTTGCACCATTACTACCAGTGAAAGTATAAGCGATACCTGAGGAGCTCGAAGGGGCTCTGGTTGCGGCAACGATATCTGTAGTGGTGGTTCCTGCAACAGTAGTCATGATCTCTCGAATACGAGAGACGATATCATCAGGGTGAGGATCGGCATGGGAAGCAAGAGTATTAGAAGGCTCACTCTGCTCTGTCACATGACCGGAGACAGGATAACCATGCTTCTGATAGCATGTATCCTCTGCATGTCCCGGTCGACGGCAAAAGGTGCAAGGGCCACGTGGATGCCCACCGCCTCTGCCACAAGGGGTACGTCCTCTTGACTGGGTTGTCACTCCTCGGCCACGAGAAACAACCATAACAGATGAGGGTCGAGGAATAACCATTGGAGGCATGATAATCCGGCTGAGATGACTATAAGCCTCCTCCATGGGAGGTATGGTGGCCCCAACTAGAAGCTGAGTACGTGTTGCATCATACTCTGTATCAAGACCGATCATGAAAACTCCAACCATCGAGGAGTTCCTATATGTCTTATATTGCTCAAGAGATGTATTACTAGCCATTTAGCTACGAAGCTTCTCAAACATGCCACGGAGTGAACTATAGTACACGTGCAGAGGATGACCATTCTGCTTTCCCTTGTAGATGTCAAACTGTAGATGAAGAATCTTTGCCTCATTCGTCGCTTGAGCATAGGTGGAAGCCAAAGTGTCCCATTTCACTGTGGCAGTGGGCTTGTTCAGAATATCATTGGATATCTCTGTGGTGAGGATCCCACATAGCCAAACACACGCACACACGTCATCTTGTTTCCAAGAAGCATTTGCCCCGGTTTTATCTGTTGGCTCTCGATCTGGCAGGATGTGCTCCTTGTTGCACTTCATGAGGGTGAGAAACTGCATGGACCACAACTCATAGTTGGTCCCATCCATCTTAGCGATGGGAGCCGGGCCCTTGAAGGCTTCGAACGAGAAAATGTCACCCTTGTTCTCTGACATGATGGTAAAATGGACAAATAACGAAATTCAATTGGGGAGTAGACCGATATAAACGAGTCTACACGATCATATGGAGGATTGGTTGTACGTGTAAACTCATACAACCAACATCATCAATCGCCGTTGCTTGTTAGGGCTGGAAAACATGATTTATAGGTCAGAAATCATGTTTTCCGGTCAAAATCAGACCGGTTCGGATCGTAGAACGACTTGCAGAGGTGCATTGAAGCCTGCGTGAGAGCTGACGACGGCGTGGGCGTCCGAGACGACAGTCGGGGAGGCCTGGCCGACTAAGGTGGTGTCCAAGAGCGGCAAAGCCGCGTCCTGGGGCCTTGGGGCGGTGGGCTGGACGTCGGACACGGCCTAGGTAGCTCGGGCGGCGGCCTAGGCAGGCTAGGCGGCAACCGGATGGAGGGTCGCGGCCTGGTGCTGCGAGCGGCGGTGACCGAGGTGAGGGGGGCGGGCAGGTAGGGTTAGGGTTTGGTGGGTACAGGAACTCCGATCTAGGACCATATCTGATACCATGTAGAGGAAAAAGACTTGATACATTAATGAGAGGCCCTTGGATTCTCTTATATAGGAGAGGAATTAATTGGGCAAATTACATGAAGTAGACAAAATAAATATATAATGAAAAAATAATACAAAACATAAGAAATATCTCAACAATTTATGCAAAAAAATCTTATTTTACCATCTTACATTTGTTGAAGCCTTAGAATTAATTTTTACAAAATAATAACCCCAAAGATGTCACTATCTGGTATTGATTTTACAAGAATTTTGTAGATTTTAATTTCTATCTTTAGGCAAAATTTCCATTTGATTTACTTTTATGCATTGTTTGAATAAAATTTGTTTTTCTGCAAACAACATTTTTATTTCCCGTTTTAGAAAGATGATTAACATCTCCTCCACTTGAGAAATTATTATTTGGATATTTGATGTTTGTGGTAGAACTTACTGCTAAAACTGAAAATGGAATATCCCATGCCCAAATGTGGTCCTTGATCTGACACCAGTTTTGGTTTTGACGTTCAATCCTTGATTTTTTTATGTTAATGTGTACGAACGAGTGCTATGATTAATAACTATGTAAATGTACTTATGTTAACTGTTCTTTGTAGACACTGATTACTTCTGGTGAAAGCCAGATATTTACATTGTTTGCTTGTATTATGGCATGCATAGGCTGAAGCTGCCAAAGGTTTCTTGGCTGTTTTAAGGTCTTACTTGGATTCTCTGTGCTCAAATTTGCGTTCTCATACAATTACTAATGTGCAAACAAATGATGACAAGGTCTGTTATCTTTTTCCTCTCTATTAAAATGGCATTTTCTTCATTGTGTTTGTCTAATATTTCTCTTGAGTTTTCCATTTTTATACGTTCTTTTTATGGATTATGCTTGTCCAAAAGGATGCATTACTTATGATGTCTCATCATAGATTAATAATCATTTCTCTACTTCCATAGAATAACTCTTACACTTGAAACAATTCAGTTAGTCTATCTAAATTGTAGCAAATAGGTTTTCAATATCATTGGGCAATTACAGAGAGAACCAAGTAAAGAAAACAAAATGAGAAAACTCATCATGCTTGATGATAATTCTTACAATTCTCCCTTTAGTGGATTCATAGAGATTTATTATGCTTAGGTTGGAACTGCATCTTGCAAACGCCTCTTAGGGAAGTGACTTGTTCAGATTTCAGTTGTCTGATATGTAGTGGAAATATGATAGGTAGTCACGTGCCCTTTCTTTATCGTGTCTCTAGTATTGTAGCAATTACATCTAAATGATTGCTTCTCTCATGGAAAGCAGGATATTTGATGATTTACACTGCAACTTGATTGCCACATCACGAAGGAGTCAGATCCATGAGGTTATCTATAGCCCATCTCATCCCATAAGCTCAACATTAGCCTAGAATCTCTGTATTCTTATTATGCACTAGGTGTAGTAACTACAATCTGCTTCTTGCTTTATTATGTATTATGGTTGCTAACAGTCCTTACACTGTGGTTGACTTCCTTTCCTCTGGACAACCAACATAATGAGCATTAGCATGAACTGTTACATCAAGATATTTTTAGCTAAGGACGAGTAATCTTTTCTTGATGTTGTATTAAGGCACCTGACAATTATCAAAGTGACTTCCCAGTGTGCTTTCTTAGCCTTTGTCGAAAAAGGTTAAGGTCTACAACAACAATACCACCACCAATAAAGCCTTCTCCCACATTAAGTAGGATCAGCTACATGGATTCTTTGCCTCCATTCATATCTCTTTTGGGTCATTCTCGGACTTGGATCCAAATAATTATAATAACTTCGGATAGTCTCCTTCCAACAACTGTTGGACACTCCTCGCCCTCTCTTAGCCGACTCAACGTCCCAAATCTCGCATCTTCTAACTGTTGCGGCAGTCGATCCCCTTTGTGAATGGTTTAACCTTTTTACGCGGTTCTCTCTCATCTGATGCTTTATCAGAGCTACACCAACTTTCCTTCTGACTACATTATTCTGAATCTGATCTTTTTCGTGTATGATCACATATTAGCTATATCATTTTCATTTGTGCTACTGTCGTTCTCTTTACATGTCCATGGTTCACATGCCAACATTCATATCCATAGAACATAGTAGGTCTCACGACCACGCTGCAATACTTTCCTTTGATTTTCAAAGGAATTTTCTTATCATAATAAATGCTCATTTCCACTTTAGCCAATCTGCATTTATTTTGAGTAACATCTCCATTGATTTTCCCATCATGTTACAAAAGTGTATGGTCTATTTAAAATAACCAATGGTGAAAAAAGGAATATGATAAAAAAGGAGTTGATTAACCAAAGAAAAGCTTTGAAAAAAGAAAGAAAAAGTTGGGGGAGGGAAATTTGATGATGTTTGTATCTTCCATATAGATATGGGAGATAGGGGAGTATCTGAGAACATCTCCTTGTTTTGTAAGTAAATCAATAGCGAACCTTTTAAGGATTCCATAGGATATGATTAAAGATAATAAAACCAAACAAACCCAATCCTAGTAGGGATTGCTGCTTTTGGTGTATTGTGCACCCATTAGTCCTCTTAGGTTTCCTAATGGAATTGATAGCAAGTGAAATATAGGATTTAGCCCTTTGAAATGGGCCCATACATTGTGTGTTCAGTCTTTTTTAAATACTAGTGGCCTTGTGAGCCCAATTAAAGCAGACCGATTTACAATCTTGAGAATCAGAGGACACTACACCACTCGTGCTTGTTCTTCGAATAGGGATTGGAGAACCCATCTTCAGCTATACAGCATCATAATCCAATTGTTTGCCACCTTTCGGGCTTTCCCCTCCTGCATCACCATGTTGTACCCTCAGTATGAGTACCATGGAACCGAAAGTTGCTCCACTGCCTATCTGACTATTGCAGTGCCACGTTCAGATTCACGTAGAAGCTTCATGCTAGCTTTTCTTCCTCGAATGCGAGTCTTCTTCTTCCTTTTTCCGTTGCTTCTCCTTCTCAAGATGCATCCTCTGTCAAAACATCATCACGACCACGATCTTGCCATGCCATGCATAACATCTTCTAGAATTGTTGCCTCGCATGCAACCTCATCTTGTATCTTCATGGCATATCACCCAACACCATTCTCGCTAACCACCTTGCTTTATTACGAGCTGCCCATTTTTTTCTTCTTTCAAGGTCTTGGCCACGTCGACATTGCTTTTATTTTATCACAATGCAGAAGGGCATTGCCCCTTCTTTCCTCTTTGATTATTAGTCATCGACTCTCCGTCTTCTTCGTAAAGCCATGCTTGCCTGCAACGCCCTTCCATGTTTCCTCCTTGATGGAATCATTATGGGATTTATGGTTCTACGAGGTCTCCATTCTCATTCACGTCTACGACAATACATACTTCAGAGGACATAGATCTGTATAAATATCATCATGGAAGCGACATAAATTTTAACGCACAACCTTCAAAAACAAAATTGTAATAAAACCTATCTTGAAGAAAATCCAAAATTGACTTACTCAGCTTCCATGTGAAAAAATGAACCGTGGAAGCAAATCAGAGGAAGAAAAAATAATAATAAGACATAGGTTTTACTTATAACCCTACTCACTAAAGAGCGGGATGAATCCACAAAAGAATGTCACAGAAGGATGTTATTATGTTTCTCAAATGACTACATGCATTGTGGAGATCTATCTATAACCCCACCAACTCAACTAAGACCGACCACTTAACAATGTGTGACAAAAGCTTTTCACACAGAGATGCTCAATTCAAACATATTCATTTCATAATGAAAATGTTATATCATAGAAAATACATCTTGTTTGAAGATGAAGAAAGTTAGCCCAAAGGAGGCGAAACACAATACCAGATGAGGATGAGGCAATTTACCAAGCATGGGCTAGAAATATAACATTGTTATCTAACAAGAGGTTGGACTCACAGAATATCAAAGTTGAGGCACATGGCAGTAGGCCTTAATTTTTTTGAAGGGTCCACATCATCACCCATCTTCTCTTGTTTCAACACTGGAATAACATATAACACACCTTTTTATGATTTTCTTCAGCTAATATGAGTACCAGTGAATTTCTTTCTTTGAAAGATGAATAAGATTAAAAAACCATCATCAAGGCAAACAATCCATTGGCTTTCGTTAGAGCAAATCAGATTCTTGTACCCTAATAATTATTTAGCTAATGAAGTATTTCTTTCTATAGAATGAATCATTGAGATGAAAACATTTCGGGCGTAGCATCAAATCATGAACCCTGATTTAGGCACCAAAAAATTAATCTCCTTCCCTGGTTAGAGACCTCTCTCAATATTTTTGCCAGTTTCTACTTCTAATTACCATTTCATGTTAAAAGTTTCTCTTAAAAAGGTATTTGGGTTGTTTGTATCTTGTAGTAGCATGGAAATCTCAGGGTTTGATGCTTTGTTCTCTTATCATGAGCCTTGTTTCACTAGTCTACTATATCTTATTGGCTTCTTTGCTTTCAGCTATAAAGCCCTTTTCAGACAAATGTACCGTAAACCAAAGAGACAGCTGATAAATGTCTGTAGAAATCTAAAATTCAATATCCTCTAAACAAAAAAAGAGACTCCACAATTGCATCTTCGAAGCATTATCTCTCATCATAACTTCAAATTTTTGGATTGAGTCAATTTCGAAGTAGCCTGATCGAGCACATATTCATGTGACTAACGAATGTGAATAGTCTAAGGCGATACCGAAGGAAAAGTAAAACATGGAGATGATCATATACATATGGCATACATGTAAATGTGGAGGCATTGCTTATTAGCAATATTGTAAAAGTCACCCGATTAGCTCGACTATTAGGTCTGACTTGTCTACTCAGTGGGGTGGCCGACCGACTACCGACGAATTCCAACTAGGTCCACTAGTCAAAAAATTTTTGCTTGGAGATACCAATTTTTTTTACTTTTTTAAAAGTAAACCTATTCTAATACGCTTAATGTTTTATTTAAATTCAATTACGTCTTTTGATTCATTATGATAGTAAAAAAAAAATATAAATCTATGTAAATATAATAATATATGTATAAAAATGATTTATATATTAAAAAATCAAAGCTGATTAAAGCCCGACTAAGTTCGATTAATCGCCTGACTGCCGATTAATCCTTATTCAGTAACCCGACCGACCAAGTACCGACTACCGACTTTTGCAACCTTGCTTATTAGTCGCTAGTGGGTGGTGTATGCAATACTGGAGATGAAGCATTCCATGGAGAGTGGCTTCTGGAGTCGAAGATGGACATGGAGATGGGAACCTAAAGGCAATGGAGATGAAGATGTGTATGTCATTGTCGAGGTCTCAGTTGATCACCGAGGCAATTGGTGGGGGCCTTAAATGAATATTAATGTGGAGAAAACATTGAGGGGTTGTACCATCTTTTGATTATTTATAATTAATGATTAATCTCACTGTAAGTGCAACGTCTATGCGAGGTATGTAGCATACAACTTCATAATAAGCCCTTGGTACTGCTTGACATCAACATCCTTTTTGTCATCCTTTATTTCATTGGAGGCAGTGGCTGGATAACCCTGAAGCTTATGATTTTTTTCATTATTACAAAGAGAGGAGACAGAAGTATATATAGATGCATATCTCTACAAGACATACCTTATCAAGTGATTTCTTTGCAGCATTTTGTAGGAGCATATATGTAAAAGTGTATCCACATTTTCAGTGTCAAATTAGATTTTCGACAAAGAATGAGTTTTTAAAATCTAATGTGAATTTGAAGCTGGTGTTTTCTACAAGGTACCTTGGAAGTTATTCGTAAATTGTTTCTTTTATTATGTGTCAACAAAATGGAAACTAACTGCTAAATAAAATTAAATGAATCTAAGAGGCTGTTTATTCCTCTAGTTTTTTGTGTACATATTATTCTTGTTTTAAATTTAAACTGTAAAAACAATTGTAAAATGATGAAAGGCTAGACTTCTATTTTTTTCTATTTGGCTATTAGAATGTTACATTGTTTCCTTTTTGTTTTATGTGCATGTGTGGTCAAAATGGTATTCATGTTTCTGCAATATATAAAATGCAGTGGTTTTCAATACGAAATAACGGCTGAAATTATCTCATTTTCCTGTTTAAGGTGTCATTGCTTTTAAAAGAGAGCTTTATTGATTCGTTTGCAAGCCGCGACCAACCTTTTATGAAGGTACAATCATTTTCATAGCATTCTTCTTCATGAAGTAGAATACTGTGGTATGTGATATCAGTGGATTGCTATAATGCATTTGGACAACTACAATATAGCTTCCTTGCAGATGATCATGTAAGCATGGTCAAATTACAATCATTTGTATAGGGTTAACCAACTCTTATTTTCCTTAGTCTGTCTAACAAAAAAACACCTATGCCTCATACTTTATGTTGGAAATGATTATGTAAAACAAATAATGCCATAAAATTATATCCAAACATCAGGCCTTGTTGAAAGAAAGCAATAACTTTATTATGAGTCCCTGGAGCTCTTTTATATAGAGGATAAACTCTATAGGGCAATACATAAGAAAAGGAGTTACATAGAAAAAGAAATGATATATAGAAAGAAATGACATTAATATATGTTTCCTGTAACACTCCAGTATAGATATCTATCAAGCTCAGATTGGATGAACATTTCTGGAACGATCCCCTAGCGAGTGCTTTAGTGGATAGATATGATGCTTGTTCTGCTGAGCTGACCTGGGAGGTAGAGATGAAGTCCTTTTGTATCATATCCCTGGTATAATAGCAGTCCACTTCAATGTGTTTGGTTCTCTCATTGAATGTTGTATTGTTGGCGATGAATTGAGCCACACGACTGTCACATAGGAGATGCATAGTAAAAGGTGCTTTGATTGCTAGGTCAGTTGGTACAGACCTGACCCCCATCATCTCAGTAATACCTATCAATCAATAAGGAGGGGGTACATATTCTTCTAGTCTTCAGTTCGAAGTGAGGGGAGAGAAGAAGAAAAGAGAGAGAAAAGTGGCTATCCGGATTAAGGAACCAAGTCTTCCATCATATGTCGTTGCTAATGTTCCTACTAATAGGTTGGCCAGGAATCTCTATCAATTTCTAGATGAAAAATATAACTGACTTGCTACGACGCCATGCTGAAAATGATATCGTGGATTAAATAACATAACAACAAAAGGTCAAGATTTAAGAGATTCGAGATAGATTGAATCACCGACTTACTCCATTGGGGGATTCTCAGGGGTTCGATTCTTCAAACCTTTTGACTGAAATATGTATTACATATTCCTATATATTTGTCCCACTTACACACAACTCTCCGTAAACATATGATGTAGGAGTAAATAAATATCCACACAACACAATAGATGGATCGTCCACAATATCTTATTACACATTTAGATTAAGTCATCCTTTCACTATAGTCAACACTCGATTCCTGTTGAGATATTCTCTAACTAGTAGTCAAATTAGAGATGCAATTTTGTAAGTTTTTTTTGTGGTTTGTTGAAAACAAAATCTTTACTTCTTAATTGGTAATACATTATTTGGTATTCGGAAGTACAAAATTAAGAGGAAGCATGGGCTTTGGAAGGCGGTTCTGTGGTGTAAGGGTTTCCACTAAGTAGAACAAAGATACAGAGTATATACATTTTAAGTTCAATGACAATTTAGAGATGGGACATCCACAAAGCTTGAGATACATTTCATTTCGAAGGACACTTAAATACTTAGGTTTGATCTTTTAATTTCTTACACTTCACGATGCCTTAATTTTCGTATCGTTACGTGAAGTAGAGACGACCATGCTTGGAAGATGGGGTGTTAACGGTTGTGATAAGGGAGGTATTGAGGTCGAGCTCGTTAAATTATCAATTGAACTTCATTTTATGAACATGCTTGCATAATTGATTGGAGAGTTTGCACGTTTTGCGGCGTTTTCTCACTTAAGTTGTGCTGATAATGCCTCCACTGCCTTGTATGTAGCGTCGATGGAGTTCATGCAGAGGTAACAAGGGAGTTGTTAGAACAATCTAATTTCCTCTTGTTTCCCTGTGGCTCTTTTATTGCTGGTAATCAACAACTTCGCAAGAATTAATAATTTGGCAGTAACAAGGGAGACATATATGTGTTATCAGGATCATGACATTAACTGCAGAGTAGCTTTCCTTACCTTGGGGCTCAAGCAGTTTTTGACAAGATAGTGGGGATTGAATATTATGTCATTGTGGTGGAGGTTAGAAGGCTTGACCACATTCATTTTGTGTGTAAGAAGATTTCTCTATTCAAAACATAAGCTGGAAGGTGGTCTTAATGAGTTCAACATCCAAAGGATGTTGACACGATAGCTTTGGGAGTTCTTGTCGTAGTATCACCTAAGAACAAGTTACGTACCTGAGAACACATGTTTCTTCTATCTTGATAGCCTAGGTCAGGATGGGTATAATGTCTGTGTGGCTTACGATGAAGGGGTCGTAGAGGCTGCTACAGAGAGACGATGTTTTATAGGAGCTTTGATGCCGGATGAGTGGGAATCTTATTGGCTGCTACAAAGAGATGATGTCTTTGTGGCTTACAATGAAGGGGTCATAGATGCTGCTACAAAGGGTATAATGTCTTTCTGCCATTGGATTGTTTTGCTTGCTTAGATGGGGGTTGAGATGCTTAGTAGTGACAAGTCTTGAGTGGGTTGAGATTCGATGGGTAGTGGTGGTGGTTGGCTGATAGTTGTCTCCCTTTGTTGTTCGCATTAAGCGGCGGGATGGAGGCCATTGTGGAGGTGTGTGAAGGTGACCAAAAGGTTGAGGTCCTTAAACAGGGGGAGGAGAAGATGTGGTCATTGCAATTTGGTTACCAATGATATGTCCTAGGGCACAAATATGAAACTCATAAGATGATATACATTTAGTTGTCAATGGGTTGCATCTTTGATATATTTCATTCCTTGAGGAAGGGAGTCTTTGCTTGGTGATGGACTTGCAGGGTACATACAGGTTGTCAGAGCCCTGATTTTAAAAACCTGCCTCGAGGAGTTGAGGCTCACACCTCGAGGTAGTTTTGAAGAGCTTAACGTCGAGGCAATAGCGTCAAACTTCTTCGGTGATGCCTACATCTTGATTGGCTGAGGTGAGACTGAGGATGTGAGACAGTACTGAGGCTTTGCCTTGATTATCTTTGGAATATAAAGTTGTTCTATATAGAATTATGTTCTTGTTTCGATATATTATATTTAGGAAACCTGGTAAAATATAATTTTTTGACAACTTTAAAATATTAATATTAATTTCTAATTTATTGGATCGTTCTTTGATTAGTAATTAACATCTGATTTTACTGCATCCCTACCTTTTTCACCTACCATGTAGAAAATAATATTATATGATTGAGATTTATATTGCTTAATCACGGGATTTTTTTAGTAAAAAATAGCACGAGATATTTAAAGAATTTCTCTTGTTATGAACTTTTTCCAAGTTTACTTAGGACATCTTTAAATCATTAGTTTATCATATAAAACACACAATCCTATAGGTTAACTGTGGACTTTTAGTTACACATGCAACCTAAGTCATTATTATAATATTGAAAATAAAAGATTTTATGGTGAATTCCTAAACTTTCGATCCAATTTATTATATCTTTCATAGTACAAAAGTTTCTATAAACTAGTTAAAAATATATAGACCACAACGAGTCAACGTTCATCAAATGACGTGTCAATCTTGTGGTTTTCCCCCTCATGTGGTAGACCAGGGTTTCCACGTAAATCTTGTATCCTTGGTGGTGTTCGATTTGATTGTTGATATCGTCAGATTAAGTCTAGTTTGAAACATGCTCATTTGGTGCATATCTCAAGGGAACTTCTACTTTATTGTACTTCCATTTTTTGTAAGGACAAAAAGATTTTATACTTGAGACTCTTAATGATGTTGCTTATCTTCTTATACATGTGAAATATTACTGTTGTTACTTTTCTTTCTCCTATTTAATATGGTTTGAAATGTTGGTGCAGTTATTTGTGGATACGCAGTTGTTTTCTATGCATACAGACCTTGTCCTCTCCTTTTACCAAAAGGATTAGCAGCACAAGCATGTTTACCAAGAGATATTAATAAAGGCGACCTTGTTCTTTCCTTTTATTAAAAGGATCAGCAGTTCAAGCGTGTTGACCTATACATACTATCAATAAAGACAGTGAATGTTTGTAATTTAACGCATTTGGATCCCTTTCTCTCTCTGCCCTAGCACTTTACTGTTACTTAAATTGGAAATCCTCCTAGTATATCCCGTGTATAGAAATGTTCCCTATTAATGCTTGGAGCATTCCTCGAAGAGGTGCTTCAACGTCTCCCATCGCAAGGAAAACATGTCTACAGGAATCTGTATGCGAGGGGGGAATATGTTTATAGTGTAGTGTCAAAATGTGAGGTTTCTCGGGGAAATGAGGCCATCGGAACACCGATCCAGTTATGTATTCTTACCACAAACTTCTAATTGAGATACGACGAAATTATGTAATCAATATTGTGTTGGTACTTTTGAATGGATTTTTTTCCGGTGCTATCTAATAATTCATGGTCTAAGAAAATTGCCGTCTAAGAAAATTGCCAACACAATCATGATTCCTCCACTAAGATAGTAGCGTAAATTTGCAGTTTTCAAAGTCCTTGTTTTTGACACAAAATCAGGCATGATGGAAACCAAGAGGAATTTTCGCTTTAGTAGTATATGGGGAAAGTTATTCCTCCTGTACTGCATTCGAGCTTTTTTTATTTTAATGCGGTGAGAAAGTCGTCCCTACCAACGGCTCTCTTTAGATGGGGGTCGTGGCTGTGGGAAATAACTGTTTTACAAAATTTGTAAAGCAGTTATTGCCCTAGGCTATGGCTCCCTCTCTAAGAGGAGTCGTTACCTAAAGCAACGACTTCTGCTAGCGTTTGAATATAACCCTAGTTGTGATCCCAACCTGAGACCACATGAATAGAAGGCCATTGCCATTGTTCTCTCTAGCCTCGATCTTGATACTCCTTTAACCAAGTCATTGCTTCTCTAGTGCACGAGTACTCCTTTCACCCCTGCGAGTGGGTCGTTCTTGTGGCCTCATCAGATAGTGCTATGGGTATTCATGATGTTATGCATCATGCAGAAGTTAAGTTTCAACCTCTTTTATGTGTATTGGTGATTTGCCTACGTCATATCGCTAGTAACCTCAAAGAAGTTCACAAACGTAAAATGTTAAAGTGCATGGTTGTGGGATCTGGGAAGGTCTGCTTATGAGAAGTGGAATGCTTACATGAAGAATGTATTAACAATGAAATGGAAAGGATTAAGTTTTTCTATTCCATTGTTTGGTTTATTTTATGAATTGAAATAGTTATTATGAGATATATTTCTTTCTTATATTTGGAAAGGTAAAAGAATAGAAATAAATTAATTTCCTTTGATCTATTTCATTTAGTCGAAAAAATAATCAGTATCATCCAACCTATTTTTTCATATAATTAATATATTTCATATAAGGAATTAATAGTCAAATTTAAATGGAAATTACTTTGATTTTTTCCATACATTTGATATATTTGATATATCCGTATTTGTATCCTTTAAAATGTTTTGGTATCATATCTATATCTATTTCTTAAAAATTGAAAATGTTATGGGTATATATATTTGCAAAAAATAAAAATACATATCCATGTCCGTATATGTATTCACTAAAACGTAACATGTATCCTTATCTGAAAAACTAAAGATATCATACATATCCATTTCTATAGCCGCAAAAAACGCATTTCCATGTCCATATATGTTTCCACTAAAAAATAGATATACATATCTGTATCCGCAAAAAAAAAATAAACCCATATCCATGTTTGTATATGGATCCACTGGAATATAATCAATATCCATATCTTAAAAAAATTAACCTTCAATATCCATATCCATATTAGAAAAAAAATCTCACATCACTGTCCATATCCATATCTGGGAAAAAAATAAAAAAATACATATCCATGTTCGTATCTATATCTGCAAAAAAATCATATCTGATATATTTTATACATATGATAGATATATTTAATATATATGTATTCTTATCCATTGGAATATCTCGTAACCATATTTGTATCCATATCCAAAAAAAATTTGAACCGTGTGTATGGGTGTTTGTATTCACAAAAAATCTCATATCCATGTTAGTGTCTATATATGCATATATTTGTAACTTGTCCGATCTTTTGTATCCATATATTTGTATCCATGTCAGTGTCCATATTTCCATGTCCAAAAAAACTATATATATATATATATATATATGTATGTATATATATATATATATATATATATATCGATATCAAAAAAATCCAAAACAGAAAAACACATGTCCTTGTCGATAACCATATATTTATAAAATGATATAATAATTAAAAAATATTGAAGAACATATTCATCAGCATTTGTAAGGAATGGAATTCCAATTCCTAGAGGGGTACATCGCAACGGTAATTCCCATGGATGAGGGAATTCGGTTTCCGTTGTAATCGCTATTCCTACCTTAATATGATCTAACAAACACATGAATGGAATTGATCAAGAAACATTTATTTCATTCTCTTCTCTATTATTACATAACAAATGGGCGCAAAAGGAAATAGACGAGAACTTGAAGTGGTTTGATTCAAAGAACTATCCTCATGACTACTGGAGTATAGCTTTCAATTATGCCCACCATTTTGTGTACACTACTTTCATCTTTTTTTAAAGCTATTATGATGCATTGAAAGATGCACGATCAGTCGTGGTTGCAAAAGACTTATTACAACTATATTAGGTAGCTTTATGAATGACACAACGAGGCATTGTCCCATGTAGCCTGATGAGATTGATTCACCAAATACTCGGTATGTTAAAGTTATGAATGGATAGAAGAAACTACCACTGCATCTCTCGCATCAGGGGGCTCCCCTTCATTTATATCAAGTCTTACCATGTTAGCATATCATACAATTTGGCCTAATGGGGGGAAGAAACATATGGTTTAGTTAGTGATTTATCTTGCACTTGTTAAAAGTAAGTTCACATAATCCCTTGCTCGCATTCATGCACTGTCCACTCACACCTTAATATTGATATGGGTGAACACATGACTCTATAGTACACGTGCCATGGTCAGTTGAGCATTTATGAAAGAATATTCTATCCCATTGGAATATGGGATAACTGGCCAAAGTTGTAAAATGAAAAATAATCCCATATATAGATAAAATATGAAGCAAGTGTCAGTTAATGTCGAAACGAACAATTGGATGGATTTATGAGAATCAGTTATATCATTGCAATGTGGGGCTTGTCACGAAGACAACAATAATTCTTGAAATATGAGACATGCGGTGCACAACAATAACAAGTGTGGCTTGTGCATGGTAAGAGGGCACAATAGAAGGAAATGTCTGAACAACACTCATAAAATCTAATCATCATATTTTTTAAATATTCAACCTTTCGATTTTTCGTTGTATAGTATAGTGTGCATTTTTATCTTGGAATGTAATGTAAAAGACAATTCAGTTATTTGTGAGCATCTTCATGACGTGGCTTGTAAAACATTTCTATGTGCTACTAGAGGATGTTGATCAGCAGATGATTATACACCACATACGCACATACATTTTGTATCTATTAGGAGGGATCATATTTATTGACAATTTAGCTAACGAGGTTTCTTTGGTATGCTTTACCAATGCTCGAGGACTTGGAGGTGTGCGGACAGTTCAACTGGAGGTCCGCTTGTCCAGTGTTTGTTTACATACAATTATGCATCGCCTTAAAGGTAACCTCAATTGAGATATTTGCCTACTAATCTTACTATAATTGTGGACTTGGGAGCATTTTCCCCACATCGATCCCATAGTATATCAAAGTCCCTTGTGGTAGGGGTGTTCATTGGGATGTCGATCGAGGGCGGATTTTGATGTCAGCAATGAGAACATACACATTGTACGTCCATATCATGATGCATTCAACCATCAGGCAACCTCATAGATAAAAAAAACTGACTCTATCTCTCTACCAAGTTTTTTTATATGTGGCTTAACAGGAATTCTATTCATTTGTTGTAGGTGGCTTAGAGGTCGTACATGTAGACATGGCTTAAACACTTCAATCATACTACTTTGATAGACAAGACTTGCATGTGGCTAGAGAGACACTCATCCATTTCTGCATAGTTGAGCTATACACTACATATAGTGTCCTGCACTAGGTTGAAGCAGTGAAAGGGACACATGCACACATTTCCTTTTTGATAGATCTTCAAGGGAAGATCAACGTGAAATGGATTTAATACCACACATATTTCATGGGAATGTTAAACAACAAGAGGGATTATACCATGGAAATCATCCCCATAGTTTAGGAGGAGCTGGGATCGCCAATGATTACATGGCTTGGTACGACTATGTCACTAATGAATTGGCAATCATCAATTTTACTCATCCATTTTGTCTTAACATGCCTTACAAAACACGTGTAAATATAATTAATTCTCATTCTCATTTCTTAACAATCTAACATTATTTGGTAATAGGTTATTATTGTCACTATTTTAATTCAAAAAAATAAATAGAGAAGAGAGGAAAAAGAAAGAAAATAATATTGTATATATATGAAATAAATACAAAATGATCCTAACTCAGAGAGTAGGTCAAGACTTGACCTAATCGATAAGGAATAAAGTAAGGGAGATAGGGTCCTTAATTTATAAATGTCTCAGAAAAATCAATTTCATAATGTATATTTTTGTACTGTTTTATTTTGCATGAATTCAACCTCAAATAAAATTATTTTCTTCAAAATAACCTTTACATAAAAAAAGTGTTTTAAATAATAAAAATAATTGCAAACACAATCCATGTACATAAGAAAAGGGACAACACTCTGAAAAATCGCAAAAACATAATTGAAAGACCGATAATTAGTCCATATGAACTCAAAATGAAGCAAACTTACTTTCATTATATTTAAAATAAAAGTGATTTCATTAAATTTGGAGTTGAGATGTGAAGTTGGCTTTTTAGAGTGCCATTGTATATGTATGTGTGTATTGTATCTATTTAGTTTTTTATTTATGTTTTTAAACATATTTTTAAAGTTTTGTACATATTTTATATTATCTATATATAATACAAAATTTATAGTATTATTAAAATAAAAAACTAAACAATTGTATTTATTACAATGGTATAATGTACTTATGTGTAAAAATATATTTAAAATCATTAGAAATAAATAAAATATAAAATATGTAGATATTTGTACAAATAAATAATTAAAAATATGTATATTATGTATATAGGGTATTTTATACATATAAATACATGTATTTAATTATTTTAACCATACAAAATTAATTTATTTAATTTATTAAAAATCCCTAAATATTAGTTTATTATTTTATAAACATTTTTTATGTTAATAACTTTAATTTAAAATCATTGTATAAACTATCTTTATTTATTTCTCTTTATTTTAACTATTTTGTTGTTTGATGTATTTTGTTTTATTCATGAACACATCTCATTGGTTAAACCTAGTTTGTTGACCTCTAGTCGACTCTCTGTTCTTCCTCTGACTCGAAAAATCAATCTGAGCCAGCCTGTTCAGCCAGATATCCTAACCGATTCCAATCCTATTTTGACTTGATTTTTACACCCAATTAGTCATCTCTCATTCCAGATCCAAGCCCGATTAATAAGAGTTTGTCTTCCTCGATTCATACACTCCATTTCCATTTGATTTCCACCCACCTCTCACATCTATACATATGCTTCAGGTGCCCATTTCCCATTCTGATCCGTTTTTCGACCCCATTTTCTCCATGATATTGAGCGAGAGTGAGCAACTTCGATGATAGGGGAGCAGTCCTCATGAAGTGTGGGTGTGGTTCATAAGTGGTGGGGATTACTACTCGACAACTTGGGCTTAAGCATTTTGGGTGGTTGTCAGCGGGTCCAGTTGGGCTCGAACCCAACAAGTTGTCAGGGCCATTTTTCCTCGATAACAGACCGGGGACCCAAGCCCAAGACGTTACAACTAACACGTGTCCTACACATCATTAAGACTAATTAAGCATGATTAACACTAATTACCCGTCATTAGTGATAATTAAGTGTCATTAGCAAAAGTAGAATGTATGAAGGGCAAATCATGGGACACGTGTCGTTACATATTCAGGACAAGTGTCAATATCCAAGAGGACCATGTGTCGTCGTTCTAAGACTAACATGTGTCCTAGTGTAGCCACATACTTGTGCAACAAGTTTTCTCATGAATAAGACATGTGCCATGGTGTATGAATGGCAAGTGTTGTCATGTGTCTTCATACATGGAGGAGAGGCAACATGTGTCTTGGAACCTCCATTACATGTTGACACATGTCATACATGTAAAGGGGGTGGAGACCTATATATACCCACGACCTCCCCACCATTCTACTCACTTCATTCCACACCCCTCTCAGCACCTTAGAGCCACAAGGCTGCCGAGGTTGCTAGAGGAGCACGATAGGAGTTACGGCGAAGCTCTGCCGGTGACCAAGAGCGAATTAGAAGCCGTAACGAAGTTCTGTCCGCATCAAGCCGTAGTATTCAATCTAAGACGGCTATAGGGGGGATTCACTAAAGAATGAGATCTCAACTCGAGTTAGATATCTATCAGGTGAGGGATTTTCGAGCTCTATTTTAAAGTACTAATCTTTAGCTTTTATGCATGGTTTTGAATAGCAAGTATGCAATCGTGTTTTCTCAAGCGTTTACATATGAATTGCAAGTAGTATACATTTGATATGAAATCAGAGCTTAGAATGTATTTCAGATATCGTTTCAAATGTTTTATCTTGATAGCATGTTTTCAAGCATATGGTTCTTTGTGGAAGACTAAACATAAGTTTCACTAATTAGATTTGAGCTTTATATAAAAGAAACATGTTTGAACAATCATTATGCAATATGTATCGGTTTTCAAGTCCTTAAATAGTTTCAGTTGCAAGAATATGCATGCTATGCCAGGTTGTTGTATGATCATGAATTAGAGCTATTATGAGCACGAATTAGTAAGAGTACGGATTATTAGTGGTAAGAAAAGAATCAGAATCAGAAAGTAAGCACCACAGTAGCTATTTTATATAAGTCATGAACTAGCCATTAGATATGATGATGTCATTAGATATGACCCTGAAACCGCCATTACATATGACAAACCATTAGATATGGTATCAAGAGGACTTTGGGTCCGCATTCTGTATACATAGGCTTTGGGTCGTATGTAGGGTGTTTTTGGTCATTAGGACTGTCTGCGCGTATGACGTAGCTTTGTTTCAGCATTCATGAGTCGATAACTTAGCCACAGTGGTAATTAATGCAAACAGTTTTATAGTGATAATTATATTTCAGTTTATCTTCTTTTGAAGTAATTTCAGCGTTCAATTGCAAACTAACATGTTCTTATATGTTTACTATCATCAAGTCTCTTTTTCAAGCTATTTCAAAGTATTCAGCATAAATTTTGGCATGATGCTCATATTTCAACTTTTAGCTATATGTAAAAAGCTTAAGATCCATTCAATGGGTCTAAGCTCGTAAACAAGGTTAGACTCATCCCGTTATATTATAATTATGTACAGATCAACAGAATTACGACAAGAAGGAGAAAGGACAGCTTACACACTAGAAGGAGGTGGTGTTTGATGGTTTTCATTTTTTTGTACTGTCTGTTATTTTGTAAGGAGTTGTAACAGAACTTGTGTAAGACACTTCTTTGTAATGTGAACTTTAAATACAACGATGATATGTTTGATGAGATTGCCACATGTGTACTTTGAGGATAAAGGTGAAGAAAGACATCTGTCGCGGCACGTTCCGGTTAGCAGGACGGGTCGTGACAACTTGTGGTATCAGAGCAAAGGTTTTAATACCTTTAGAAATAAATATATTAGGAGTTGATTTATAGTATTGGAAGATAATTTAGTTATCATAATTTGATTCGAAATTAGAAGAAAATTGATGTTATAGTCTTGAGGATATCTGGAATCATTATTGGAGATTTTATGTTGGTGAAGGAACTAATTGAGGTTTTATTTTTATAGGAAACAATGGCAGCAGAGCAGCCACAAGCGATCACCCAAGGCCCTAGTCAGGAGAATAATAACAACAACAATGTGTATGACACGTTGACCTTGATAGCTCAAACACTAGGAGGCATGGCTGCCCAGTCCGTTAAAAGACATGAATTTGAGCACCAGTTGCCATTTGAACTTGTAAAGAAGCTGTGAGGAGAACCATTTGTAGGAGACACTGATCCAAAGAAGGCAAGGGAATGGTTCAAGAATATGGAGAAAATATTTGCTTTAATGGACTGTACGGATGAACAGAAGTTGAAGTATACAATATTTTTACTGAAAGATAGCGCTGATGATTGGTGGATATCGGTGAAAATGAAATATCCAAACCCATCTCACATTACATGGGAGATCTTTGAGAAAGAGTTCAGTGAAAAATATTACCCAAGGGTTTACCAGAAGGAGAAACGTAGGCAATTCCTATTCCTTACTTAGGGGAGCAATTTATTTGATGAATATGAAAAGAAATTCACAGAACTTTCAAAGTTTATTGCTTCTCTGGTTGCAACAGAGGAAGAAAAGTGTAGACGTCTAGAAGATGGTACGCATATTGACTTAAAGGAAATGATATCGGCCATGGGATATACTGATTATGCAAAGTTAGTGGAGGCTGCTCGTAGGGCTGAACGAGTGGTGATAGAAAGAAGGAAGTGCAATGATCACGGAAAGAAAAGGTTTGCAGATAGACCCCTATGGAGAGGAACCATGAACACAGAACCAAGAATAGTTGGGAATTCAAGGCAAGGGAATCAAACAAATAGATTTACAGTTGGGATTTCTGAAAACAGAACACTTTCTTTTCCACAATGTACAAACTGTGGAAAGTTTCATCCAGGAAGTTGCCGTAAGGGGACCGCTGGGTGTTATCAATGTGGCGAGATGGGCCACATACGTCAGAATTGTCCCACACTTGTCCAAGGCCGTAAGATTATGGGAAGACCAGCATCAAATGAAAATCGTGATATTGTTATACGTCGTCCTCCACCTGCAAGGGAACAAAATAAAAACAATACACATAAGAGATCAAACCAGAGAAAGGGAAAAGCTTTTGCTATGACCTTAGAGGAGGCCATATCCGCAGACGATGTTGTATCAGGTACCACTATTATTTTTGGTAAAAGTGCACATACTCTTATTGATTCTGGTGCAAGTCATTCTTTTATTTCGCAAAGATTCTCCATATATGCTGATAAAGTAACAAGTACTCTCAAGCATGCTTTAGCAATTTCTTTGCCTAAGGGTGAACCAGAAATTATTAGGGATGTCCTCCGAAATTATTTAGTAAAGATAGGAGAAAATTATATTGAAGTAGACCTGATTCCAATGGAGATAAGGGAATTTGATTCTATCATAGGAATGGATTGCTTAAGTGCATATCATGCTCTTCTAGACTGTCATAAGAAGCATGTTACTTTTAGAAAACCAGGTGATGTCGAATTCACTTTCTATGGAGAAAGAAGGATATATCCTACCCATGTCATCTCCTATCTCTTAGCTCAGAAGTTGATAAGGAAGGGATATTCCTCTTATGTTGCTTATGTGTTTAATACTAAGGCAGAAGCAATCAGTTTAGAAAACATCTCTGTGGTGAAGGAGTTTCCAGAAGTGTTTCCAAATGAATAGCCAGGAGTTCCTCCTGATAGGGAAATTGAATTCACTATTAACCTCACTCCGGGTACAAATCCAATTGCCTTAGCTCCTTATAGAATGGCCCCAGCTGAACTCAAAGAACTCAAAACCCAATTGCAGGATTTGACAGATAAGGGATTTATACAATCCAGTATGTCTCCATGGGGTGCACCTGTTCTATTTGTCAAGAAGAAAGATGGTTCCATGAGACTTTGTATAGATTACAGGAGACTAAACAGAGTGATTGTCCGCAATAACTATCCTCTGCCCAGAATAAATGACTTATTTGACCAATTGTAAGGGGTCTCTGTATTTTCCAAGATTGATTTAAGATCTGGCTATCATCAGTTAAAGATTAGAGGAGAAGATGTCCCCAAAACTGCATTCCGAACCCGATATGGGCATTATGAATTCTTGGTAATGCCTTTTGGCTTAACAAATGCCCCTACTGCCTTTATGGACTTGATGAATAGAGTTTTTCGTCCATATCTGGACAAGTTCGTGATCGTATTTATTGATGATATTCTAGTATATTTTAAAATAGAGGAAGAACATAGAGAACACTTGATAATTGTACTTCAAACTCTGAAGAAACACCAATTATATGCAAAGTATGATACATGTGAGTTTTGGTTGAGGAATGCATTTCTAGGCCATGTCATATCTGGAGAAGGAATAACAGTAGATCCATCAAAGATAGAAGCAGTTCTTAGATTGGAACGACCGATAAATGCACCAGAAATCCGAAGTTTCCTTGGATTAGTTGGGTATTATCGAAGATTTGTTGAAAACTTCGTTAGAATTGCCGCACTATTGACAAGATTAACTAGAAAGAATGTGAAGTATAGTTGGGACGAAGAATGTGAGAAGAGTTTTAAGGAACTCAAGAGTCGTCTCACCTCAGCACCTATACTTAGCCTTCCTTCATGATAGGGTAATTTTGTAATCTATAGCGATGCCTCAAGACAAGGACTGGGATGCGTCTTGATGCAGAATGATAAGGTGATTGCGTATGCTTCTAGACAGCTAAAACAACATGAGTTAAATTACCCAACTCATGACCTTGAGTTAGCAGCTATAGTATTTGCGTTAATGATCTGGAGACACTACCTATATGGAGAAACTTGTCGAATCTTTACGGATCATAAGAGTTTGAAATATATTTTCTCTCATAAAGAGTTGAATTTATGGCAAAGAAGATGGTTAGAGCTAATCAAAGATTATGATTGTTCCACATAATATCACCCGAGGAAAGCTACAGTTGAAAGAGTTACGTGCAAAGTTGACCATAGATAGCTCCGGAGCCTTATTAGCATCCTTACAAGTGAGACCCATATTATATGATAAAATTAAGGAAACACAAGTCCATGATTCTGAAATCATTAGAATGATTGAGAAGATTAAGGGAGGTGATGAAGCCGGGTATATAATAGATGGTCAAGGGGTCTTATTCTTTAAAGGAAGATTGTGTGTTCCGAGGAAATCTGATATAAAGACTGAGATTCTGGAGGAGGCACATAACTCCATGTATACTATGCACCCAGGAAGTACTAAGATGTATTAAACACTTAAAAGCTACTATTGGTGGTCTGCATGAAGAGAGAAATTGCAGAGTATGTTTCAAGATGTCCTATATGCCAATAAACTAAACCAGAGCATTTGAGACCTGCAGGAACATTACAACCACTTCCAATACCGTAATGGAAATGGGAACACATCACTATGGATTTTGTTACAGGATTTCCAAGGATCCGTCGAGGTCACGATGCAATATGGGTCATAGTAGACAAATTAACTAAATCTGCACATTTCTTAGCCATTAATGACATACAGGCTAGACCGCTTGGGAAAGATCTTTGTTAATGAGATCGTTAGCCGTCATGGGGCTCCTGTGTCAATTGTGTCTGATAGAGATCCACAATTCACTTCCAAGCTTTGGCCAAGCTTACATAAAGGTATGGGAACAAAGTTAGCATTTAGTACAACCTTTCACCCTCAGACAAATGGCCAATCAGAACGGACTATCCAGACTCTAGAAGACATGCTTAGAGCTTGTTCACTAAGCTTTAAAGAAAGCTGGGATGAACATCTCTCACTTATAGAGTTTGCATACAATAACAACTATCATGCTAGTATTGGGATGGCACCTTATGAAGCCTTATATGGTAGACCATGTAGAACACCTATCTGTTGGAGTGAAGTTGGAGAACGAAAATCGGTTCAACCTGAATTAATACAAAGCACAATAGAAAAAGTTGAGGAAATTAAGATATGTTTGAAGGCAGCGTAAAGCAGACAGAAAAGTTATACTGATAAGAGAAGGAGAGACTTAGAATTTCAAGTGGGTGACCATGTGTTTCTAAAAATATCTCCATGGAAAGGCTTAATCAGATTCGGGAAGAAAGGGAAACTAAGCCCAAGAAACATAGGCCCTTACGAGATCACAGAGAGAATTGGAAGTTTGGCCTATCGGCTTCGACTTCCATCTGAACTAGCAAGGATACATGATGTCTTTCATGTCTCCACACTTCGGAAGTATATTCCAGATCCAACCCATATGATAAAACCTCAAGATATTCAATTGAAGGAAGATCTATCATACGAGGAGGTTCCTGTAGAAATTCTGGATTATAAAGTACAAGAGCTTCGTACAAAGAAGATTCCTTTAGTTAAAGTTTTACGGAGGAGTCAGGCAATAGAAGAAGCCACATGGGAACGAGAGGAAGAAATAAGGATCTCAATATCCTCACTTATTTTCTAACTAGCAAAGGTACTACAATTTCGAGGACGAAATTTATTTCAAGTAGAGGAGAAATTGTAATACACATTTTGTATAGTCTTGAGATTTTGTAGAATATCACTATATATATACTATGTTTGGATGTTGCCAAGTGTTATTTCAAGGAATTATTGGATTGATAGTATTCACACTTTACGGTTAACAAAGTCAATAGATTCGCCTTAATACAATGATTTTATGGAAACTTGTTGTGTGTAAATCAGAGACCATCTTTTATAAATATGACTTCAAAAAGGTTCTCTGGATTTTTGTAGCACATCAAACATAGTACCACATCTAGAAACCGGGAAGTCTGGTGGTAGCATAAGTAGTAGAATCTACTACTGGTATAGGGCCACAATGTTATAGATTTATACTCATTAGCCCATCATCATGTCATTAAGACAAATTAAGCGTGATTAGCACTAATTATCCGTCATTAGTAATAATTAAGTGTCATTAACAATAGTAGGATACATGCAAGGCAAATCATAGGACATGTGTCATTGTACATTCAGAACATGTGTCAATGCACAAGAGTACCATGTGTCATCATTCTAAGATTAATGTAACACCCCAACCCCAAACATAGTTCCATACCTAAAACTCATGAAGTGTGGGTGTGGTTTATAAGTGGTGGGGATTACTACTCGACAACTTGGGCTTAAGCATTTTGGGTGGTTGTCAGCGGGTCCAGTTGGGCTCGAACCCAACAAGTTGTCAGGGCCAGTTTTCCTCGATAAAAGACCTGGGACCTAAGCCCGGGACGTTACAACTAACATGTGTCCTACACATCATTAAGACCAATTAAGCGTGATTAGCACTAATTACATGTATTAGTGATAATTAAGTGTCATTAGAAATCATGGGACACGTGTCGTTACATATTCAGGACAAGTGTCAATATCCAAGAGGATCATGTGTTATCGTTCTAAGACTAACATGGGTCCTAGTGTAGCCTCATACTTGTGCAACAAGTTTTCTCATGAATAAGACATGTGCCATGGTGTATGAATGGCAAGTGTTGCCATGTGTCTTCATACATGGAGGAGAGGCAACATGTGTCTTGGAACCTCCCTTACATGTTGACACATGTCACACATGTAAAGGGGGTGGAGGCCTATATATACCCATGACTTCCCCACCATTCTACTCACTTCATTCCACACCCCTCTCACCACCTTAGAGCCACAAGGCCGCCAAGGTTGCTGGAGGAGCATGATAGGAGTTACGACGTAGCTCTGTCGTGACCAAGAGCGCATTAGAAGCCGTAACGAAGTTCTGTCCGCATCAAGCCGTAGTATTCAATCTAAGACGACTATAGGGGGGATTCACTAAAGAAGGAGATCTCGACTCGAGTTAGATATCGATCAGGTGAGGAATTCTCGAGCTCTATTGTAAAGTAATAATCCTTAGCTTTTTTACATGATTTTGAATAGCAAGTATACAATCGTGTTTTCTCAAGCGTTTACATATGAATTGCAAGTAGTATGCAGTTGATATGAAATCAGATCTTAGAACGTATTTCAGATATCGTTTCAAGTGTTTTATCATGATAGCATGTTTTCAAGCATATGGTTCTTTGTGGAAGACTAAACATAAGTTCCACTAATTAGATTTGAGCTTTATATAAAAGAAACATGTTTGAACAGTCATTATGCAATATGTATCGGTTTTCAAGTCCTTAATAGTTTCCAGTTGCAAGAATATGCATGCTATGCCAGGTTGTTGTATGATCATGAATTAGAGCTGTTATGAGCATGAATTAGTAAGAGTACGGATTATTAGTGGTAAGAAAAGAATCAGAATCAGAAAGTAAGCACCACAGTAGCTATTTTATGCAAGTCATGAACTAGCCATTAGATATGGTGATGTTATTAGATATGACCCTGAAACTGTCATTAGATATGGCAAACCATTAGATATGGTATCATGAGGACTTTGGGTCCGCATTCTGTATACATAGGCTTTGGGCCGTATGCAGGATGTTTTTGGTCTTTGGGACCTTCTGCGCATATGACTTAGCTTTGTTTCGGCATTCATGAGTCGATAACTTAGCCACAATGGTGATTAATGCAAACAGTTTTATAGTGATAATTATGTTTCAGTTTATCTTCTTTTGAAGTTATTTCAACGTTCAATTGCAAAACTAGCATGTTGTTATATGTTTACTGTCATCAAGTCTCTTTTTCAAGCTATTTCAAAGTATTCACCATAAATTTTGGCATGATGCTCATATTTCAACTTTTAGCTATATGTAAAAAGCTTGAGATCCATTCACTGGATCTAAGCTCGTAAACGAGGTTAGACTCATCTCGTTATATTATAATTATGTACAGATCAACAGAATTACGATAAGAAGGAGAAAGGACAGCTTACACACTAGAAGGAGGTGGTATTTGATGGTTTTCATTTTTTTGTACTATCTGTTGTTTTGTAAGGAGTTGCAACAGAACTTGTGTAAGACACTTCTTTGTAATGTGAACTTTAAATACAACGATGATATGTTTGATGAGATTGCCACATGTGTACTTTGAGGATAAAGGTGAAGAAAGACATTTGTCGCGGCACGTGCTGTTAGCGGGACGGGTCGTAACACTCAACATGTATATTCTTGTTTCACTTTTTTGTCATCATTGGGACTACATGTTAATCTCCTTAATCATGTAACTTACCCATGGATTATTAGAGCATATAAATATTGAAAGCAGATCTTATAAACTATATCTACGATCCTTTCTGAGTACTAATGTGGAGTCGAAATAGAGATTAAAGTTGGTTATTGATTCATAATCAGAGTGCAATTTAATATAAGAATGAATTAATGAAAATATTAGAATAACATAAGGGTCTTAATTTGCATGTGGCTTCTAGTGGACAGATCTGTCATAGCTCCACGATATTATTGGTCATTGGCTGATCAAAACATATTGAACCTTGCAATACTTATCTATGGGTGATAACTGGAAAGGCATAATAGATATTTTAATCATATTATGTCAATCCATAACATTAATCAAAAAAATTGCAATAAGTATCATACTGCATAACATATTTGATCTATCCATGAGGTACTCATAATCACACATGCATTTTTTATAACAATCGTACCTTAAAAGACTCGTAACGGCTTTCATACTTCAAAAGAATATAAAGATAACACTTGTCTAAATTATATAACTCGGAAATATGACCATTACATTAATGTCCAACGTTCCACAATATTACTCACATTATTTATCATAAATATTCCATTGTAAATCCTAAGATATTATGAATGATTTATATATTCGTGGATCTTGCATGAGAGATTAAAAATGACAATCACATGAAACCAACATCAAGAGGGGGGTTTTATCGTTACCAATATAACATACACATCATAAGAATAACTAGGGCTCTAAACATATTCAAGCATATGGGTATAAAAGTCGTATGAAACCAACAACAAGATGAAGGTATAACATCGTTACCTCCAAGGATGTTCCTTCGGGATCTCCTCTCACTCAGAAACGATATTTCTGTTGTTTGATAGTAGCGCCAATGTGTGTAAAAAGGTGACCTCGAGCTTTCGTACGTGATGGTGGTCGCGGATTTTCAATCGGAGCTTCTCTTCTGACGTCATCGATAGCCCTCCTACGATAAAACTGACCAAGGTGGTGGTGCTCCAATGAGGAACAAGGATGGTGGTTGCTAGGATTTTGAGAGAGTAGCCTATCACCTCCTATTTATAGAAGGTGAGGTGAATTTAGATCCTAATTCGGACCCGGTTCGGATCCATATATGAATCTTGACCATTCAACTTAAAATATCAATATGTTTAACTAGGCATGTCAGAATTAGATGTTCTTGGGCTCGTTGGAAAGATCTTGACGTAATCTATGAAATGACATGATTATTTAAATTTTTTGGATGTCAAAAATACTCCATAATTTAGGAAAAAAATAAGGATTTCACATTTTCTATTGTCGACCCTTGACTGAGCTCTTAAGAAAAGACACCGAGTTATTTGTAGATCACAAATGTCGTGAGGCCTTTGAGCTCCTTAAAACGAATATATGTGACTCGTTGATTCTGCAGGCTCCAGATGTAAAGCCTTGAACATGGCATATCTCGGATCCTATATAATAAGATCCGGCTCATCAAGAGAAAACCAATGAAATTTGTTTCGTGTGAATCGGACTTCGTTTCGAATTGTTATGATTTTCGGAAGAAAAGAGAAGTAAGGAAGGCTAAGATGTCATTAACCCATAATTAAGACTAATTAAACATGATTAAAGAAACTTGATGGATTGAAAACCGCTAATGATCATTAGTAAACACTAATCAATAGCTAGCAAAAGATAAGCGTAAGTCGCGAAAGTTAAATCGCGATTAGTGAAAGTTAATCACGATTAGTGTTAATTAAGCGTCATTAGCGAATCTAGAATCCTCTGGAATGTTCTAACTTAAGCCCAAAGTTTGGGATAGGTTTCGGCCAAAACCATGGGCCAAAACCATGAGCTGCTAAACCATGGTTAAGGTCTAAATCATGGTTTTCTAACGATGGTTAGTGGTTTTCCGGGGCCTATAAATAGACCCTCCACCCATTCATTCTCTACGACTTCCACTACCACCACCACCCCAAGGGCTAGGGTCAAGAGGTCAGGAGGAGGAGCGGGAGACGAGGGAGGAGCGCTAGCGGAGCGCTGCCAGGAGAACGAGGAGGAGAAAGGTATGATCCTCTCTTAGTTTGCTTCGTAAGCTAGGATTTCAATTCATCCTCTTGTTCTTCTAAGTTTTGTTCTCGATTCATCTTTCTTTTCGATTTGTTTTCCTGTTGTGGTTCGAGG
This sequence comes from Ottelia alismoides, assembly GCA_037367405.1. Taxonomy (NCBI): domain Eukaryota; kingdom Viridiplantae; phylum Streptophyta; class Magnoliopsida; order Alismatales; family Hydrocharitaceae; genus Ottelia; species Ottelia alismoides. Next base: position 270,677 of record JAZKJV010000601.1, read on the forward strand.
AGAAATCTGTGTAACACCCTACTTAGGTGCGGGCGGCTATGCACGTCAGTGATCCTGTGATTCGTCATACATTCACTCATCTAAGACACGTGGTGTCTACCGATTCTCCATCGTTTATGTTTCTATTCTTTCTATTATGCTCTTATAATTATTTTGATGGAGAAATCTGTGTAATACCCTACTTAGGTGCAGGCGGTTATGCACGTCGGTGACCCTGTGATTCGTCACACGTTCACTCACCGAAGATGCGTGGTGTCTACTGATTCTTCATCTCTTGTTGTTTGAGTACATTCTTTCAGTTTCGTTGTTATTTTCCTATCGATTGATTTTATAGAGGAAACTCTTTTCATTTTTATTTTGAAATATGTTCCGATGTAAGGGGAAAATCTGCCGAAATTTTCCGAGAAATATGTCCCGATATAAGGGGAAACTCTATCGAAATTTTCCGAGAAATATGTCCCGATATAAGGAAAAACTCTGTCGAATTTTTAAGAGAAATATGTTCTTGATGTTCTTCGTGTTCTTCGCGTTCTTCGCGTTCTTCGTTCGTTCTTCGCGTTCTTGACATGTTCTTAGCGTTTTGATACGAAAATGAAATTCGATCTTTTCATGAGCTTTAAAATAGCATTTCTAAAAACAAAACACAATAAAGCCTTGCATACACGAGAGAGAGCTCAATTAGGTAACGAAATCCTTCCTTTTGCTGTTGGGTTTTCATACGAATTTATTGAAATTCTTGATTTTGTCTTCTTTGCTATGAAGAACCCTAATTTTGGCTATTTTTGAAAAAGTCTGAAGAATTGCTTTATGATTCCCACTAAAATAACGTTTAAGCATCAAATTGATGCTTTGGCTTTGAGAGTTAGGGTTTGGGAGTTAAAATAGGCATAAATACGAGTATATATGGTTATGAATAATATATATGTGATCTATACTAAGTGTTGTTGATTATGCAATTTGAAGACTTAACGAAAGAATTACATCATGGGAATTGATGTGGCTTGAGTTGGATCCTGAAAAGGATCGTGTGTCACGTTAAGGATGACTGGGAGTAGAACTACAGGTCGGGCATGCAACCTGTAGGTTTGTTGGAAGGAACCCGTATTGGCGTTTCCCTACCTAAGTGGTACACGGTTGTCCTGTTATGTTAAGTGCGCACGAAATGAATGTTTTGCAACACATGATACCGGGAGCCAATATCTTCGGCTTGAACGACGGAAGATGTGGTCGTGCCATGTGGAGGCACGGGTGGTTCAATAGCGGCTGGGTCACGATAACATGTATTTAAAGCCGCTAGGTTATATGATTAAATGTTAGCCTGAGGTTTTTAGCAACCGAGTCCTCGAGGACGGTGTGCTCCTTTATTTTCCAGGCTGAGGGTTGAGACCCTGTTTAATAAAAGAAAAAGTATTTGTCAGGGTAGTATTGGAGGATTGGTTGAGGCGACGCGCGGCGGCATAAGCTTACCAAGATCAACACAATCAAATCCCAAAGTGTCCACAGCTTCGGAGTCCAAGAATGGTGGTGTTCCCCTGGACTAATCCCTGATGTGGAATACAAAGGAATATGACTTAAATTAATGAGAAGGAATAATTTTTTTGTGATATCAAGTTTTGAAAAATTACACAATTTGTTTGCTTTTCTCTTCTTCGTTACTTAGCATTCGCTAATTTTTATCCTATGATTTATGGAAAAACCCAACAGGTATCGGTGAGCCATAGCAAGGACTTTAAAAATTCATCCAGCTTACATATTAGACATCCAGCCAGCCATAGTAGCTTTACTTTTTATGGTAGTTAGTAATCTTTTGTACATTTTCCTTTCAAGCTGATTGATGTACATGTAAATGGTTATAGTGGGACAGTGTATCATCTGAACTTTATTTAGTGAATGGAAAAGTGTTGAAATACTTTCTTCTGAGTATTTTTATTTGCAGTCTATTTCTGAATGTTAGTTGTGATTGCTGAATAAATTATTGCTGAGTAACCAGATCCGGATATGGGAGGATCCGACGGCCCGGGAATCGGTATCGTGACATATTGGTATCAGAGCAAGGTTACTCCAGTAATTTATTTAGTAATTATCAACTATGAGTGGTATTAAGAAAACTAAGGTTGTATTAAGATCCTTTGATCTTAATTAGTGACTGCAGTACCATTCACAAGTCATTATCCCTTATGTACATCATGCTAAGACATATAGGAACTGACCTTTGACCTTGACTCATCCTAGGATCATGGCAGACCAAGACGTGTCTAGACAATTAGAGGCTATGATGGTAATGCTCGAAGACATGGGGCAAAGGCAACAGGCATTGGAGGAGAGGCTCAATGCACAGGCTGAGAGACTCGAGGCATCTAAGCCTGCGGATGCCAGGATTGAAGGTTATGTCCATCTTTCTGAGGAAGAATCTAGTTACCATCCTTCAACTGATTCTGCTCCTACCCCAACTGAAGGAGCAATGGAGAAGGCCCTTCTTAGACACCAAACATTACTAGATAATTATCGAAAAGGAAAAATTCCTCGATTCAAAGGTATAGAGACACCTGCCGAGGCTGAGTTATGGCTTGATGACGTTACTAGGATGTTGAGGATAATCCATGCACCAGTTGACACCTGGGTGCACTTTGTTGATTATTCCCCAGCAGATTATGCACGACGATGGTGGAGAGCAATTTCCAAGAAGTTAGCAGATCCTGTTCCATGGGATATCTTTGAAGAGAGGTTCCGAGCTCACTTCTGTCCCTCTCATTGGGAAGAATTAAAGAGGAGAGAGTTGGCTTCTCTGAATCAAGGTTCTAAGACCGTACGAGATTATCATATCCACTTTACTTAGCTACTACGGTACTCACAAGCTCTAGAAGCTTCACCACAAGAGTGTCTTACCAAATTTGTTAGCGGTCTTCAAGGAGATTTACGAGAAAAGCTTGCTGTTTTAGAGCCACAACCATAGATGAAGCAATGGACATCGCCTCTCGTATTGAGATGGAGAGGGATGAAAACCGCCAAAGAAGAAGTTTCTGCTTTAATGGTGGACCATCCAAAAGCAAGGCACATTATAATCGTAGAGATCGTCGCTATCATTCAGCCGGTTCCAATATAAGCTCACCACAGACCTTGGGTCAGGAATTATCAAGAAGAAGGAGTTTCTCTAGACCTCCACTATATCCTCGCGACTCAGCAGCAGGAGCTAACACCTCTGTAGCTGGATCTTCAGCTCAAACAGGAGCACGTGTGTGTTTTTACTGTCATCAGGAAGGACACATCAAGAAAGATTGTCCGAAGTTGAGAGGTTCAGGTTTAAATCAACCCCAATTAACAGTATAACATCCACCTCGAGCAATGGAGCAACACACGGAGGAAGACATGGTAGAGGTCGTGGCTCAAAAGGAGCGCCTCCTACACAACAACCACCACAAAGTGTTGCGGGTTCTAGCTTGCCTATTCCTAATGGTCACCTCAATGCAATTACTGAAGAACAAGCCTACAATTCAGGCACAGTCGTACGAGGTACCGTTACTATTCATGGTTTTTCAGTACATGCTTCATTTGATTCTGGTGCTAAACATTCATTTATTGCTCGACGGTTAGTACCCACTTTGGGTAAGATACCAGTAAAGGTACAACAGTCCTATCTAATCAAGGGACCAGGAGGACAAGTATTTATAATCCGAGAAATCCTGGATAATTGCATAGTAGTGATAGCGGGACATCAGTTACCTGTTTCACTACTACTGATAGAAATGGAAGACTTTGATCTTATCCTAGGGATGGATTGGCTAGAAAGGCATCACGCATGTCTTGACTGTTTTCAGAAGACAGTAACGTTTCACCTTCCAAACTCGATAGAGTTCCAGTTCATTGGAGACATCCAATGATAAAATCAAATATATCTCTACATTGAAGGCACAACAGTTGTTAGAGTAAGGGTGCCAAGGTTATTTAGCTTATGTATCCACAACATCAGGGTCAGAAAGAATGATAGAAGATGTGCCTATAGTGTGTGAGTTTCCTGTTGTATTTCCAGAGGAACTACCTGGATTACCACCTGAGCGAGAGAATGAATTTGAAATCTCTCTCATACCTAACACTCAGCCTATCTCTATCCCTCCGTATAGGGTGGCACCAGCTGAGTTACGAGAGTTAAAGTATAATTGCAAGAACTATTAGATAAAGGATTCATTCATCCTAGTACTTCACCATGGGGTGCACCTGTCTTATTTGTCAGAAAAAAGGATGGGTCGATGCGGCTGTGCATTGACTATAGACAACTAAACAAGAGGACAATAAAGAATAAGTATCTACTGCCGAGAATAGATGATCTCTTTGATCAGTTACAGGGTTCAACTATGTATTCCAAGATTGATTTAAGATCTGGATATCATCAGTTGAAAATTAAAGATACAGATATTCTCCAGACAGTTTTTCGAACAAGATACGGGCATTATGAATTCTTAGTCATGCCTTTTGGACTAACAATCGCCCCAGCAGCCTTCATGGATCTCATGAATAGAGTATTCAATGAGTTCTTAGATCACTTTATAGTAGTCTTTATTGTTGATGTGCTTATTCACTCCAAGGATAAGTATCTGCATGAACACCACCTAAGGCGGGCATCTGAAACTCTAAGGAAGAACAAACTATATGCTAAATATAGCAAATGTGACTTCTGGCTATCTGAAGTATCTTTCTTAGGCCATGTTATTTCTGGGGAAGGTATATCAGTTAATCCTACAAAGGTTAGTGCGGTGATGAGTTCGGAACGCCCGAAGACTGTCACATAAATACGATCTTTTCTGGGATTAGCTGGATATTATAGAAGATTCGTGAAGGACTTTTCACGAATAGCATTGCCAAGGACTAGAATAACTCAGAAGGAGGTCCCATTCTTATGGTCTGATACATGTGATGCTAGTTTTCAGACACTGAAAGAATGCCTAACATCTGCACCAATCCTTACTCTACCCTCCGGAAGTGAAGGGTTTACAGTATACACTGACGCATCTAAAGAAAGACTTGGGGCGGTTCTTATACAACATGGTAAGATAGTTGCGTATGCATCACGGCAGCTCAGGACACATGAGAAGAACTACCCAACACGACCTTGAATTAGATGCCGTAGTTTTCGCTTTAAAGATATGGAGACACTACCCGTATGGTATTACTTTTGAAATCTTCACCGATCATAAAAGCTTGAAATATCTGTTTGATCAAAAGGAGCACAATATGAGACAGAGACAATGGCTAGAGTTGTTGAAAGATTATGATTGCACTATCTCCTACCACCCTTGTAAGGGGAACGTCGTAGCAGATGCCCTTAGCAGAAGAACTTATTCACCTAGGTTAGTGAGTGTTATCCACTTCTGGGGTTTACTATCAACGTTAAGTGAATGGAAACCATTTGATAGTAGTGTTGATACTATAACTATTCCTCATCGATACAAACCAGAGATCTGGGATAAAATAAAGAAAGGACAGGAGGATGATACAGTCCTTATAGACTTGAAACAACAACTTGAGAAGAATGAGATAGAGGGATTCCATATACAAGATAGGTTACTATATAACCATCACAGAGCTTGTGTACCAGACATACCTGAACTGAGGAAAGACATTTTACGTGAAGCTCATTGTTCTAGATTATCTATTCACCCAGGAATTACGAAGATGTATAAGGATCTTCATTCATACTTCTGGTGGCCAGGAATGAAGAAAGATGTTGCTGAGTTTGTGAATTCATGTTTCACTTGCCAGCAGGTAAAGGCTTCACACCAAAAGTCACCGGGATTATTGCAACCCCTCCCTATACCTGAATGGAAATGGGAAAGCATTTCCATGGATTTCGTTACTGGCTTAACTCAGACGACTGGTAGTAAAGATAGTATCTGGGTTATAATAGATCGTCTGACAAAGGTAGCACACTTCATTCCGATAAACTTATCTTTCACTCCAGACCAGCTTGCTGAGTTATATATTACACATGTGATTCACCTCCATGGTATCCTGAAGGAAGTAGTTTCTGATCGAGATTCACGATTCACCTCACACTATTGGGAGAACTTCATGAAAGCTTTAGGTACACAACTATGCTTGAGTACAACATATTATCCACAAACAGATGGTCATTCAGAACGTACGATTCAGACACTAGAGGATATGCTACGAGCATGTGCCTTAGAATGGAAGGGATCGTGGATTAAACATTTGCCTCTTGTAGAACTCACCTACAATAATAGTTACCATACAAGTATTGGCATGGCACCGTTTGAAGCACCATATGGACGAAGGTGTACTACTCCTTTGTGTTGGCAAGAGGTCGGAATAAAAAACCTTTATGATTCAGATAGACTTCAAGAGACACGGGAAGCTGTAGAACTTGCTCGAGAAAGACTATTGACTGCTCAAAGTCGCCAGAAAAGTTATAGTGATACCAGGCGAAGAGACCTTGAATTTGAGGTAGGTGACTTTGTATTTCTCAAAGTATCACCTATGAAGGGTGTTCAGAGGTTTGGCGTGGGTGGGAAGTTAGCACCTAGGTTCGTGGGTCCCTTTGAAATTATTCAACGGATTGGAAAAGTTGCCTATAGACTTGCGCTTCCTCCACATCTTTCGGCAATACATGATGTATTTCATGTATCAAATCTGAGAAAGTACATTAGGGATCCAGAGCATAAGATAAGTTATGATGATTTACATGTTGAGCCAGACTTGACATATCAAGAGATACCTGTGCAAATACTTGAAAGGGATATCAAGAAGTTGAGAAACAAAGAGGTGCCTCTTGTTAAAATATTATGGTGGAACCAAGAGTTTGAAGAAACCACATGGGAACCAGAGGCAGAAATGAGAGAGAAATACCCCTACTTATTTGAGTAATAACACTATGTATTGTATATCTTCTTTATAAATGAAATGACGTTCATTCTCTTTAAGGTTGTTATGGTTTCAATCCTCTTTAAGGTTGTTATGCCTGCATTTCTAGTCTCAAGGACGAGACTTCCTTTAAGGTTCTTATAATTGTAAAGCTGTGAACTTGGCATATCTCGGATCCTATATAATAAGATCCAGCTCGTCAAGAGAAAACCAACGAAATTTGTTTCGTGTGAATTGGACTTCGTTTCGAATTGTTATAATTTTCGGAAGAAAAGAGAAGGAAGGCTAAGATGTCATTAACCCATAATGACTGTCACTAAGACTAATTAAACATGATTAAAGAAACTAATGACGGATTGAAAACCGCTAATGATCATTAGTAAACACTAATCAATAGTTAGCAAAAGATAAGCGTAAGCTGCGAAAGTTAAATCGCGATTAGTGAAAGTTAATTACGATTAGTATTAATTAAGCGTCATTAGCGAATCTAGAATCCTCTGGAATATTCTAACTTAAGCCCCAAGTTTGGAATAGGTTTTGGCCAAAACCATGGGCCAAAACCATGGGCTGCTAAACCATGGTTAAGGCCTAACCCATGGTTTTCTAACCATAGTTAGTGGTTTTCCGGGGCCTATAAATAGACCCCCACCCATTCTTTCTCTACGACTTCCACTATCACCACCACCCCAAGGGCTAGGGTCGAGAGGTTGGGAGGAGGAGTGGGAGACGAGGGAGGAGCGCTAGCGAAGCGTTGCCGGGAGAACGAGGAGGAGAAAGGTATGATCCTCTCTTACTTTGCTTCGTAAACTAGGCTTTCAATTCATCCTCTTGTTATTCTAAGTTTTTTTCTTGATTCATCTTTCTTTCCGATTTGTTTTCCTGTTGTGGTTTGAGGAGAAATCTGTGTAACACCCTACTTAGGTGCGGGCGGCTATGCACGTCAATGATCCTGTGATTCGTCACATGTTCACTCATCTAAGACGCGTGGTGTCTACCGATTCTCCATCGTTTATGTTTCTATTCTTTCTATTATGCTTTTATAATTATTTTGGTGGAGAAATATGTGTAATACCCTACTTAGGTGCGGGCGGCTATGCACGTCAGTGACCCTGTGATTCGTCACACGTTCACTCACCTAAGATGCGTGGTGTCTACCGATTCTTCATCTCTTATTGTTTGAGTATATTCGTTCAGTTTCATTGTTATTTTCCTATCGATTGATTTTATAGAGGAAACTCTTTTCATTTTTATTTTGAAATATGTCCCGATGTAAGGGGAAACTTTGCCGAAAATTTCCGAGAAATATATCCCGATATAAGGGGAAACTCTGTCGAAATTTTCCGAGAAATATGTCCCGATATAAGGAGAAACTCTGCTGAAATTTTAAGAGAAAATATGTTCTTGGCATTCTTCGTGTTCTTCGCGTTCTTCGTGTTCTTCGTTCGTTCTTCGCGTTCTTGACATGTTCTTAGCATTTTGATACGAAAATGAAATTCGATCTTTTCAGGAGCCTTAAAATAGCATTTCTAAAAACGAAACACGATAAAGCCTTGCATACACCAGAGAGAGCTCGATTAGGTAACGAAATCCTTTCTTTTGCTGTTGGGTTTTCATATGAATTTATTGAAATTCTTGATTTTGTGTTCTTTGCTACGAAGAACCCTAATTTTGGCTATTTTTGAAAAAAATCTGAAGAATTGCTTTGTGATTCCTACTAAAATAAGGTTTAAGCATCAAATTGATGCTTTGGCTTTGAGAGTTAGGGTTTGGGAGTTAAAATAGGCACAAATACGAGTATATATGGTTATGAATAATATATATGTGAGTCTATACTAAATGTTGTTGATTTTGCAAGTCGAAGACTTAACGAAAGAATTACATCATGGGAATTGATGTGGCTTGAGTTGGATCCTGAAAAGGATCGTGTGTCACGTTAAGGATGACTTGGAGTAGAACTACAGGTCGGGCATGCAACCTGTAGGTTTGTCGGAAGGAACCCGTATTGGCGTTTCCCTACCTAGGTGGTACACGATTGCCCTGTTATGTTAAGTGCGCACGAAATGTATGTTTTGCAACGCATGTTACCGAGAGCCAATATCTTCGGGTTGAACGACAAAAGATGTGATCGTGCCATGTGGAGGCACGGGTGGTTCAATAGCGGCCGGGTCACGATAACATGTATTTAAAGCTGCTAGGTTATATGATTAAATGTTAGCCTGAGGTTTTAAGCAACCGAGTCCTCAAGACGGTGTGTTCCTTTGTTTTCCAGGCTGAGGGTTGAGACCCTGTTTAATAAAAGAAAAGGTAATTGTTAGGGTAGTATTGGATGATTGGTTGAGGCGACGTGCATCGGCATAAGCTTACCAAGATCAACACAATCTCCAATCCCGAAGTGTCCACAACTTCGGAGTCCAAGAATGGTGGGGTTCCCCTGGACTAATCCCTGATGTGGAATAGAAAGGAATATGACTTAAATTAATGAGAAGGAATAAAATTTTTGTGACATCAAGTTTTGAAAAATTACACAATTTGTTTGCTTTTCTCTTCTTCGTTACTTAGCATTCGCTATTTTTATCCTATGATTTATGGAAAAACCCAACAGGTATCGGTGAGCCATCGCAAGGACTTTAAAAATTCATCCAGCTTACATACTAGACATCCAGCCAGCCATAGTAGCTTTACTTTTTAAGGTAGTTAGTAATCTTTTGTATATTTTCCTTTCAAACTGATGTACATGTAAATGGTTATAGTGGGACAGTGTATCATCTGAACTTTATTTGGTGAATGGGAAAGTGTTGAAATACTTTCTTCTGAGTATTTTTATTTGTAGTCTATTTCTGAATGTTAGTTGTGATTGCTGAATAAATTATTGCTGAGTAATCAGATCCAGATATGGGAGGATCCGACGACCCAGGAATCGAGATCGTGACACCTGATTGGTCTCTTCCTTTTGAGATCATAACTGATGCTTCATATTATGTTATGGGAGCCGTATTGGGGCAGCGACGAGATCAGATTCTGTTTGTAATTCACTATGTAAGCAAAGTTTTGGACCCAACACAAAGAAATTACACAGTAATCGAGAAAGAGATGCTTGTAGTAGTTTGGGCTTTAGAGAAGTTTAGGTATGTGATTCTTGGCTCAAAAGTGACAGCTTACACCGATCATTCAACCATTAGCTATCACATGGAAAAGAAGGACGGGAATGCATATCTTCTTAGGTGGATATTGTTACTCCCGAAGTTTGATTTGGAAATTAAGGAAACCCGGGGTCAAAAATGTAGTGGATGATCATATTTAGAGGATTGAGATTAAGGATTCCCCTCTCTCTGAGATTGTTCGAGAGACCTTTCCAAATGAGTCAATCTGTATTGCTGACTCACTCCTATGGTATGCGAACATGGTGAACTTTCTTGTCTCCAAGCAAGTTATCCATGGCTGGACTAGGAGCATATAGATCGACTCAAGTCAGATTCAATACCATTGGGAGGATCCATTCCTTCTCTTTGAGGGATCAGATTGTGTCTAAAGGAGGTGTATTCCTCGAGAGGAATACTAGAATGTCCTCACGTATTATAATTCACTTGAGGCTGGAGGACACCATTAAGTAAAAAGGATTGCACACAAGGTGTTACAACGTGTTTTTTTGTCGACCTTATTTAGAGATGCCACTGATTTTGTTTACAATCGTGCCTTGTTTGCCAAAGGATGGGAGGGACAGTTGGTCCTAGAGATGGGATGCCCATGAAGCCTTTTATTTATTGTGATGTCTTTGATGCTTGGTACACAGATTTCATAGGTCCCTTCCCAAATAGCTAAGGTTTTGAGTACATCTTGGTAGTGGTTGATTACTTATCGAGATGGGAGGAGGTTATTCCAACCCGAGCCGTATAATGTAGGACTGTCTGCAAATTCATAAAGGATCGTATTATTTCACGGTTCGGGGTACTAGACTTTTGATTTCTGATGGAGGTAGCCATTTTGTGAATAGACAGATGAAATTTTTAGTAAAGGACTATGTACATAAGCATAGAGTAACTAGTCCTTAACACCCACAATCGAACGACATGGCATAGGTTTCAAAAAGGGAGGTGAAGAGCATTCTTAAAAATTTAGTCTGTCTCGATGAAGAAGTGGTCTCAGCTGTTAGACCAAGTTCTGTGGGCTTACAGAACGACCTACAAGACATCTTTTGGCACTTCACCTTTTCGAATGATATACGGCAAGCCATGCCATTTGCTCATTAAATTAGTTCACTAGTATGAGTGGGCAATAAAGAAGATTAACTAGAGCTGCCACTTAGAGAAGTTGTATAGAGACCTTGACTTAAATGAATTAGTGGAAATCCACAACCGAGTATATGCCAACAACTTGATCTATAAGGACAAAGTTAAGAAGTGGCATGATGTACATATTAGATGCAAGAACTTTGTTATGTGACAGAAGGTATGGTAGTTTAATGCGAAGTTAAAGATTTTCCACGGGAAACTTAAATCAAAGTGGAAGGGTCCTTTTACAGTTAATGAAGTGCATGAAAATGGTCGTGTAGTGATTTCAGAGCTTTAAGATAATGCATTTTCTTTTGTGGTTAACAGGAAGTTACTCAAGCACTATATGGAATATAAGGAAAGATGAACTCCTGTTGAAATTATTAACTTCATGCCTTGTGATTCAATTTCATATTTTTTCAGAAAAGCCATGAATCATCCGTACAGATTCACATCATAAAATTCAACATATTCTTCTTGACTTCATTCTTGTAGAATTACTTTGACTCTTATTCTTTTACGTACTTACACTTAGACTATTTTTCAGCCTAAGTATAGGAGGGAACCCATCTCTACATTCTTCATTGTGTATTCTTTTGTTCTGATGTTTTCTTCCTCATTCCCCCTTGTATTATTTTGATCGTATGTTCTTTCTTTTATACTTAGATGAGATATGGCTTCATTTCTCTTTGTGCTATGAGGACATAGCAAAAATCTAAGTATAGGAGGGTCTACCATATATATATTAGATACATACTTTAGCCATAGTTCATAATTTAAAAAAAACAAACTTTTTGGGGCTAGAGGTATCGTATTATATGCTTGAAACTGATTTCTATACAAAAGGTTTTGAAAATGATTTTGAACTTATATATATTTTTACATGCTTTTCAAATATTTTACATGGTTTGTAATAATAAGGATTTACACTTTTTTGAATCATTTGTAAAATGTTTGGAAATCCTATATCTATTTGACAAGGTTTGTAAAAAGTTTCCAAAATTCTTTTCAAAAGCTAAGGGTGTGTGGGAATTGACATAACTCTTGTAAAAATTCTTAATTAAATAAAAAATATCTAATTCTGTTGTGTCTCTTCATTCTCCTTTAGCACTTTAGGTTTCCAAGAGTTTATGACGGTTCCCTGAACCGTCTTGTCTTTATTCTTTATAAGGTTGTCTTGTCTTGGAGTCATACATAGTCCTACATGGAGGAAAGTATGGATTTCAACTCCATATTTTGGAAGATCAAGTTGATGAAGAGTTCACTAAAAAGAGTGATGCTGATTGAGAAAGATGGTTTATTGATAGAAGAATTATACATGGATGTGCTAACACCATTTCTTGAGGATGTTCAGTTTTTGGATTATCACATTTCTTGTAAGTTAGGCCATCCTTCTATATCTAGTTTTTTCCTTCTAAGAGGCCATGTTCCACCACATTGTATGTCAATCTATAAGGGATCATTCAGATCTTCATTTGCCTCTGGTATGTTCTAGAATGGTCATCCATTGCAATTTATATGGATAAGTAGGCATTGGTAGTTCGAGGAAGATGACAGAAGACCCAGTATCACATATGCTAGAAAGGACAGAGAAAATGCCAAACTTCCTTCATTCAGGTATATTACAAAAGTTGGATAAAGCCAAGTATCCCAAGTTATCGTGGATATTCTAGATAATCGTGTCTAAATATGACAAGAAGCACATCCTCCTCGAGCCAGAGCCTACTGCGAGGACTGAAAAAAATGCTTGTTGGACAAGGACAATGATATGATTCATTTTTTAATTATGATCAGTGTTATTTTAAGAATTACCAATGAGTTGGTTCTTTATGTATATTAATATGATATGTGGAAGTCTATAAAGAAGACAAATGGGTTGGACTATAATTCAAGTTTGGTCTTTGAGAAATGCATTGACATGATGAATCTGAAGTAGACTTGTCATCTGTTGGCTAAATATTTTCCTAGCTAAAGTCATTATTTGGAACCTATAGGGCATGTTTGGTTGGAGGGGTGACCCGGGTCGGATCGGGTCACCCCCTTACAACCCCCGTTTGTTTAGTGGGTAGAACGGGTTGGAGAGGGCCTTGGCGTGCGATTCTTTTGTGCCCTCGAAGCTTACTTCTGAACCGTTCTGCACGTATTGTCAATTCAATGCCTTGAAAGAGGCGCAACTTTTGGCATGAGGCCCGAGATGAACTCGGTTTGAAACAAAGCCCTTTCCCCTTCGCAGGTCGTCTTCCTCCTTTCTCCCCGGTCTTCCGCTGCCCCGACAACATCTGCAGCTAGGGTTTTGACAACTCGAACAGGGCTGGCGTGTTTCCAGTAGACATATGGGCGCCCGCAGCATACATCCCATCCCTCCCCTCCACGCAGGCCTATGATGGAGCAGCGCGCCGATTCTTGTGAGTCCGCAACCCCCCGCGCGTCTTCTCATCCATTGAGGGGAGGGAGGCGAAGGAGCAAGGTGGAGGAGGAAGTGTCCGCCTATAAATATTGCGCGACCTTCTTGTGGATCTTGCACGAGCTCGCGCATGTGGGTGTTAGGGTCGGAGAGGAGGAGACGTTGGCGTTTGCGAGGTGCATTCTCGGAAGGTAAGCCTAATGCTCGTTATTTCCTTTTTGTCGTTTTGGATCCCCCTGCTTCTGCGATGATCCTCAACTTTTCGGATTTGCTGGATGTGGTCTTCCGTTCTGAATGTGGTCTTCTGTTCTGAATGTACCCACGATTATGTTTTGTAGACATACCTGCAATGCTAACCGCATCCACAACTCGTTGGACCTGTTGTGAATCTTTCTCTGCGATGATCCTCTTTTTTATTTGATGTGTTGCTGGATTTAGTCGTTAATTTAGATATGACGATAATCGTATGTAGAGATACCTGCGAGTAGTAATTTACCCCATCCATAATGCCTTGGTCAATTTGTCAGCCCTTTGTCAAAAATTTTAAAACATAACTGCAGAGAACATACGATCGCAAAGCACTATTGTTGCCTCCGTTGCAAGGAGAGTTGGTAGCTTTCATTCCTCTGTCTCGCACGCAACCACCCCCCCATCCCCTGCCCACCCCTTGAAATTAGGCATGGTCCAGTTGTAGTTCACGGAGGTCCTTGTGGCTCAACACAGCCTGCAAATGAGATTGCAAATTTTGTTTGAGGAAATTCACGCTCAGGCCTATTCCAAGGTCCCCCACTATTGTTAACTACAACAAACTTTAATTTAAGCTATGAAGAAATGGAGCAAGAAGCACATAATTTACCATGTTTTCCGCACGTATTATTGGATGTGTATATTCAGAACATTCCCCTTTCAGTACTTCTTTCCGACTCTGCTATGTATGAACACCTTTGAGCAAATGAAATAAAACATTCTTGTAGTTATAGTATTTTAAAAATTGCGAGAATGACAAGATATTGAAAGAACAACAGAACAAAAGGAACAGAACAACATAACCATATCTTTCTATGTTATTCAGTATAAGTTTTTTTATATTCTTAGAACTTTACATCAGGTTGTGTGAATATCGTGATTAAAACTTTACATGAGGTCCTTAAAAAATGTAGCCAACCATAGCTTCCTTATTCGAGGTCCAGTAGGTATTTGTTCAATCGTATTCCTTTCTCACCAACATATTTGGGCCATAATTTCATGTGCTATCCTCGAGCTTTTTCCAACTATGCTGTAACTTGTTTGCATAATTAAGTGCGATGTCAGCATGGGCAAGCAATGGTGCCCGAGGTGTCGGGCCGTCCTCCGAGGATGTTGCGCATGGGAGTGCACATTGGAATCCTGCTTTGGATAGGATATTCGTTGATACTTTGCTAGAGTTCGAGTCTTCGTGGGCTGGTAGCACGTTCATAGCGCCCGACTGGCAGCTGATTGTGAACAGGTTCAATACCATCAGTGGTCTTCATTATACGAAGTCACAACTACTATGTCGGTGGAAGAACCTAAAAAGGGATTACTCTGCTTACCTTTACCTTCGTAACAAATCCGGGTGGGGCTGGGATGCTGTCTACAACAGGCCTATTCCGCCTTCTGAGTCGGCATGGTTTGAGGTAATGTGCCTGCGTTGATGATCAATTCATGTATGTTAGTTTCCATTTTACATTTACTTTATTTGTTACAGCTTGCTGATAGGTATCCCAAATACCGCAACAAGCCGTTCCTTCACTATGGCGACATTCAAAGGTTTCTCAGTAAGGACATTGCAACTGGGCATCACGCCACCTCCTCCAGGCCATGTAACATCAATCCACCAATGGGAGCATCTACCTCACACCGTCAAACAAGCCAGAGGGAGCTTAATTTCGACGAGGATCTCGACGAGTGCCTGCCAGAACCTGAAGAAGAAGTGCACGACAACGATGAGTTCTCCCCCTCACCCTCATCTAGGAAGCGAAATGCACGCGGCGGTGGCAGCATCGGCAAGAAGTCAAAAAGTGGTCTCCAGGGCGCAAGTGGGCCAGGAAATGGTGGAGAATTTTCTTAAGTCGTTGGCGCAGACGATAAATGAGTCGAAGAGTGGTCCTGAAGAAGTTGCACATGCGGCATGCCAAGAGATAGGAGCAATGCGTCCTGTTCTGAACGTAGATCAGTTAAGGAAAATTGCGGTCGAATTGGCTACCCCAATTGGGCGTAACCTCTACATGCTTATGCTGCGTGACCGTGGAAATCTGAACAACTGGATCGAAGAAACCATTTCGCAGTGATCAATCATCGAAGAAATTTATTTCCCCTTACTCGTAGAGAACATTTGCTTCACCATCATCAACTCTTTGGAATAATTGATGCTAAATTGGTTGTTAGCACAGTGATCTAGGACAAAATTAAATCTTCGTGCACACTGCTTACATTGTGTGAAGCTGAACTTTTGCTGCAGGTGGAAGGTGCTACGTTTGTCATAAATAATGGACTAACCTAAATTTGCCTGCAGGTGTATCTGATTTCTACTGTGTTATGAAGCAGCACAGTCATAACATTTTTGTCTTGCAGATATAGGTTTTAAATAGGTCTCGATTTCATCTTGAATATGCTTGCGGATACAGGTGTGATGTAGGTTCTACACGATGGAGACTACCCAGTTGATGATTTATATTGCATGCAGGTTTATGTGATTTATTTTGGCGTATGCACCAGGACAAACACATCCTGATTTTATGTGAATTATATTGGCGTATGTGATTTATGTTGCATACAGGTTTATGTGATTTAGATTGGCAGTTGCAGGTGTTATGCAAATCCCAAATTTGGGATGTCAGTGATACGAAATGTTTCTTATGCAGGTTAAATTTCTCTGATTTACGTGCAGGTGTAATGCACCACGAATTAGGCCAAGAGCAGCCTAATAATCCTATTGCCTAATAACGGTTGCAAATGATATGTTTAACTTCGCATGCATTACTCGTGCCGTTAAATGACATTTCAATATGGCAACAACATGCCATGCAAATGTACTGTTTTTACATGCCCATGTAAAAGGCCTTACTCATGCTTGAAGTCCTCGTTCATTCAGCTCGTATTATTTTTATAGGGATGTCGCTTCGGAGTTACAACCCCTTTGCGGAGTTTGGTGATTTGATTCTTGTATCTTGTGCCGGTGTAGTAGGAGCGTTGTCCATAGACGAGTGGGTAGAAGAAGGTAGAAGGATCCCGCGTCCATTGCATACAAGGCCGCTAACCGGTAGTGAATGGGTTAGGGAGATGCTCGAGGGACACGATGATCGTGCCTTTCAAAACTTCCGAATGAAGCCTAGCATGCTTAGAAGGTTTATTCATGTCTTATGCAAACACGGACTGACGAAGACAAGGAATATGGATGTCGATGAACAGGTGTGCATATTTCTATACGCATTTACAAATGCACATTCAAATAGAGTCATTCAAGAGGCTTTCCAGCATAGTTCCGAGACTATATCAAGGCACATTAGGAATGTCCTTGCGAAGATCCTCACTTTGGAGTCGGAATATATTCGACTCGCACCGCCTGTCACTCTGGAGATAATCAGGTCCAACCCACGGTACTACCCGTACTTCAAGGTAATATAACCGGGATATCTATCTGTCGCGTTCTTCAATGTGCTTATTCATCTAATGCTTATCCGATACCCTCGAAATCACAGGGAGTTATCGGAGCTATTGACGGGACTTACATCCCTGCTCAAGTTGATCCAGAGGTCCAAGGAGCCTACAGATGTAGGAAGTTATTCACTGCGCAGAATGTCATGGCCGCAGTGGACTTCAACCTGTGCTTCACCTACGTGGTTACTGGCTGGGAGGGTTCTTATGCGGATATGACCGTACTCCGCCATTCAGTGGTGAGTGGCTCCTTCGTCGTACCCGAGGGTTGCAAGTATTTGGTGGATTGCGGTTACGCCAATACGGATACATTCGTAGCGCCCTATAGAGGGTCCCTATATCATCTTCCTGCTTGGAGGGCTCGTGGAAGTCATTACGAAAACCACAAGGATCTTTTTAACCACCGTCATGCGTGTCTGCGTAATGTGGTGGAACGTACTTTTGGGGTATGGAAGAATAGATTTCGTTGCCTTCGCGATATGCCAGCATATCCAATAAACATTCAACGGGATGTCGTCAGGGCCACATGCATAGTCCACAACTTCATACGGCTAAATGGTGGAGATTCCATTTCTGACGATGACCGTGAGGAGATCTTGCCGGAGGAGCCGGACGAGGAGCAACATCGGCCAGTAGGCATCCTTCGTGAAGACATTTGACGTGGACAGTTGTTGAGAGATAGAATTGCCAATGCTATGTGGAATAACATACGCCAAAGGCAACCTTAGCCTCCTAACATGAGATGCATTGATTGCTAAGTCTTGACGTCGTTTTTTTGTATTTTCAAAATCCATTTCAATTATGTAAACATTTATCATAATTTACGGGGCAATGCGTGCAGTTTACTATGGTCATTACTTTACTTTGCAGCTTACAGAACGGTTTGAATGGAGTCCGCGTCGGAGAGCTGCAGGTGCGGATATCCGTTGACCCTACGCTATGAGGAGGGGTCCGAACATCCAGTGAGACGCATGTTCTACGTCTGCTCCGTCAGTCGATGCGGGACTCGTCAGCCGTACGCGAGGGCTCCACGGACATTGGACAATTTGGCAGATGAGTTCTTCTTCATAGCACAACGTCTGTGGGAAAAGGAGGCAGGGAACAGGGAATTGCAGCGGCAGCTTCAGTCTACAATGCGAGAAGTACAGGACAAGGAGATGGAACTGTGTCGCCTTTACTCAGAGCTAGAGGATGAAGGTGGGCAGAGATCTTCCCTGTTGGAGATGGTCGACTCACTTCGAATGCAGCTGAGCGACAGGATTAGCGGATGTGGATGACGAAGTGGTTGACAAACACATCGTATGATGTTTCCGTGTACAAGTGAATCTTTTGCGTGCTAGTCTGATGAATTGCTATTTTATGGAATGGTATTTCCTTTTGCATGCTCAAGGCCTGAATTTTGTAATTTCTTAACCAACGTTATTTAGAAATGCTACAATCCTACAAGACGATTAACATATCTCTGATTAAATTACAACGCTAACCTGATTCAAATCCCTACCTTCTCCCTAACAAATAACGCTATTAAACTGAGGCAAATCAACATACCTTGTTCACATTTTTAATTGCGAAATGTCTTACTCCAGTAACGACATCCAAGATTATCATATATATTTTTAATCCAAATTCTGCGTATTTACTTATTAATCCAAGAGTAGCGTACTTTTTTTATTCCAAAAAACCTTCTCTATTCCAAGATTACCATACTCCTTTGTAAATCATTCGTCAAGGGGTTCCAGGATTCATGGAGAATTTGATACAAAATGAGGCATCTTCTTATAAATTAATCTTAACATATTAATATACCTCAATCATGACAACATTCATTACAACCCATCATAACATCACATCATGTCACATTCAACTCCAACCCAACCCTCATCCCAACCAAACACCTACTATTACAACCTTCCCAACCCTCCTCACATACTACTATTCACAAGGTTGCCCCAACCCAACCCAACCCTCCAACCAAACAGGCCCATAGTGTATCTTCCTAGATGTAAATGTCCCCAAAAGAAAGAGTACCGCAAACATATGGCAGCAATGGAATTCCTTACGAAATTGGACTCTTTCTATGCAGCTACTGGAGACTAGATGATTACAACACATGCGCTTTCATCACTAAGAAAGCATATGGGAAGTTGAGTCACCTTTAGTCCCTCATGACACCACTTCGGATCCACTAGGCCAAACCTTAGAGCTTGCAGCCTGCTCAAGGAGAGGATATCGAGGCTAACATAGGGTTTATTTGGTTACTGGGGTAGGGTGGGGTAACCTCCTGTGAATAGTAGATGTTTGGATGATTAAGGCGATTTTCAGCTGATCTTGTTGTGAGCCTGCGGTGGGAGATCGTAATGACGAGATGGAGATGAAACATGTGATTCCCAACTATTATCAATGTCATCCTCAGAAAAGTCATGATGGATAGTGGATGAAGTGTTTGATTCAGATGAAAGATATCCATCATCGGAATTATCCTCAGAGGAATATTATTTAAAATTTGACACACTCCATACATTCATGTCTTTTAGTTTCTTCAGTTGTTTTCTCAGAATTCGTTCCTTCTTGGAGTCAATCGGTTTGTCCTCGGATGAATACTCGGAAGCACCGGTCTCAATCAGCTCATAAGAAATAATTCCAGTGTACTTGATGAGGGAGGGAGTATCAGCTTTGGATGAATAGTAGTTAGGAACGAGAGTTGTCCAACGAGAGTCGAATTTTGGATCATTGCGAAGATATGGCTTTAGAGCTACCGAACAGACTTCACTCATGTATATTACCTTTTCTGGTCCTGGTGAAGGATCATTAGCTGATTCCTCTTCCGAAAGGTCAAAAGTGACTCTCTTTTTCTTATTTCGTGAAGGTGTCGGTTCACTTGAGTATCCAGATGAATAGCCATTGGACTTCTTCTCCTTGGTTGATGTGCGGCCTACGTGTTTGTTCTTAGTCTCCTGGATGTTGGTGCACTCTCGATTTGGGATGATTTGGTCAAGATATTCAGAGAAGGTTGCCCCTGGGTGCGACCATGCATATGTCTCAGGATCGTAGAAGAAGGATTTGTCTATTTTGAGATCCGCGGGAATTGAAATACTGGGAAGAGTCTCTGTATGTTCATTCTCAATTGATTTGACATTGGAGCATTCCTGTATCAATTTGATGTGATTCATGTAGTCAGAATTGGTTGCTCCAGGCTGTGCCCATGCATAAGTCTCCGGATCATATGATTCATATACTTGATTCTCCATGGTGAGTGTAGTTGGGAATAGGGAAGGGGGAGATTCTCTAAATCAATAGTCTCATCAACAACCGTTATCTCAGATGTAGCAATGGGGTATGGCTCTTCTACCGCTTCATGATTACGGTTGTCGGGGACTTACTGGGTTGCCTCAGAAAATTGTGTTTCCTCAAGGATTGGGTCAGATCGAAGTGCTTCCAATGCTGTAAAATTGATTTCCCGAGTCTCACAATCAATAATTGCCTTAGCCAATGCTAAGAATGGTTTTCTGAGAATAATTGGAGATTGGGTGAATTCTCCCTGATGTTCAATATAAATGATCGTGAATTCTACTTTGAGCGGAGCACCTTTTGAATATCATAATGATAGAAATGATTCCTCTCGGCAGCTTTATTGATCGGTCAACTAATTGAACAATCTCTCCTATCTTCCTAATCGGTCCGAGCTTGAGTTCGTGGAATATAGAGTTCGTGAGGATATTGATCGGTGAATCGTCATCAATCTGAGCATGGTTGAAAATTGTATCTTTGATTCCACAGTCAAATCTAGGCAACCGCTTCACTATGCGGCTCTTGGTTTTTCTCCTCAACACCAAGGAGGAGGCCATTGACAAGATGTGTCTTTCAGTCTTTGTTCTTATCCTGCCCGACTTTTTAATCATTAATTTGTCCATTATAAATCCTTTAAGGTGGGGGAAGTGTTAAATGGACTTTATGAAGGTATTCAAACATTAATCTTTTCTCTAGTGCTTCCCGTAAAGCAGGATCCAAATTCTTCAGATCTTCAGATTCTATTTTTAAGTATTTTTCGAGATTTTCAATTTTTGTGGTTTTCAAATATTCCAATTTTTTTGGTATTTTCTGTGTGGTGTGGTGATGTGGTGTGTTCCTCAGATGAGCAGGGGTTCTGATGTTCAGAGTAAGAGTCAAAGACATAGTCATTTCTAGGGGAATAATAAGCACAAGTGCTGTTGTTAGAATCGTCCCTAGGTTTCTGAATATCCTCAAAATTGTCAAAATGAGATCCAATCATTTCACCATTCATTTTTATGTTTGAGTTCCCAGAGAGTGAAATTAGTCGATAGGAAAATTTTTGAAATCTATCCTCCATTAATTCGAATTTCTTATTTATCCTCGAGATATCATCCACAAAATATCGTTCATGATCAATCATGGGAGCAGTCGATGTGTATTTTTGTAATTCAATAATTTCATCTTCCATTTTTCTATATGTGCTGAGAGGAGAGTTTCTCGGAATATCCGACATATGATCATTATTTTCTGAAAATTTCTCCTCAAAAGTTATGGAAGGAGGCTACTCAGTGGAAGGGTTTTGCGGGAATGTGTAAGTCTCATACTCAACATGCCGTGACTCGGGCATGTCATCCTGGTTTGAGTAGAGTCTACTTCGATGGTCATGATTGATTGTATCCTCAAATAATGGGGTCATACATGGTGTATATGTGTCAATATCATCCATGTGATCCTCTGTATGAAAAGGCTGATCAAATGAGTGATATTCGGGTTAGTCAATAGCGATTTGATCGTTACGGTAAATCCAACACTGATGATCATTAAGTGTGGGTCTTTCCATCTGGGTTTGGTTTCTCGGTCAGTCATGAGACTCAAAGGTATTTTTCTCTTGAAATGGTTCATTAGCGAGAAATCGAGAATAAGACGGTTCAGTCCAAGATGGTAGGTGGTCATGTGCGGTCGGATGATTCGAGTAGGAATTCAATGAAGGGGCCAAATTCATTCATGGGTGAAAGTCTCCCGCAAATGTTGGAGGATTATTGAAAGAAGAAGATGTAGTTGATTTGGGCTTAATCGAGACAAAATCATTTTCATAGTATAGCTTTGATGGATTTTCAAATAAATGTTCAGTCATTTTTGAAAGAGCTGAAAGAAATGATGGGTTGGGTCTGCAATGGTTTTCATGATCTGGAAAAATTTCCGTTATGAGATTGAAATCAAGAAGGAGAGAGATGATTGCACGGAATGGTCAAAAGAAATTTTATCTAATGTGTGGTTTTTGATCTTCGATATCGGTTCATGCACACTAATGCAAACACAAATCAAACCCTGGCTTCACCAACTCACACAATGAAGTTGTAAGAGTTCAGCTATTATCTTTTCAATTTTAAGTTGGTGATAAATCAATCTTGGAAAGAATTAAGCGAGCTGTTAGGTACCGGAAATTTTCTTAAAGGCTGTCTCGAATTCCTACGACTAGTTGCATCTACTTTCAGTAAGTATAGGTGTAAGTACGAACCGTAAAATGGCTACCCGTGTTACTTAAGGATAGAGACTTACGTAGTGTCCTTTAAACTACCCACTCTGCTATGGAAGTCCGGACCGTTTACCCGTATTCCTCACTGAGAAGTAGCTAATCATTTTTAAAATCTGTGGTCTGAATGAAAATCCGGGTTTGGGCTCTAGCCTTAAGTGTCGTCTCTTGCTCACTCAAAAAAATAGAAACATCCAAGGTCGGAGTTGCTCTCCCGCAAGAATTCTTGATTTTATGGGTTCTTAAGATCGGAGATATTTAGCAGTCCCAATTTAATTAGGTGATCACTGAAGAATTTAAATGAGCACAAATATACGTCTACCGTCCAGTCCCAATTTCCTTTAGAGTTATGTGATAAAACAGAAGGGAGAAATTTCAGAAAAGTTGATGCACACGAAAAACTATGATTTATGCTCAGTTAGAAGACTTACAGTGAATCCTGGCAATCTTCATGTAGGATGCAATACAGAATTGAAAAGATTATTTTAAATGAATGCAAGCGATGAAAAACCGTACCTAGAAGAAAGTTCTATTAGCGGGGAAGAATTGAGTTAAATTTTTGTCTAAATTGAACGATCTATGTGCATCTCAGTTAAAGTGAAGTGTGGCTTAATTCCTACGAGCACAATCAAGAAATTAAAATGCTCTGAGAGCCGTATGTGCAGGTCTATTCTAATCGCCACTCAAGTCGGGCCCCACCCTCACCGGAGAGTGAAACAGGCCACGACACACCACAAAAGAAAGTTCAGTCTTTTAACAAACGCGAGAGTCCAAACGGACACTGCTGTAAATAAGCAATTAATTACGGAAATTTAAAATTTGCAGAAATTAAAAACCTAGACTTTACTCTCTCTCACGACTCGACTCGATCTTAAATTAATTGCAGATTTTTTGAAAGTCGGTGAAGATGCTTCGGTTTCTTGAAAAACCGCTCCACGTACGCCGTGTACCTCGCAAGAAAAATAAGAGAGATAATGTAATAGAGTAACTCAAAAATAATACAATAGACAACAAAAATAAATGCTGAAAATAAATGCAGGAAAACAAATAGAATTTACAGTGGAAATTCGGGGTCAGACTACCCGAATGTGGAAAACAGAGCAAAAATTTTCAAAATACAAAACTAAGTCATTTGCCTCCCCGGCAATGGAACCATCTGACGAGTCCGAAATTTGCTATGTTAAAAATATGTAATTGCCGTTCGCTTAAAAAATAATGATTTGTCATTCGTTGTGGGCGGCAATCGGAATCGGTCAAGAAAATAACCACACAATTAGTTAATCAATTTTCAATGAATGTGGTTTTATGTTTATTTTACTTGGGCAAGTCCCAAGGTCGAATACAAGGACGTAAAGGAACAACCTGGAATTATGCCTATCAAAATTCGTGCGTGGTTTTCTAAGCCGTCTTTTTTTTGGAATTTTTAATGCAATAAAGGATGCAAAATACAATTTTTGCCTAATTTCGGGACTAAAATACAAATTATGCTCAAACGATGTCTGAAAAATATGAAACTTGGCCACTATACAAAATATGATGAAGTGAATGCACTGTAATATTTTTGGAATTTTTAGATGCAATATGAATTTTTTATGAATTTTTAAATGCAAAAAAATGAATTTCAATATTTAATTATAATAAATATTAAACCTAATTATTTTCAAAGAATAAAATTATCTAGGATCTATCACTAGGTGTTGATCTCAGAAAAATCCTAAACCTCGAAAATACTAGTTTCAATACCTGTTAAAAATCAAACATTGAAATATGCAAAATGATGTTTACAGGATAAACTATGCACGCAAATGTAAATCTTTTTGGGCATAATGTCAAGCACACTTAGATCTACAATATGTGATTTTTCGGGAATTTTTAGAGCAACGGTTAAATAGATGAAAATTTAAGAGCACAAACTGAGCAAAATATGCAAATTTCCACAAAACAATTAATTATTAGTTCTCCATTGATCATAAAAATGTCCACAATATGTCGGACTGTAGAGAATTATGCGACAAACATCATGTTATTTTTGGATAAATAAAATAAGGCAATGTAGTAGTTCAAAATAAAGGGGAAAGACAGGGATACGAATGCAACAAAATAAATATAAATAAAATAAGCATGGGGGACTTAGCTGTAATTACTAATTTTTGAGAAGGTCTGCTTGCAAAATCTCCAATAGATCATGTGTCACGCGCGTGACTTGGTCGACGGGGGCTCATGCGTAATTAAGAGAACCTTCAGAGGGCTTGCTGCAAATATCTCACCGGTCACCTGTACTGGCGGTTTCGGTAGAGGCTCGGGCGCGGGCCTGCACGTATCGCTTCCTGTGTACCTCAGGTTGCCTGAAGCTCTTAGCTTGGGTAGCTGATTCTGGGCTAGCTTCGGAGAAAATCTGGATCGTCGATGAAGATGGATCTGATGCTCGAGATGGTTGTTATTGCGGACGGTCTAGATCTCGATCCTTGTTAATCGGACGATGGTGTGTGGCTGACACACGACTGGGGGCGTCAGTGGAGAGCAGAGTGGTGGAGCTCCGGTGGAGAGGCGGTGGCTCTTGGGGAAGATGAAGTCGTTGAAGCTAGAGACGATAGGTTGAATGCGTAGTAGGTTCAGATGATGCGGTGGTTGTCGAAGACGGTGGAAGTCAAGGAAGGTCGATGGTGATCTTCTTGGAGGTTGATGAGAAGTCGTGCTTCGAAGTTTTCTTGGAGCCATTGGGAATGTCGGAGATGACGACGATCCAGGTGATGCGGGTGTTTGATGATTTGAATATGGGAGTTGGATAGGATATCAGAGATCATAATCGGAAAGGAGAGAGGTGAGGCGAAGGAGTGGGAGATACTTGGGGAAGATGGGCTCGATGGTGGTGCACGCCGGAGCGGAGCAGTGACGCGAATGGCCAAGCTGCAATGAGGTCTGCTGACCTCGGATCACGCCTATGGAGGGAGCTTGCCGGACTGTCACTACCAGAGAGGGACCTCTTGGGGGATGAACGACGGATCTCCGGGGGGGTTCAGCAATTTGCCCTGGCGGGTCACGTGCGTAGCACGTGACCCTTGGATAATGTGCGGCTGACATTCCCCCGGGCGCACGTGCCTCGCATGTGCGTGGGGGGTCTCGAGATGCATACCCAGTGGTGCACTGGAGAGGAAACATCGAGGCCGAAGGCGGAGGAGCCTCCGGTGGAGTCGGTGGTGTTGTTGAGGAGGTCCGGCGACCTTGGTGAGGCGGAGGAGGCCCGGTCCAAGGCGGTGGGGGCCGGCACGTCAGTGGGGGAAGCTCCTTCGTAGGCGAAGGCAGACGGTGATGTCAGCCTGGGGGTGAATGTTGACGACGAGGAAGGAGCGGCTGGAGGAGATTTGTTGGTCGAAGGCGTGGTTGGATCGTTGGCTCGACATCTAACGGCCGGAGCAGAGCAGCGGGCAGATGACGCTCGGGCTGCAGGCGAAGCACGGCGAGGCGCTTAGGATCTCACTGATTGAAGGGGGCAGTCTGTCACTCCGCCAACCTTGATTATGCAGATCGGCAGATGGGGGACTTCGAGTGCGGCGAGAGTTTTATAGGATGAGGGGATGGCCGGAGATGGATGCGATAGGAAAGGGGATTTGATGCGAGGGTTATGGGATTCGACGAGGGTGAGATCGGATGGAGATCTAAGGAGATTGATGGCGTCCGGAGATTTCACAGGGATCGACGAGATCTTGACAAGGTGCGGGGGCAGAGGCGGAGGATTGGGGGGTGGACGACGACCCCTGGGCCGTCCGAGCGGGCGATGATCGGATGGCCCAGATGGGGCTGCGTGGCGGGCAAGGGGATAAAGGGGAGATGGCGACGCACATTCCTGGCGCGTGCCTGGGAGCCGCATGTCTCGCACGTGCGTGCCTTTAATTAATTTTTCTTTTATAAAACAAATTAATAAAGAATCAAAAAATGGCTGACACGTGGCGACTCTAGGAGCTGCCACGTGTAAGCACCACAAAAAACCACAAATAAATACTTTGTAAAATCAATAATAAATATTAAGCACCTCGGATCAAAAAAGTTTCTTTACAAAAATTGCTCGTCTCGATGAGATCTACAACTTTCATGATGACATCAAAACCAAAATCGATCAATTGCAAAAAGTGATCTTTTGGGGGTATCCCATGTACATAAAATACCTTGATTTTTGGGTTTTATAATTTCTATGTCATTTTTAAACCAGATAAAAATCCAAAAAAATAAGGTAAAATTAGAAATAAATATAGACGCATTAATCTATTTTTTTTATTTTTATTAATTAATAAAAAAGAGGAAATAAAATAAAAGATGGAAAAGACCAAATTTGTATAGATAGTTAGTGAAGATTTGGACTCGATTTGTTTCTTTGATTTCAAGCTCAGTACCAATTTGGATTTCTGCGTATTTAAATAAAACTTTCATCGAAGAAGAAAAATGAAAAAGAAATGAACTAAAATAGGTTAATTATATACATAAAATAATAGGTCAAAATCAGCTAAAATACAAAAGGTACAAAAGAGGCCCAAAACCCAACTTTCACATATGAGCTATGATTCACTTGAACTTTGTCTTGTTTTGAAGGTAGTTGAATGTACATTAGTTCAAAAGTAAGTAGGATTAAAACGTATACTGGGTGAGGAAGATATGAGATTTTTAGTCCGGAAATCCTAGATCTATGGTTTCGGTTTTTGGTCCACTTATTTAGGTTAATGATTTTTTTGTATTTTTCATTTATTCTTGTTAGTGATATGTACACAGTGGAGGTGGTTTTGGGTCATTTGGAGTTAGCATGAATTAGTTAAAAATCAGGGAAGTTAGGCTATTTATTGGTCAATTTTGGCTGGAATTTTTGGCTTCTTATTTTGTGCATAAATAATGGATAAAATGCAATTCTTATGAAAACATGCATGAATATCTCTTGGCAATAGTTCATTTCCACATGTTGCTTCTGAAGCACATTGGACAATGATCCAAGGATATAACACCTTGCCAGATTATGGTCTTCATCATATTTCTCATTATATGATTTATCTTCCGTAGTATTAGGGTTTGCTATCTTGTCCTTAGTCAACACATATGAGATGCGCTTCGCGGATAGGATAAGATCCAAATTTCGGATCCAATCCGAATAATTTGGTCCGATCAACTGGTTGACCTCCAGGAGCCTGCTAAGTGGGTTCATGGACTTCATTTTCTGAAATTAAGAATGTACTATATTAGAATATATAAATAAATATATATTCATTTTAAGATATTTGATTAAGGTATTTTAAATCATATTCATCTTACTATGTCAACTTTGAAAGATTATTCGCTTATTTTCTTTCAAAGTAAGAGATACACTTACCTTTATATCTCAAGCAAGATCTGCGATCTCCTCTCTATCCTTATCACATCCCAATAATATGAGAACCTGTGACTTAAATAAAGAGAAGCGAGAACACATTCTGCCTTGCAAGTCCAACTTCCATTTCCCAATTCGATCTTTAACACCTGGGCCCACCACCCCTAAGATGATGTTGACCCGTTGTTAATTGAACCAACCATCAACAGGCTTAATACTCGCTATACGCAATCCAATATCGCCCCAATAATATGAGGACCCGATATTGAGGTCACTACGTATACGACCTTACTATTTCAAGAAGCAAAGAACCCGATCCAAATAAATCATCGATAGGATATGTCACTTCGGACATGCGTCTCCTATATACAATATCTGGCGATGGAATCCTTTGCCTTGACGGGAGACCATGGATGTCACTTATGTGATCCTCCACCTCATATTCAAATTGCAATAATTAATTATCATGAATCATATTCAAATAATTAATTCTTCTAAGGGAAGTACACATCTATTCATAATAGAGTGTTAATTGGATATAATTAATTTAATCACATTAAATTAATCATCAATCCAATCATCAATCAACAAACCTGATTATTACTTGAATAGTTGGTGTAATATCAAAGTACGTATTATTCATATTTTAATAATTAGAAAAATACACTTTGACCTCTCCGGCATTATCGAGTCCCTACCCGCTGTCATGGCCAGTACCGACGAGAGTGGGATGGACCACATACGTTGCAACCCGCAACCCCAATGCTCTCTGACTAGGCACCATATCCACCTCAGAAAAGGATAATGCCAGATAGATTATCATGTACTTTGAGATGCTGATGAATCTGTGATTCGTCATCTTTATTCATTTATTTTAGCTTAAAATCCCTTACAAAATACCTGCATATAACACTAACTCCATATTCTTACTAACTTGCATTTGTGTGTAAATATTGTACAGCATTTGTGTGTAAATATTGTACACTTCTTACTAATTTTAACCTAAAATAAATAAATAAATAAATAAAGGAAAAATAAAAAAAAGAAAATAAAAAAGGAAGACTGTATACAGGTTGACCCGAACCCCGACAGAAGGTCAAGACTTGACCTGATCGACCAGGAATAAAGTAGGGGGAGATAGGGTCCTTAAGTAGAAAATCCAAAAAAAATTGTGTGTATGTTGTTGTAAATACTTCTCACTTATTCTGCGTATATCTGAATAAAACAGCCACTAATTTATTTGTTCCTCAATTGAACCCAAATCAAATAACTTTCAAAACAAAAGTTGTAAAAATGTATCCTAATTAATAAAATTGATTGCACAATTAAATCATGTACATAATAAAAGTAGCCACACTTGGAAAAAGCCAATAAGCACTAATTGAAATTTCAATTCCGTCTCCATATGATCTCAAATTGAACCAATATCACTTCCATTGAGTTCTAAATTAAATTATCTTCAAGATGGCTGTGATTTCGTAATTTTTGGAGTTATGGTTGAAAAGTCAGTTTTCTTGGGTGGTTTGTGCAATTTCCCATGTATTTTGTGCATATTGTATTTTGTATATATTTGTAAATATTTTTACTTATTATTTAAAATAAAAATAAAAATAATAAAAATAATAAAAAATCTAAAAAAATGCTAATTTCCTCATTTACCCTTGTATATAATGCCATATATGTATATAGTATATGTATATAGTTGCTATTTTTAACTAACCATCATAAAAAAATAAAAAAATAACATTTTTTAATTCAAATAAATAAAGTGACGAAAATTCAAAAAAATTAGATAATTTTGTAAATAGTTTTATCTCTTTTGCTTTATCTCATGTCATCTCTTCCACCAAAAAAATCATAAATTCATCTCTTTTCTCTTTATCCAAAAAATTCAAAAATCAAATTCCCTTCCATCTTTTCTATTAATATGGCTCCTTCTCCCTCATTCCAACTTGATCAATCTTTAAAGAGAGGAGCCCTATTTCCGAGAGTCTTCTTGTCGAAAAAAGGTGTCTAGCCTCCGAACCGTCTAGTGATAGCGATTCGGCCTTCGTCGAGGCGATCACGATCCATTTTCCGCTCCTAAGGTGTGATCCACATTTTTTCGCATTTTTTCATCTTAGTTTAATCGTAGTTTATTTTGTCGCATTTTTTTATCGTCATTTTACTCTTCTAGATCATTAAAAAAATTCCATCACATTTTTGATCTGCCACCGACTCGATTTTTCATCTCATCTTCTGGATCTCTTCGCGTTCTATTCTAGCTTCCACGATCTATCAACTCCGACCACGCACGGCGGTCGGAGAGTCGGATTTGATCCTTCCACTTTCACCGAATCCCCGTTCATTTTCCAATTTGTAAATAAATAAAAAGAATAAAATTTTTGTTTCTTGTTGTTCCCTAACGTTTGTTTTGCAGGTTCATATAAAAATAAAAAAATAAAAAATAAATAAATAATAGAATTTCTTTATCCTTTTTATTTCTTGTTTTTTCGGATTTAAAAAAAATTACAAAAAGGTTTTTTATTATCATTCACTGTTTACATCTCAATATATATATATATATATATAATAAAAAAAAGAAGAGGACGGGCTCCAGGCGTCGCCGCCCCTCTCCATCATCCACGGCCGATCCCTCCTCCGCTACATGGGGCGGCGCCACACCACCTCCAGCCGAGTTGTCTTCACCTTACCGCCAATCCGCCACGCGCCCTCCGGCTTCCCTCACTGCCTCCAGCGCCGCGAGGCGGCGCCGACCTCAACACACCCGACCTCCTCGCGCTCGGCCTCGCGAGTCCGCGCCACCACAGCAGCGCTGGGCCACCCTCTCCTCAGCAATCCAAGCCGCGACTGGCCTCTCTGCCTCCCCTTGTTACCCGCGCATGAAGAGAGAAAGGGGGCGGCGCCCCCGATTGGTTTCATGCGTGAGATTGAATGAAGCAAGAAGCCCTAGGGGCTTTTGAATTATTTATTGGGCAAATTATAGCTACGCCCTCCAAAGTTTTCAATATTACACAAAAGTCCTTGTCAGAGCCTCAAGTCACATGTTTTGCATGCTCCTTAATGGGTAAATTGCGAAATTCCTCTTGATTTTATTTATTATTCTAATTTTTGCAAAAACTTTGAACAAATTACATTTCAGTCCAAAACTTTTGCTTATTTACATTCTCGTCCCTGAACTAAAGAACAATAATTTGCATTGTCTTTTCATTGAAATAAATGTTATTCATAATCCAAAAATATTACAAAAAGTATGTTATACTCCTGATGTGATCATTTTCTTAGCATAAATTTTTTATTACATTTTTCCTTCATTGATTATTATTTAAAAATAAAAAACAGTGTCATTTTTCCTTATTTGAATTTCCAAAATTCATAAAAATTCGAAAATTTGATTAAAAATTTCAAAAAAAATTAGAGTAGGTCTCTTTCATTGTCTTTTATATTCTGGCCTTTTTTTAAGCATTAATTATTTATAAAATCCAAAAAATTGAAAAACATCAAAAATCATCTAAAAATCATAAAAGATTCTACAAAATCCAAAAATTGTGATTTCAGTTCCTGTTTGTAGATATTTGCTTGTAGTTTGTCATAAAAATAATTGTCAAGAGTTTTAGCATTAAAAAATTTTTAAGTTGCAAAGTACTCCAGGTTGTGCACATTTTCTTATTTTCTCACTGTTTGATTTTAGAAAAATACAAAAACGTCTGAAAATTCTACAAAAAATCTCAAAATTATTTCAAAACTTTTAAAACCCAAAAATATTTTCTCTGAGTTTTTCTGAGCATTTTTGATAAATTTAAAAATTACAAAAAAAGTTGGTGTGCGTATTTTTGATATTGTGAATACTACTTCGTGTTATTTTTTAAAATAAAAAAATTGTAAAATCAAAATCACTAAAAATTTGAAAATCTTTGAAAATTAAAAAAAATAAAAAAAATTCACAAAAACTTAGGATATTCGTCCTTTGAGATTCATGTTTTCTCTTAATTAGTTTTTGATTAATTGAATAACCCTCGGGAATTGTAGCCTCCCTGAGTTCGACCCTGTCTGCTATACAGGTTAATAAGTAACTATATATATATATATATAATCTTTTGTTGACGCGGGATTTTGGGGATAAAAGCAACGACCGATCAACTTATTTATCATTAATAATTTCCGTCCTCGAATTTCGCGCTCAACAAAATGGCGCCGTTGCCGGGGAGGCACGGCGAGGGTAGTTAGGTTTGTCTTTTGACCTTCTATTCTTGGTTGTAAATATCTGTTTATAATTTGTAACATTATTCCATTGTTCATATCCATTGCATTCAATTTTTTCTCATATTTGATAATTGTGTTTCTTATACATTCTCTTTTCTTTTTCTTGCGAGGGCCCGTGGAGCGAAGGAGGCGAACCTAGGAGAGCCAAAGCACCCAAGCGACGTGGAGGCGGCTTGATTCTTCACCAAGCCGCAGGATAGCGTGAGAAGAGGAGAAGAAGAAGTGAAGGAGACCGAAAAGAGAGAGAGAGAGAGAGAGAGAGAGAGAGAGAGGAAAAGAAAAGAGAGAGAGAGATTTTTTCTAGCATTTGAACTTTGTAAACAGACATTCATTTGTTGCGGGGTCTGTTTCGCCAAGTGCCGGTGCACTTGGGGGACCTCACCGGTTTTGTTTTCATCACCTTTACTTTTCTTTGTTTTTCGCGGATTTTGATAGCCACCTATTGATTGCTTTAATTAATTGCTTGAGCCAGGTAATTAATTAGGTCCAAACACCCTAAACAAGAATTTCTGTGCCTATAGAGTAGATCGTAATTTGGACTTAGTCAAATTAACTTGTTCTTGACCGTTAATAGAAGTTATCATCTAGGACGGTTCACTTGCATTTGCATATAAGTTAGTTTATTTTCTGTATTTAAATTCTGCGCGGATCACTTGCAAGTAGAGTGCTGGCGACAAGGTATGCATCTTTAACCCCTGCATGCATCATCGTTTTCAATCGTGCATTGGCATTTCCGATCTCCTTCCTTGTTTTCACTCACTTAAGTTAAAAAGGAAATTGAACACTCGGTAGGCGATTCTTTGAAAATATTTTAACCAAGTGACAACTGCCTAAAATTGGGATTGCTAAAGAAAACTCGACCCTAAAAAAACACAAGGAAAAATCATTGTTTTGGGGAGAGTAACCCCCTCATTGTATTCGTTTTAACTTGCTCGCGTACACACTAAGGTTAGTGCCCAAATCCCATAATTCAACCTAAGTGTTTATACAACTTTGTGATTATTACCTAACTCTAAAACAGACAAGATTAAGAGACCGAACCTTCACGGTCTTCACATTACGTTGAGTTGGTGAATTGGGGGTTTGTATTGTGTTTGATTGCTTGTGTGCATACTAGATCCTTCTATGCATTTGCACCTTTTTCTCCATATCTTTTGGCTTGACCCTCGTGGTCTCTCATCTTTTGTTTCGAAGATGGTCGACTGGAGTTATTTTAATCCGATCTTCGCAGATACCTCGTACTCTCCAGACGATCCACCTTCCCTTTTCCAGGAGGATCTTCCTCCTGATGTTTGTGCATATCCGCCTAACCCATTATTTCAGGAGACAGAGGACTTTGATTCTCACCCACCCTCATTCAACCCACCCGATCCTGGGATTTTGGAGTTACCTTTCGTGGTTTCCACACTTAAGACATTGAACCAAATGATGGAGCATACGAATTCGAGGATTTCCAATCTATTTAACATGAATGAGAGCCAGAACGTTGCTCCACTATTTGAGGATATTGATTCACTTGAGGATAATCATGAGAGCTTGAAATCACCCAAAATATAAAAAAAAATGTAAAATTTTCAAAAATCCAAAAAGAATTCGGGAGACACGTTGTTGATTCATTTTGTGAGGAGAGGACCCAAATAATCGATCATTTACCCACACAGCCATGTCCCAACCTTGCCCCCGAGGATGCCACTGTACAGACTGCTCTTGGCAACCCTCGTGTAAATGCTAATTATGGCCTCTTCCCTTGTATGGATGAGGTCCAAAAATTCAAAAAAATGTTGACCAAACCTGAAGTGGTGGCCTGAAGGATATTGAATTATCCTCAAGCGCATCACGGAAGCGTGATCGTCATATCGGATATGACGAAGAACGACTAGTCGCACTAGTTGTTCGGTGCAGGAATTTAAAATTTTTTATTCGATGAAACCACATGATCCGAGAACCATTCTCAGATCATTTCATCTATAACCACAACAAGTATAATGCAATACCTCTTGAAGCGTGGTTGATCGAGTCTCTAAGAGATGAGACCTCCTGTCTCAAGTCCGATCGTCGGCGAGATTCATGGGCGTGGCACACCAAGAAGACGGAGAACCGAAGAACGTCGAAGCGGCGGCGAAGGCGACGACAGTTCTCTCCTCTAGGGTTTGGTGGTCGGCCACCAATTAGAGGGAGAGAGGATAGACGTGTACCAAGAGAGAGAGAGAGAGAGCCTACAATATATTGCATATCTGAAGAGAGCATGGTATGCCTCTCTATTTATAGGGTTTTGGGATCCATGGATCTCAATCCATGTGACATATAAAATCAATGGATGAGATTGATTTATGTCAATCCAATGGCTAAGATTGTTGTTGGTAAAACCAACAAATTTAGATTAAAATATTTGACAAAATCAAATATAAATTAGTCCTAAATCAAACCAATAAATAAGGAGAGAAGATACATGGAGATTTCATCTCCATGTGCCTTCCAAAGTGGACGGCCACACATTCCTTATAGGAATGATGTGCCGCCCAAGGTTTCCATGGAGATTGCAATCTCATGGAAATCCATGAGATTGCATATCTCCTTGAAAATCTCCTTTATTTATTTCCAATAACTTTTGTTGGCTTTTATTCTTCAAAAATAATTCATAATTATATTTGAGAATATTGCATTCTTGCCATGGAAAAAATTGTGAATCATATTCACAACCCAAAACAACATATAATTTACATTGTCAATTAATTACACAATGTGTATCCAATACACATAATAATTAATCAACACATATAAATTATAATTAGCTCTCTCTAATATATTATAAATCACATTTATAATATATTATGAATAATTGGATATTTCTATCCACATTATTCTTATCCATAATAATTAAATCACATTTAATTAAATTGGATAATTTCTTCACACATCAAATATGATTAAATCACATTTAATCATCATTTCTTCATTGCTTAGATCTTATGGAATTATTCTCGAACCATTCAAGAATAATGCAATCTCTCCGCAGATACTTGGAGATAAGGACAGGGCGATTGTATTGTTCCACGTATAGTGACATGGATATTGAGATCATATCTCAAATCCAGATCGCGGGCCTCCCATAGATGCTTGATTAAATCAAGACCGTAAATCTAATCTTCTCATTGTATCTGAATCACATTCAGATGAATGTCCAACACTTGGACCAAGATCAGATCACTTCTCTACTGAGAGGAGTCACTAAAATCCAGACCCGTTTCATCACTCCCTAGGAATGGAAGCGTCATGGTTATACAATCGTTTATGATCAAATCACCCTCAGGTATTCCCAATACCTGTACATCCTGCATACTGGAAGACTCAGACTAAACCCGAAGTATTGGATCAACTTTATACTGTCTACTTCATGGTTTTATCAGTAAGTTTCTCATTCGATCAATGGGAGTTGGTATCGATTATATACTTTCCAAAAGCATATATCATACCTAGGTCTTGATCATATACTTTCCAAAAGTATATATCAAACCTACAAATTCAGTCAACCTTCCAAAGCGAGACGACCATGCGCATGGAATTTGATTCTCCCCAATATCTCATGAGTGAGCTCATGTCTTCCGGTTCAGTAACTAAACCTGTATGATCCCTTTGAGAGATCGTATTACTCATATGCCCTTATGTGCACACCAGCGCGCCGGTGTATAGACCTTGATTAGGTCATCAACCTATTGGTCTGCCAAATGTACACACTCAGACATATAGTAACACATCCGTCTCCGGTCAGAGGATGCGTGCCTATATCATGACAGCATACGATATAGGACTTTGGTTATCTCG
Source organism: Ottelia alismoides (assembly GCA_037367405.1). Lineage (NCBI taxonomy): Eukaryota > Viridiplantae > Streptophyta > Magnoliopsida > Alismatales > Hydrocharitaceae > Ottelia > Ottelia alismoides. Next base: position 306,853 of record JAZKJV010000601.1, read on the forward strand.
ATCTCGTTAAGTCAACTCTTTGACCTAAATAATCTGACACCTCCGAATCTCTATTCCTATGCAGAGGACCTACATCAAGAGGTCTGTCAGTTATCAACCTTAAGAGATAAGGATTGCCATCTCCTACTCAGGCTGGAGATTATCTCTCAACAATCATTTGACGGTGCTTGATGAGTCCTCAATCTAACCCTTTAGATATTCATCCAAGCACCAGCCTCTATGATACAATAGTTGAATCAACAGTTGTATGATTATTAAGATGGCCATGGTACACAACCCTAATTGTACTAAGGGACCTATTATGCAAATTATTCATTCTTCATTTCAGATCAGGGAATGATATATACAATAATATTTATTGCATAATGGCTCGCCGTGGGCTCGCATTTCCAACAATCTCCCACTAGCCCAAAGAGCCATTAATGGGCTAATCATTTAAACCCGCACTCATGTGACAATCATAGGCTATTTAGAATATAGCTAGGTAAGCTGATCAGTCACTCTGTTCCTACGAGACTACGCCAAGTCCTTTTACGGCACTTGCATATCCCTAGTAACAGTGCTCGCATCTAATGCGAATGTTGCATCTTATGCAATCAATACTCAATCTTGTTAAAAACTATAGTGTCCTTGACACTACGGCTTAACAATTATCATAACCAGTATTTCCATAATCCTTATCAGAATGCCTTTATTCTTGGAGATCACTATCTCTTAAGGTATCCACAATTATGATCTTTTAGATCTCTATCTATAAAGTCTTAAGCTTTTTGAGATCATTATCTCAAAAATCTTGTTATCTATGAAGATTTTGTTATTACTGCAACCAAGTGTTTTATTTCCATAGTAGGATTAGTAACAGTTTACTACTCCCACTGCATGGCAGCCATCTGGCTTTTGTACACATTCAGTACACACCCGGCTTCTCAGAACTAATGCCCAAGGGCAAGTAGTTCTAGCATTCACTTCCTCAACTCTTTGAGATGCTATCCCATTAGATAGGTCAGTACCATATCTTAAGGGATAGAAGCCTTTCTTGGAATTTCTATGAATAGAATATGTCCAAGGTGTACTATAAATGTGACAGTCCAATTATCCTCTTCTCTTGGCTTCTGAACAACTTCAGAACTAAAATCTAAGAGATATCTTTGAAATCATATTTCAAGATATGGAATAGCCAGTCTATAAAACACTTACTATCATTCTTATATCATTCTAAATGATTAGGATATTATCTACATTTAGCATGATGAACACAAAGGCACTCCCACTAAGCTTCACATGGCTCATACATATTCTATTTGAAATTATAACACTTATAATTTCATCAAATCTTATGGTCCAACTTCAAGAAGCTTATTTGAGTCCTTAGATGGATTCCTTAGCTTGCACATCTTGCTTTCCTCAACCATGAAGCCCTGGGGCTACTTCATGTGAATATCCTCAGAGAGGTATTCGTAGAGGAATGCAATATTAACTTGCATCTTGAAGATGCAATAGTCAAGTTGTGTAGCTAGGGTTAGCAATAATCTGACGATTTTAAGCAAGGTTACCGAAGAGCAAGTCTCATCGCAAGCAATGTCTTCTCTTCCAGTGTGTAGCTCATGGCTACGGACCGTGCTTTGAAGATCTCTACCTTCTCATAAGGTTCCCTTTCTCTTGAAGATCCATTTACACCTTTACAGGTCTTACCCATATAGGTGGATCCACGAGGGTCCATATACAACACTTGCATATGAAGTTTACATTAGACTTTTATTGCTAACATCCATCTATCCATGCTATGATCTTCAGAAGCTTCATCACATGAAGTTCGATCATTGTCAGATTTCTCTAACACATGGAATCCATCCTCAAACTCATTTGAAGAGGTATTAGTGTTTCATCTTTAATTGTCCTTTTAGTTTCCAATTTCAGGAGCCTCATTATCTTCTCAAGATTAAATGAGTTCCTATACTTCATTTTATCTTGATTTTCAAGAGTCTCAACCTCTAAGAATCACATTCTCAGAGATGAGATACTTTAAGAATCTCAAGGTCATAAAGTTGGTATCCATTACCATCCTTTATTTTCCTAATGAAGCAGCACTCTCAAAGATTCCAACATACATGGAACCTTCCTAAGGATATACATTGTAGTCTCTACTACACATATATACCTGGAAACTAAGGGATAATTATGCTAAAATTCATCATTGATAAGATCATGTCACACATGATACAATTGTATCTACCTATAACTCTATTGAGTTAAGGTGTGTTAGGAGGATTGAGATAGACATGATATTCATATCTCCATAAGGTATTCTTCGAATTTATCTAGTAGGTACTTGCTACCTAGATTAGATCAAATTCATTTTATCTTCTTTCAAACTTTGATTCTAAACCAAAAACAATGAAATCTTTGAACATTTCAAAGGTTTCTTAGGTGAAGAGAAGAAATCTCATATCATACATAATCATCAATAGATATCTCATATCCACAATGTTTACTATGATATAGATGATCCACATACATCAATATGTATGAGATCCTGAATACCTCGGCATCTTACACCTTTCTCTAAGAAGGGTATATTGGACATTTTACTTTGAATACAAGATTCATAAGTATGTAAGTTATGAAATTTTAGACATTCTAAAGTTTCATTTCTTACTAGTCTATCCATCAAATCAATAGACAAATGTCCAAGGCTTATGCTCGATTATTGTCAAATGATCTTCATCCTCCTATTGATCTTGAGGTTTAATTTCCGTATTTAGAAATGTTAATGAACCATTCATTAATTTTCTAATTTAGTGGAGTCCACTAGATTTTAGATTACTTTCTGAAATATCTTCATCATAACTCTTTATGATTGGTCCATTCCAGAATTCATGTTTATTTCCAACATTTAGAAACAAACAATGAGTGTATTCTAATGTCTAGGTCATAGAGACATTCTCTAAGACTAAGGGCTCTCCCACTGAAATTATGAAGTCTAGTGATCCAATGGAAATTGTTGCAACAATTGCAGCAATGTCTATTTGGATAATTATAAACCTTTAAGATCAAATTTTCCAGTCTTCCAAAACATGTGCAACCCATTGCAAATGTTGTCAGAAGATTGAGATACAATTATTAGACTCTATCTTATCAAATAAGAAAGTCAATTTCAATGATTTATGTAGATAATTTTGATGCTCTATCTGAGTCCTTCTCTAAGGATTCTAGACAGACTTGATAGTCATACTATCAACACATCAACTTATTGCAGTTTTGGCATTCATCCAACTCTTTGGATGTCATATGGAAGTCAGAGAAGTAGGTCAACTCTTTGACTTTCCTTCTTACTTGGGTCCAACCCATGCTTCACTGCGCTCCCTTTATCTATGAGCAACCATTGCTCAGGACAGAGTATCTCTTATTTTAAATTCAAAAAGAATTCAAAGTAAGATCATTTCAACATTTATACATGCTTCATTAAATTCATACAATATGAATATTATGAAGCTTCATGAATGACTAGAGTATAGATAGTAGAATGATGACACTCATCATCTACATCCATCTAAACTCTTAAAACATAGATTCAGGTAGGTACTCAAACAATTTGAATACATCATCTCTTATAGAGCCACCATTCTGCATGATGCAGTGAACCATCTCATTCATGTTAAATGTCAAGAGCACATATGTATGCCAGAATATATTCATTAATTTTATAATGATTATTTGACAATTGCGATCATCATTGACATGTCACTTCCAAAGTACATCCGATGAGAGATCAAGACTATAGAGACATACAAACCCTAGGGTTGTAGTCCTATTATCTATTTAATTGTCATTCCTCAATATTATGAGGAAACTTGCACATTGCAACCACATACATTATGTGTCCAATTGCAAGTACAATATCTGGATCATGAGTCCAATCCATGATATTTTACTGGTTATTATTGAGTATATCATTGAGTGGGTTTTAATGAAGGATTATCTGAAATAAGAAATTTGCATAAATATATAAATATATATATTACTTTGATTTAGGATTTTTATATCAAAGTTGTCTTGCCTTGTCAACATTGAAAATTCATTCCCTTAATCACTTTCAATGTAAGAGATATACTTACCATTATATCTCAGCAAGATCTGGGATCTCCTTCCTTATCTTTGTTACATCCCAATAATATGAAAATCTGCAACTCGGATAAAAAGAAGCGGGAACACATTCCGCTTTGCAAGTCCAACTTGAATTTCCCAATTCGGTCTTTAACACCCGGGCCCACCACCCCTAAGGCGATGTTGACCCATCGTTAATTGAACCAACCGTCAACAGGAATAGTACTCGCTATGCGCAATCCAATATCGCCCCAATAATATGAGGATCTGATATTGGGATCACTACGCATACGGCCTTACTCTTTCGAGAAGCAAAGAGCCCGATCCAGATGCGCTTGCATACAGGAGTTGTCACTTCGGACAGGCGTCTCCTACATACAATCCCTGGCGACGGAACCCTTCGCCTTGACGGGAGACCATGGATGTCACTTATGTGATCCTCCATATCATATTCGAATTCTAATTAATCACTATGAATCATATTCATTATGATTAATTCTTCCAAGGGAAATAACATATCTTTTTATAATAGAGTGTTTTAATTTTAATTGGATTCCAATCAATCTAATCATATTAAACTAATGATCCAATTAATATCCAACAAACATTTTATTGTTACTTGAATTACGGTATTATCTCAAATACGTATTATTTTGAATTTTAATAATTAGAAATACGTCATGATTTCTTAAGCATTATACTAACCCTACCCGCTGACATGGCCAGTACCGACGAGAGTGGGACGGACCACATACGTTGCAACCCGCAACCCCAATGCTCTCCGACTAGACACCATATCCACCTCGGGAAAGGATAATGCAAAATAGATCATTTTGTACTTGAGATGATCATCGGTTCTTCAACCGAAATTATACCATATAGTAATAATCAAAACAATTTTGATTAACATTATAATGAGATTTGCTAAACAAATCCCAAGTCATATTCAAGCAACATGTTTGTTGGAATGTTGATCATGTAGATCATGTAACCAATCAGTGATCTAGATCACATCTAATCAATTATTGGTTAAGACAATGTCATTTAAGGGAATAATAATCATCAAATATTTCACAATTATTTATGCATAATTATTCTAGGAAATTAAACAATTTAATTTTACTAATTTATTAAATGACAGTCACTATACAAGCATCAAGTTTGATGATTGTGTTTCCAATTAAGATTTAGATCAAATTTAATCAATTAATTGGTTGAGGCCATGTCAATTATGTAAATAATCAACTTCCAATATTTCACAAATATTTTTCATGATTATTTCACGAAATTAACAATTAATTTCACTAATTGACAATCACTTGATTCTAGATTAGGACTGTAATTTCAGCAGTGACCCCTACTTACTAAAATTAGCATATCTCAATCATATTAAATCCAAATTAGACAAAATTAATTTCCATAGATTGATAATTTGATTTAGGACAGAACTCAAGTGATGTTACACGCATTTCGAGGCAAGTCTGAACAGTAATTAACATTTTAATCACGTTCAGATCTATAGTTCCCGCAACAGTGCATACATGTTCATTAAAACAACCATATCTAGAGCATACGAAATCCGATTTACGTAAACTCAGATCCTATGGTTTCTTTATTTAATGGGGAACAAAATCCAAGTATTAAATTCGTGTTTAAACAATTTAAACAGTGCCGAATTTATTTACTAAACAGATCTGCGAAATCCAATGCGATAAAAACTTTCGCGACCTTAACGAACCCAAGTCGTCCTCAGTTTTTTTGAATCATATTCGAAACCGTCGACCTAAGGCTTTGATACCACTTGAAGGATATTTAATTATCCTCAAGCGCATCATGGAAGCGTGATCGTCGTATCGGATACGACGAAGAACGACTAGTCGCACTAGTTGTTCGGTGCAACGGAATTTAAAATTTTTTATTCGATGAAACCACATGATCCGAGAACCATTCTCAGATCGTTTCATCTATAACCACAACAAGTATAATGCAATACCTCTTGAAGTGTGGTTGATCGAGTCTCTAAGAGAAGAGACCTCCTGTCTCAAGTCCGATCGTCGGCGAGACTACTTGCGAGCGCGGGGATGAACCGCGTTGTCCTCGCAATCCAAGAAGTTGATCCAAGCGTGGTTGCTCCTGATTTCGTCGCACGAGATCGAACGTCTCCTTCGTTGGTGTGGCACACCAAGAAGACGGAGAACCGAAGAATGTCAAAGCGGCGGCGCGGCGGCAAAGGCAACGACGGTTCTCTCCTCTAGGGTTTGGTGGTCGGCCAGCAATTAGAGGGAGAGAGGATAGACATGTACCGAGAGAGAGAGAGAGCCTCCAATATATTGCATGTCTGAAGAGAGCATGGTATGCCTCTCTATTTATAGGGTTTTGGGATCCATGGATCTCAATCCATGTGACATATAAAATTAATGGATGAGATTGATTTATGTCAATCCAATGGCTAAGATTGTTGTTGGTAAAACCAACAAAATTAGATTAAAATATATTTGACAAAATCAAATATAAATTAGTCCTAAATCAAACCAATAAATAAGGAGAGAAGATACATGGAGATTTCTTCTCCATGTGCCTTCCAAAGTGGACGGCCACACATTCCTTATAGGAATGATGTGCTGCCCAAGGTTTCCATGGAGATTGCAATCTCATGGAAATCCATGAGATTGCATATCTCCTGGAAAATCTCCTTTATTTATTTCCAACAACTTTTGTTGGCTTCTATTCTTCAAAAATAATTCATAATTATATTTGAGAATATTGCAATATTACCAGGGAAAAAATTGTGAATCATATTCACAACCCAAAACAACATATAATTTACATTGTCAATTAATTACACAATGTGTATCCAATACACATAATAATTAATCAACACATATACATTATAATTAGCTCTCTCTAATACATTATAAATCACATTTATAATATATTATGAATAATTGGATATTTCTATCCACATTATTCTTATCCATAATAATTAAATCACATTTAATTACATTGGATAGTTTCTTCACACATCAATATGATTAAATCACATTTAATCATCATTTCTTCATTGTTTAGATCTTATGGAATTATTCTCGAACCATTCAAGAATAATGCAATCTCTCCGCAGATACTTGGAGATAAGGACAGGACGATTGTATTGTTCCACGTATAGTGACATGGATATTGAGATCATGTCTCAAATACAGATCGCGGGACTCCCATAGATGCTTGATTAAATCAGGACCGTAAATCTAATCTTCTCATTGTATCCGAATCACATTCTGATCAATGTCCAACACTTGGACCAAGATCAGATCACTTCTCTACTGAGAGGAGTCACTAAAATCCAGACACGTTTCATCACTCCCTAGGAATGGAAGCGTCATGGTTATACAATCGTTTACGATCAAATCACCCTCAGGTATTCCCAATACCTGTACATCCTGCATACTGGAAGACTCAGACTAAACCCGAAGTATTGGATCAACTTTATACTGTCTACTTCATGGTTTTATCAGTAAGTTTCTCATTCGATCATTGGGAGTTGGTATCGATCATATACTTTCCAAAAGCATATATCATACCTAGGTCTTGATCATATACTTTCCAAAAGTATATATCAAACCTACAAATTCAGTCAAGCTTCCAAAGTGAGACGACCATGCGCATGGAATTTGATTCTTCCCAATATCTCATGAGTGAGCTCATGTCTTCCGGTTCAGTAACTGAACCTGTATGATCCCTTTGAGAGATCGTATTACTCATATGCCCTTATGTGCACACCAGCGCGCCGGTGTATAGATCTTGATTAGGTCATCAACCTATTGGTCTGCCAAATGTACACACTCAGACATATAGTAACACATCTGTCTCCGGTCAGAGGATGCGTGCCTATATCATGACAGCATACGATATAGGACTTTGGTTATCTCGATCTCGTTAAGTCAACTCTTTGACCTAACTAATCTGACACCTCCAAATCTCTATTCCTATGCAGAGGACCTGCATCAAGAGGTCGGTCAGATATCAGCCTTAAGAAATAATGATTGCCATCTCCTACTCAGGCTGGAGATCATCTCTTAACAATCATTCGACGGTGCTTGATGAGTCCTCAATCTAACCCTTTAGATATTCATCCAAGCACCAGCCTCTATGATTCAATAGTTGAATCAACAGCTGTATGATTATTAAGATGGCCATGGTACACAACCCTAATTGTACTAAGGGACCTATTATGCAAATTATTCATTCTTCATTTCAGATCAGGGAATGATATATACAATAATATTTATTGCATAACGGCTCGTCGTAGGCTCGCATTTCCAACATGGCCACCCTTCATGAGATTATTAAAACCCCACTTCAACAGGCCATGACAGATTTATCTACTCCTCAACACAAGAAGAGAAAGAGAAGGAGAAGATCTGAGCATGACATCTTGACCATGGCCACTGCCTACGCCATCTCTCACCGTCCATATTTTAAGAAAGGGAACACGGCCACACCTCTTGTGAGTTGCTCCATATCTGACTATTCTTGTGATAACGCTCTCCTTGATGGCGGTTCATCAATCAATATAATACCCTTCTCTATGGTACAATCTCCTCATCTTGGGCCTCTCAAGAAAACCAGGATGATAGTTCAATTTGCTGATGGATCTATCAAGAGACCGAAGGGTACTTTAAAAAATGTTGTCAATCTTATTAAGGGAATGATTTTCAATTTGGATTTTATTGTAATGCCCATGGAGACCTCCACCCCTGTGAAGCATCCTCCAATCATCCTGGGACGGCCTTTCCTCACCTCTGCGGGAGTCGTTATTGATTATGGTTCAGGAGAGATTTGTTTCCGTTTTGATGTCGGGAACGACATGTTAATAACTACACCCACTACCGTCTAGAAAGCCATACCCCATGAGAGCCCGTCCGTGTTAGACAACCCCTAGCACTTTGATCATGATGATACTACCAGAGATTTTTGCTATATGATGGATGATACTGAGACCCGAGAATTCCTCTTCAAGGAGGACTCGGAAAGCATAGACCTTGGAGTTCCCTCTTCTGGTACGTGGTGATGCATTGATGACATCCACGGAATTTACACGATATACACCTTAGAGCGGAAGGCAGATTCTGAGACTAGACAGGACGGACATGACTCGACTACTTTCACAGATGAGTCCGTTCCTATTCACCCAGATTCAGATGAGACCGATCAGGCCAAATTTGATTTTATTGCTTTTATAAAGGAATTTTGGCCTTTTGATAAAGATGATGATCCGGTAGAGGCTCGCCAGGCTGAAATTGATCCTACTTTTTCTGATAATGATTTCGAGCCATTTTACTTGATGTTTGCGAGACTTCCTAGGCAGGACATGACAAGACTACTTCCAATAACCGATTTAGGCATGTACAATTTGAAATCGCTGAGGATAAATTCTTGGTCGATCCTACTCAGTTCATATCTAGTGATAACCCCAATATCGACCTACACCTTGTCAAATCCATACCTCAGCGGTCCCGCAAGAAGGTTCGCTTTCGACCTTCTTAACTTTGTACATCCACTCCTCTTGTATATCCTTTCGTTTCACTCTGTATTCTCCCATTTTATCATTCACCCCTTTTCCGTGTGTGTATGTGTATATGATATACTTAGGATGTGCTTTATCCTAAGTATAAGGGGGTGAAGGATTTGTGTTGTTCATATTCGTCTTGTTTATCACCCTTGTTATTGTTGCCTATACTTAGGGATACTCTACCCTAAGTATAGGAGGGGTGATGTCATTCATATCGTGTCTTTGTGAGTCTGTACATTCTCTTCATCGGTTTTCCCCTTTGTACATTCTACTATACTTAGGATTACTTGATCCTAAGTATGGGGGGAGCACCAACTTCTCTTCTTTTTATCTTTTGTTTGAGTCATTGTACCATCGGAGTCTTTTCACTTTTCTATACTTAGCACGAGTTATGTCTTCCTTTGTCGCTCGCTGATCACTATGAGGACATTGTTCGAGCTAAGTATAGGGGGTGTCGTATATATTGTATATATACTTTAGACATACCTCGTACTTTTAAATACATTTATTTGGGGGGTTATGTGTATAGTTTGTAAAATCCACGTGCGTAAAAAAACAAAAAACAAAAAAATCAATAAAAACACAAAAAAATAATAAAACAAAAAAACAAAAAAACAAAACAAAAACACAAAACAAAAATAAAAAAACAAAAACACAAAAAACAACAAAAAAAGTCTTGTATATACTTGTATATATTTTACTAACCCTTTTCCTTAAAAAAACAAAAAAAACTACAAAACCAAAAGTCTATAAAAATTTGCAAAAAAAAACCTTTCTTTCACATCTGCATTTTTCCTCCAAAAAACCATAAAAAGTTCAAAATTAGAAAATTTCTTTAAAAAAGAGTGTTCTTTTCACATGTGCATCATTCCTCTTCAAAAAAACAAAAAAAACCCTCTGCATTGTTCATATGTTGCATTTGCATGTGCATTTTTCAGGGTAGTGTTGATATTTAAACTATGTCTGGAATAAATTGAAGAATGGAGCTTAGTTGGACCTTAATCCACCTAATTCTCAGAGGAACTTCACCGATAAATAGGATTATAGAAGCTTCAGGCCTTTGACTTAATTCTTTGAGTTCCACATGACAATGTGCAGCGTTTCACTCTTAGTGTCTATCCTGGTCTCTTCATTCTGGGTACAACTCTGGAATAGGGAATTAATTTGTACTCCTGCACTATCCACTTAGCTCAACTCAGACGGGATGTTGGAAGACTGTGTGAGTTTCTTTTCTGGTGGCGTGGAAATCTAAAGACCGGAGTACGGGTTGAAATAAAGCTTCAGAAAAGGGATGTACGGCTGGGCACAATTTTTTTAAGACCCCAAAACATGTACGGAAAAAAAGATTCTATATCCGTAGGGGCACAACAAGATCCAAGCAGAGCCACCAAAAATCCAAATACGAAGAAGCCACTACCAAATAAATATCTAACAAAAAAGGTCCAAGCTTCAAGAAAGCCTGCAGATCTTGGTGAAGACTCGGCTACACCGGCCAGCTTCACAAGGAGAGGTGACTACACTGGCCACCCTCCAGTTCTTTTCTCCTTTCTTCTAACTTCTCCCCCAATTCGATTGTGAACACAGCGCGACAGACCTTAGAAGGAAATACCTAACTCCCCGAGGACGAGTTATTGGAGATGAGATTTGCATGATAGTCCGGCATTCTGGATGGGAAGAGCTAAAACTTTTCACACACATGAGTCGATTCTTCAATGTTCATAGGGTATGCTTTGGGAAGAGGATCGATCTAAGATGACTTCTGGGCCAAAACTGTGACAATGATGTGTAGAACTTGAAGGATGTTGGTTTTAAAATTCTAAGTCTCACAAAAGTTCCGACACGACAATAATCCAAAGGTCCGACAGAGCTCGAAACTACAATTTTATGAAGATAAGTTTAATACTCAATATTGGCCTACTTTTTTTATTTTCCCTTTCTTTTTCTTTTTCTTCACTTATTCTTTCAAATAAGTGTTTGCTAAGGGACTAACAAGGGTAAAGCATAGGGGGATGATGAATCTGCGATTCTTCATCTTTATTCATTTATTTTATCTTAAAATCCCTTACAAAACACCTGCATATAACACTAACTCCATATTCTTACCAACTTGCATTTGTGGTAAATATTGTACACTTCTTACTAATTTTGACCTAAAATAAATAAAGAAAGAAAGAAAGGAAAAATAAAAAAAGAAAATAAAAAAAGGAAGACTGAATACAGGCTGACCCGATTCCCGAGAGAAGATCAATTGACCTGATTGACCAGGAATAAAGTAGGGCGAGATAAGGTCCTTAAGTAGAAAATCCAAAAAAAACTTGTGTGTATGTTGTTGTAAATACTTCTCACTTATTCTGTGTATATCTTTATAAAACTGACACTAATTTATTTGGGCCTTAATTGACCCCAAATCAAATAACTTTCAAAACAAAAGTTGTAAATAAAAATGTGTCCTAATTAATAAAATTGATTGCACAATTAAATCATGTACATAATAAGAGTAGCCACACTTAGAAAAGGCCACTAAGCACTAATTGAAAGATCAATTCCAGCTCCATATGATCTCAAATTGAACCAATATCACTTCCATTGAGTTATAAATTAAATTATCTTCAAAATGGCTGTGATTTTGTAATTTGTAGAGTTACGGTTGAAAAGTCGGTTTTCTTGGGTGATTTGTGCAATTTTCCCATGTATTTTGTGCATACTGTAGTTTGTATATATTTGTAAATATTTTTACTAATTATTTAAAATAATAATAATAATAATAAATCTTAAAAACAAAAAAAATGCTAATTTCCTCATTTACCCTTGTATATAATGTAATATATGTATATAGTATATGTATATAGTTGCTATTTTTAACTAACCATCATAAAAAAATAAAAAAATAACATTTTTTAATTCAAATAAATAAAGTGATGAAAATTCAAAAAATTAGATAATTTTGTAAATAGTTTTTTCTCTTTTGCTTTATATTATGTCATCTCTTCCACCAAAAATAAATTCAAAAATTCATCTCTTATCTCTTTATCCAAAAAATTCAAAAATCAAATTCCCTTCCATCTTTTCTATTTATATGGCTCCTTCTCCCTCATTCCAACTTGATCAATCTTTAGAGAGAGGAGCCCGATCTCCGAGAGTTTTCTTGTCGAGAAAAGGTGTCTAGCCTTCGAGCCGTCCAGTGACAGCGATTCGGCCTTCGTCGAGGTGATCACGATCCATTTTCCGCTCCTATGGTGAGATCCACATTTTTTCGCATTTTCTCATCTTAGTTTAATCGTAGTTTATTTTGTCGCAAATTTTTTTATCGTCATTTTGCTCTTCTAGATCATTAAAAAAAATCCATCACGTTTTTGATCTGCCATCGACTCGATTTTTCATCTCATCTTCTCGATCTCTTCACGTTCTATTCTAGCTTCCACGAACTATCAACTCCGACCACGCATGGTGGTCGGAGAGTCGGATTCGATCCTTCCACTTTCGTTGAATCCTCGTTCATTTTCTCATTTGTAAATAAATAAAAAAAATAAAATATTTGTTTTTTGTTGTTCTCTAATGTTTATTTTGCATGTTCATATAAAAATAAAAAATAAAAAAAATAAAAAAATAAAAAAATAAAAGAATTTCTTCATCCTTTTTATTTCTTGTTTTTTCAGAATTACAAAAAAAATTACAAAAAAGGTTTTTTTATTATCATTCACATTTTACATCTCAAAATAAAAAAAAATAAAAAAATAAAAAAAAGAAGAGGACGGCCTCCAGGCGCCGCCGCCCCTCTTCATCGTACGTGAGATTGAACGAAGCAGGAAGCCCTAGGGGATTTTGAATTATTTATTGGACAAATTATAGCTACGCCCTCCAAAGTTTTCAATATTACACAAAAGTCCTTGTTAGAGCCTCAAGTCACATGTTTTGCATGCTCCTTACTGGGTAAATAGCGAAATTCCTCTTGATTTTATCTATTGTTCTAATTTTTGCAAAAACATTGAACAAATTACATTTCAGTCCAAAACTTTTGCTTATTTACATTCTGATCCCTGAACTGAAGAACAATAATTTGCATTGTCTTTTCATTGAAATAAATGTTATTCATGATCCAAAAATTTTGCAAAAAGTATGCTATGCTCCTGATGTGTTCATTTTCATAGCATTAATTTTTTATCGCATTTTCCCTTCATTGATTATTATTTAAAAATCAAAAACAGTGTCATTTTTCTTTATTTGAAATTCCAAAATTCATAAAAATTCGAAAAATTGCTTAAAAAATTCAAAAAATTAGACTAGGTCTCATTCATTGTCTTTTAATTTCTGACCATTTTTCACGCATTAATTATTTATAAAAACCAAAAAAATTGAAAATATCAAAAATCTTCTAAAAATCATAAAACATTCAACGAAAAATCCAAAAATTGTAATTTCAGTTCCTGTTTGTAGATATTTGCCTGTAGTTTGTCATAAAAATAATTGTCAGGAGTTTTAGCACTTCAAATATTTTTAAGTTACAAATTACTCCAGGTTGTGCATGTTTTCTTATTTTCTCATTGTTTGATTTTAAAATAAATAAAAAAACATCTGAAAATTCTACAAAAATCTAAAATATATTACAAAAATTTTAAAACACCAAAATTTTTTTTTCTGGATTTTTCTGAGCATTTTTGATAAATTTAAAAATTATAAAAAAAGTTGGTGTGCGTATTTTTGATCTTGTGAATATTACTTCGTGTTATTTTTGAAAATATCATTAAAAATTTGAAAATCTTTGAAATTTAAAAAAATAAAAAAATTCACAAAAATCAAGGCTATTCATCCTTTGAGATTCATGTTTTCTCTTAATTAGTTTCTGATTAATTGAATAACCCTCGGAAATTGTAGCCTCCCTGAGTTCGACCCTGTCCGCTATACAGGTTAATAAGTAGCAAAAAGAAGCAAAAATAAAAAAAATTTGTTGACGTGGGATTTTGGGGGATAAAAGCAACGACCAACGACACCCTTTTATAATCAATTTTTTCCAATCCCACAAATTTCGCGCTCAACAGATGCTCATCGGTTTTTCAACTGAAATTATACCATATAATATAAACCAAAACAATTTTGATTATATTATAAGGAGATTTGCTAAACAAATCCTCAATCCTATTCAAGCAAGAGGGTTTTTCATGTAAAAGTTGTTCTACAACTATTGTAGGATAAACTAAGGTTTTTTCATGAAATTAATGTTTGTTGATGAATTCATATCAACCAATGATCAAGATCAACTATCTTATCATTATGGTTAAGCAAATGTCATTTAATGAAATAATTATCTCTTTAAATATATTACAAATATTTATCACTAATTATTTCAGAAAATTAACCATTAATTTTCATCATCATATTTGAATGACTTATCACAAGGTTCATGATCAAAAAATGTCAATTTCCAGCAATGACCCCCAATCACTAAAATCAACTTATCTTGGTCAATTTAAATCCAAAAATTGCAAAATCAGTTTCCTAAGATTACCAATTTGATTTATTAAAGATCTCAATGATAATTCAGGTATTTTGAGGCGCATCAAAATAGTAATTAACTCATTAATCATGTTTAGATCTGATGTTCTCGTAATAGTGAATACATGCATATTCAAAAGGCCATATCTTGAGCAAATGAAATCCAAATTTCGTAAAATCAGATCATATGGTTTTATTATTTAATGGTGAACAAAATCCAATTGCAAATTTCATGTTTAAACAATTTAGACAGTATTGAAAATTTCAATAGATAGAGGTGCGAAAATTTAAATGCAACAAAACTTTCGTGACCCTTTCAAACCCAAGTCGTCCTAGGTCTATGGATCATATCCAAAACCTTATTCGACCTAAGGATTTGATACCACTTGAAGGAATATTGAGAATCCTCAAGCGCATCATGGAAGCGTGTTGATTGCATCATATGCAATCGAGGCGACTAGTCGCGCTAGTCGCGAGATGCAACGTAATTCAAAATTTTTTAAAACTAGTGATGAAACCACATGATCACGAGAACATTTCTCGGATCGTTTCATCAAACCACAAAGTATAAGGAATACCTCTTGGAGCGTGGTTGTAATCGTGAGATCCCAAACAAGAGATCCTCCTGTCTTAATTCCGATCCACGAAGAATGCACTTGCGGGCACGATGATGAGACACGATCCTCCCGCAATCCTCGATGAAGATACAAGCAATCGAATCCCCTGATTTCGTCCAACGAAATCCGTCGTCTTCCTTTAGAGCAAGAAGCCCCAAAGAAGAAGGAGATCCTAGAGTCATCGAAGGCGAAGGCGAGAGACTCTCCTTCTCAATACACAAGATGGACGACCACCATTAAATTGAGAGAGAGAGAGAGAGAGTAGTAACCTTGAACAACTCTTAATAATGTACTTTGAAAGGCTAGGTTAGCCCTCCTTTTATATTAGTTTAGGATCCAATGGATCTTAATCCATGGGACACATAGATCCAACGACCAAGTTGGTCTATGTATTAATCAATGGCCAAGATTGTTGTTGGTTAAAAATCAACAACATTAATTTATATTTAAATCAAATATATGTTGCAACGTTATAAACATAATTTAATTTAACATAAATTAATTTATCAAGAGATAATAAGATAAAAGAAATTAGGAGATAAATAAATCCTCCCAAAATAGGGGGTGTCACCCATAGTTGACGCCACCCTTATTTTTGGGGTGATTTTATCTCCCATTTATTTTATCCATTATCTTTTAATTAATTTTGTAATAACCATTATCACAAACTTTTCCACCAAATTAATTCCAAATTAATTTATGAATACTTCAATCATCTCATTGAAAAATATGTGAATCATATTCACAACCCAAACTAATTTTTAAATTACATTTCCAATTAATTAATGTGAATTAAATCCACATTAATAATTAACAAATGCTATTTACAAAATTCTCTCTCTTCAATATATGTATATTATAAATCATATTTATAATACACAAATATTATGGATAGTATTATCCACATTCTCTAATCTGTTTAATTATATTGGGTAACCATTCTCACAATATGAATCATATTCATATTATGCTTGATCATTAAATCTCATTTAATCATCAAGTTCTTCTTGCTTGGATATGTAGTTCATCAAATGAATTGTTCTTGAACCCCTTCAAGAATAATGTGCTTTCTCCGCAGATACTTGGAGATAAGGACAAGGCGATTGTATTATTCCACATATAGTGACTTGGATATTGAGATCTTATCTCAAATCCAGATCTTACGAACCTCACACAGATGCTTGATTAAATCAAGACCGCAGATCAAATCTTCTCATTGCATCTGAATCTCATTCATACCAATATCCAACATTTGGACCAAGATTAGATTGCTTCTCTATTGAGAGGAGTCACTAAAATCCAGACATGTTTCATCACTCCTTCAGAATGGAAGCGTCATGGTTATACAATCGTTTATGATCACCTCACCCTCAGGTATTCACAATAAATGTACATCCTGCATACTGGAGGACCCATGGTCAACCTGAAGATCAAGATCAATTTTACACTGTCTTCTTCAGGGTTTGATCACTAAGTTTCTCAATCTTGGTCATTGGGAGTTGGTATCGATCATATGCTTTCCCAAAGCATATATCATACCTTCAAATTCATATCATGCTTCCAAAACATGATGACCATGCATGGAATTTGATCGGTCCCAATACCTCATGAGTGTGCTCATGTCTTCCAGTTCATAAGTGAAAGAGATCGTATTGCTCATATGCCCTTATATGCAAACCAGCTCGCCGGTGTATAGACCTCGGTTAGGCCATCAACCTATCGGTCTGCCAAATGTACATACTCAGACATATAGCAATACATCTGTCTCCGGTCAGAGGATGTGTATCTATGCTGTGACAGCATTCAACATAGGACTTAGGTTATCTCGATCTCGTTAAGTCAACCCATTGACCTAACTAATCTGACACCTCCGAATTACTATTCCCATTCAAAGGACCTGCATCAAGAGGTCGGTCAGATATCAACCTATGTGAGAAAGGATTGCCATCTCCTACTCAGGATGGAGATCATCTCTTAATAATCATTTGACGGTGCTTGATGAGTCCTCCATCTAACTCCTTAGATATTCATCCAAACATCAGCCTCTATGATCCATTTAATGAATCAACAGCTATATGATTATCAAGATGGCCATGGTACATAACCTTAATTGTACAAAGAGACCTTATAGTGCATTCATTCATTTAATTTCAAAAAGGGAGTGAAACATCAATAACTTTTATTGATAAACATATATATATATTACAATAACACTTATTGTAAGAATGGTTCGCTCAGGGCTCACATGTCTAACATATACGTACCCCTTTCTTTTTATTTACATGTTTACCCATAAGTTAACATCAATTTGGGAGAGGAATGGATAGCATTCCGAGTGACAATCAAATTAGAAGAGGAATGGATGGCATTCCGAGTGACATAACTGGTAATTGTCGGTAAAAGCTAGAGGCCCAAGTGATGTTACAAAACTGCAGGAATATAACTTTAATTGTAGCATTTCGGAGGCATAAAACTTCTTGTATAGCTCCATATTGAATTAGATATTTTACTTTCTTTTATTATTGTTAACAGCATCATCTAATATGAAAGTACATATACCACATATTTTAAGCTAATTTAATGTGTATTCAACTTAATTTAAAAAGAAAAGTTCTCGTTGCCCTAATGTTTGTCCAGCATCAGCTTAGTGACACAAAAAGAAAAGTACTAAAATTCGCTATAAAAACCACTCCAGCATCCACCGTCACCCATAAACGTACAACAACGAAATGTAAGAGGAATCTTAGATCAAAATACATAAAGAAGATATCCTATGTGTAATACGCGTTTTGTACACTATACTTTTGAATGTTATCAAGTGTTATTTCAAGGAAATATTGGATTGATAATGTTCACATTTTACAGATACCATAGTCAATAGATTCGCCTTGATGCAATGATTTCATTGAAATTTGTTGTGTTTATATCAGAGACCATCTTGTATAAAAATGGACTTCAAAAGGTTCTTTGAATTGTGTAGCACATCAAAACATAGTACCACATCTAGTAATCTGGAATTTTGGTAGTACCTTATAAGTAGTAGAAGCCACTACTAGCATAGTGCCGATAATGTTATAGATTTATACTCATTAGCCATTGATGAATCTCATATTCATCACTCTAAATCTCATTTATTAAACTCAAAACCACTTCCACTGTGTACATATCACTAACAAGAATAAAAGAAAAATACAAAAAAAATAACTAACCCAAATAAGTGGACCAAAAACCCAAACCCTAATTTCAGGATTTTCGGACAAAAAGCCACATATCTTCTCCATCCAGTGTCCGATTTAATCCTACTCACTTTTGAACTAATGTGCATTCAATTACCTTCAAAACAAGACCAAGTTCAAGTGAATCGGAGCTCGTATGTGAAAGTTGGGTTTTGGGCCTCTTTTGTACATTGTATATTTCGCGGTTTTTGACCTTGTATTTTATGTATATATTTTCTTAATCAATAAAAATCCAAAAAAAATTATTAGAATTAAGTGTCTTTTATTTATCTTTGATTTTTCCATGTTTTTCCGGATTTTGATCTTAGTTAAAAATGACATAAAAATTATAAAACCCAAAAATCAAGGTATTCTATGTACATAGGATACCCCAAAAATTCACTTTGTACAAATGATCGATTTTGATTTTGATGTCTTAATGAAAGTTGTAGATCTCATAGAGACGAGCAACTTTCGTGAAGAAACTTTTTCGATCCGAGGTCGTTTACTATTTTTTATCGAATTTACAAAATCTTTTAGTCTCGAATTTTCTGGTGCTGACACGTGGCAGCACCTGGTGCCGCCACGTGTCAGTCATTTTTGGCACTAATATATATTCGTTTTAATTAAAAAAAATAAAAGACCGAGCATGTGCAGCGCACGTGCCTCTCCTGCACGCGCACTGCACGTGCGCCTCCTCCTCTCGCCTTGTGTCGCCACGTGGCGCGACAGGCGCCATCCGATCACGCGCGATCGGACGGCGCCTGCGCGTCGTCTTCCTCGTGCCCTCTTTCCCAAATTTCCGCCGCCACTATCCCCGCGATTTCGCCGCATCTCCCCCAATCTCGCGATCTCCGCCGCATTCCGCCCATCTCCGATCGCCGCCTCTCCTCCCGCGATTCTCGCCAATCAGATCGCCAATCAAACCCTCTTCGATTCCATCCCCGATTCACCTTCCTTCGCCGGCGTAACCCCTTCTCCTATTTAACCTTCGCCGCCATCTCGTTGCACCTCATCCGCCGATTACATCGCAAGGGTCACCGCGGCGGTGACAGCGCTCCATCGACTTCTTCGAGTGACGAGATCCGAGGTCGTGTACCTCGTCGCAGCCTACGGCGAGGTCTTCTCCGCCGCGTCTGCTGCAGCTCCGGCCGCCCAACGCCGTCAAGCCTCTTCAGGTATTCTCTCTCTCTCTCTCCACCTCTCTTCCTCTCTCTCTCTCTCTCTCTCTCTTCCGCTCTCGCTTTCTCTTTCGCCGAATACGCCTCGCCACCACCACCCGACAACCGCGCCATCAGCCGCCACCACCGACTCCTCCGTCGCCGCTGTTGCGCCCTCGACGCCCCACGGCCGTGTGTCGGCCACCACCGCCTGCTCCGCCCTTCCCCGATCGTCGACGCCGCTCCACGCCACCGCCTTCATCAGCCCGAGGCCCACCTCCGCCTCGACGACTCCACCGCAGCACCAGGACCGTTCTTCTCCGAGGACCACCTTCGCGCCGCCGCAACCGCCCTCTGGGCCGTGTGTCGGCCAGAGGGAGGTCGACGTCATCATCACCTCCGCTGCTCCGGCCAACCGCAGCCTCACCTCAGCCGGCCTTCGCCATCGCCTTGGCCGGCTAGCCTCGGCCGCACCCTCCGCTACTCCACCAGGTCCACCAAGCCACGCGGCCGGGCGCTTAGACCTGAGGTCCTCCCACGTGCGTGGCACGTGCGGAGGAAACGTCCTCTGCACGCCATCCAGGGGTCACGTGATCTGCACGTGACCCGCTGGGTTATTTATGGAAGACCCCCTGGATTTCCACTGATTCACGCAGCAGCCCATCCATTCCAAGGGCACGTGCGCAGCACGTGCCCCCTTGGATATTTTGCAGTAGAGCCCCCCAGATTCTCGGTAATTACACAACCCCCCCCAGTTGCATTTTCTATTTATATTATATTTGCATTTGTACCCCTGTATTCCCCCTTAGTTTTGAACCTTTTCTCTACATTATTTTCTTAATCCAAAAATTGCATGATGTTTGTTAATTGATTCTCTACACTTTGACATATTGTGGTTATTTTTGTGATGGATGGTTAATTAATAAATAATTATTGTGTGAAAATTGGCATATTTTACCCTTTTTCTGCTCTGAAATTGATAATTGACTAACCGTTGCTCTAAAAATTCTCGAAAAATCACATTTTGTAGAGTTAATTATTATTAACATTGTGCCCAAAAAGATTTGCATTTGCATGCATATTTTGTCCTGTAAAAATCATTTTGCATCTTTTAGTATTTAATTTTTAATAGGTATTAAACCCCACATTTTCGAGGATTAGGATTTTTCTGAGGTCCGTCACCTAGTGATAGATCTCAGATAATTTTGATTCTTGAAAATAAGCAGGTTTGATATTTATTAAAATTAAATATTAAAAAATCATTTTGTTTGCATTTAAAAATCCATAAAAATTCATATTGCATCCAAAAATTCCAAAAAAATTACAGTGCACCCATTTCATCATATTTTACATCTTGGCCAAGTTTCGTATTTTTCGGATATCATTTGAATGTAAATTACATTTTAGTCCCTAAAATAAGGCCAAATTTGCATTTTGCACCCTATATTGCATTGAAAATTCCAAAAAAAAGACCGCCTCGAAAACCGAACACGAACTTTGATAGACTTAATTCTAGGTTGTTCCTTTGCCTCCTTGTGATCGACCTTGGGACTTGCCCAAGTAAAATAAACATAAAACCACGAGATTAAAAATTGAATAACTTATTTGTGGTATTTTCTTGATCGTTTCCGATTGCCGCCTACAACGCACAACACAATAAAAACAAATTCTTAAAAGCGACATATCCGGACTCGTCAGATGGCGCCGTTACCGGGGAGGCAAACGGCTTAGATTTTTGTCTAAATTTTTTTATTCGGTTTTTCGCATTCGGGTAGTCTGACCCCCGAATTTTTCATTGTAAATTTCATTTTCCTGCAATTTATTTTCAGCCTTTATTTTTCATATATTTTTGAGTCACTCTCTTACACTTTCTCTCTTATTTTTGCAAGGTACCTTGTACGTGGAGCGGTTTTCAATAACCGACGCAACTTCACCAAAAACCGCAATTAATTTAAGATCGAGTCGAGTCGTGAGAGAGAGTAGAGTCTAGGTTTTTAATTTCTGCACTTTTAATTTCTGCTCATTTATAGCGGTGTCCGTTTGGACTCTCGCGTGTGTAGAAAGATCTCTGACTTTATTCTGTGGTGTGTCGTGGCCTGTTTCACTCTCCGGTGAGGGTGGGGCCCGACTTGAGTGGCGAATAGGGTAGACCTGCACATACGGCTCTCAGAGCAATTTAATTTTTGATTGTGCTCGTAGGATCTTAAGCCACACTTCACTTTAATCGAGACGCACATAGATCGTTCAATTTAGCCAAAAATTTAAATCAATTCTTCCCGCTAATAGAACTTTCTGCTTAGGTGCGGTTTTCCATCGGCTTGCATATCATTTAGAATAACTTTTAAATTCTGTCTAGCATCCCACATGGAGATTGCGAGGATTCACTGTAAGTCTTCTAACTGAGCATTCATCATAGTTTTCCGCGTGCATCGGCTTTTTCCGAATTCCTCTCTCTTGTTTTATAACATAACTTTAAAGGAAATTGGGACTGGACGATAGACGTGTATTTGTGCTCATCTAATTTTTCAGTGATCACCTCATTAAAATCGGGACTGCTAAATATATCTGATCTTAAATAACCCATAAAATCAAGAATTTTTACGGGAGAGCAACCCCGACCTTGGATGTTTTTATTTTTCTGAGTGAGCGAGAGACGACACTTAAGGATAGAGCCCAAATCCAAAATCTCAGCTCGCTAAATTTTTTCCAAGATTGAATTATCACCAACTAAAATTGAAAAGATAATAGCCGAAATCTTACGGCTTCATTGTGTGAGTTGGTGAATCCAGGGTTTGATTTGTGTTTGTATTGGTGTGCGTGAACCGATATCGAAGATCAACAACCGTACATTTGATAAAATTTCTATCCCATACAAACTTCTCTCTCATCTCTTGATCCCATCATGGAAATCTTTCCAAATTTCAGATCCAATCCATCATTTCTCTCAACTCCTTCAAAATTGACCAAGCATCACTATGAAAACAAATCTTTCTCGGTTTGGCCCAAATCAACTACATCCTCTTCTTTCAATAATCCTCCAACATTTACGGGAAACTTTCACCCGCAGATGACCTCGGCCCCCCCATTGAATCCTTACTCAAATCATCCAACTACACATGACCACCTACCATCTTGGACTGAATCACCTCATTCTCAATCTCTCGCCAATGAAACATTTCAAGATCGAAATCCCTTTAAATCCCATGACTGGCAGAAAAACCAAACCCAGATGGAAGGACATACACTTAATGATCATCAGCGTTGGATTGACCATGACAGACCCCTCGTCAGACATGAAATCCATACAGAGGATTGGACTGAGCTCCTAGACACATATAAACCCTGTATGTTGACTCCACAATACCAAGGTCTGACTAATCATGATCAAAGGATTGAGCTCTACTCAGATCAAATAAACATGCCTGGATCATATGAGCAGCCTCCTTCCATAATTTTGGAGGAGAAATTTTCAAGAAATGATCGTATAATGGATATTCCAAGAAATTCTCCTCTCCGTACGTACAGAAAAATGGAAGACGGAATCATTGAACAAAATCCGAGTGCTCCCATGATTGATCATGAGCAAAATTGTGAGGATAATGTTTCGAGGATAAAAACAAGATTTAAATTGATGGAGGATAGATTTCAAAAATTTGCCGACCAAGTAATCTCATTCTATGGTGGATCGGGTGTAAAACTAAATGAGGAAATGATTGGATACCATGATGAACATTTTGAGGATATTCGAAGACCTAGGGATGATTCTAACATCAACACTTCTGTTCATTATTCCCCTAGGAATGACTACGCCTCTGACCCAAACTCTGAATATCAAGGCCCCTTCTCATCTAAGGAAGACACCACATCGCCACACCACACAAAAAATACAAAAAAAATTGAAAATCCAGAAAATCTCATAAAAATTGAATCTGAAGAAGATTTGAGGAATTTGGATCCTGCTTTACGGGAAGCACTGGAAAAATACTTGATTTTTGAACTTCCCATCATAAAGGCCATTGAACACTTCCCTGACCTTAAGAAATTTCTAATGGACAGATTAATCATCAAAAAGTCAGGAAGGATTAGAACAAAAACTGAAAGACATATCTTGTCAATGGCCTCCTCCTTGGTGTTGAGGAGAAAAACCAAGAGCCGCATAGTGAAGCGGTTGCCCAGATTTGACTGTGAAATCAAAGACACAATTTTCACACATGCTCGTATTGATGACAATTCACCAATCAATATCCTCCCGACCTCTGTATTTCAGGAACTCAAACTCGGACCAATTCGGAAGATACGAGAGATTGTACAATTAGCCGACCGATCAATAAAAAGGCCGAGAGGAACCATTTCTGTCATCATGAAATTCCAAGGCGCTCCGCTCAAGGTAGAATTTACGATCATTGATATTGAGAATCAAGGAGAATTCACCCAGTCTCCAATCATTCTCGGAAAACCATTCTTGGCATTGGCCAAGGCGAGTATCGATTGTGAGACTCGGGAAATAAATTTTACGGCATTGGAATCACTACGATCTGATACAGTCTTTGAGGAAGCACGATTTTCTGAGGTAACCCATGAAGTCCCCAACAACCGCAACCATGAAACGGTAGAAGAGCCCTAACCTTCTACTACACCTGAGATTGCGTTTGTTAATGAGACCATTGGTTTAGAGACTCTCCCCGATATCTCAATTCCCGCAGATTTCAAATCCTTCTACTACGATCCTGAGACATTTGCATGGTCGCACCCTGGAGCAACCTACTCTGATTATCTTGATCAAATCCTCCCAAATCGAGAGTGCACCAACATTCAGGAAACAAAGAACGAACATGTAGCCCGAACACTGACCAAGGAGAAGAATTTTAATGGCTATTCATCCGGGTACTCAAGTGAACCGACATCTTCACGAAACAAGAAAAAGAATGTCACCTTTGATCTTTCGGAAGAGGAATCGGTTGATGATCCCTCATCAGGTCCGGAAAAGGTAGTCTACATGAGTGAAGTATGTTCGGCAGCTCTAAAGCCATATCTTTGCAAGAATCCAAAATTCGATTCTCGTTGGACAACTCCCGTTCCTAATTATTACTCATCCAAAGCTGATGCTCCTACCTTCCACAAGTACACTGGAATTATTTCTTATGAGCTGACTGAGACCGGAGCATCTGAATATTCATCTGAGGACAAATCGATTGATCTTAAAAAGGAACGAAGCTTTAGGAAACAATTGAAGAAACAAAAAGACATGAACATCTGGAGTGTGTCCACTTTCAAATACTATTCCTCTGAGGATAACTCTGATGATGGGTACCTTTCATCTGATTCAAATATTTCATCTACTATCCATCATGATTTTTCTGAGGATGACAATGGTGGGGAATCATATGCTTCATCTCCGTCTCATCATTATGATCTCCCACCACAGGCTCACAAAAAGATCAGCCGTAAACCGCCTTAATCATCGGCTACCCACCCTCCCTCCCGACCACATCGATCCCCTTGTATAACTTCTTCCTCTACTTAGGCCAAGGCCTAAGTATAGGGGGGGACCGATGCCATTTGTATATACCATTTCCCTCATCTCATTCCGATCTCTCGATCACTCCATCCTTCTTCTATACTTAGGCTGACCAGAGCCTAAGTATAGGGGGATCCGTCACCCATCTGTTTATACTCTCCTCATTTACATATCCCGTCCGCTTCTTTTTGCGCTCTTCTTTTATACTTAGACTATTCACAGTCTAAGTATAGGGGGACGAACCATTGTATAATTTTACTCTCTTACGCTTAGCCCGAGCTATGTCTTCATTACGCTTCTTGTGCTCTGAGGACACATCACTCGCTAAGTATAGGGGGGTCTGTATATACTATGTATATATTTTAGTCATACCTCGTACTTGCGCATAAGTCTATATGTATTTACGGGATGGGTATTAATTAAAAAAAAGGTTTTGCTACTAACACTGACTTTGCCCAAAATTTTTAAAAAAATGGCTTCTTATTCATTTTTGCATATAAAAAAAATCATCATCAAAAAAAAAATTGTGTGTTTGCATTCCACACACCTGCACTTCATCCAGCATTACATTCATTTGCATATGTGAAAAGTCATTGGGTTCTGAACCAAGTTATGAGCCGAAACCAAGAGTGATCTGGACTTAACCTTAATCAACCTAATTTTCAGAGGAACTTCACCGAGAAATAGGATTTTAGAGTCTTCAGGTCTGTGACTTAATTCTTTGAGTTCCACATAACAATGCACAGAGTTTGACTCTTAGTGTCTAACCTGGTCTCTTCATTCTGGGTACAACTCTGGAATAAGGAATTAATTTGTACTCTCGCACTATGCACTTAGCGCAACTCAAACATATGTTGGAAGACTGTGTGAGCTTCTTTTCTGGTAGCGTGGAAATCTAAAGATCGGAGTACGGGTTGAAATAAAGCTTCGGAAAAGGGATGGACGGCTGGGCACAATTTTTTCTAAGACCCCAAAAAATGTACGGAAACAAAAGATGCTATATCCTTAGGGGCAAAACAAGATCCAAGCAGAACCACCAAAAATTCCAAATACAAAGAAGCAACTACCAAATAAAATCTGACCAAAAACATCCAAGCTTCAAGAACTTGCAGATCTTGGTGGAGACTCGGCTACACTGGCCAGCTTCACAAGGAGTGGTGAACTACACTAATCACCCTCCAGTTCTTTTCTCATTCTTCTAACTTCTCCCCCCAATTCGATTGTGAACACAGCACGACAGACCTTAGAAGGAAATACCTGACTCCCCGAGGACGAGTTATTGGAGAGGAGGTTTGCGCAGTAGTCCGGCATTCTGAGTGGGAAGAGCTAAAAACCTTTCACACACAAGAGTCGGTTATTCAATGTTCATAGGGTATACTTTGGGAAGAGGATTGATCTAAGATGACTTCTGAGCCGAAACTGTAAGCAATGATTTGTAGAACTCGAGGACTGTTGATTTTAAAATTCTAAGTCTCACAGAAGTTCCGACACACAAATAATCCAAAGGTTGAATTTAGGTTCACTTTCACCTTCTGCTCATGGTCTTGGTATGGAACCCAATCTCATTTCACCTCATGGCATCTCTTTTTATGCTCAGTAACGAGCATGGTTTAAGTATAGGGGGATGATGAATCTCGTATTCATCACTCTAAATCTCATTTATTAAACTCAAAACCACTTCCACTGTGTACATATCACTAACAAGAATAAAAGAAAATACAAAAAAATAACTAACCCAAATAAGTGGACCAAAAACCCAAACCCTAATTTCAGGATTTTCGGACTAAAAGCCACATATCTTCCCCATCCAGTGTCCGATTTAATCCTACTCACTTTTGAACTAATGTGCATTCAATTACCTTCAAAACAAGACCAAGTTCAAGTGAATCGGAGCTCGTATGTGAAAGTTGGGTTTTGGGCCTCTTTTGTACATTGTATATTTCGCGGTTTTTGACCTTGTATTTTATGTATATATTTTCTTAATCAATAAAAATCCAGAAAAAAATTATTATAATTAAGTGTCTTTTATTTATCTTTGATTTTTTCATGTTTTTCCGGATTTTGATCTTGGTTAAAAATGACATAAAAATTATAAAACCCAAAAATCAAGGTATTCTATGTACATAGGATACCCCAAAAATTCACTTTGTACAAATGATCGATTTTGATTTTGATGTCTTAATGAAAGTTGTAGATCTCATCGAGACGAGCAACTTTCGTGAAGAAACGTTTTCGATCCGAGGTCGTTTACTATTTTTTTTATCGAATTTACAAAATCTTTTAGTCTCGAATTTTCTGGTGCTGACACGTGGCAGCACCTGGTGCCGCCACGTGTCAGTCATTTTTGGCACTAATATATATTCGTTTTAATTAAAAAAAATAAAATAAAAGACCGAGCACGTGCAGCGCACGTGCCTCTCCTGCACGCGCACTGCACGTGCGCCTCTTCCTCTCGCCTTGTGTCGCCACGTGGCGCGACAGGCGCCCTCCGATCACGCGCGATCGGACGGCGCCTGCGCGTCGTCTTCCTCGCGCCCTCTTTCCCAAATTGCCGCCGCCACTATCCCCGCGATTTCGCCGCATCTCCCCCAATCTCACGATCTCCGCCGCATTCCGCCCATCTCCGATCGCCGCCTCTCCTCCCGCGATTCTCGCCAATCAGATCGCCAATCAAACCCTCTTCGATTCCATCCCCGATTCACCTTCCTTCGCCGGCGTAACCCCTTCTCCTATTTAACCTCCGCCGCCATCTCGTTGCTCCTCATCCGCCGATTACATCGCAAGGGTCACCGCGGCAGTGACAGCGCTCCATCGACTTCTTCGAGCGGCGAGATCCGAGGTCGTGTACCTCGTCGCAGCCTACGGCGAGGTCTTCTCCGCCGCGTCTGCTGCAGCTCCGACTGCCCAACGCCGTCGAGCCTCTTCAGGTATTCTCTCTCTCTCTCTCTCCACCTCTCTTCCTCTCTCTCTCTCTTCCGCTCTCGCTTTCTCTTTCGCCGAATACGCCTCGCCACCACCACCCGACAACCGCGCCATCAGCCGCCACCACCGACTCCTCCGTCGCCGCTGCTGCGCCCTCGACGCCCCACGGCCGTGTGTCGGCCACCACCGCCTGCTCCGCCCTTCCCTGATCGTCGACGCCGCTCCACGCCACCGCCTTCATCAGCCCGAGGCCCAGCTCCGCCTCGACGACTCCACCGCCGCACCAGGACCGTTCTTCTCCGACGACCACCTTCGCGCCGCCGCAACCGCCCTCTGGGTCGTGTGTCGGCCAGAGGGAGGTCGACGTCATCATCACCTCCGCTGCTCCGACCAACCGCAGCCTCACCTCAGCCGGCCTTCGCCATCGCCTTGGCCGGCTGGCCTCGGCCGCACCCTCCGTTACTCCACCAGGTCCACCAAGCCGCGCGGCCGGGCGCTTAGACCCGAGGTCCTCCCACGTGCGTGGCACGTGCGGAGGAAACGTCCTCTGCACGCCATCCAGGGGTCACGTGATCTGCACGTGACCCGCTGGGTTATTTACGGAAGACCCCCTGGATTTCCACTGATTCACGCAGCAACCCATCCATTCCAAGGGCACGTGCGCAGCACGTGCCCCCTTGGATATTTTGCAGTAGAGCCCCCCAGATTCTCGGTAATTACACAACCCCCCCAGTTGCATTTTCTATTTATATTATATTTGCATTTGTACCCCTGTGTTCCCCCTTAGTTTTGAACCTTTTCTCTACATTATTTTCTTAATCCAAAAATTGCATGATGTTTGTTAATTGATTCTCTACACTTTGACATATTGTGGTTATTTTTGTGACGGATGGTTAATTAATAAATAATTATTGTGTGAAAATTGGCGTATTTTACCCTTTTTCTGCTCTGAAATTGATAATTGACTAACCGTTGCTCTAAAAATTCTCAAAAAATCACATTTTGTAGAGTTAATTATTATTAACATTGTGCCCAAAAAGATTTGCATTTGCATGCATATTTTGTCCTGTAAAAATCATTTTGCATCTTTTAGTATTTAATTTTTAATAGGTATTAAACCCCACATTTTCGAGGATTAGGATTTTTCTGAGGTCCGTCACCTAGTGATAGATCTCAGATAATTTTGATTCTTGAAAATAAGTAGGTTTGATATTTATTAAAATTAAATATTAAAAAATTATTTTGTTTGCATTTAAAAATCCATAAAAATTCATATTGCATCCAAAAATTCCAAAAAAATTACAGTGCACCCATTTCATCATATTTTACATCTCGGCCAAGTTTCGTATTTTTCGGACATCATTTGAATGTAAATTACATTTTAGTCCCTAAAATAAGGCCAAATTTGCATTTTGCACCCTATATTGCATTGAAAATTCCAAAAAAAAGACCGCCTCGAAAACCGAACACGAACTTTGATAGACTTAATTCTAGGTTGTTCCTTTGCCTCCTTGTGATCGACCTTGGGACTTGCTCAAGTAAAATAAACATAAAACCATGAGATTAAAAATTGAATAACTTATTTGTGGTATTTTCTTGATCGTTTCTGATTGCCGCCTACAACGCACAACACAATAAAAACTACTTCTTAAAACCGACATTTTCGGATACGTCAGCCATAATCACATCATTAAGACTAATTAAGCATGATTAGTGCTAATTAACTGTCATTAGTGATATTTAAGCGTCATTAGCAAAAGTGGACACATGGAGAGGAAATCATGGGACACGTGTCGTTATATAGTCAGGACAAGTGTCAAAACCTCATTAGTGCCATGTGTCATTATCCTAAGACTAGCACATGTCATGGTATAGCCACCTTGCTTGGGCAACAACTTATCTCGTGGATAAGCCACACCTTGCTTGGGCAACAAGTTATCTCGTGGATAAGCCACACCTTGCTTGGGCAACAAGTTATATCATAGATAAGACAAACCTATTACTTGGGCAACAAGTTTTCTCACGATTTAGCCATGTACCATGCCATGTGTCTTCATACATGGATAAGAGACAACATGTGTCTTGTAGCCTCCCTTACATGTTGACACATGTCACACATGTAAAGGGGGTGGAGGCCTATAAATACCCATGACCCCCCATACTCCTCACTTCATCCCATGCCCATCTCTCCACCTTAGAGCCGCAAGGCCGCCGAGGTTGCGGGAGGAGCACGAGAGGAGCCACGGTGAAGCCCTGTCGGTGATCGAGAGCGTTTTTAAAGCCGTAACGAAGTTCTGTCCGCACCAAGCCGTAGTATTCAATCTAAGACGGCTATAGGGGGGTTTCACTAAAGAAGGTGATTCGAACTCAAGTTAGATAGTGTTCAGGTGAGGGATTCTCAAGCGCTATTTTAAAGCACTAGTCCTTAGCTTTTATGCATGTTTATGACAACAAGTATGAAATCGTGTTTTCTAGTGCTTTTACGAATGAATTTCAAGTGTCGTATACCAGATATGAAATCAAGTATTTAGAAAGTATTTCCAATGTCATTTCAAGTGCTTTATGTTGATAGCATGTTTTCGAGCATAAAGTTTGTTGTGGACCAGAAAGCATAAGTTTCACTACTTAGATTTGAGTCTTTATGTAAAGAATTATGTTTTGCACGGTTACTATGCATTATGAATCGGTTTTCAAGTCCTTAATTGTTTCCAGTTACAAGAATGTGCATGTTATGTCAAGATTGTGTTATGTTCTTGAATTAGTTGTTATGAGCTTGAAATAGCAAGTTTGCGGTTTATTAGTGGCAAGAAAAGAATCAGAATCAGAAGATAAGCACCACAGTAGCTCTTTTATACAAATCATGAACTAGTCATTAGATATGGTGATGTCATTAGATATGACCCTGAAACCGCCATTAGATATGACAAAACCATTAGATATGGTATCAAGAGGACTTTGGGTCCGCATTCTGTATACATATAGGCTTTGGGCCGTATGCAGGGTGTCTTTGGTCTTTGGGACCGTCTGCGTGTATGACTTAGCTTTGTTTCAGCGTTCATGAGTCAATAAATTAGCCACAGTGGTGATTAGTACAAACAGCTTGACAGTGATGATTATGTTTCAGTTTATCTGCTTTCGAAGTGATTGCAACGTTCAATTGCAAAACTAGCATGTTTTATATGTAATTTCTGCCATAAAGTCTCTTTCAAACTATTTCACAATATTCAGCATAAACTTTTGTCATGATGCTCATATCTATATGTAAAAACCTTGAGATCCTTTCACTGGGTCTAAGCTCATAAATGGGTTTAGACTCATCTCGTTATATTATATTATGTACATATCAGCAGAATCACGACTAGCAGGGGAAAGGACCGCTTATACACTAGAAGGAGGTGGCTTTTGGTTTTCGTTGTATTTTTTGTATTGTCTGTTGTTTTGTAAGGAGTTGTAATAGATAAAACTTGTTTAAGACACTTCTTTGAAATGTGAACTTGAAATACTTATGTTTGATGAGATTGCCACATGTGTACTTGAGGAAAAAGAAGCAGAAAGATCTCTGTCGCGGCACGTTCCGGTTAGCGGGACGGGTCGTGACAACTTGTGGTATCAGAGCAAAGGTTTTAGGACCTTGAGCAAGAATTATATTAGGAGTTGACCTATAAGTATTGGAAGATAATTTAGTTATTGATGTTATAGTCTTGAGGATGTCTAGAATCATTATTGGAGGATTTATGAAGGATCTAACTGAGGTTTTATTTTTATAGGAAACAATGGCAGCAGAGCAGCCACCTGTGACCACACAAGGCCCTAGTCATGAGAATGATAATAATAACAACGTGTACGACACATTGACCTTGATAGCTCAAACTCTAGGAGGCATGGCTGCACAGTCTGTTAAAAGACACGAATTTGAGCACCAGTTGCCATTTGAACATGTAAAGAAACTGGGAGGAGAACCATTTGTAGGAGACACTGATCCAAAGAAGGCAAGGGAATGGTTTAAGAATATGGAGAAAATATTTGCTCTAATGGACTGTACGGATGAACAGAAGTTGAAGTATACAATATTTTTACTGAAAGACAGCGTTGATGATTAGTGGACATCGGTGAAAATGAAATATCCAAACCCATCTCACATTACTTGGGAGATCTTTGAAAAAGAGTTCAATGAAAAATATTACCCAAGGGTTTATCAGGAGGAGAAACGTAGGGAATTCCTGTTCCTTACTCAAGGGAGCAATTTGTTTGATGAATATGAGAAGAAATTCACCGAACTTTCAAAGTTTACTGCTTCTCTGGTTGCAACCGAGGAAGAAAAATGTAGACGTCTAGAAGATGGTATGCATATTGACCTAAAGGAAATGGTATCGGCCACGGGATATACTGATTATGCAAAATTAGTGGAGGCTGCTCGTAGGGCTGAACGAGTGGTGATAGAAAGAAGAAAGTGCAATGATCACGGAAAGAAAAGGTTTGCAGATAGACCCCTATGGAGAGGAACTATGAACAAAGAACCTAGAATAGTTGGGAATTCAAGACAAGATAATAGGTCTGCTCTTAGAGTACAAGGAAGTCATACAAATAGATTTACAGTTAGGACTTCTGAAAACAGAACACTTTCTTTTCCACAATGTGCAAACTGTGGAAAGTTTCACCCGGGAAGTTGTCGCAAGGGGACCGCTGGGTGTTATCAATGTGGCGAGATAGGCCACATACATCAAAATTGTCCCGCACTTGTCCAAGGCCGTCAGGTTATGGGAAGACCAGCACAAAATGAAAATCGTGATATTGTTGTACGTCGTCCTCCACCTGCAAGGGAACAAAATAAAAACAATACACAGAAGAGATCAAACCAGAGAGAGGGAAAAGCTTTTGCTATGACCTTAGAGGAGGCCATATCCGCGGACGATGTTGTATTAGGTAGCACTATTATTTTTGGTAAAAGTGCACATACTCTTATTGATTTGGGTGCAAGTCATTCTTTTATTTCGCAAAGATTCTCCATATATGCTGATAAAGTAACAAGTACTCTCAAGCATGCTTTAGCAATTTCTTTACCTAAGGGAGAGCCAGAAATTATTAGGGATGTCCTCCGAAATTGTTTGGTAAAAATAGGAGAAAATTATATTGAAGTAGACCTGATTCCTATGGAGATAAGAGAATTTGATGCTATCATAGGAATGGATTGCTTGAGTACATATCATGCTCTTATAGACTGTCATAAGAAGCATGTTACTTTTAGAAAAGCAGGTGATGTCGAATTCACCTTTTATGGAGAAAGAAGGATATATCCTACCCATGTCAGCTCCTGTCTCTTAGCCTATAAGTTGATAAGGAAGGGATATTCCTCTTATGTTGCTTATGTGTTTAATACTAAGGCAGAAGAAATCAGTTTAGAAAATATTTCTCTGGTGAAGGAGATCCAGAAGTGTTTCCATATGAACTGCCAGGAGTTCCTCCTGATAGGGAAATTGAATTCACTATTGACCTCATTCCGGGTACCAATCCAATCGCCTTAGCGCCTTACAGAATGGCCCCAGCTGAACTTAAAGAACTCAAAACCCAATTGCAGGAGTTAACAGATAAGGGATTTATACAATCCAGTATGTCACCTTGGGGTGCTCCTGTTCTATTTGTCATGAAGAAAGATGGTTCCATGAGACTTTGTATAGATTACAGAAGACTAAACAGAGTGACTGTCCGCTATAACTATCCTCTGCCCAGAGTACATGACTTATTTGACCAATTGCAAGGGGCCTCTGTATTTTCCAAGATTGATTTGAGATCTGGCTATCATCAGTTAAAGATTAGAGGAGAAGATGTCCCTAAACTGCATTTCGAACCCGATATGGGTATTATGAATTCCTAGTAATGCCTTTTGGATTGACAAATGCCCCAGCTGCTTTTATGGACTTGATGAATAGGGTTTTCCGTCCATATCTGGACAAGTTCGTGATCGTATTTATTGATGAGATTCTAGTATATTCTAAAACAGAGGAAGAACATAGAAAACACTTGAGAATTGTACTTCAAACTCTGAAGGAACACCGATTATATGCAAAGTTTGATAAACGTGAGTTTTGGTTGAAGAAGGTTGCATTTCTAGGCCATGTCATATCTGGAGAAGGAATAGCGGTAGATCCATCAAAGATAGAAGCAATTCTTATATGGGAACGACCGATAAATGCATCAGAAATCTGAAGTTTCCTTGGATTAGCGGGGTATTATCGAAGATTTGTTGAAAACTTTTCTAGAATTGCCGCACCATTGACAAGATTAACTAGGAAGAATGTGAAGTATAGTTGGGACGAAGAACGCGAGAAGAGTTTTAAGGAACTCAAGAGTCGTCTCACCTCAGCACCTATACTTAGCCTTCCTTCAGGATAGGGTAATTTTGTAATCTATAGCGATGCCTCAAGACAAGGCCTGGGATGCGTCTTAATGCAGAATGATAAGGTGATTGCTTATGCTTCTAGACAGCTAAAGCAACATGTGTTAAATTACCCAACTCATGACCTTGAGTTAGCTGCTATAGTATTCGCCTTAAAGATCTGGAGACACTACCTATATGAAGAAACTTGTAAAATCTTTATGGATCATAAGAGATTGAAATATATTTTCTCTCAGAAAGAGTTGAATTTAAGGCAAAGAAGATGGTTAGAGCTAATCAAAGATTATGATTGTTCCATAGAATATCACCTGAGGAAAGCCAATGTCGTAGCTGATGCTCTCAGTAGAAAGACTAATGGTCAGCTATCTCACTTAAAAGGAGAATATTATTAGTTGAAAGAGTTACGTGCAAAGTTAACCATAAATAGCTCTGGAGCCTTATTAGTATCCTTACAAGTAAGACCCATATTATATGATAAAATTAAGGAAACACAAGTTCATGATTCTGAAATCATTAGAATGATTGAGAAGATTAAGGAAGGAGATGAAGCCGGGTATACAATAAATGGTCAAGGGGTCTTATTCTTTAAAGGAAGATTGTGTGTTCCAAGGAAATCTGATATAAAGAATGAGATTCTGGAAGAGGCACATAACTCCATGTATACTATGCATCCAGGAAGTACTAAGACGTATAGGACACTTAAGAGCTACTATTTGTGGTCTGGCATGAAGAGAGAGATTGCAGTATGTTTTTGGATGTCCTATATGCCAACAAACAAAACCAGAGCATTTGAGACCTGTGGGGACATTGCAGCCACTTCCAATACCAGAATGGAAATGGGAACACTCACTATAGATTTTGTTACAGGATTTCCAAGGACCCATCGAGGTCACGATGCAATATGGGTCATAGTAGACAGATTAACTAAGTCTGCACATTTCTTAGCCATTAACATGACATACAGTCTAGACCGCTTGGGAAAGATCTTTGTTAATGAGATAATTAGCCATCATGGGGCTCCTGTGTCAATTGTTTCTGATAGAGATCCACGATTTACTTCTAAGCTTTGGCCAAGCTTACATAAAGCTATGGGAACAAAGTTAGCATTTAGTACTGTTTTTCGTCCTCAAACAGATGGCCAATCAGAACGAACTATCCAGACTCTAGAAGACATGCTTAGAGCTTGTGCACTGAGCTTTAAAGAAAGCTGGGATGAACATCTCTCACTTATAGAGTTTGCATACAATAACAACTATCATGCTAGTATTGGGATGGCACCTTATGAAGCCTTGTATCGTAGACCATGCAGAACACCTATCTGTTGGAGTGAGGTTGGAGAACGAAAATTAGTTCAACCTGAACTAATACAAAGCACAATAGAAAAAGTTGAGGAAGTCAAGAGATGCTTGAAGGCAGCACAAAGCAGACAGAAAAGTTATGCAGATAAGCGAAGGAGAGACTTAGAATTTCAAGTGGGAGATCATGTATTTCTGAAAGTATCTCCATGGAAATGCCTAATCAGATTCGGGAAGAAAGGGAAACTAAGCCCAAGATACATTGGCCCTTACGAGATTATAGAGAGAATTGGAAGTGTGGACTATCGTCTTCGACTTCCATCTGAACTAGCAAGGTACATGATGTCTTTCATGTCTCCACACTTCGGAAGTTATTTCCAGATCCAACCCATATGATACAACCACAATATATTCAACTGAAGGAAGATCTGTCATACGAGGAGGTTCCTGTGGAAATTCTAGATATAAAGTACAAGAGCTTCGTACAAAGAAGATTCCATTAGTTAAAGTTTTATGGAGAAGTCACGCAATAGAAGAAGTCATGGGAATGAGAGGAAGAAATGAGATCTCAATATCCCCACTTATTTTCAAGCTAGCAAAGGTACTTCAATTTCGAGGACGAAATTTATTACAAGTAGGGGAGAACTGTAATACGCGTTTTGTACACTATACATTTGAATGTTATCAAGTGTTATTTCAAGGAAATATTGGATTGATAGTGTTCACACTTTACGGATACCATAGTCAATAGATTCGCCTTGATGCAATGATTTCATTGAAACTTGTTGTGTTTATATCAGAGACCATCTTGTATAAAAATAGACTTCAAAAGGTTCTCTGAATTGTGTAGCACATCAAAACATAGTACCACATCTAGTAATCTGGAATTTTGGTAGTACTTTAGAAGTAGTAGAAGCCACTACTAGCATAGTGCCGATAATGTTATAGATTTATACTCATTAGCCATAATCATATCATTAAGACTAATTAAGCATGATTAGTGCTAATTAACCGTCATTAGTGATATTTAAGCGTCATTAGCAAAAGTCGACACATGGAGAGGAAATCATGGGACACGTGTCGTTATATAGTCAAGACAAGTGTCAAAACCTCATTAGTGCCATGTGTCATTATCCTAAGACTAGCACGTGTCATGGTATAGCCACCTTGCTTGGGCAACAAGTTATCTCGTGGATAAGTCACACCTTGCTTAGGCAACAAGTTATCTCGTGGATAAGCCACACCTTACTTGGGAAACAAGTTATATCATGGATAAGACAAACCTATTACTTGGGCAACAAGTTTTCTCATGATTAAGCCATGTACCATGCCATGTGTCTTCATACATGGATAAGAGACAACATGTGTCTTGTAGCCTCCCTTACATGTTGACACATGTCACACATGTAAAGGGGGTGGAGGCCTATAAATACCCATGACCCCCATACTCCTCCTCACTTCATCCCACGCCCATCTCTCCACCTTAGAGCCGCAAGGCCGCCGAGGTTGCGGGAGGAGCACGAGTGGAACCACGGCGAAGCCCTGTCGGTGATCGAGAGCGTTTTTGAAGCCGTAACGAAGTTCTGTCCGCACCAAGCCGTAGTATTCAATCTAAGACGGCTATAGGGGGGTTTCACTAAAGAAGGTGATTCGAACTCAAGTTAGATAGCGTTCAGGTGAGGGATTCTCAAGCGCTATTTTAAAGCACTAGTCCTTAACTTTTATGCATGTTTATGACAACAAGTATGAAATCGTGTTTTCTAGAGCTTTTACGAAGGAATTTCAAGTGTTGTATACCAGATATGAAATCAGGTATTTAGAAAGTAGTTCCAATGTCATTTCAAGTGGTTTATGTTGATAGCATGTTTTCGAGCATAAAATTCCTTGTGGACCAGAAAGCATAAGTTTCACTACTTAGATTTGAGTCTTTATGTAAAGAATTATGTTTTGCACGGTTACTATGCATTATGAATCGGTTTTCAAGTCCTTAATATTTTCCAGTTACAAGAATGTGCATGCTATGTCAAGATTGTCTTATGTTCTTGAATTAGCTGTTATGAGCTTGAAATAGCAAGTTTACGGTTTATTAGTGGCAAGAAAAGAATCAGAATCAGAAGATAAGCACCACAGTAGCTCTTTTATACAAATCATGAACTAGCCATTAGATATGGTGATGTCATTAGATATGACCCTGAAACCGCCACTAGATATGGCAAAACCATTAGATATGGTATCAAGAGGACTTTGGGT
Organism: Ottelia alismoides; assembly: GCA_037367405.1. Classification (NCBI taxonomy): domain Eukaryota; kingdom Viridiplantae; phylum Streptophyta; class Magnoliopsida; order Alismatales; family Hydrocharitaceae; genus Ottelia; species Ottelia alismoides. Next base: position 345,387 of record JAZKJV010000601.1, read on the forward strand.
CCGCATTCTGTATACATATAGGCTTTGGGCCATATGCAGGGTGTTTTTGGTCTTTGGGACCATCTGCGCGTATGACTTAGCTTTGTTTCAGCGTTCATGAGTCAATAAATTAGCCACAGTGGTGATTAGTACAAACAGCTTTATAGTGATGATTATGTTTCAGTTTATCTGCTTTCGAAGTGATTTCAGCGTTCAATTGCAAAACTAGCATGTTTTATATGTAATTTCTGTCATAAAGTCTCTTTCAAGCTATTTCACAGTATTCAGCATAAACTTTTGTCATGATGCTCATATTTCAGATTTTAGCTATGTGTAAAAAGCTTGAGATCCTTTCACTGGGTCTAAGCTCATAAATGGGTTTAGACTCATCCCCTTATTATATTATGTACAGATCAGCAGAATCACGACTAGCAGGGAAAGGACCGCTTATACACTAGAAGGAGGTGGCTTTTGGTTTTCGTTGTGTTTTTTTTGTACTGTCTGTTGTTTTGCAAGGAGTTGTAATAGATAGAACTTGTTTAAGACACTTCTTTGAAATGTAAACTTGAAATACTTATGTTTGATGAGATTGCCACATGTGTACTCGAGGAAAAAGAAGCAGAAAGATCTCTGTCGCGGCACGTCCGGTTAGCGGGACGGGTCCTGACACTATGTGAATCAAAATCACAAATCGGACGAACATGGCGCTGACGACGCTTTCTCCATTAATATGAATTAGAATCATGAGTTGTTTTTATAATTTGCGTAATTATATAAACCTCCCGCACTGTGGTAAACTAAAAATCAAGGAATTTGCAACTAAAGAGGTGTCTTACATGGTCTCTTTCCCGCCAAGCACTCCCAACTACTTAAACTACCACCATTAATCTACACCATCACCACCAATAACGCCCACATAACACCACCATCCATAACTACGCCCTCGCAAAGGATACCGTTCCTCCCTGCCTCTCCCTTCTCAGCCGGCGCCATTGCTGGCACCCCCACCTCAGCCGGGGCCAACGCCGGCTGTGGGGCAATGCCGACTAATGCCCTATCCTTTGGGACCCGAATATCGACCTTCTGCCCAAGCGCACAATGTCCCGGGAAGCCACATACGAAGAAAGTGTGGCCCCTCCTCCTCACGGACACTGTGTCGTTGCCCGATGTGTAGACCGTGATTGGGGCCGAGGCATTGCACGTCCTATAGTCTTGCTTGGTGACCTCTAGCACATTGTGGAACTGCTTGTTGTAGACGAACACTGCAAAGCAAGAAAGCAGTTACTTCCATCAAAGACTCAGGAAAATGCAGACCAGAGCAACGGAAAATAGCTGAAGTGCCATGAAGGATTGTATTAATACGAGAACTTTGAAGCAGTGGTTTAAAACAAACTTACTTGACGAATAATTTGAACTACGCGGAAAAAAACATCTATATTAAAGCAGACAATGCCAGGCGAGCTTAATAAATGGCAATAATTGCTGTTACCCACACCTTGAAAAATAGATAAACAAACAACACACTCGATCGTGGCACAATGATCACTCATCTGCTCTGTCTTCGGCATTACACCGGAGGCCTGACTTGCTTTTTGAGGATCGCAGCTTTCCAATGATGAAAAAGATGGCAACTTCAAACAATAAGTAGAATAAACCAGGAAAAGGAAAATGAGGAAAAGAAAACAACTGAAATGCACCATGACTTTTAAACTGCGCGGTAAATGCTAACATGCTAAATTGAACTCCTAACAGTTCGAAAATTGGTATGCTGATCTACTCACAAAGGGTGTCAGCAACATGGAAGTCCTTGGAAGAGGCCCATGCCGTGTAGTTGATGTTGCCGATGATGGTCCAGCCGGAGGAATCTCCAACTCTGTAAACCTCAGCGGAGGAGAGATCAGTTGCCTCTCTCCCTGTTCGTTTGGGGTATAATGAGGAATGGAATAAAGGGAATAAGCTCTCAACACGCTTCCCGTGGTACGACTATTCCCCATTATTTCATCTTATTTCTGTCTTATTCTTATCTTTATCCCACCTTACCTACCTTTATTTCACCTTATTCTTATCCTCCAACGGAGAATAGACCATTATTCCTCTTATTCCCCATCCTTATTCTTATTTATTCTCCTACCGAATGGGCCTTCACTGGAAAGGTGGTGCTTCCCATCTGTTCAGGGCAGGGAGAGTGGGGGTGTTCGTGTGGGAGGGAGAGGGCCGGTTTTCTTGTTGTGGTGAACATTTAGCTGCTTACGACGGTCGAGAGAGAACTGGAAGTGTGACAAGTGGGTGCGGGTGGGACAGCTTTTCTGCATGAGGCGGTGTGTAAATTAGGGGAGGACCGAGGTTTAAATTGATTTTTTTCACTCTGCTATTGAACAGCTGCCGTGTTTCTTATTTGGGAAAATGGCATGTGGTTAACTTGATCCAGATATATTGATGATACATCCACCAAAAGTGAGAAATTTTCGGAGATGAAGATTGTGTTGGCTTCATTGGATAGATTGTTTTCTTTGTGGTATCGTAACCTTTATACATGAAATTGGTAGTCTTAATATGAAAAAGAAAAATCAAATTATAATTGAAGAAGGAAATCGATTATCTTTAAGGAATAGGTATCATCTCTCCTATTCCCATGGAAAGTAGGATTTCATACTTTGTCATTTTCCCATTCATACTTCGTTATTTTTCCATCTCCATAGTTTCCCCTCTCACATTGAAGGTTTTCCACATTCAAAATTCTCCTTGTATATGTGCTTGATTTTTTTGTGGAATTTTTATGAGTAGTTGTAGTTGATAAATCGCACATGATCCGCTTATCAACTTTGGTATTTTTCTGCAATTATATATATATGGGGATCTGTTTTGAACAACTAGTAATCGAGCCGATATGGTTGATAAGATGGAGTATAATACTAGCACGATGATTAACCTGAATGGGATCAATTACAACTTATAGAAAAACAAGATGAAAGACTTACTATTTGCAAAGGCCATGCATCTTCGAGTTTTTGCCACTTAGAAACTTGAATCCAAGAGTGATAAAAAGCATGAGATTTTGAGCATAAACAAGTATGCCGATTTATTCGGTAGAATGTGTATGAGAATGTGTACAATCACATTCAAAACAAGACATATGTGCGTAGACTGAGGTCAAAATTGGAGAACTTGTATACTTACAAGACATGGAACAAAAAGTTATTTCTACGCAAGACATTGATGCAATTGAACTCAAGGATGGAACTTCTGTTTATGACCATTTAAATGAATTTCAAGGAATTACCAATCGACTTTTCAGCATGGGAATAAAATTCCAAGATGAAAATTTAGGTCTGCTGCTACTCGCTACTTTTCCAAATATTTAGGACAGTTCAAATCTCTCTCACAAACTCCGCATCTAACATAGTTGTTTTCTTGGAGACCGTCAAGACTGGTTCTTTAAATGAAGAGATGAGAATAAAATCTCAAGCTTCTTCATCACTGTCGGAAGTTTTGCTCATAGAAAATAGAGAGAGAACCAAATTCAAGAATGTTAAATGAAGAAATCCAAGAGGAAACAAGTCAAGACCCAAATACAACGATTTGGAGTGTCATCACTGTGAGAAAAAAGACTACAACAAGAAATACTGCTACCAAGCTAAAAGAGAGAAAAGAGAGGGGAAGCACGAGAAGAACGATAAAAGATAAAAATGTTGTTATCATTGTTGTTGAGCGTGATTTGCTCATAGTATTTGATCATGTAGCTTAAAGGAACAAGTGCAGCAATAATCTTTACGTTATGCATGAATTAGTTTTCAAGTTTGTAGTGAATGCAACTCATGATGACCGCTCAATTGAGTTATGACATAGGAGGCTCATGTGATGCCCTCATCCCCCTCTAGGATCCGGGTACTCGAAAAAGAGAGAAAAGAGAGGGGAAGTAAGAAAAGAATGATAAAGATGAAAATGTTGTTGTCATTGTTGTTGAGCATGATTTGCTCACAGTGTTTGATACGGATATGGTGAACGTCACAAGAGATGATACATGTTGGCTCATCAACAGTGGTTCAACTCTTCATATAACTTGCAGTAGGGAGTTTTTCACATCTTACGCTTCTAATAATTTTGAAAAATTTATAATGGGCATGGTTCCTTGTCCAAAGTTATTGAAAAGGGTGAAGTTAATTTGCATAATGCTATCATAGTTCTTTTGAAGCTAGAAGATGCGAGGCATGCTCTTGATATTGAAGGATATGGTTAGATCCTCAAGCGCTTCACATAAGCGTGAGCGTCGTATCGGATACGACGAAGAACGACTAGTCGGACCAGTTGTTCTAGGCAGCGGAAAATAAAAAATTTTCATGCGACGAAACCACATTATCCAAAAGCACTTCTCGGATCGTTTCGTCTAAACCACAAACAAGTAATAGGATGACCTCTTGAAGCGTGGTTGCGATCGAGTCTCTAAATGAAGAGACCTCTTGTCTCAAGTCCGATCCAACGGAGGAGACGCTTGCGAGCGCGGGGACGAACTGCGTGCTTCTCGCAATCCATGTTGATGATCCAAGTGGTAGGATTACCTGATCTCGACACACGAGATCCGACGTCTTCTTCACGAGCGAGGCACACCGAAGGAGACAGAGATCCACAAGCAAACAATCGGGCAGCATAATGACGACACTGCGGCGATGAAGAACCTCTCTAGGGCATCCATGGTGGACGGCCATGAGTGGGAGAGAGAGAGAGGGTTGAGGTGTAGAGAGAAAGAGAGAGAGAGAGAGAGAGAGAGAGAGAGAGAGAGAGAGATGTTCTCTTATATGTAAAGAAGAGCAAAGGGGTGCCTCTCCTTTATAACATTTTGGGATCCATGGATCTCAATCCATGGGACAACACAAATCCAATGGCTCTCATTGATTGTGTTTCTTTTAATGGTTAAGATTAGTGTTGGTAAAACCAACAACAATAAATTTAATTTAGATTAAATATATGTTGATAAATCAACACAATTTAATCACAAAATTAAATCAACAAATATGGAGATAATGGGAAAGAGAGAATGCCTCCTTCCATATACATGGAGTGGACAGCCTCCTTTTCCTAATAAGAATAGGTCGCCGTCCCTCCTATGGAAGGAGTATCTCCAAATGTAATCTCCCTTGATTACATATTTTATATATCTCTAATTTATTACAATAACAATTGTTGTAAATTATTCTACAAAAATAATTCATAATTATTTTGTGAATATTGCAATCTTGCCATAGGAAATTTGTGAATCACATTCACAACCCAAAATAAAATGTAAATTACACTTTCAATTTAATTTCCAATGTGAATTTAATTCACATTAACATTTAATTAACAAATGTAAATTATAAATAGCTCTCTCTTATATATTATAAATCACATTTATAATATATATGACTAATATGGATAGTGCTATCCACATTATTCATATCCATGATAATTAAATCACATTTAACCATCTTGGATCTCTATTCTCATGTGCCCAAATGATATGAATCACATTCACATTTTTTATCTTTGATAATCAAATCACAATTAATTATCTAAGATAGATCTCTTAATATGAATCGAATTCATATTAATCGTGATAATTAAATCACATTTAATTATCCATTTTCTCAATGCTCGGATACTTATATCAACAATGAAATTATCCTGAACCCTTTCAAGGATAATGCGCTTTCTCCGCAAATACTTGGAGATAAGGACAAGGCGATTGTATTGTTTCACATATAGTGACTTGGATGCTGAGATCATATCTCAAATCCAGATCGCGGGCCTCCCATAGATACTTGATTAAACCAAGACCGTAAATCTAATCTTATCATTGCATCTGAATCACATTCATATCAATGTCCATCATTTGGACCAAGATCAGATTACTTCTCTACTAAGAGGAGTCACTAAAATCCAGACCCGTTTCATCACTCCCTAGGAATGGAAGCATCATGGTTATACAATCGTTTATGATCACATCACCCTCAGGTATTCCCATTACCTATACATCCTGCATTCTGGAAGACTCAGAATAAACCCGAAGTATTGGATCAACTTTATACTGTCTACTTCATGGTTTTATCAGTAATTTTCTCATTCGATCATTGGGGGTCGGTATCGATCATATACTTTCCAAAAGCATACATCATACCTAGGTCTTGATCATATACTTTCCATAAGTATATATCAAACCTACAAATTCAGTCAAGCTTCCAAAGCGAGACGACCGTGCGCACGGAATTTGATTCTTCCCAATATCTCATGAGTGAGCTCATGTCTTCCGGTTCAGTAGCTGAACATGTATGATCCCTTTGAGAGATCGTATTACTCATATGCCCTCATATGCACATCAGTGCGCCGGTGTATAGACCTTGGTTAGGTCATCAACCTATTGGTCTACCAAATGTACATACTCAAACATATATAACACATCTGTCTCCGGTCAGAGGATGCATGCCTGTATCGTGACAACATACTATAGAACTTTGGTTATCTCGATCTCGTTAAGTCAACTCTTTGACCTAACTAATCTGACACCTCCGAATCTCTATCCCTATGCAGAAGACCTGCATCAAGAGGTCGGTCACATATCATCCTTTAGAGACAAGGATTGTCATCTCCTACTCAGGCTGGAGATCATCTCTTAACAATAATTTGACGGTGCTTAATGAGTCCTCAATCTAACTCTTTAGATATTCATCCAAGCACCAACCTCTATGATTGAATAGTTGAATCAACAGCTGTATTATTATTAAGATGGCCATGGTACATAACCCTAATTGTTTTAAGGGACCTATTATGCAAACTATTTATTCTTCATTTCAGATCAAGGAATGATATTTGCAATAACATTTATTGCATAATAGCTCGCCATGGGCTCGCATGTCCAACAATCTCCCACTGGCCCAAAGAGCCATTAATGGGCTAATCATTTAAACCCGTACTTATGTGACAATCATAGGCTATTTAGAAAATAGCTAGGTAAGCTGATCAGTCACTCTGTTCCCGCGAGACTACGCCAAGTCCTTTTACGGCACTTGCATATCCTCAGTAACAGTGCCCGCATCTAATGCGAATGTTGCATCTTATGCAACCAATACTCAATCTTGTTAATTATAGTGTCCTTGACACTACAGCTTAACAATTATCATAACCAGTATTTCCATAATCCTTATCAGAATACCCATATTCATGGAGATCACTATCTCTTAAGGTATCCACAGTTAAGACCTTTTAGATCTCTATCTATAAAGTCTTAAGTTTTTGAAGATAAGACTTTGAGATCACTTTCTCAAAAATCTTGTCCTCTATGAAGATATTGTTATTACTGCAATCAAGTGTTTTCTCTCCATAGTAGGATTAGCAATACTTTTCTACTCCTACTGCATGGCAGACATCTAGTTTTTATATACATCTAGCATAGACTCAGCTTCTCGTAACTTATGCACAAGTGCATGTAGTTCTAGCATTCACTTTCTCAACTCTTTGAGGTGCTATCCCTTTAGATAGGTCAGTACCATATCTTAAGGGATGGAAGCCTTTCTTGGAATTTCTAAGAATAGAATATGTCCAAGGTGTACTACAAATGTGACAGTCCCAATATCCTCTACTCTTTGCTTCTCAACAACTTCAGAACTAAGATCTAAGAGGTATCTTTGAAATCATATTTCAAGATATGGAACAACCAGATTATAAAACACTTATTATTATCCTTATATCATTTAAATGATTTGGATATCATGTACATTTAACACGATGAACACAAAGGCACTCCCACTAAGCTTCACATGGCTCATCAAGATTTTATCTAAAATCATAACATTTATAATTTCATCAAATCTTATGGTCCAACTTCATGAATCTTATTTTTTTGAGTCCACAGATGGATTCCTTAGCTTGCACACCTTGCTTTCCTCAACCATGAAGCCCTGTGGCTACTTCATATGAATATCCTCATAGAGGTATTCATAGAGGAATGCAATCTTGACATACATCTCTTGAAGATCCATTTTAGCTTTATGGGTCTTACCCATATAGGTGGATCCTCGAGGGTCCATATACAACACTTGTATATGAAGTCTCCATCAGACTTTTATTGCTAACATCCATCTATCCATGCTATGATCTTCAGAAGCTTCATCACATGAAGTTCGATCATTGTCAGATTTCTCTAACACATGGAATCCATCCTCAAACTCATTTGAAGAGGTATTAGTGTTTCATCTTTAATTATCCTTTTAGTTTCCAATTTCAGGAGCCTCGTTATCTTTTTAAGATTAAATGAGTTCCTACACTTCATTTTCATCTTGATTCTCAAGAGTCTCAACCTGTAAGAATCACATTCTCAGGGATAAGATATTTTAAGATCTCATGGTCATAAAGTAGGTATCCAATACCATCCTTTATTTTCCTAATGAAGCAACACTCTTAAGTGCTAGATTCCAGCTTGCATGCATGGAACCATATTAAGGATATATATTGTAGTCTCTACTACATATATACTTGGATACTAAGAGGAAATTATGCAAAAATTCATCATTGATCAAATCATGTCACGCATGATCCAATTGTATCTCTCTACAACTCTATTGAGTTTAGGTTCATTAGGAGGAGTGATATAGGAATGATATTATTTTCTCCATAAGGTATATTATGAATTCATCTAATATGTACTGATTACCTAGATTAGACCAAATTCATTCCTATCTCCCTTCAGACTTTGGTTCCAAACTAAAATTATGAAATCTTTGAACATTTCAAAGGTTTCTAGTGGTGAAGGGAAGAAATCTTATATAACCAATAATCATTAATAGATATCACATATCCATAATGTTTATTCTGATATATATGATCTACATACATCAATATGTATTAGATCTTGAATACCTTGACATCTTATACCTTTCTCTAAGAAGGGTGTATTGGACATTTTACTTTGAATACAATATTCATAAGTATGTAAGTTTTGAAATTTTAGACATTCTAAAGTTTCATCTCTTACTAGTCTATTGATCAAATCAATAGACAAATGTCCAAGGCTTGATGCTAGATCATTGTCAAATGATCTTCATCCTCCTATTGATCTTGAGGTTTTAATTTCAATATTAGAAATCTCAATGAATCATTCATTGATTTTCTAATATAGTAGAGCCCACTAGATGTCAGACTACTATCTGAAATGTATCCATCATAACTCTTTATGATAGGTTTATTTCAGAATTCATGTTTATTTCCAACACTTGAAAATAAACTATAATTGTATTCTAATATCCTGGTCATAGAGACATTCTCTAAGACTAAGGGCTCTCCCACTGAAATTAACAAGTCTATCAATCCAACAGAGATTGTTGCAAAAATTGCATCAATATCCATGTGGATAACTATAAACCTTAAGATCAATTTTTTTCAGTCTTCTAAAACATATGCAACCGATTGCAAGTGTTGTTAGAAGATTGAGATACAATTTTAAGACTTTATCTTATTCAATAAGCAAGTCAATATCAATGATTTATGTAGATTATTCTGATGCTCCATCCGAGTCCTTCTCTAAGGATTCTAGACAGACTTGATAGTCATACTATCAACACATCAAGTTATTGCAGTATTGCCATTCATCCAACTCTTCGAATGACATGTGGAAGTCATCGATGTACAATCAACTCTTTGACTATACTTCTTACTTGGATCCAACCCATGCTTCCACTGTGCTCCCTTTATCTCTAAATAACCATTGCTCAAGACTAAGGATCCCTTATGTTAAATTCAAAAGAATTCAATGTAAGAGCATTTCAACAATTATACATGCTTCATTAAGTTCATATAATATGAATATTATGAAGCTTAATGAATGACTAGAGTATAGATAGTAGAACGATGACACTCATCGTATCTACATCCATCTAAACTCTATAAATATTGGTTCAGGTAGGTATTCAAACAATTTGAATACATCATCTCTTATAGAGCTATCGTGATGCAGCGAACAATGTCATTCATGATAAATGTCAAGAGCACATATGTATGCCAGAACATCTTCTTAAAACTTTATAAGGATTATTTGACAATTGCGATCATTATCGACATGTCACTTCCAAAGTACATTCGATAAGATATCAAGACTATAGAGACATACAAGCCCTAGGGTTGTAGCCCTATAATCTATTTAATTGTCATTCCTCATTAGTATGAGGAGACTTGCATATTGCAACCACGTACAGTATGTGTCCAATGCAAGTACAATATCTGGATCATGAGTCCAATCCATGATATTTTACTGGTTATTACTGAGTATAACACTGAGTGGGTTTAATGAAGGATTATCTGAAATAAGAAGTTTGCATAAGTGTATATATTTATATACATATTTTACTTTGATTTAGGAATTTTTATATCAAAGTTGTCTTGCCTTGTCAACACTGATAGTTCATTTCCTTAATCACTTTCAATGTAAGAGATATACTTACCATTATATCTCAGCAAGATTTGGGATCTCCTTCCTTATCTTTGTTACATCCCAATAATATGAGAGTCTGCAACTCGGATAAAAAGAAGTGGGAACACATTCCGCCTTGCAAGTCCAACTTGCATCTCCCAATTCGGTCTTTAACACCTGGGCCTACCACCCCTAAGGCGATGTTGACCTGTCATTAATTGAACCAACCGTCAACAAGAATACAACTCGCTATGCGCAATCCAATATCGCCCCAATAATATGAGGATCCGATATTGGGGTCACTATGCATACGTTCTTACTATTTCGAGAAGCGAAGAGCCCGATCTAGATGCGCTTGCATACATGAGCTGTCACTTCGGACATGCGTCTCCTGCATACAATCCCTGGACGACGGAACACTCCACCTTGATGGGAGACCATGGATGTCACGTATGTGATCCTCCATATCATATTCAAATTCTAATTAATCATTATGAATCATATTCATTATGATTAATTCTTCCTAGGGAAATAACATCTCTTTTTATAATAGAGTGTTTTAATTTGAATTGGAATCCAATTAATCTAATCATATTAAATTAATGATCCAATTAATATCCAACAAACATTTTTAATTGTTACTTGAATTATGGTATTATCTCAAATACGTATTATTTCGAATTTTAATAATTAAAAATACATCATGATTTCTTAAGCATTATACTAACCCTACCCACTGTCATGGCCAATACCGACGAGAGTGGGACGGACCATATACATTGCAACCCGGTGCCTCAATGCTCTTCGACTAGACCATATCCACCTCGGGAAAGGATAATGCAAAATAGATCACTTTGTACTTGAGATGATCATCAGTTATTCAACCGAAATTATACCATATAATAATAATCAAAATAATTTTGATTAACATTATAATGAGATTTGCTAAACAAATCCCAAATCCTATTCAAGCAACATGTTTGTTGGAATGTAGATCATGTAACCAATTAGTGATCTAGATCACATCTAATCAAATATTGGTTAAGGCAATGTCATTTAAAGAAATAATTATAATCAAATATTTCACAAATATTTATGCATAATTATTCTAGGAAATTAAACAATTTATTTTCACTAATTGATTAAATGACAATCACTAGGTTCTTGATTAGGAAAGTATTTCCAGCAGTGACCCTCACTTACTAAAAATAGCATATCTCAATCAATTCAAATCCAAATTAAGCAAAGTAAGTTTCTAAAGTTCGTTAATTTGATTTACAACAGAACCTAAGTGGTTTGCACACATTTCAAGGCGTATCAAATCCTCAATTAACTCTTTAATTACGTTGAGATTCGCAGTCCCCGAAACTGTGGATACATGTTCACTAAAATGAGCATATCTTGAGCAAACGGAATCGAAATTACGTAAACTAAGATCCTACGGTTTCCTTATTTAATGGGAAACAAAATCAATTATTATTTTAGTGTTTAAACAATTTAAACAGTGTCGAAAATAATATCAAAACAGACATGCGAAAATGAAATGCAAGAAAAAACTTTCGCAAACTCTAATGAACCCAAGTCGTCCTCGGTTAATGGATAGTATCCAAGAACACCGACCTAAGACTCTGATATCACTTGAAGGATATGGTTAGATCCTCAAGCGCATCACGGAAGCATGAGCGTCGTATCGGATATGACGAAGAATGACTAATTGGACCAGTTGTTCTAGGCAGCGGAAATTAAAAAATTTTCATGCGACGAAACTACATGATCCAAAAACACTTCTCGGATCGTTTTGTCTAAACAACAAACAAATAATAGGATTACCTCTTGAAGCATGGTTGAGACCGAATCTCTAAACGAAGAGACCTCCTGTCTCAAGTCTGATCCTACGGAGGAGATGTTTGAGAGCGCGAGGATGAACCGCGTGCTTCTCGCAATCGATGTTGATGATCCAAGCGGTAGGATCTCCTGATCTCGACACACGAGATCCGACGTCTTCTTCACGAGTGAGGCGCACCGAAGGAGACGGAGATCCACAAGCAAACCATTGGGCAGCATAACGACGACGCTGCGGCGATGAAGAACCTCTCTAGGGCATCCATGGTGGACGGCCATGAGAGGGAGAGAGAGGGCTGACGTGTAGAGGGAAAGAGAGAGAGAGATGTTCTCTTATGTGTAAAGAAGAGCAAAGGGGTCCCTCTCCTTTTTTAACATTTTGGGATCCATGGATCTCAATCCATGAGACAACACAAATCCAATGGCTCTCATTGATTGTGTTTCTTTTAATTGCTAAGATTTGTGTTGGTAAAACCAACAACAAATAATTTAATTTAGATTAAATATATGTTGATAAATCAACATAATTGAATCACAAAATTAAATCAACAAATATGGAGATAATGGAAAAGAGAGAATGCCTCCTTCCGTATACATGGAGTGGACGGCCTCCCTTTCCTAATAGGAATAGGTGGCCGTCCCTCCAATGGAAGGAGTATCTCCAAATGTGATCTTCCTTGATTACATATTCCATATATCTCCAATTTATTACAACAACAATTGTTGTAAATTATTCTACAAAAATAATTCATAATTATTTTATTATTGCAATCTTGCCATTGGAAATTTGTGAATCACATTCACAACCCAAAATAAAATGTAAATTACGTTTTCAATTTAATATCCAATGTGAATCCAATTAACATTAACATTTAATTAACAAATGTAAATTACGAATAGCTCTCACTTATATATTAAAATCACATTTATAATATATATGACTAATATGGATATTGCTATCCACATTATTCATATCCATGATAATTAAATCACATTTAACCATCTTGGATCTCTATTCTCATGTGCCCAAATAATATGAATCACATTCACATTTTTTTTATCTTTGATAATCAAATCACATTTAATTATCTAAGATAGATCTCTTAATATGAATCGAATTCATATTAATCATAATAATTAAATCATATTTAATTATCCATTTTCTCAATGCCCGGATACTTATATCAACAATGAAATTATCCTGAACCCTTTCAAGGATAATGCGCTTTCTCCGCGAATACTTGGAGATAAGGACAGGGCGATTGTATTGTTCCACGTATAGTGACTTGGATGTTGAGATCATATTTCAAATCCAGATCGCAGACCTCCCATAGATGCTTGATTAAATCAAGACCGTAAATCTAATCTTCTCATTGCATCTGAATCACATTCAGATCAATGTCCATCATTTGGACCAAGATCATATTACTTCTCTAATGAGAGGAGTCACTAAAATCCAGACCCATTTCATTACTCCCTAGGAATGGAAGCGTCATGGTTATACAATCGTTTATGATCACATCACCCTCAGTTATTCCCAATACCTGTACATCCTGCATACTGGAAGACTCAGAATAAACCCGAAGTATTGGATCAACTTTATATTGTCTACTTCATGGTTTTATCAGTAAATTTCTCATTCGATCATTGGGAGTCGGTATCGATCATATATTTTCCAAAAGCATATATCATACCTAGGTCTTGATCATATACTTTTCAAAAGTATATATCAAACCTACAAATTCAGTCAAGCTTCCAAAGCGAGACGACCGTGCACACAGAATTTGATTCTTCTTAATATATCATGAGTGAGCTCATGTCTTCCGCTTCAGTAACTTAACCTGTATGATCCCTTTGAGAGATCGTATTACTCATATGCCCATATTTGCACACCAGCTGGCCGGCATATAGACCTTGGTTAGGTCATCAACCTATTGGTCTACCAAATGTACATACTCAAACATATAGTAACACATCTGTCTCCGATCAGAGGATGCATGTCTGTATCATGACAACATATGATATAGGACTTTGGTTATCTCGATCTCGTTAAGTCAACTCTTTGACCTAACTAATCTAACACCTCCGAATCTCTATTCCTATGTAGAGGACCTGCATCAAGAGGTCCGTCAGATATCAGCCTTTAGAGACAAGGATTGCCATCTCCTACTCAGGCTGGAGATCATCTCTTAACAATCATTTGATGGTGCTTGATGAGTCCTCAGTCTAACTCTTTAGATATTCATCTAAGCACCAACCTTTATGATTCAATAGTTGAATCAACAACTGTATGATTATTAAGATGGCCATGGTACATAACCCTAATTGTACTAAGGGACCTGTTATGCAAATTATTTATTCTTCATTTCAGATCATGGAATGATATTTGCAATAACATTTATTGCATAATGGCTCGTCGTGGGCTCGCATGTCCAACAGATATGCCTCTGAACTTTATATCCACAGGAAAGTCTGATGACGAAGTTTATTACAACACATTTGATGGAATACAATGGAAGCTTGTTAAGGGTACTTCCCCTGTAGCTTAAGGGAACAAGTGCAACAATAATCTTATGTTATGCAGGCATCGGTTTTCAAGTTTTTAGTGAATGCAATTCATGATGACTACTCAATTGAGTTATGACATAGGAGACTCATGTGACGCCCTCGTCCTCCTCTAGGATCCGGATACTCAGCAAACCAATCCATTCGAATACATTCCACATTCGAATATTTAGCATTCACAAAAGCAGGAGAAAATAGCAACATGCATTGGAATTTAAAATTTTCCCTTACTTTACATTCAACATGTTCACAACAACAACTTGTATCTCCATTCATTTATTTCATACACCAATTTCCATTACATTTCACTGTGCATTTTCAGATCCATAAAAATATACATGTAAGCATAAATATAGATGTCCAAATTTATACATTACATGCCATGTCTCTAAAAAAATAAGTATAGAAAATAATAAAAGAACTACCAACCATTGTACCACAAAAAGGATGAAGCTGCACAAAAACTGGTGCCTCCAACTACTCACTGCTGCGAACCTGCAGATCCACACGTAGGTACATTATGAGAAAAGTTGCACAATACGATATGAGCAACTATATAACAACAAGCAAGATATAATTTAAATGTGTGCAAAAGAACAACTGGTTAACTGATCTCACAAAGATTTACATATTTTTATTATAGTTTGATCTAGAATTGATATAAGTAACCAAGCTTCGTGGATAGTCTTTGGTCTTGGTCTTGATGAGACCTCACACTATGATTCTAAGGCAAAGAGGATGCCTTAGGGTTAGGGTGCCTGCGTAGGCATGCAATATGGTATAATGCATCCTAACAAAGTTTCCTATACATCAACTTAGTTCTACTTCACGAATGTACTTCCGAATCACAATTTAGATTCCAACCTGCGAATCATCGCTACTAACCCAATCCTCCTTATGCAAAGAGAATTATATCTCATCCCAACTTCATTAAATCGATTTCTTCCTAGAACTCCCCTCTTAACACTCCCACCCAGAATAGTAATCAATATGGCCCACGCTAGCCAGTACACAAGTATTAACTTTAAGCGAACAAGCGAAATATTAGGCCACCAACCATGAATGCTTGTCCCGCGCTCGATCACTAGGCTAAAGCATGCAAGTGCTGAGGTCAAAATCGTCAGATTAGCATCTTGGTGTACCAAGCAACATGTTCCCCAACCATCGTAGCAACAATATTAGTTGCGATCGCGATCATCTAGGCTTCTACATGAGGTCCCAAAGGTGCATGCCCCTCCCTTGGCGGCAGCTACTCCTCTACTCACAAGTCAAGAAAAACTTGATGTATGTTCCTCTCTTCTATTGGATATTTGATATAAACCAATAATATTGGTCCCAATTTTCAAGATATATGAGTAGCTCATGTTAGAACTATTAAATGAATTAAGTTAAGAGGTCGCATAAAACAGGAAGGATAGATGATAAACAAGATTATGGATTTATTGTACCCTTTCAGATATGAATCTATACCTATGGCACATTACTCGTGGTTTGCTTCCTCTCCTAAGATCATGGAGTAATATCATTATGCCCATCAAAAGTCAAAGATACATATGTGATATATACAAATCCGTCCATGAATATGTCCATCCTCTGAGTAAAGTTTTCTAATTTATCTATTAAACAATATGTGGATGTTAAAGTCGGAGGTCATCCTACCTGGGAATTTTTAATGAAACAAAAAGCTGGTGTATTATTTGCTAAATAAATATCCCTAAATTTTAAGTTGAAATATTCTTGGATATTCAAGTCATATCAGTGCATCCTTTCATTTGGCATTCCCCTTGTCTCTTCCCTGCAATCTTTGTATTGTTCATATTTATTCTAGTCGCAGGATACATTACATCATACAGTTTTGTACTGAAAGATTTACACATCTACGGTAACTCATAAAAACTATAGAATAACATAATGCATGCCCCCTTTTCCACTAAATGACATAATACAGAGGTTGTCTTTCCAATATATACTTGCTAATAGATCTAGATGCCTTTGACTCCGTTGCCCAATATTTCAATTTGCAAATTCCTAATAGTTACATGTCAAAATCAACTCTAAACACTGAAATCCCAATAGCTATTCACCTCACAATTTGGGCTTATAGTGGTTAGTTACAACAATGGAACATCCACACAACACCAATCACCTTGACCATTTGAATCAATCGACAAATAACAATTCAATATACTTTAGAGATGAGTCTCCGAGGTCTGATGCACAACAAGTGAAGAAAAAATACGATCTTCCCTCCCCCTTTTGCCACCGATCATTAATAGGCATTACTAAGTAAAAACATCCTAAACCTTCATAATAACACACTATCAAACACCTACTTTCTAGTAATCAATCATTAGATCTTTGCGAAATTTTAGCCCCAACATACGAAAGATGGCAACAACTCAGAAGCTGCAAAAATCTCAGCTTGATATTTTTCCTGTATGACCCTGGTCAGATCAAGCAGATTTCTCGCCTCCACTATACCTATTCTCAATCACATAGAGATGTGAACGTACAATGTTAGTATACATTGGAACCGTACGTCCGTGCCACAATTGATAGATAATGAACAACATCCACACATTAATCTTCGTGTAGCAAACAAGAAAAACTTCATTTTTTTATTTTTATTTTGCAACACACACTGAAATCACCTAGCTTTCAGATAAACCACAACCCAAAAGACGGTCATTCTAGGAGGATGTCCACAAAAAACTCATCTCTCATGATTAAAGAGGCTTTATCTTACGAACATAACACGATCTAAAATTGATTCAGCAAGTAAGGATGAACATATAACAAGATCCCTGTGGCTCTAACGAGGTAAAAATTTGGGTAGAAAATAGTGTGGAACCACAACAAGAGGAAGAGGGTATCGTACCTCAAGAAAACCCAATTCTTTGAAATCTTCACCTATAAAGAATGACACGATCGGTGCCCTGATGATGATGCAAAGCCACATACGGGGATGTTTTGGACCTTCTCTACGCGGGATGGTTTCGGATCGTTGATCAGAGGTGCTTCTACAAGCTCCGGTGAGGGAATAGGGAGGAGGGAGTGGCTGGAACTTGATTTTGGATTTTTAGAGTGTTTTGGGAGAGGGGAGCGTTGGTTATATGGGTTGGGACCGGATTCGGATCCGGATCTGAATCTGGATATGGCTTGGACTCTCTTTCGCTAAAATAGTCGTAACTCAAGCTCCCGAACTCAGATTTTCACGTTCTTAGACTCGTTGGAAAGATTTCTATGAGCACGACGCAATAGACTCAGTACTTAAATTTTTTAGTCACTAGTCAAGTACAGAGTTTGCAATTAAGCTCAGACTCAATTAAGATTTGTATTTTAGTCCATGTTTGATTTTTGGGATTTTCACATCATAAAATTCTCAAAGGAAGTCTCATCCTCGAGACTTAGGATGATTCTGTTTGATTTAAACTCCCAAACACCTATTGTATCCAAGTATCCCAATAAATGAGCCCATAAAAATATTAAAGAGAGCGAAACCCATAAAAATTTAAAAGGAGACTTGACTATGGTTTCAATTCCATACCTGTCAACAGATGAGGGTATTTCTCCCTCATGTATGCCTCAGGTTCCCATGCCACTTCCTCGACATCTTAACTTCGCCAAAGGACCTTGACCAAAGGGATGTCCTTCTGCCTCAGCCTCTTGACCACGTGGTCCAAAATCTACACCGGTTCTTCTGGAAAGGAGAGGTTTTGCTCCACAGCCAAGTCCATCGTAGTTGATCAAGTGTCAGGAATCTCGGATGTACTTCTGTAGATTGGACATGTGGAACACATCGTGGATGCCCTCGAGGTGTAGGGGAACGGCCATCCTGTAGGCCAATTTTCCAACACGAGCCAAAATCTCGAATGGTCCCACAAAACATGGTGATAGCCCGCCCTTTGCATCGAAACGCTAGACGCCCCTCACCGGGGATACACGTAAGAACACGAAGTCCCTGACATGAAACTCAAGGTCTCTACATCGCTTGTCGGCGTAACTCTTCTGATGGCTCTGCACGGTCAGCAATTTCCTCCTAGCAGTCTCCACCACCCTAGAGGTCTCCTCAATGATCTACAGGGTGAACAAGGTGTTGTCACCCACCTACTACAAACACAAAGGAGTGGTGTACGATCTCCCATACATTGACTCAAATAGTGCCATGCCTATACTGTTGTGGTAGCTATTGTTGTAGGTGAACTCAACTAGTGGAAGGTGATCCTTCCAAGATCCCTCTCACTCAACCGCACAAGCCCGCAACAAGTCCTCCAATGTCTGAATGGTCCTCTAGGACTGCCCATCTGTTTGTAGATGGTATGTTGAACTCATGCATAGTTCGGTACTCAAGGCTGTCATGAATTATCTCCAGTAATGTGATGTGAAACATGAATCTTTGTTTGGCACTACTTCTTTGGGTATCCCATGAAACTGAATGATGTGTTGAATGTGTAACTTGGCTAGTTGTACTGGTGTATATGTCATGTTGATTGGGATGAAATGGCTTGACTTGGTCAACCGGTCAACGATGAACCATATCGCATCATTCCCTCCAACAGTGCGCGAAAATGATGTGATAAAATCCATGGAGATGCTCTCCCATTTCCACATAGGGATAGGAATAGGTTATAGTAAACCAGGAGGCCTCTAGTGCTTTGTCTTCACCATATGGAAAGTAAGACATATGCTAACATGTTCAGCTACATCCTTATTCATGCCTTACCACCAAAAGTGTTGGCGAAGGTCCCTGTACATCTTGGTGCCACCTGGATGTATGGAAAGTCTCAAGCTATGCGCCTCATCCAGGATCTCTCTCCTCAGCTCCTCGTCATCTTGGACACATACGATCCCCATTCCATATGATGGATTCACGGACTCGAAATCCGTCGAATTCATCCTTCAAGCACCTATGGTACAACTCCTGGATCCTCGTATATGTCTGTTGGCCCTGAACAATCCTGTCCCACAAGCTACTATACTTGGTTGGCACTGTCACTGCATCGGTTGTGCCCTCAAATGGATGCCACTCACTAAGTTTAGTGAGCAAATCCAAAGTCTACAACCAGGTTATCGAACTCTTAATGTGTGTTCGTCTACTCAAGCGTCTGCTACCACATCCCCCTTACCAGGATGGTAGGAGATGGTACGATCATAATCTTTTAGTAGATCCATCCATCGCCTTTGCCTCATATTCAGTTCCTTCTGATCAAAAATGTATTTGAGGCTCTTGTGGTCTGTGAAAATCTTAAATGTCATCCCATAAAAATAGTGACGTCATATCTTTAATGCAAAGACTGACCTCCAACTCCAAGTCATGAGTGGGTTAGTTGCGTTCATAGTTCTTCAGCTGTCGTGACGCATACAACACAACCTGTCCATGCTGCATCAACACTGCACCCAAGCCCTTCTTGGAAGCATCTTTGTACATGGTGAAGTTCAAAGTATCAGAAGGAAGGGTGAGGATGGATGCAGAAGTCAATCGCTATTTGAGCATTTGGAAGCTCAACTCGCATTTGTCACTTCAGATAAATGACACCGGGTGAGGGGTAGAACCAAATGAGAGAACCCTCTAACAAACCTCCTATAGTTGATGAGGCCAAGGAAGCTGCGAATCTCTTTAACCATATTGGGCTTCCCCCAAGACAACACTGCCTCTATCATGACGGGGTCAACTAACACCCCTGCTACTGGCACCACATGGCCAAGAAAAGCCACCTTGGAAAGCAAAAACTCGCACTTATTGTATTTACCATACAACTAGTGCTCTTGGAGTATCTCCAACACGATGCGAAGATGAGACTCATGCTAGTATTCATCATGAGAATAGACTAAAACATCGTCAGTGAACACGATCACGAATTTGTCCAAATGCATATGGAATACTCGATTCATCAAATCCATGAATGTGGCAGGTGCATTCATGAGTCCAAACGACATCACCAAGAACTCATAGTGATAGTGGCCATATCTAGTGCGGAATGTAGATTTGATTACATCGACCTCTTTGATCCTCAATTGATGGTATCCCGACCGTAGGTCAATCTTAGATAACATTCCTGCTCCCTACAATTGGTCAAATATATTATCTATCATGAGAAGTGGGTAACGATTCTTGATCGTTCTCTTGTTCAATTACTTATAGTATATGCATAGCCTTAGGGATCCATCCTTCTTCTTCACGAAGAGGACTAGCGCTTCCCATGGTGATGTACTGGGGCGGATGAACCCCTTCTGCAACAGCTCCTACAACTGTACCTTGAGCTCCTTGACTTAGCTAGTGCCAACCTGTATAGAGGGATAGAGATTGATTGTGTATCTTGTAATAGCGTGATCTCAAACTCTATCTCTCGTACTAGCAGTAATCCAGGAAGTTTGTCTGGAAATACATTAGGGAACTCACGCACAACTCTGACATCCTCCATCATTTGGTCCTATGTCGTTGTGTCTACTACATAGGCAAGGTAGCCTACATAACCCTGGGTAAGAAACTATTGTGCCTTCAAGGCAGAGATGCACTCAATCTTGTCGTCAGATGTGCGTCCACCGAACTGAAACAACGACACTCCAGGTAAGTGGAAGACAATTTTTTTCCCAAAACAGTCCAAACACGTGTGGTGCTTCCCTAACCACTCCATGCCCAAAATGATGCAAAAATCCTCTAACTGTATTAACAACAAGAACACGGGCATCTCATGCCCACCTATCTACACATACACATCCTCCATTGCCTAACAGATGACGAACAATTGCCCTCTGGGCCCTTGTTGTAGTATGGGGAAGCAACCTCCATCACTGACTTACCCAATGTGGGCACCATACGATGTGTAAGAAAGGAATGTGTAGCCACTTAATCAAACATTGCATATAAAGATGTCCCATGAGCTAAAATCATACCTCTGACGATCGATCGAGAAGCGTGAGCCTGCTATTGTGTCACTGCATTCAGCTGGCCTCGTGGCGATGCACTAGAACCCGCAACACTGACTGTCTGTTGTGGGGTTCGTTGAAAGTCACTTAGTGGGATCTTGATCTCCGAAGTTGACCTATTTGGTCTTCCACTCTGTTGTTGTTGCGTGCCTGAGATACTGGCATGCAAAGGGCATTGGGCGTTGAAGTGGCTCGGCTATCTACAAAGGTAGCAAGTATGACGGTCTTCTTGTGACCAGCTCCTACTAGAAGCAAAACTGCCAGCCCCAGGTCTACGACTCGGTGCCTATGGGGGGGGCGATAAGAAACTGAATTGTGTCCTACTAAGGCTTGTTCCAAGTAGGTGCGAGACGACTGCCAGGTGCCACTGTCACTGTCGGGTGGTGGCGACGGTCTCTACGGAACTGAGAAAAGTCCTGTCGCACAACCCAGTTAGGCTGAGGAGGTGGAAACCGTAACTGGATCCTTTGTAAGCGGTGTCATGTCGCCTCCCACTTTATCGTTTTCATCATTACCTCCTTGAGACACACCTGTACCTCCTCGCGCATTTCCCGGAAGAACTTATGCAAGTTCTCATGGGGGTAGGCTGTCGTGTTGGACATGTGAGCCCCAGGCGAACCATTCTAATAATAGATGTTATTGTAATATATATGTTTATCAATAAAAGTAATTGATGTTTCACTCCCTTTCTGAAATTAAATGATTGAATGCACTAGAAGGTCCCTATGTACAATTAGGGTTATGTACCATGGCCATCTTGATGATCATATAGCTGTTGATTCATTAAATGAATCATAGAGGCTGGTGTTTGGATGAATATCTAAAGAGTTATATAGAGGACTCATCAAGAACCGTCAAATGATCATTAGGGGATGATCTCCAGCTTGAGTAGGAGATGGTAATCCTTTCTCACATAGGCTGATATCTGACCGACCTCTTAATGCTGGTCCTCTGCATGGGAATGGTGATTCGGAGGTGTCAGATTAGTTAGGTCAAGGGGTTGACTTAACGAGATCGAGAAAAACTAAGTCCTATGTTGAATGTTGTCACAGCATAGGCATACATCCTCTGACCGGAGACAGATGTGTTACTATATGTCTGAGTACGTACATTTGACAGACCAATAGGTTGGTGACCTAACCAAGGTCTATACACTAGCACGCTGGTGTGCATGTAAGGGCATATGAGTAATACAATCTCTCAAAGGGATTATACAGGTTCACTTGTGAACCAGAAGACATGAGCTCACTCATGAGGTATTGGGACCGATCAAATTCCATGCATGGTCGTCGTGCTTTGGAAGCATGACAAGAATTTGAAGGTATGATATATGCTTTGGTAAAGCATATGATCGATACCGAATCCCAATGACCAAGATTGAGAAACTTGGTGATCAAACCCTAAAGAAGACAGTGTAAAATTAATCTACATCTTCAAGTTGATCATAGGTCTTCTAGTATGCAAAATGTAAAGGTATTGGGAATTCTTGAGGGTGATGTGATCATAAATGACTGTATAAACATGACGTTTCCATTCCGAGGGAGTGATGAAACATATCTGGATTTTAGTGACTCCTCTCAGTTAAGAAGCAATCTGATCTTGGTCCAAGTGTTGGACATTGGTCTGAATGAGATTCAGATGCAATGAGAAGATTAGATTTGCGATCTTGATTTAATCAAGCACCTGTGGGAGGTATGTATGATCTAGATTTGAGATGAGATCTCAACATCCAAGTCACTATACGTGGAACAATACAATCGCCATGTCCTTATCTTCAAGTTTCTACGGGGAAAGCACATTATTCTTTAAGGGGTTCAAAAATAATTCATTTGATGAATTATGTATCCAAGCAATAAGATGTTGATAATTAAATGAGATTTAATTATCAAGAGGAATATGAATGAGATTCATATTATGAGATTCATTATCCAAGATAATTAAATGGAATTTAATTATCAAGGAAATGCATATTGTGGATAGTGCTATCCATAATATCTGTGTATATATTATCAATATGATTTATAATATATTAGAGAGAGAGTACCTTTTTAAATAGCATTTGTTAATTGTTAATGTGAATAGGATTCACATTAAGCACTTAATTGGAAATATAATTTACAATTTAGTTTGGGTTGTGAATAGGATTCACATATTTTCAATGGAATGACTGAAATATTCACAAATTAATTAGGAATTAATATAGTGGATAATTTTGCAATAAATATGCACTAATTAATTGGGAATTAATTTAGTGGATAATATTGCAAATAAATAGGAGATAATAAGATAAAATAAAAATGGGATAATTGTCACCAAATGAGGTGGCGTCACCCATGAATTAGTCATGGGTGATACCTCATGTTTTTAGATGGGCAATTATCCCCTTTTTAATAATTATCATATTATCTTGTGATAATTAATTTTATTGAATTAAATTATGTTGATGATAATGCAACATATATTTAATTTAATATAAATTAATATATTGTTGTTTTTGAACAACAATTATCATGGCCATTGATTTTATACGCATATCAATCTAACCATTGATTTGTGTATGCCATGGATTGTGATCCATGGACTCCCAAATTAATATAAAAGGAGGGAAACCCTAGCCCTTCACGACACACATAAGAGTACACGCCTACTCTCTCTCTCTCTCTCTCATTCTCGTCCTCTCTCTCTCTCTCTAAGGTGGTCGTCCACCTTGTGCTTTGAGGGAACAAGCAATCATCTCCATGTCATTGTGTTATCGCTTCGATTGCTCGTGGATCTCAATCGACAGATTTTGTTGGACGAAATCAAGAGATTTAAGGCTTGGTTCTTCATCGAGAATTGTTGGAGGAACGCGTCTTATCATGTGGTTTAGAGATCTTCGTAGATCGGACTTGAGTCAGGAGGATATCTTGCTTTAGAGATCTTGTGATCTCAACCACACTTCAAGAGGTATTTTTAATACTTTTTGGTTTGATAAAGCGATCCAAGAAATGTTCTTGTCATCATGTGGTTTCATCACTTGATTTAAAATTTTAATTTCTGCTGCATCTAGCGACTAGTGCGACTAGTCACCCCGATCGAATGAAATGCGATCAACACGTTTCCGTGATGCGCTTGAGGATTCCTCGTATCCTTCAAGTGGTATTAGATCCTTAGGTCAGAAAAGGTTTTGGATACGATCCGTAAATCTGGGACGACTTGGGTTTGAAAGGGTTGCGAAAAGTTTTACTGCATTTCAATTTTCGCACCTCTGTTTAATTGAACTTTTCGGCACTGTTTAAACTGTTTAAACATGAAATATTCAATTGTATTTTGTTCCCTATTAAATAAGGAAATCATAGGATCTGAGTTTATATAATTTGGATTTCATTTGCTCAAGATATGGCCCTTTGAATAAACATGTATTCACTGTTGCGGGAACTGCGAATCTAAATATAGTTAATGAGTTAATTACTGCTTTGATCCACCTAGAAATGCGTAAAATATCACTTGGATTCTGTCATAAATCAAATTACCAATCTTAGGAAATTGATTTTGCGTAATTTGGATTTAAATTGATCAAGATATGTTGATTTTAGTGAGTAGGGGTCATTGTTGAAAATTGGCGAATTTGATCATGAACCTTGTGATAGTCATTCAGATAAGTTGATGAAAATTAATTGTAAATTTTCTGAAATAATTAGTGCTAAATATTTGTGAAATATTTAAAAAGATAATTATTTCATTGAATGACATTTCTCTAACCAAGATGATAAGATAGATTATCTTGATCATTAATTGGTTGATATGAAATCATCAAGAAACATTGTTTTCATGAAAAATCTTAGTTTATCCTACATTAGTTGTAGGACAACTTCTACATGCAAAACCCTCTTGCTTGAATAGGATTGGGGATTTGTTTAGCAAATCTTCTTAGAATATTATCAAAATGGTTTTGATGAATATTATATGGTATAATTATGGTTGAAAAACCAATGAGCATCTCGAAGTACATAATGATCTATCTGACATTATCCTTTCTTGAGGTGGATATGGTGACTAGTTGGGGAGCGTTGGGGTAGCGTGTTGCACAAGATGTGGTCCGTCCCACTCCCGTCGGTACTAGCCATGACAGCGGGTAGGGACTCGATAATGCTGGAGAAGTCAAAATGTATTTTTCTAATTATTAAAATTCAAATAACACGTACTTTGAGATTATACCTACTATTCAAGTAATTATCAAGTTTGTTGATTGATAAATTGGATTGATGATTAATTTAATGTGATTAAGTTAATTATATCCAATAAACACTCTATTATGAATAGATGTGTATTTCCCTTGAAAGACTTAATTATGTGAATATGATTCACGATAATTAATTATTAAAATTTGAATATGAGGTGGAGGATCACATAATTGACATTCATGGTCTCCCGTCAAGGCGAAGGGTTCCGTTGCCAGGGATTGTATATAGGAGACGCATGTCCGAAGTGACAGCTCCTATATATAAGCGCATCTGGATCGTGCTCTTTGCTTATCGAAAGAGTAAGGCTGTATGCATAGGGACCCTAATATCGAGTCCTCATATTATTGGGGCGATAGTGGATTGCGCATAGCGAGTTCTAATTCTATTGATGATTGGTTTAATTAACAACGGGTCAACATCATCTTAGGGGTGGTGGGCCCGGGTGTTAAAGACCGAATTGGGAAATGCAAGTTGGACTTGCAAGGCAGAATGAGTTCCCATTTCTTTTTATCGGAGTCACAAGTTCTCATATTATTGGGATGTGACAAAGATAGGAAAGGAGATCCCAGATCTTGCTTGAGATATATTGGTAAGTGTATCTCTTACTTTGAAAGACAATAAGGGAATAATCTTTCAAAGTTGACATAGCAAGACAAATTTGATTTAAATTGTCTTAATCAAATGTTTTAAAATTAATATAATTATTTATATGTTCTAATATAGTGCATTCTTAATTTCAGAAAATGAAGTCCATGAACCCACTGAGCAGGCTCCTGGAGGTCAATCAGTAGATCGGACCAAATTATTCGCATTGAATCCGTAAATTGGATCGTGTCCTATCTGAAGAGCGCATCTCGTATGTGCTATCCAAGGACAAGATAGCGAACCCTAAGACTGCGGAAGATAAATCTTTTAATGAGAAATATGATGAAGATCATAACTTGGCAAGGTGTTATATTCTTGGGTCATTGTCCAATGTGCTTCAGAAGCAACATGTGGAAATGAACCATTGCCAAGAAATCATGCTGAATTCGAAGGAAATGTTTGGTGACATAAACCACACACAACGTTATAATGTGATGAAAGAGTTTATTCGCTGCAAGATGCCTGAAGGGAACTCTATTAGAGAACACGTACTCAAAGTGTTTGGATACCTCTCTAAATTGGAAACCTTGGGAGCCTACATGCATTCTGATATGCAGGCTGATTTCATTCTCCTGTCGTTATCTAAGTCTTTCAACAACTTTGTCGTATCATATCACATGAGCAAAGGTGATTTCACTAACGCTGGGATGTTAGCTGCATTAAAGTCTGTAGAAGACGTAATGAGGAAGGATGTACCCTCTGCTAGTGCATTCGCGGCACATTCTGGTTAGCAGGACGGGTCGTGGCAGGCCGTCCAACTACGAGCCTTGCCACGCCATCCACTGCCAGGAGCACGGCCGGAGCCCCGCACCCCACCTCGCCTCAGCCACCGCCGGGCGGAGGGCCTGAGACCCCAGCACGTGCGAGGCACGTGCGTGGGGGACGTCAGCGGGCGTCAGCCCCCGGGTCACGTGCTCCGCACGTGACCGCATGGTAATTTGCATAAAACCCCCGGAGGCCAGCCTATTTGCCTTTCAGTCCAGCCGACCCAAGGGTCACGTGCGCCACACGTGACCACTGGAAATTTTAGGAGAAGGCCCCTATCAGCATTGGTAATTATAAATAAGCCCCCCTCTGCATTCTTTATTTATTCTATTTATTATATTTGCAGTTTAACACATGTTTTCCCCCTCTGTTTTGAACCTCTTCTCCACATTATTTTATTAATCAAAAAATAGCACGATGTTTGTCATTTAATTCTCTACATTTTGACATATTGTGGACATTGTTGTGATTAATGGTTAATTAATAGTTAATTGTTTTGTGGAAAATTGAGAATTTTACCCATATCTTGCTATTAAATTTGCCATTGATTAACCATTGCTCTAAAAGTTCCCCAAAAATACATATTGTAGAGTTAATTGTGCTTGATATTGTGCCAAAAAAGATTTGCATTTGCAAGCATAATTTTCCCTGTAAAAATCATTTTGCATAATTCAGTATTTGATTTTTAATAAGTATTGTATCTCACATTTTCGAGATTCAGGTTTTTTCTGAGGTCCATTACCAATAATAGATCATAGATAATTTTATCCCCTGAAAATAAGTATGTTTAATATTTATTATAATTAAATATTGAAAATCATTCTGTTTGCACTTAAAAATTCATAAAAAATTCATATTACATCCAAAAATTCCAAAAACTTAAAGTGCATTCATTGCATCATATTTTGCATTGTGGCTAAGTTTCATATTTTTCGGACATCGTTTGATCGATTTTTACTTTTTAGTCCCTAAAATAGGTCGAAATTGCATCTTGCATTCCTTATTTGCATTACAAAATTCCTAAAAAAGACCGCCTCGAAGACCGTGCACGAATTCTGATAGACATAACTTTAGGTTGTTCCTTTGCCTCCTTGTGTTCGACCTTAGTACTTGCCCAAGTAAAATAAACATAAAACCACGTGATTGAAATTGAATAAATATTTGTGGTTATTTCTTGACTAAGTCCGATTGTCACCTACAGCGAACCATCGATTATTTTTAGCACGAACAGAAAATAAATACATCTTCTTAGCAAGAGAATTTTGAATTCGTCAGCTACTGATAAAATGCTAAATGCATGTATTAATTTTGATCTGTTGTGTCACGAGCACTTGGCATCTCATACAGACGTGAGAGAAAACTCAATAATGATGTTCTCGGCTTAAATTTATAGATTGGGAAGTCTAGGGTCGAACACACGGATGCGAGCACTATAATGATTAAATTTAGAGAACAATTAATTTAGGCAGTAATTTAGAGATTTATTGCTTTGAGTTAATCCACACTACACAATCAACAATGAATTTTAAAACATTTTTATGCCACTTATTTAAATGCTAACATAAATGCACAAATAATACGGATAGGAAAACAAGAGTTAAAAACTCTCAACAAGTAACTTTGAGAAATAATTAAAATATCCTTAATTAATTCCTTTGGAATTAACTTCAGTAAGAAGAAGATAGTCCAAAAAGCCTATCTCATCTCCACTTTACAGATTTAATCAGCTAGATCATTCTTTAACGACCTAATAATGATTCACACTAAAAAATTAGTAGAATTTTAAGACTAGAATGCTTAAAGGGTCTAAATGTTCACATAGAGTATTTAAATTCAACTAAAATACATCAATCAATCAAGGCCTTTAAATATGAACAAACAATGCATGAATTTTCAATTAAAATCAACCACACAACTTGGTACAAGATAGAGTGTTAAACAAGATCTCAAACAAGACCAAAATCGCATTATTTGGATTTCATGAAGAAAATATATTCAACAAAAACTCCATAGGTATAATTGTAATAAAAGCTTCCAAGTTTTCTTGTAAAATCATTACAGATAGGGACTTAAAAGCAATTCATAAAACCTACAAGGGCTAATGCACAAATTACAAATAGGCGGAAGGACTTATTTATAATTTTGAAAATGTAAGGACTGAATATGCAGTTTCTTCAATTTTACGTGCATAACCACATGACTCGATGCAGGGTCTGATTCAAGCTGTGACCACATGTCAAATACTGGTGCTCCATGCGAGGCTCAGGTACTGGCTCGACACACAATCTTAAGGGTCAAAACATTTCTTCGAGTAGGTAATGTGGATCAAATGGACCGTTAGATCTCACCTAATTTAGCAAGATCAAGGGTATTTGTTTCCCAGCTAATCTTGAGCTCCTCTGTGCTCGACGATAGTAGGGCTACGTTTCGACGAAGATTGAAAAGCTCTGTCGTGCTTCCTGTTGCTATGTGAAAGCTCTCGAACCTTCGTCCGACGCCAGCGATGATGTCTGAATCTAGAAGAATATACGAGGTTGAATGAAGCACCATGTTGATGAAGCTTAACTAGAGAAGAAATGGGATATCAGAGTTAGGCATCAAACTCCGATCGTTGAAGTCCTTTTGGTGTCCAGTATTGTTAGTCCATATCCTAAGCACTTTGTGGAATCTATTTTGATGTTAGTGATATGGAATGGAGGATCAAATGATGAATGGAAGATCAGAGACCTAATTGGGTTGTCTCCTCCATGCAGAATAAGACAATGGCGTCGAATGATTACAATGATGGAGAAATGTTGAGGTAAACTGCATTATTATTTGTGAATCATGGTTGAAGGAGCTACTGAATGGTGCATTTTGATAGTGGTTTAGAGAAGCAAAATGTATGTGATAAATATACGATTAATAGTAAAAATCATGCCCAGAATTTTGACCTGAAAAAAAAGGTTGAAGATGTCTTAAATCGGGTTGAATCTTGAGCTGGTTGTAAAGCTCAAAACTTCACGATCTTCGCATGAAATTCCTGGAAAAGGAATTCGGCTCAAATACCTCAAACTTGGACTGTAACATGGCAATACGGGCAAGGATCTTGCATAAGTTACACATCATATTGGCGCTTGATCTGTCCCTCGAACCGTCGACAGGCCAGGGTGTAATTCAGTGAAGTGGCGGACTGTAATGTGCATTTTGAGTAATGGTGAATTTTTTAGAACATCTCTCTCTCTATATATATATATAATGTTTTTGAATGTTAGAAAGTGTTATTTCAAGGAAATATTGGATTGATAGTATTCAAACTTTACGTTGACATAGTCAATAGGTTCGCCTTGATGCAACGATTTCATTGAAACTTGTTTTATGTAAGTCAGAGACCGTCTGGAATAATTATGACTTTAAAAAGGTTCTCTAGATTTTGTAGCACATCAAACATAGTACCACATCTAGTAATTTGTAAGTATGGTAGTAGCTTATAAGTAGTGGAAGCTACTACTTGTATAGGGCCCACAATGTTATAGATTTAAGATCATTAGACCATAATCATGTCATTAAGACTGATTGGGCATGATTAGTACTAATTAGCCGTGATTAGGGATAATTAAGTGTCATTAGCAAAAGTAGGACACATGGAGGGCAAATCATGGGACCCATGTTGTTATACATATAGGACAAGTGTCAATAGTCACATGTGTCATCATTCAAAGATTAACATGTGTCCGAGTACATGTAAGGCATGTGTCATTATGCATCTGCACCAAGTGCCCTCATGCATGTACAACAAGTTCCCTCATGCATATGAGACATGAGTTAAGGTGCATGGATGGCAAGTGTTGTCATGTGTCTTCATGCATGGTAGAGAGGTAACACTGTCTTGAACCTTCCTTAGATGTTGACACATGTCACACATGTAAAGGGGTTGGAGGCCTATATATACCCATGAGCTCCTCATTCTACTCATTCCATCCCACACCACTCTCACCACCTTAGAGCCCAAGAGATGTAGAGGGTCTTGGAGGAGCATGATAGAAGTCGTTGCGAAGCTCTGTCGGTTATCGAGAGCACGATAGAAGCCGTAACGAGGTTCTGCCAGCCATTAAGCGGTAGTGTTCAAATCTGAGACGGATATAGGTTGTATACACTAAAGAAGGCGATCCTGACTCAACTTAGATAGCGATCAGATGAGGGATTCTCAAGTGGTATTTTAAAGCAATAATTTTTAGCTTTTATGCATGGTTTTGATAACAAGTGTGCAATCGTGTTTTCTAAAGCTTTAACGTAGAAATTGCAAGTACCATATACTATATATGCAATCAAGAATCTAGACGCATTTCCAATGTCGTTTCAAGTGTTTTATATTGGTAGCACGTTTTCAAGCATATAATTCTTTTCGGAAAACGAAACATAAGTTTCACTGCTTAGATTTGAGCTTTATATAAAAGAATCATGTTTGGACAATCACTATGCAATATGTATCGGTTTTCAAGTTCTTAATAGTTTCTAGTTGTAAGAATATGCATGCTATGTCAGATTGCCTAATGTTCATGAATTAATTTTTATGAGCATGAAATAGCAAGAGTACAGATTATTAGTGGCAAGAAAAGAATTTTAACCGGAATGTAAGAACCACAATAGCTATTTTATACAAGTCATGAACTAGCCATTAGATATGGTGATGTCATTTGATATGACCCTGAAACAACCATTAGATATGGCAAACCATTAGATATGGTATCAAGAGGAATTTGGGTTCTCATTATGTATACATATAGGCTTTGCGACATATGCATGGTGTTTTTGGTCTTTGGGACCATCTGCGTGTATGACATAGCTTTGTTTCAGCATTCATGAGTCGATAACTTAGCCACAGTGTGATTAATGCAAACATCTTTATAGTGAAAATTATGTTTCAGTTTACTTTTATTGGAGTGATTTCAATGTTTAATTGCAAAACTAGCATGTTTTTATATGATTACTGTCATAAAGTCTCTTTTAAGCTAATTCGTAGTATTCAACAAAATTTGACATGATACTCATATTTCAACAGTTGGCTATATATTGAAAAAGCTTGAGATCCATTCACTAGGTCTAAGCTCATAAATGGGTTTAGACTCATCCCATTATACCATTATTATGTACAAATCAACCGAATCACGACCAGAAGGAGGAAGGACTGTTTATACACTAGCAGGAGGTGGTTTTCGTTTTTTTGGTTTGTATGTTGCTTTGTAAGGAGATGTAATAGAACTTGTGTAAGTCACCTTTTTTACAGTGAACTTTAAATAAAATGATGATGTACTTGATGAGATTTGCCACATGTGTACTTAGGGGAGAAAGGAGAAGAAATATCTCTGTCACGGCACGTTCTTATTAGCGGGACGAGTCGTGACAACTTATGGTATCAGAGCAAATGTTTTGGAGTCTTTAGAAAGAATAATATTAGGAGTCAATCTAAATATTGGAAGATAATTTAGTTATCGTAATTTGATTTGAACTGAGAAGAAGAAATAGAAGTCGTTTACTTGAGGATAATTGGAATTATTATTGGTGGATTTATGTTGATGAAGGATCTAATTGAGGTTTTATTTTTATAGGAAACAATGGCAACAGAGTAGACACAAGCGACCACCCAAGGCCCTAGTCTGGAGAGTGATAACAGCAACAACGTGTATGGCACGTTGACCTTGATAGCTCAAACACTAGGGGGTATTGCTGCCCAGTCCATTAAAAGGCATGAATTTGAGCACCAGTTGCCATTTGAATATGCAAAGAAGTTGGGAGAAAAACCATTTGTAGGAGAGACTAATCCAAATAAGTCAAGTGAATGGTTCGAGCATATGGAGAAAATATTTGCTCTAATGGATTGTACGGAGGAACGAAAGTTGAAGTATACAATATTTCTTTTGAAAGATAGCGCTGATGATTGGTGGACATCGGTGAAGATGAAATATCCAAACCCATCTCACATTAGATGGGAGATCTTTGAGAAAGAGATCGATGGAAATTATTACCCAAGGGTTTATCAGGAGGATAAACATAGGGAGTTCCTATTCCTTACTCAGGGGAGCAATTTGTTCGTTGAATATGAGAAGAAATTCATAGAACTTTCAAAGTTTACTGCTTCACTGGTTGCAACAGAGGAAGAAAAGTGTAGACGTCTAGAAGATGGTATACATATTGACTTAACAGAAATGGCTTCATCCACAGGATATACTGACCATGCAAAAATGCTGGAGGCTGCGAGTAGGGTTGAACGAGTAGTGACAAAATGAAGTAAATGCAATTATAACAGAAAAGGTTTGCAAATAGACCACAATGGAGGGGAATTGTGAACAAAGAATCGAGAATAGCTGGGAATTCAAGGCAAGATAATAGGTCATCCCTTAGAGCTCAAGGGAATCAAACAAATAGATTTACAGTTGGGACTTCTGAAAATAGAACATTTTCTTTTCCACAATGTACAAACTGCGGAAAGTATAATCTAGGAAGTTGCCGCAAGGGGACAACTGGGTGTTATTAATGTGGCGAGATAGGCCACATACGTCAGAATTTTCCCACACTTGTCCATGGCCGTAGGGTTATGGGAAGACCGGCACAAAATGGAAATCATGATATTGTTATACATCATCCTCCAGCTACAAGGGAACAAAATAAAAACAATACACAGAAAAGATTAAACCAGAGAGAGGGAAAAGCTTTTGCAACGACCTTAGAGGAGGTCATATCTACAGGTGATGTTGTATCAGGTACCACTATTATTTTTGATAAAAGTAAACATACTCTTATTGATTCTGATGCAAGCCTTCATTTATTTCACAAAGATTCTCTATATATGCTGATAAAGTAACAAGTACTCTCAAGAATGCTTTAGCATTTTCTTTGCCTAAGGGAGAACCGAAAATTATTAGGCATGTCCTCCGAAATTGTTTGGCTGAGATAGGAGAAAATTGTATTGAAGTAGACTAGATTCCAATGGTGACAAGGGAATTTGATGCAATCATAGGAATGGATTGCTTAAGTACATATCATGCTCTTCTAAACTATCATAAGAACTATGTTACTTTTACAAAACTAGGTGATGTCGAATTCACTTTCTATGGAGAAAGCAGGATATATCCTACCAATGTCATCTTCTGTCTCTTAGCCCAGAAGTTGTTAAGGAAGGGATATTCCTCTTATGTTGCTTATGTGTTTAATAATATGGCAGAAGCAACCAGTTTAGAATACATCCTTGTGGTGAAGGAGTTTCCATAAGTGTTTGCAAATGAACTTCCTGGAGTTCCACCTGATATGGAAATTAAATTCACTATTAACCTCATTCCGGGTACCAATCCAATTGCCTTAGCTCCTTATAGAATGTCCCCAGCTGAACTTAAAGAACTCAAAACGCAACTGCAAGAGTTGACAGATAAGGGATTTATACAATCCAGTATGTCTCCTTGGGGTGCTCCTGTTCTATTTGTCAAGAAGAAAGATGGTTCCAAGAGACTTTGCATAGATTATAGGAGACTAAACATAGTGACTCATGCAAGAACTATCCTCTACCTAGAGTAGATGACTTATTTGATCAGTTGCAAGAGGCTTCTGTATTTTCAAATATTGATTTGAGATCAGGGTATCATCAACTAAAAATTAGAGTTGAATATGTTCCTAAGATTGCCTTTTATGGACATTACAAATTTTTGGTAATGCCTTTTGGATTGACAAATTGCCCAGCTGCCTTTATGGACTTGATGAATAGGATTTTCCATCCATATCTGGATAAGTTCGTGAGTATTTTTTGATGATATTTTAGTATATTCCAAAACAAAGGACGATAATATAGAACAATTGAGAATTGTGCTACAAAATTTGAAGGAACACAAATCATATGCAAAGTTTAATAAATATGTGCATTTTTAAAAAGGTTGCATTTTTAAGTCATGTCATATTTGGAAAAGGAATAGCAGTAGATCCATCTATGATAGAAATAGTTCTTAGATTGGAACGACCAATAAATGCATCAGGAATACGAAGTTCCCTTGGATTAGCTGGATATTCGTAGATTTTTTGAAAACTTCTCTAGAATTGCAGCACCATTGACAAGATTAACTAGGAAGGATGTGAAGTATAGTTTGGATGAAGAATGCAAGAAGTGTTTTAAGGAACTCAAGAATCGTCTTGCCTCGACACCTATCCTTAGCCTTCCTTCAGGACAGGGTAATTTTGTAATATATAGCGATGCCTTGAGGACAAGGGTTGGGATGCGTCCTGATGCAGAATGATAAGGTGATTGCTTGTTATTCTAGACAATTAAAACAACATGAGTTAAATTTCCCAACTCATGACCTTGAATTAGCAGCTATAGTGTTTGCCTTAAAGATCGGGAGACACTACCTATATGGTGAAACTTGTCGAATCTTTACGGATCATAAGAATCTGAAATACATTTTCTCTTAGAAAGAGTTAAATTTAAGGAAAAGAAGATGGTTTGAGATAATCAAAGATTATGATTGTTCCATAGAATATCTCCCGGGGAAAGCCAATGTCGTAGCTGATGATCTCCGTCGAAAGTCTAAGGATCAGCTATCTCACATAAGAGCAGAGTATTTACAGATGAAAGTGTTACGTGCAAAGTTAACCATAAATAGTTCTGGAGCCTTATTAGCATACTTATAAGTGAGGCCCATATTACATGAGAAAATTAAGGAAACACAAGTCCATGATTATGAAATCATTACAACAATTGAGAAGATTAAGGGAGGTGATCAAGAAGGATATATACAATAGATGGTCAAGGGGTCTTATCCTTTAAAGGAAGATTGTGTGTTCTGAGGAAATCTTATATAAAGACTGAGATTCTGGAGGAGGCACATAACTCCATGAATGCTATGCACCCAAGAAGTACTAAGATGTATAGAACACTTAAGACTTACTATTGGTGGTTAGGCATGAAGAGAAGATCGCAGAATATGTTTCTAGATGTCCTATATGCAAACAAACTAAACTGTAGCGTTTGAGACCTGTGGGCGCATTACATCCACTTCCTATACTATAATGGAAATGGAAACACATCACTATGGATTTTATTAAAGGACTCCCAAGGACCCGTCAAGGTCACGATGCAATATGGGTCACTGTAGACAGATTAACTAAATCTACACATTTCTAAGCAATTAACATGGCATACAGTCTAGATCGCTTGGGAAAGATCTTTGTTAATGAGATAGTTAGCCATCATGGGGCTCCAGTGTCAATTATATCTGATAGAGATCCATGATTCACCTCCAAGCTTTGGCTAAGCTTGCATAACGCTATGGGAACAAAATTAGCATTTAGTAGTACATACTTTCATCCTCAAACAGATGATCAATTAGAATGGACTATCCAAACTCTAGAAGACAAGCTTAGAGCTTGTGCACTGAGCTTCAAAGAAAGCTGGGACGAACAACTCTCACTTATAGAGTTTGCATACATAACATCTGTCATGCTAGTATTGGGATGGCACCTTACGAAGCCTTATATGGTAGACCATGTAGAACACATATTAGTTGGAGTGAGGTTCGAGAACGAAAATTGGTTCAACCTGAATTAACACAAAGCACCATAGAAAAAGTTGAGGAAATCAAGAGATGCTTGAAGACAACGCAAAGCAAACATAAAAGTTATGTATATAAACGAATGAGAGACTTAGAATTTCAAGTGGGAGACCTTGTATTTCTGAAAGTATCTTCATGGAAAGGCCTAATCAGATTCGGGACAAAAGGGAAAGTAAGCCCTATATACATTGGCCCTTACGAGATCACAGTGAGAATTGGAAGTGTGGCCTATCATCTTCGATTTCCATCTGAACTAGCAAGGATACATGATGTCTTTCATGTCTCCACACTTCAGAAGTATATTCAAGATCCAATCTATATGATACAACCCCACGAAATTCAATTGAAGGAAGATCTATCATACGAGGAGGTTCATGTAGATATTCTATATTATAAAGTACCAGAGCTTCGTACAAAGAAGATTCCCATAGTTAATGTTTTATGGATGAGACATGCAATAGAATAAGCCACATGGGAACGAGAGGAAGAAATGAGATCTCAATATCCCCACTTATTTTCAAACTAGCAAAGATACTTCAATATCGAGGATAAAATTTATTTCAAGTAGGAGACAAATTGTAATGCGCATTTTGAGTAGTTGTGAATTTTGTAGAACATCACTATATATATACTATGTTTTTGAATGTTAGCAAGTCTTATGTCAAGGAAATATTGTATTGATAGTATTCACACTTTACATTTGACATAGTCAATAGATTCACCTTGATGCAACGATTTCATTGAAACTTGTTTTGTGTAAATCAGAGACCATCTTGAATAATTATGACTTTAAAAAGATTGTCTGGATTTTGTAGCACATCAAACATAATACCACATCTAGTAATTTGGAAGTATGGTAGTAGCTTATAAGTAGTAGAAGCTACTAGTAGTATAGGGCCCACAATGTTATAGACTTATGCTCATTAGACCATAGTCATATTATTAAGACTTATTAAGCGTGATTAGTACTAATTACGATGATTAGTGATAATTAAGTGTCATGAGCAAAAGTAGGACACATGGAGGGAAAATCATGGGATATGTGTCGTTATACATATAAGACAAGTGTAAATACACAAGAGTAACATGTGTCCTAGTGCATGCGAGGCTTGTGACATTATGCATGTGCACCAAGTGCCCTCAAGCATGTACAAAATATTCCCTCATGCATATGAGCCATGTGTCATGGTGCATGGATGGTAAGTGTTTCCATGTGTCTTAATGCTTGGTAGAGAGGTAACATGTGTCTTAAGCCTCCCTTAGATGCTGACACATGCTACACATGTAAAGGTACCCATGAGCTCCTCATTCTACTCATTCCATCCCATACCACTCTTGCCACCTTAGAGCCCGAGAGACGTAGAGGCTGTTGGAAGAGCACGGTAGAAGTCGTGGTGAAGCTCTGTCGGTTACTGAGAGCACGATAGAAGCCGTAACGAGGTTCTACCAGCCATCAAGTGGTAGTGTTCAAATCTGAGACGAATATAGGTTGTATTCACTAAAGAAGGTGATCCCGAATCGAGTTAGATAGCGATCAGGTGAAGGATTCTCAAACGCTAGTTTAAAGCAATAATCTTTAGCTTTTATGCATGGTTTTGATAGCAAGTGTGCAATCGTGTTTTCTAAAGCTTTAACGTAGAAATTGCAAGTTCCATATACTACATACGCAATCATGTATCCAGAATGTATTTCCATCATCATTTCCGGTGTTTTATCTTGATAGCACGTTTTGAAGCATATAATTCTTTTCGGAAAATCAAGCATACGTTTCACTTCTTATATTTGAGCTTTATATAAATTAAACATGTTTGATAATCACTATGTAATATGTATCAGTTTTCAAGTTCATAATAGTTTCCAGTTGTAAGAATATGCATGCTATGTCAGATTGTTTTATGTTCATGAATTAACTGTTATGAGCATGAATTAGCAAGAGTACGCATTATTAGTGGCTAGAAAAGAATCAGAACCGGAATGTAAGCACCACAGTAGCTATTTTATACAAGTCTTGAACTAGCCATTAGATATGGTGATGTCCTTAGATATGACCCTGAAACTACCATTAGATATGGAAAACCATTAGATATGGTATTAAGAGGACTTTGGGTCCGCATTCTGTATACATAGAGGCTTTGAGCCGTATGCAGGGTGTTTTTGGTCTTTGGGATTGTCTGCGCGTATGATTTAGCTTTGTTTCAGCATTCATGAGTAGATAACTTAGCCACAGTGGTGATTAATGCAAATAGCTTGATAGTGAAAATTATGTTTCAGTTTACTTTTATTGGAGTGATTTCAGTGTTTAATTGCAAAATTAGCATGTTTTTATATGATTATTGTCGTAAAGTCTCTTTCAATCTATTTCATAGTATTCAGCATACATTTTGTCATAATACTCATATTTCAACATTTGTTTATATATGGAAAAAGCCTGAGATCCATTCACTGGGTCTAAGCTCATAAGTGGGTTTAGACTCATCCTGTTGTACTATTATTATGTACAGATCAATCGAATCATGACCAGAAGGAGGAAGGAATGTTTATACACTAGCAGGAGGTGGTTTTAGTTTTTTTGTTTATATGTTGTTTTGTAAGGAGATGTAATAGAACTTGTGTAAGACACTTCTTTTTACAGTGAACATTAAATAAAATTATGATGTATTTGATGAGATTTGCCACATGTGTACTTAGGGTAGAAAGGAGAAGAAATATCTCTGTCACAACACGTTCTGATTAGCGGGACGGGTCGTGACACGGACAACCGACAAAGTAGGTTGTTGGAGGAGTATTTTAGGACGAGATGTTGGAGGTTACAAGAGGCTTTGTGTGTAACTTCCTCCTCCACACAAGAGCACTACGGTGGTTCCCGGCAGTTCCCATGGTTGATGTGAAGGATAATGAAGTTAGGGGAAAAGATTGACAGTGGAAGTTCCACGAGACGAAGAGTTGCGTCACTTTGGCGTAGAAGGTTGAAGGTTGAAGGTTGAAGGCGATCAAGTAGCCATTGCATCATAGGATTAATGACCCACAAGTGGGTGGGTGACAACGACCAAGATGTATCTGATCATAAGGCGATCAGACGGTGGAGGTGGAGGCGAGTGGCTGGTCAAGAGAGGGTCACGTCAGCGGCCGAGGATGCGCCATGTGGCCCAATAGGAATTAAGTTAATTCAAATTATCAGAAATAATTAGAAAAGAATTAGTTAGAAGCCAAATTGAAAAAAGTATGAACATGAAAGTTGTAGATCTCAATGAGAACTACAACTTTCATGTCGAGGTCATAGAGATCAAAGGTCATTTGTACGTAGTTAAAAAATAAATATTATTAAAAACAATTTTATTTATTTTTCTTTTGCTTTTTTAATTTTGTTTTGTTTTATATTATTTTATTTATACACAATTTTATTCTAGTTTTTATTTGATTTTTAATAAGAAATAAATACATAAAATATTACACCATGTTAATATATAATATTTAATGTTATATAAATACAACACATAAATTAGTAATTAGTGTTAATAAGTAATTGAATCATGTTACTAACTAAGTAAATGAGACAAATATAATAAATTAAGCTGATAAATGTGAGATTTATCGGCCCCCTATACTTAAGATAAGCTCATCCTCAAGTTAATAAAGAACTGGTTAGATTAAATAGTGTATTCCCTTACATGTGCAAGTGAATATACACATCATGATTTGACCAAGAACACATTGTTTTAAGAATTCTAAAACTCTGGGTTGACCCAAGTCTTAATCAAAAGGAAGTCAACTCCTCTAATGGTCAAACTCTCGATGTATTCATAAATAAAAGAACTATGACTTAGTGTAGACTGCATCATGAGAGTAGAATCAAAACATCACCAAAAATTCCAATCTTGGAAACTCTCCTAAGGACCCAACCGTCAACTCCAGGGAACAAATCTAGTTTTGCCTCAATCCACCTTCTCTTTAGTTTATCAGACTTTAAAGGAATGGATGGAAGGCCAGATAATGGTGGTTGTAGGATTGTGTACGTCTTTTCTCTTCCTCTCATTGAAACAAGGTTCTCTCAAGTGCCAATATGCCACAATTTTTTTTATTTTTGCCAATCAGTGTCTTCGTCAAGAGAAATTGGACTTGTCTGCACTTATTTTCCTGGGAATATGCAGAACCCTTTTTGGGTGCTAGCCCGACTCCTAGTCACAGTAGTTGTGTTCCAAATGGACACTTTGAAATGGTTGGAAGCACTTTCATTTGATGGTAGTTCTTTGATATTTTGGACTTTGTATGGTGAGAGATTTTTTCATTTATCATTTCTTTCTTTGTTTTTGGCTAGCTCCACTACCTTTACCAAAAGATTGGCGCACACTGATCAACTTTTTAATTTAATGTCCTCGCACCCTGGCACTTTAGTTTTGATCAAGAGATAGCATGATAACATGTCCCATACTGGCTAAGATGCTGATACTCAAGTTTCATGAATCCTTCATTAATCTTATCCCATACTTGAGCATTATATAGATCAAATACAAACTCAAACTTCCAATTCTAGTTTCCTTAGTGATACCTTGACTCATCTCAATCACTACTGAAGTCATGCATGTGAGTGGAAGTCAAATTTTTTAAGGGAGATAAGCATAGTACATAACACGTATATCTTCCAACTAGGAGAGTATGGATTTTTAAGTCCAAGACCCTAATAATTAATACATGATAACTCTAAGTCTAGGGATTCCTAAAACCAAATGTTGAAGATCATGTCATGCCTTGAGTGCATAGTGAAAATGTGTCAGGGAAAGACACTAATTAATATGATAACTAGTTAACAAATTTTAATAAGAATTATTAGCTTTATTAAAACAATGACTATGTACTGGGTAACTTTAACAAAATATCACATAGGTGCAATACTAAGAACAATACAAAGACACCCAACACGTCATTACAAATTTCAACTCCTTAGAAATCAAAATCAAATCTTCGAGGTTTAAAATCACTGGCTGCCTTATGATTTAACTTCTTTTTCCTATTTGAGAATACCTCCGAATGTGAGTAAGAAAGATATTCATCAACTTGAAATTCTATCCTTCTATAATGATGCCATTCTTCCTCAAAACTAATATTGATATCTATATAGGAAGCCTGAAAACTCTTCATGATTATGGGAAGATGAATAGATCCTTGAAATCCTGCAACAAATTTTTGAGTTTGTCCTAAAAGAGAGAAACTAGACAAAGAGGAATGACCCAACTTAAAATAAAAGCAAATATTCATCAAGTGAACATCTTCGAGAAAAGATAAAGGAACCTCCATATCTATTTCTTCTATCAAAAGTTCATCCTCCTTAATTGGCATAACTCTTTTCAGAGAACTCTGTATCAACTTAATCTTTCAAAATACAAGATCGATATCCAAATTTTTCTCCATGACGGAGCCTTGTAATATTCCAAGGAAAGGAAACCTTATAAATGAAAATGGCAAAACGGTTCAGAGAAATGTCACAACCTCTAAGACAAAATTAAAACACTATAGGAAAATGAAGACACTTTAAAAGTTAGAGGATTAATTAAATAAACGCATTTACACCCTTATCTTTGAAAGGTATTTTTTTGAAAACTTTTTGCAAATATTAACACATATATATTTTCAAAGTATTTTAGAAAAGATTTTCCAAACACGTCAAACCATATTTTTGCAAACCATGTAAAAAAATTTGAAAACCTTGTCAACAATACAATTTTCAAAAATTGTAAAAAAATCTATTTAAAAAATGTAATATGATATCCATAACTTTAATAAAAAAATTTTAAAAAATATGAGCTATGGCTAAAGTATATATGCAATATATACTATAGACCCCCCTATAATTAGCTTTTGCTATGTCATCATAACACAAAGTGAAAAGAAGCCATAGCTCGTGCTAAGTATAAAAGAAAATATATGAACTGAATTCAGAATCACTGATGCATCATGTATAAAAGAATCAGTTAGAAGAAAATATGGACTCTGGTCCCCTATACTTAAGCTGAGGAATAGCTTAAGTATAAAGATATGAAATAAACTTGGAGACCCGAGGGGAGCAATGAAATTATATCCCCCCTATAGTTAGGCTTATCGTAGCCTAAGTGTAGGCAACAAAAAGGAAAAGTTAGGAATCCGCTGATGTTGAATCTTCTGATATGAATCTATCCTGATGTTTATGTCTTTTCTGATATGGGAACTGCATAAATAGGCATGAAGTTGATCATTTCTACGGGAGTTAACCTTTCT
This sequence comes from Ottelia alismoides, assembly GCA_037367405.1. NCBI lineage: Eukaryota > Viridiplantae > Streptophyta > Magnoliopsida > Alismatales > Hydrocharitaceae > Ottelia > Ottelia alismoides. Next base: position 388,586 of record JAZKJV010000601.1, read on the forward strand.
GACGTTTATATAAAATGCTTGAGTAACTTTCCGTTAACCAAAGAGGATGGTGCATGCTCTGAAAGATTTGAGATTTCTATACTACCATTGTCATGCACTTTCCTAACAATTAAAGGACCTGTCCACTTTGATTTAAGTTTCACATGGAAAATCATTAACTTTGCATTAAACAACCATACCTTCTGTCTTGGAACTTTTTAACTTTGTCCTTATAAATCATGTTGTTGTCATATGCTCGGTTGCAGAATTCCACTAGTTCCTTTAGGTCAAGGTCTCTACACAGTTTTTCTAAGTGACAGCTCCAATTAATCATCTCTATGGCCCATTCAGAATTATGTACTAGCTCAGTGGGCAAATGATGTGGCTTGCCATAGATCATTCTAAGGGGAGAAGTGCAAGTGGTGTTTTTTAGGTCGTTTTGTAAGCCCACAGAACTTGGTCCAAAAACAGAGACCAGTTCTTCCTATCTGGATGAACTAACTTCTGGATAATACTCTTTACCTCCCTATTTGAAACCTCCGCCATGCCATTCGATTGAGGGTGGTAAGGACTAGTTATTCTGTTATCAATTTTATAGTCCTTTATTAGTGATTTCATGAATCCATTTACAAAGTGACTACCCCCATCGGAGATCAACACTTTAGGTACCCCGAACCTTGAAATAATATGATCCTTGATAAATTTGCATACAGTCTTTCCATCTGCGGCTCGGGTTGGAATGACCTCCAACCATCTTGACAAGTAACAAAATATATTCAAAACCCTAGCTATTAGGGAAAAGACCCATGAAATCAATGCCCTAAGCATCGAGGACATCAAAAAATTATAGGCTACATGGGCATTTCACCTCTAGAACCAACCGTCCCTCCCATTCTCTGACAAACATGGCACGACCATACAAAATCAGCTGCATCACTAAATAAGGTCAGCCAATAGAGACCACATTTCAATATCTTGTGAGAAGTTCTTTTTCCCAATTGGTGTTCTCCAGCTTCAAGTGAATGACAATAAGTGAGGACACTCATGTATTCCTCATGGGGAATGCACCTTCCCATACATAACTCGGTCCTTCGAAGAAAAGGAACAGATCCTCCCAATGGTATTTCCTTGAATCCAACTTAAGTCGGTCTCTACTGCACCGAGTCCAACCATGAGGAACTTGCTGGGAGACAAGGAAGTTAACCATGTTGGTGTACCATGGATGTGAATCTATAACACAAATAGACTCATCTAGAAAAGTATCTCAAATAGGCTTAGAATCAAGGGAATCTTTAAGTTCAATCCTCGAAAGATAATTAGCTACTACATTCATTAACCCAGTTTTATCCTTAAGTTCCAGATCAAACTCCTGGAGTAACAAATCTATCTAAGAAGACATGTCTTTGCATCCTTCTTTTCCATGAGATACCTAATAGTTGAATGATCTATATAAACTGTCACTTTTAAGCCTAATATCACAGACCTAAACTTCCCTGATGCCCAAACTACTACAAGCATTTCTTTTTTAGTCACTGTATAATTTCTCTGAGCTTGGTCCAAAACTTTGCTTGTATAGTGAATAGAAAACATAATATGATCTCGCTGCTGCACCAATACAGCTCCTATTGCAAGATCCGAAGCATCAGTCATAATCTCAAAGGGATGAGATCAATCAGGAGCTTGCAGAATTGACGAATCGCATATCTTACTTTTAAGAAGCTCAAAATCCTCAAGACACCTGTGATCGATAAAAACCTCGGTGTCTTTCCCAAAGAGCTCAGTCAGTGATCGGGCAATATTGCAAAAATCTTGAATAAATCTTCTATAAAATCCAACGTGCTCCAGAAATGACCTAGCTTACTTAATATTCGTTTGTGGATCAAGTTTCTTAATCACATCCACCTTGGCAGGATCAACCTCTATCCCTTTTCTGGAGATAACATGTCCCAAAACAATACCCTCCTTAACCAAGAAATGACTCTTTTCCTAGGAGAGGCACCTCTGTAAATCTTGGTCCAAATGTGCTAAACAAGAATTGAATGAATCACCATGGACAGAATAATCATCCATGAAGACCTCTAGGAAATCCCCAACCATTTCGGTAAAAACAACAAGCATGCATCGTTGAAAAGTGCCTGGGGTGTTACATAGCCCAAAAGGCATACGCTTGAATGGATATGTGCTGAAAGGATCTGTAAAGATGGTCTTTTCGTAGTCTTCAGGGGCGAGACAATTTGTAAAGGTATCGCTCATTTGGAGTCAGAGATAGGGTAAATAATGCCCACTCGACACCATTTCTCAATTTATTTCTTAACTACTTGTCATAGAATTGGATTAAGCCTCCTTTGATACTTGTGGGAAGGCCAAGAATTTTCCTCAACAAAAATGTTGTGTGAACAAAGTATGGTCTTTATACCCACGAGATCTGACATAGTCCAACCTATAGTCCTATGGTTGTTCTCTAAAATTTCTAACAACTTAGCTTCCTGCTCTACAGTCAACATACACTAATGATGATAGGAAACTTATTATTTGGTCATGTAAGGAAAGTGTACTTGAGTGTAGGAGGTAGTGATTTCAATTCTGGTAAGGATGAATCATTAGGTATATAAGTATGAACCACCACTAATTTTGGATCTGTGCTGCTTAGTCGATATGATTGAACTATAGTGTTGTCCACCAACTGTACCGAAGAATAAGGAGTCGGGTCACCAATAATAAATGGTAATTTGGCCAAAGCCACGTCTGACTCATGATCTATTTCCCCTGATTGTCCCGAAGAGATGGGAACCGATAAGTTAAAAGATACTTCTGTATCATCAAGGGAATCGGGAGATGAATACTTCAAGAACTCTGGTAATGAATCAGTAACTTCTCTGTGATCACTGTCCTCTCTAGATGATAGTACCTTATTCTGTATTGTTGGGTTTTGTGCCAAAATATTCTACATCACAGTATGTCTCAGAGAATGAGGAGAAATTTGTGCTTGAGTCGAAATAAGGTCTCTACCATTTTGTTTGCTTCATATGTAGTTCCACTTGTCCTCCTAGAGAACGAAACTTCATCATCCATGTCTGATAATAAAATGATACTCTAGTGGTCCTAAGGAGCGACCACACAAGGATAGTCTACGAATCTCTCCAATTTTGAGGGATATCCATTTCAGGAACCATGAAGTCCACCTTATAATTTTGTCCCTCAATAGAGATAATGACATTCTTGATTTCACCCTTAGCCTTTTTCATTGATTTATGTACAAATTGAAGTATTGCCCAAGACTTGTGTAAAGAGCCCAACTTCAATTTCTCATATAAGGTGAAAGGTAATACATTGATCGAAGAGCCACTATCTAAAAGAGTGTGTGTAAATGCTATGTCATCGATAAGACTCACCACATAATGTGCACCTAAATCTCTCTTCTTTTGTGGAAATTTCTGGTTCTTGATATAAAAAGAAGTGGCAATCGAAAGAATATGTGTCTTAATGTAGTTGTTCGGTTTCTTACTGGTAACGATGCTTGGCGTGCATCTTACCTTCAGATATTTTTGAAATGTAGGGTGACTAGCCATATACTCATCAAATGACACTTTCACCATGATATTATCTCAATAAAATCATGCCATATCGGGATCATCTTTCGGAATCTTATTAATGATGCGCTTTCCTACCATAAGAGCACAGGGGAAAGGGATATACAAAGAATGAAGTGAAGACTCGGATTCAAAAACAGAAACATGTTCTTGACTACTATTAGAAACTAGGTTTTTCAAACATGCATCTTTTACATTTGGAATAATAATTGGATTATCTACTTTAGGACATGGAGTGTCTGCTGAATGAGCATTCTCCTTGTCCGAAGGAACAAGGTCATTTGTAGACTTTAAATATTATGCATGCTGATCTGCTCATGTACTCCTCCTTAATCTTCTTCTAGAAGTACTTACTCTTCGTGAAAGATGTCTAGATTCATCATCCTCTGAAGTCTCCATATGTTGAACTTCAGAGTTGGTCCTATTCATATCCATAGATCGATCAGGTATGACTACGGTCCCTCCGCTTCTGAGAGACATATGATGAACATAATCAAACGGATAGATCTCGTGATCATTTTTTTTGAAAATGTGAATAATATAACTTATCCATAAAAGGATGTTGATGAGTTTTGTTCAGGTTATTGGGGTTAGCTTGAACTTGTGCAGGAATGGATGTAGAGGGAATATTGCATTCATCAAGTAGATGGGGAAAATGGTTTAAATCAACCGACAAATCCTTTACTTCATTTCTGTATGAACGTAGCTCCTCCAAAATTTGTTGCTGAAAGACTACTAAACCGGATGATGAATGCTGCTACTGGAAAATGAAGAAGGATATGAAGAATGTGAATACTGCTTTTGCTGGGCATGATTCTAAAAATGCGAACACTATTGGCCCGCCTGATATGTTTGCTAATGCCAGATCTGTTGTTGTTGCCTTGATGCTTTATAAGGACTGGCTCAAGAGCTCATTGGTACTAGAAGAGACATAGGACTAAATGATGTGTTATAAAATGTCTGGGGACGTTGATAAGAAAATCGGTCCCCAAAACCTCCGTGCTTGGCAAGGTTATTAGCTTAGCACACACCATTTACTTCCCACACTTGGGAAGGCTCCTCAGTAATAGTATCTACAAATGGTGGTTACTGCTGACAAGGATGAACTAAAGGTTGGTCCTCAAACCATGATTGGACTGGCTCTGAAATCTGCTGCTCTTGAATGTCATGAACACGGTATACTAGAGCAGAAGATGCAGTCACGGTAGGCACCTTTATTTTTTATACCTACTCAAAAAGTCTCGCCATCTGCATAGGTTATTTGGACAAATTACTGTTCAATTCATTCATCTGCTTATCTATCCTTTCTACCACTGTATGTTTATCTGTATTAAACCCAAGTCAAAAGGATCTGTTGTAGCCTTCGTTCTACCTCTAGATAAGAGTGTATTGTTGCTCTCCAACTTATCTCTATTAGTGGTCTGTGCTGTACTTGTTTCAGCCATTCATTTGAACAACTTCCAGATAGTGTCCGCTCCTCGTGAAGTATAGCTTCCTCCACAAGCATCAGTAACAAAACCCTGTACCGCAAGGTGTAGATCGCAATAGGCAAACTCAACCAGGATTGTAGGCTCTAAGCCATGACAAGGAAACTTCAGTAGAAGGTCTTTTAATCATTTCCATGAATCATAAAAAGTATTATTAGTAAGTTGGGAGAAACTTGCAATAAGTGAACGCATCAAATTTGTTCTACTCAAAGGGTAGAACTTCTTCAGGAATAAGTCATTGAATTGGGAAAAAGTTGTGACATCTACCCCCAAGTACTTCATCCAATAATCAACCTTATCTTTCAAGGCAAATTGAAGGTCTTTGAGCCTTATGTAGTCTTGGTAAACCCTAGCATGCCTAGGTTTTGAACAGACCAACTCGAAGTCCCTAAGGAATGCGTAAGGTTCTTCGTGAGCATTCCCATGAAAATGTGGTAGCAAACAAAGGAACTGTAGCTTTAGCTCGTATTCTACTTCAGGTTCAATCGGGGTTAGCCCTTTCCTCATTTGAAACTGCCCAGGATTATAAGCTACGTCCAAAGGTCTATTATTGCCCAGATGTAAGTGTCTAAGATGAGCTCTCATAAGTGCTTGATTATGTTCCAATTCAGCCAACCTATCCAATACTGCATGCAATGGATCCTCTCGTTCCTCCTCCTCCCCATTCCCATTATGTTCATTGGGAGGAATCTTTACCGAGTCTTCGATATCTTCATTAAATAAAGGGTTGGAATGATATCTAGACGAAGATAATGAAATCACATCGATCTCACCAAGACAATGATCTTCTTCGGTGTGAAAAGAAGAAGAAGGAAAAGGGTCGGTATAGATGTAACCTTCCACTAGGAGTGAATCGTGATACATTGGTTCAAAGTAAGGGTTGCTTCAAAAGCGGGATGGCTGAGAAAAAGAAAGGGGCTGGACCTGTGAAGATGTAATATTTGGGCGGTTCAGTGATAGGCTCGCAAAGTCCAAGCAAAACTTAGACCAATTATCTATCTAGATGTTCAAGATATAAGGAAACTGAGGATGCTAGTTTTGAAAAGAACCTAATTTTCCTAGGCACTTGAATGTGCAGAGTTACTTGCATAAAACAATATATATAAACCATGATTAATTTACCAACTCAACAGTGAAGGTTGAGATGATGACTTTATTATATTGTCAAATTTTAATTGGTGATTCAATACTAATCTTTTCAGAGTTACGAGCTGTTAGGAACCTAAATTTCCCTACAAATCGTCTGGATTCATATGACTAGTTGCATCCACTCTCAGCCAGTATAGAGGTAAGTCGAACCAAATAAATATATCTACCCATTTACTTGAGGAGAAGGCCTTGCGCAATGTCCTCTGAACCCTCGACTGCTAAGGAGATCCGAACTATTTGCCGGCTACCCATAGATCCTTACCGAGAAGCGACTAATCATTTTTATAGAACTAGTACTTCACATGAAAATTCGTGGCATAGCTCTATCTTAATGTCGTACCTCTCTCACAGGAATGTACGTGCAAACAAATGAGGGTTTTATTGCCCAAAAATAAGGTCTATTTTATTCCAAATAATTTAAGTCAACTTGCATCAATTCAATCCCGGTTTTAAGAGAATAGGTTATTGCTTAAAATTAAGTGACCTCATGCATCGCCTAATGCACAATCCTTTTTTTATTACTTAAGTTGTTAAAAACTGAGGGAGAAATTGAAAAACAAAATGCAAATTAAAATCAATGATACATACAGTCGTTTAGAGATACTTACTATGCTTTCCAGCACTCTCCATGTGGATGTAGAGCATAATTTTAAATCTATATGATGCAAATCGAGAAATTGCACCTAAACATCAGTTCTATTAGTGATGATGAAATCGATTAAATTTTGACTAAGTAGAATGAATGCTATGTGCATCTAGGAATCACCCAAGATTTTTGTAATTGTGAATCTTATGAGATTTGTGTAGTGTGTCCTATGTCATGAAATAGATCAAGCAATAAAATGACCTACAATCATTCTATTTGGCATAAACTTTAATCTAAAACGTCACTCAAGTCGAGAACCACTCTCGATACAACAACACATAAAAATAAATAAAGTTTTAAGAGGCCTTCGTTTACAAACACGAGATCTCAATCGATTACTGTTGTAAATGGAAATGAAAAATAAATTAACTAATCTACTAATCTCTCAACTTAATTATATGTCTCGTCGTTATATAGAAAAGTGCTCCAAGCCTTTTGCCTCCACATTCCCTCAGAAATAGTAAGTTCACTGGGCCAATCAGGAAATAATAGAATCTTATTAGAAAATTCAAGAGAGATTTAAAAAATTAATTTAAAATATATAACAAAAACACAACATAAGAAAACAAGCTCAACAATAATTAATCCAAAAATTATTGAATAAACTAAAATAAATAATTGCTCTTAAAAAATAATCACAAAATATGCTGCATCCCCGGCAACGGCGCCATCTGAAGAAGCGCTAAATGCATGTATTAATTTCGATCCATTGTAGCACATGCACTTAGCATCTCATAAGAACAGAGATAAAACTCAATGAAGATGTTCTCAGCTTAAATTTATAACCTGGGAAATCAAGGGCCGAACACCAGGATGCAAGAATTTTAATGATTAAATTTAGAGAAAAATTAATCTAGACAGTAAATTAGAGATCTATTACTTTGAGCTAATTCACACTAGACATTCAACAAAGAATTTTAAACATTTTTATTCCATTAAGTTAAATGCAAACATTAATGCACAAATAATACAGATAGGGAAATGACACTTAAAAATTCTCAACAACTTACTTGGATTAATAGTGAAAATATCTTGAATTAATTCCTTAGGAAATCACTTAAGTAAGAAGAAGTTAATCCCAAAAGCCTATCTCATCTCCACTCTACTAATTTAATCAGCAAGTCATCTTTTAACGACCCAAGGATGATTCACATTTAAAAAATAGTAGAACTCTAATACAAGAATGCAAGGGTCTAAATGTTCACGCAGAGTATTTATATTTATCTAAAATACATCAATCAATCATGGGATTTAAATATTAATAATTAATGTGTTAATTTCAATCAAAATCAACCACACAACTTGCTACCAGATAGAGTGTTAAACAAGCTCTCAAACAAGACCAAAATTACATTACTTGGATTTCAGGAAGAAAAGATATTAAAAAAACTCCAGGGGTAGAATTGTAATAAAAACTTCCAAGTTTTCATTCAAACTTGTACAAATAGGGAATTAATTGCAATTAAAAAAATATGTAAGGGCTGATACGCAAATTACACAAGCAGAAGGACTTATCTGTAACTGTTGAAAATGTAAGTACATCATATGCAATTTTTCTTATTCTGCGTGCATAACCACGTGACTCGTCGTAGGGTCTAACTCAGGATGTGACCACATTTCAAAATTGGTGCTCTGTGCGAGGCTCGGATACATGCTTGGCACACGATCTTGAGAGTCAAAACATTGCTTTAGGTTGACAACGTGGATCAAATTGAACCATTGGATCTCATGTAATTTAGCGAGATCAACGATATCTGCTTTTCATCTAATCTTGAGCTCTTCTATGCTCGGCGACTGTAGGGTTGGACTCTGAGGAAGATTAAAAATCTCTATCGTGCTTCCTGTTGTCTCTGGAATTCCCTATACCTTTATCAAATGCCAAGAATGATGTTTGAAGCTTGAACAAGGAGCGAGGTTGAATGTAGCGCCCTATCGATGAATCTTCACTAGCGAAGAAATGTAAGATCAGATCTAGGCATCAAACTCCGATCATTGAACCCCTTTGGGTGTCCTGCACTATTAGTCCATATCTGAAGCACTTTGGGGAATCTATTCTGGTGTTAGTGATATGGAATGGAGGCTCAAATGAGGAATGGAAGATCAGATCCCTAATGGGTTGTCTCCTCCGTACAAAAGAAGACAATGGCATCAAATGATTACAAAGATGGAGATATGATGAGGTAAACTGGATTATTATGCATGATTCATGGTTCAAAGAGCTACTGATGGTACATTCTGATAGTAGTTTAGAGAAGCAAAATGGATGTGATAAATATATGATTAATAGTAAAACTCACACTCAAAATTTCCAACTGAAATCAAAGGTTGAAGATGGCTTAAATTAGGTTCAATCATGAGTCGGTTTGTGAAGCTCGAAACTCACGATCTTCGCATGAAATTCTTGGACAAGGAGTTCAGCTCAAACAACCTCGAACTTGGTCTATTACTTGGCAACACAGCCAAGGATCTTGCCTACGTTACACACCGTCTTGGCACTCCATATCTCCCTCGGACTGTCACTGGAGGTTTAGAGAGGCTAGGGTGTAATTATGTGAAGTGATGGACAACCGATAATGGAGGCTGTTGTAGGAGTATTTAAGGAGGAGATGATGGAGGTTATAAGAGGTTTTAAGGGTAACTTCTTCCTCCATGCAAGAGAACTAGGGTGCTTCATGACGGTTATGATGGTTGATGCGAAGGAGAATGAAGTTAGGGGAAAAGATTGGCAGTGGAAGTTGGTGAAAGGATAACTAGAGGTGATTGGATTAATTGGGAGAAGTTGCTAAGAGACGAAGAGTTGCATCGTTTGGGCGTAGAGGGGTAAAGGTGATCCAGTAGCCATTGGATTATAGAATGTAATGGCCCACAGGTGGGCGGGTGACAAGAACCAAGATGTGTCTAATTAGAAGGCGATCAAACGATGGAGATGGAGGTGGGTGGCTAGCCAAGAGCGGGCCACGTGGGCGGATGAGGATGCACCACGTGACCTGATAGGAATTATGTTAATTGAAAAAATGAGGAGTAATTAGAAAATAATTAGTTAGATGCTTTCATGGAGATGTCAAAAAGATCAGAGGTAATATGTACATAGATAAAAATTAATTATTATTATTAAAAATAATTTTATTTAAGTTTATTTTGCTTTTTTTAGTTTAGTTTTGTTTTATATGAATTTATTTATACATAATTTTATTATAATTTTTATTTGATTTTTATTTAGAAATAAATAAATAAATAAAATATTACACTATATTAATATATAATAATTAGTGTTAATTATATACAACACATAAATTAGCAATTAGTGTTAATAAGTCAATAAATCATGTTATTAACTTAAGTGAAGGAGATAAATATGATCAATTAAGCTGATAAATCTGAGATTTATCAGCTACCATGAATGGGAAGAATAAAGCTTCAATTGGTGAATCATCTGCTTCTGCATTAGTCGAACCAACATCCAAGCTGGGTGAGGAAGATGAAAAAGGAGGAGAAGCACCAGCAACAAAAAGCCAAAAAATGAAAAAATAAATCAAAACAACCAAAAAAGATAGTAATAACCAACGTCACCTTGTAAGCGATGGAGACGACTGCCCCTGCAGCAGATCGAGAGCAAGCCGATGGATCCCCGCATGCTATTTTGGATTCCCACTTCACATGGATGACGACACTCCTTTTTATCATCCATTTATACTACATGATGCGGGCATTGGTGTTGCTGTAAATAAGAACAATATTTCTTCTTTTGGTTTTGTAAATATTCCATTTTCAGATGCTTTAAACGAATCTAAAAAAATAAAAAAAATTTAAAAACAGCCTTGTCATATCCTAATGTTGTTTAAATTATTCAGAATCTTGTTCTAGATATGCCTCTTCCAATAATTACATGCCTAATATTAAGAAAGGATTGAAGGAGGAACGTGATTCGAGAAGACAAGAATGTTGATCTAGACAGTTAAATGTGGAGAACATCTAACCGCGGACAGTGAATGCAATCAACAATCTCCCAAGCAAGAAGAAACACATGGGATCTCCTCTTATAAGATGCCAGATGTTCTGCCAAGAGTTTAATCGAATACTTCTTAACAGCGGGCCAATCAATCTGATGCCTACCTCACTGATGAAAGATTTTGGGTTTGGACCGCTTAAATCAACAAGAATGATTCTGCAGTATACGGATACATTAATCAAGAGGACCTAAGGAATTTCAGAGGATACCATCGTCATGATTTAAAGGATGCAATTCCCTGTGGACTTCAATGTGATTGACATGGACATATCATCCTCTCTTCTACATTCTCCTACTATTCTTGGATGGTTATTCCTTCGAACAACTATAGCGGTGGTGGACTATAGAATTAGGAAGACCACCTTTCTTTCTAGTAGCGACAATGTTCCTATTCAAACGATCCAAGTGCCCAAACCATCGTAGTCTGTATTGGATGTGAGTGTGCCTTCATAACAGACAAAAGATATGACTTTCTTGTAGAGACCGCCGCGTAAAGGAAGATACAATCCGGTAAAAGCAGGAAAGAGATTCCTCACTCGCACCAGGGGACTTGTTAATGCCTGAGACTTGGGTCGAAGCCAAATCTCACTTGTCCGGCTCGTCTTAGGAAAAAGCTGACTTGGAATGCTAGTTGATGCCCAATCTAACGGTTTAAAAATACAAACTTGTTCATGGATGACATTGAGAACCACAAATTCCTTTCTACTAAGGAAGAAGTGGATAACATAGTCAAATTCTCCTCTATTTGTGAAGATGTAATTTCTGCTGAATTCTCAGAAGAACTGATAGATGGCCACTTGACCTTAGCATAGGAAAATGAGATTATGCGGACTTCTTTGAACAGGGTTCCATCATTGAGAATTTTTGTGTAGCATTGAGTTCAAAGCTTGAAATGCTAATGGTGGACAACTCACATTTGAAAGATCCAACACCAATGCTTGATGACAGGGGATTCTGCAATGCGGGTCTAAAATGTGTCTTCACGGAGTACGAAGATAGAGTGTCGCTAAGGCAACCTGCAAAGAGAACCCATGTTCAATCAACAAGCACCCACAATGTAAAAATAAGCAATGATTAACCAAAAATGTGAGGCACCCTTTATTATACTCTACAAACAAAAATGTATAGCACATAAGCATGGAGAGGTCGAACCACAGAGAGCAAACTAGATAGCCTATGATTATTGGTAATCAATGTGTAGTATGTACACACTTGTCTGTAAGTCTTTTTATGTGTGTTTTTTATTTTTATTTTTTAAAATTTAATAGTAAATATATGGGTATACGAAATTTAATAATAATAGAATAGATTATATCAATACATATATATACATATAGGTAGGGGTATACGCATAAGGTATATATATTCTCTTTTTTCTTTTTTTAGGTTTTTAATTTTGCTAATATTTCATTTATTTTTTTAGTTTTTTGAAAATGGAATAAAAAATATATTTATATAAAACGTATTAGAAGGTAATAGAAGCACAAAAATAATATATCTATATTTATATACGTATAGATAATATATACTATATGTCTATAAATAGTGCAAAAATCCAAGAAAATATTTTTAGGTTTTTAAAATTTTATAATTTATATGATTTTTTTGTATTTTTTGCATATTTTTAGGTATTTTAAAATAAAAAAATCCCAACATAGGTATTAAATCAATAATATGTATTAATAGCAAAAAAGTGTCAAAATTTATTATAACCAATTTTAATACATAATTCTTAATATAGATAAAATTTAGGGGTGAAAATATTTTTTTTGGTGTTTTTCCTAAATTTATCAAGATTTTGTAGCTTTTCAATTTTTTGTCCTTTTCTTTTTCAAGTTTTAGGGATTTTTGGTCTAGATTCGATATAGGTCATAATAAGCAAACTAGAACTTTTTATAATGTTTAAAGGTATTTTAATATTTTTTGGCATTTTTCAACCTAAATAGGGAATTAATGCTCATTGATGGAATTCTAATAATTACAAAAAAGCCATCAAATGCAAATGAATAATTAAAGCTTCAAAATATGCCATCTATGGCATTTACATGCATTTTTTGCAAAGTAAAATAAAAATATGGTCTATTTTCTATTAGAATAATCAAGAAAATAAAATTCAAAGTATTAGAAGGAAACTATATGCTATTAAAATAAAGTATACATGCATATCAGTGCTATTTTACAAAACCTACGGGCATACACATAATTTTCCACAAATTACTTAAATTAAAATGTCCTGATGGGGCATTTATGCACATACACAAAAGTTACAGGTCCCATATACAAATTTTCCAAAATAATTTAACATTGAATATACAATTTTGTATATTAAGAATAAATATACAAATACGAGGGGTTATGCCTGCAAAATACACAAGGTAAGCCACGTAAGCTGAGTTAGCGTGGACACGTGGGAAAATACATTATAGCAAGGGGCTATTTCCAATTTTTATAAAATTAATTACACTCCTTACAAGAATTAAAATACTAAAAAGATATAAGAAAGGGCAAAGGGGGCATAGTGAAAATTATCCCTATATGCGTGCGATCCAACGGCTCTGGTTGATTCACTTGGACACATGGCTGGCAAAGGATGTGCCATGATGTTTGTATTGGAGCGACTAGGATCATATCTCGGGCTAAGATCAGGCAGCTGAGGCTCAATTGATCTGATGTCTCGAGATGATTCTCGTATGCTGATCATCATCCAACGATGGAGGAGGATGGTGGAATAATGTCAAAGAACATTCCATGAGCCAGCTTCGATCCAGTCAAGTGCACACTTGCGACCACTTAGGACTCCACCAATGGGCTCTAAATGCTCCCGTAGTAGATCCACACTTTTGGAAGCCCTAAAAAGTGACAGGGGGTCATTGATAGATCCCTAGAGATTAGTCATTCTTGGAGGTGCTTGTCGAAGTCGAGTAGGGCTCGGATGCCCCCTTCCAGTTGCTTTGATGCAAAATAAGAAAGGGGATGCGAGGGTACGGAGAGTGTGCTATTATTATCGAATGTCATGGTGAAATGCCTGCGAATGGGATTCTCTGATGAGGTGGCTACATATAGAGCATGAATTATTTGATCCAGAAGGAGGCGAAGGGGGATGATGGGTCGAGGATGCAGAGAAGTGAACGGGCTAGATGATGGAATGATTGTGGACGTCGAAGATGAAGTAACACGATGAATCACATTGGCCGGAGCTCTAGAGCTCCGACGAGATTTGAATTTAAACCTAGGCCAAAACAAAAAATGACACACAAAAAAAGGTAGAAATGAAATCTACAAACTAAAGCTACGTAAAAATAAGGAAATTGTGTAGCTCGAACTTGATGGTGGACCAAGGAGCAGGACGGGCCGGAGCTCCATCGTGGACCCTCTCTCCTCCTCCTGTCACCAGTGACTCACACACTATCAACTGGAGGAACTACAGAGATCATAGAGAGATAAAGAATCAAAGAACAATGGATGGTCTTATTTATAGGCTAGTCGAAGGAGGCTCAAAGATCTGGTGATTTTTGTTAGCTCGAAGCAGATTGATCAAATCCAAGATGTGGGCGGAAATTACAGGGATCATATCAACATTTTTGGTTCAGGGAACTAAGCCAGATCATGAGTGGATTCAGTATGAAAAATGGAAGAAAGATCAGGTCCGACATGTCTACAATCAAGAAGAGAGAGGAGGGTCAGTTTACCCAGGGTCAACAAAAGCTGAGTTGTGGTTGGTCCACATGGGCCAACCAGAAAAATGCAAAACAAAAATGCCTTGTTAAATAAAGAATAAATAGAAAATGAAATTATAAATTTAGATCATAAAATAAAAAATGTCGAGTATTTTCTATAGTATTTAGTTATGATTTTTATTTATTTTTATGGGTTTATTTATCATAGATTGCTTTCAAAGGTTTTATTTATAGGTATATTTACCTATACTATGTTTTTTTATTTTGTATTTTTTTATATTATTATTTTATTTTCATATTTTATATATTAATAACTCTTTTTATATACACAATTATATTGTTGTTGTATTTTTCTTGTATCATATACACTTAAATAAATAGGGGTATATTATAGGTATAAGTATAATATATTCATCTACTTATTTCTATTGGTTATTTTATTTTGTGTTTTCTTTATGATTATATTCTATTTTAAATATATACATATATTATAAATAATGTTTATAAAATTAAAAAAGATAAAATTTAAAAAATAAAGAACAAATAAAATGAATAGTTGATTCAGTTATATAGTATAATAGGGGTCCAAAACCTATATTTTGTTTCTTAACTCTAAATTAAATGAAACCACCTTCTTAAATAGATAACTAAAAGTTTTATAAAATTAAAATTATTATGATGTATTTCTAGTTTTTATTGAGAAGACATGGGTCTGGAAAGTTTGGATTTTGGCTTTTTATTATGATTTTAAAGTGTACATTGTATATTATTTTTGTGTAAACTCAAATTTTCATTTTCTATACATTTTTATCTACAACTTTCATGTACATAATTTATTGATTTGATGAATAAATAACAGAGAATTAAATGAGCCCCAAAAACGATTTATCGAGGAATAAAAGAATGAGATTTTCATTGTCTTTTCGCCGCTTATCTCCCCCTACTGTATTCCTTATGGACCACATCAATTCTTGACTTAGTCTCGGGGTTTAGGGTTATAAAATACCTTTGACATTTTATTTATATTTCTTTTATTTCTTTATTTTTTTTTGATTTAAAAATGTAATTTATAAAATAATTATGAAATAATTAATGGCTTTTAAATTTGTACAAAATGATGATATTTTCATGCATTTAATTAGGGTTTAATGGACAAAACGAAAGAATAAAGGTGATGAAATGGAGATTCATCACCCTTTATACATGCCTTTACTAGTCCCTAGAAAACACTTAAGCAACGAGTGTAAAAAATAATAAAAAGAAAAAGAAAAAAACTTGGAATAATTGTCAACTTTTAAACCAGTCTTCAATAAAGTCAAATTTTAGAGCCTGGAACTGCATGGTGTGTTCGAAACCATATGTAAGCCACGAAGTGTGACCTAACAACCTTTTCGTTCCACTCATATCATCTAGTCTAATTCATAGCCAGGTCAGAACTATCCTCTCGATCGCATACTCTTGCTACCTTGAAATGAAAGAACCATGTATGTGAATTTGTTCAGCTCTTCCCAGACAAAACTGTTGAACCGTCAAGGTGTCTGCTCTTCTGGTAACTCATACACATGGAGACAGATATTCCCTTCTAAGGCCAGCTTCTCTCGGTATTTGCAACATAATGGGGGAGGCGTTAGAAGAATGGGAAAAGAAGTGGGAATGGACCACTGCAGTCTTCATTCCTTGTGAAGTTGGTCAGTGTATCCGATTCTTCACCAAGAAGCATGCTTTTTCTGAAGCTTAAATTTTGTGAAAATTCGGTATAGGCTTCTTTGGATATTTTCTTTGACTTTGTACATTACGTTCTTGTTTGTGCCCTAGTGGACATAACATCTTCTTGTTCAACTCATTTTTTAGGGTCTTATAAAAAGTTGTGCCGGTAGACCATTCCTCATCCGAAGCATTGTCTCAATCCATCTCCAGTCTTTAGATATCATTGTTACCAAAACAAGTGGGTTAGAGTATTGGTGTCGGCATTCCCCAACAATGGTTCATGAGCCACCATTGATGAAGCGGCCTTGCATCGTCCTGACTTAGGCTCCAAGATTTTTCAACAGTCCATCTGAGTTGAGACAAGTGCTAGGTACGAGGTTTCCATTCAAGTCACTATCTCAAGAGTCTTATAGATGATATGAAGGATCCTAGTTAATCATATTGAATTGACTCATGAACAGTCTTATGGAAACTAAATACTTAAGTCAAGGAGACATAAAACATCACTTACAGTCCTCATTGGGTTCCTCTAATTTAAGTGTATTACGATCTATCCCAAGCTCCAATCTTCAGAATGTATTTGGACTTGTTCAGTTATATAAGTTATTTCGAAAAATACGAATGCTATGTACAATGAAAGAAAAATATTTTTCTCATGCAATTTTCTAGTTTTCAACTTTTTATAGGTTTTTGAATTTTTTTACTGTTTTTTTTATGAATATCTTGAAATAGGGTTTTGCAAATGTTTTTGGGATTTTGGATTTTGTAAATTTTTAGGGATTTTTCAAAAATAATTGATTTTTATAACAAGAAGGTAGTATGTGCAGCTATTTACATGGGTGTACATCTTTTTATTTACATGGGTTTATTTACATGATTGTATATACATGGTTTGTAAAGAATCTTTATTTGTTCGAATTATGAACATTATTCTGAAAATATTTTGAAAAGTTTTTTGCAAACATTTTGAAAACTTTGATTTGCAAACTAATTTGGCAAATAATGTTTACAAACATTTTATAAAATTTGTAAACCATTTTGCAAATATTTTTCAAACAACATGTATATTTTTTTAAACTATTTTTGCAACCATTTTTCCAAACCATTTACAAATATATTTTAAAAATAGTCTATTTCAAATAGAGAAAAGAAATTTTTACAAACAAAATCATTTTATAATGGTTGAAAAAATTTTACAAAATATTTTTCGCACAGTTTTTAAAAGATTTTTCAAAGAGTTTTTCAAATCATATTCAAACATATTGCAAAATATTTTTACTCAATTTATTAATTGTTATAGACAAAGAATTTTAATAAATTTCATATAAATATTTTATTTATACTTAATGTATCTTAGCTATACTTATTGAAAGTACAAATGTACGAGTTATGGCAAAATATATACATATTATATACGACCCTTCTATGCTTAACTTGATCTATGTCCCTATAGATCGTAGATAAAAGAAAAGATATATATCGTACTCAGTATAAAAGAGCCTATACTACACCGACTAACAAATAATGAACGAAAGAATGAGAAGTCGACAGTTCCCCCTATACTTAGGTTGAAATAATCCTAAGTATAACATATTGTACAAAAGATAGGGAGGTTCGAGGGTGGGAATAAAAACATCACAACTCGGTCTCTCTTCCCTTACCTAGGGTAAGATATCGCTAAGTATAGACAGAAAATATCAACAGGAGACAAGACATGTGAGGTTATCAAAGAATGAAAATAAGAGGTCTCTTATCTTCGTATACTCAGGATGAAGCATATCCTAAGTATAAAAGCGATGAGTAAGGAAAACAAAGAAGAAAATAGAAAATATAAGCGAAAAAATAAAAGAAGAAAATAATAAAAAGGAAGAAAAAGATCTTGAGGAACATTATCTGAATCTTTCAATCCTGCTGAGGTTGTGGAGGTTCCTTCATTGCATATCACTTGGACTGAATCGACAACAACCAAGAACATGTCATGCTCAAGGTTCTGCTTCCGTAACTAGTCATTTATGACGAATGGTTTTGTATTAGCTAACAAGTCTTATATCATGATGCTTCCATTGTCATAGACTTATTTCACTCTGAATGTCTCTGTCTAATTGCTGTTTAATTTGCCCGGGAATATCTTCAACTTTGCGTCAAATAGCCACACTTGTTGTCTAGCCTTGAAGATCTTTCGTCTATTGGGTTAGTCATGCCAACATTTAACCTTCTCCTTGTACATAAATGTGTTATCATAACCATAGTCTCAGAATCCAAGATCTTGTTCAAATAATCCTTTCTTTTTTTGACTACCTCTACATGAGTGCAAGTTGTAAAGATTGATTGCCCATAATGATTTATGGATTGGTTCCACAGAAAGATGTCACGAGTTTCCATATATCAGACTATAGGGCGACATACCCAAGGGAGACTTGTAAGAGGTTCTATATGCCCAAAGGATGGATTCCAAGAGTTGGGACCAACTCTCTCTTTTTGGCTTCACAAGCTTCTGCATGATCATTTTGATTTCTCTATTTGATAATTCTACCGTGCCATTGGTTTGGGGATGATAAGGAGACGAATCGGTGCTCGATGGGGTACTCCTTCATTTATTTTCCAACATCTTTGTTAATGAAGTGACTACCCCTGTGTGATATCAGAATCTTTGGAATCCTGAACCACGAAATGATGTTCTCTCTCATAATTTCACAAAGAGTACATCTGAAAGGGCCCCATGAAATCGATGCTCCAAGCATCGAATACATCTGAAATCTGAGTGAACCTTTGGGGCATGGAATCTTTAGCTGTAAGGGTGCCTCCCAATCTCTGGAAATCAGTGTAGTGCTTCACAAATGTTGCAACACCTTAAATATTGTTAGCGAGCAGAGGCCATACTGTAGTATTTTCTCTGCCGTTATATTTCCAAAGTGGTGTATACTAGATTTGAGCGAGTGACAATGCTCGAGGACACAATGATTCTCATCTTGAGGAATACATTAATGCCAAATGCACTCTTCCCCTTCCTTGAATAGTAAGAGATCTTCCATTGGTATAAATGGATTCGAGACAAGAACTTATCCTTCTTGATTTTCATCTAATCTTGTGGGACTACACCGAAAATGAGTTAGTTCACAATATCAGCATACCGAGGGAGTGAATTCATGGTCAGAATCAACTCCTCAGGAAATGTATCTGTGATGGGTGCACTGCTCAGTGGAGGATCTTGTTGTTCAATTATGGAGAGGTGATCTGCGAAATCGAACTCCTGGAGGAGACGGATCCACCTGATTAGTCTACTCGTGGCATCCTTCTTCTGTTGTAAGTACCATATAGCAGAGTGATTAGTATATATGGTGACTTTAGTTCCATGCAGATATGATCTGAACTTCTAAAGGGTGAATACCACAATCAGCAATTCTTTCTTCGTGACAGTGTAATTTCTATGGGCTTCATCTTGCATTTTGTTGGCATAGTGAATGAAATCGGGCACCTTGTCTTTACTTTGTCCTAAAACAACCCCAACTACAAAATCTAACGCATCCATCATGATCTTAAGGGGTAGAGACCAATCAAGAAACTGTAGGATTGGAGCTTGGGTGATTAGCTCCTTCAATTGATTAAACACAAGGAAAACCTATTGATCAACACGAAACTCGATCTATTTGCACAACAATTCAGTGAGAGGACGGACGATGTGACTGAAATCTTTGATGAATCTCATGTAGAAACCCACATGCCCCAGGAACGACCTCAAATTTCAGACAGTCTAAGGTGGCGTTAGATTGGCAATCATATCCACCTTTGTCGAGTCATCTTCCATGCCACGTTTGGAAATGACGTGACCCAACACGACTATGAAGTGGTTCTTCTCCCAAGATAGCACAAGATTGACTTCACGACATTTCTGAAGTACTCTTCCAACGAATATGCATTTCATCATCTTTATTCATTTATTTTAGCTTAAAATTCCTTATAAAATAACATGTATATATTCATAAATCCATACTCTTACTAACGTGCATCTCTATGTAAATATTGTACCTATATTATTGTTTTAACCTAAAATAAAAAATAAATAAATAAAGGAAAAATAAAAAAATAAAAAGATTGTATATATATGTAATAGATAAAGGTTGACTCGAACCCCGAGAGAAGTATGAGACTTGACCTGATCGACCAGGATTAAAAGTAGAGGGCGATAGGGTCTTTAATGAGAAAATACAAAAAAGTTGTAAATAGTTTTCATTGTTTATTTTGAATTTATTCTGGTTATATTTGTATAAAACTTACATTATTTTATTTGTCCATAAATTGAACTCAAATTAAATAATTTTCTAAATGTAATTGTGAATAAAATTGTTTCCTAAATAGTAAAAATACTTGTAAAATAAAATCATGTATAGAATAAAAGTGACTACACTAATAAAACGCCATAAAACAATAATTGAAATACTAATTCGGGCTTCAAATGAACTTGAATTGAATCAAACTCACTTCTATCATATTCTAAAGTATATTATCCATAAAATGGTAGTAGTTTCATAATTTTCGGAGCTATGGTTTGAAAGACTATTTTCTGGGGTGGTTTTTGCAATTTTACCATTTCGTTGTTGCATATATTTATCCATAATTATTTTTATATATAATGTATTTGTAAATAATTGTAAATTTTTTTCATAATTATTTCAAATAGTAAACAAATTAAACATAAAATCACATAATTTTCTTATTTAACTATGTGTATAATATACCATATGTATATATTATGTGTATATAATCAATTTCGTTAAATAACCACCACAAAAAAATAAATAATGAACAATTATTATTTAAATTTATAAAGTGATGAAAATAATTTTTTAAATTATGTAAAAAATATACCATGTGTATATAATTTAATTAATTATTGAATTACCCCATCTTTAAGGTGGCTCATTAAGTTGTTGACATTTATTCCATTTTGATAATTTCAAAAATTATTTGATTAATTCTACCATTAATCTCCTACTTTCTTTTTCTATCCATTCAAATTTTCAAATTCAAATCTTTTTTTCTATTTATTTGGCTCCTCCTTCATCATACCAACTTGAACAATCCTTTGGTGAGAGGAGCCTATTCTCCATGAGTCATTTTATTGTAGAAAGATGCCCAGCCTCCAATCCTTCCAATGACAGTGAGGCGATCTTCGCCGAGGTAATCACGACATTATCTGCTCCAATAGTTTGATCTATGTCAATTCTCATTTTTCATCTAGTTAATCAAAGGGAATTTTTTTGTTTTAATTTCATAGTCAATTTTTTTAAAATCTATAATCATAGTTTTTAGTCAATCGCTAAATTTGAATTCGATCCAATCCGATATTCCATCTCATATTCTTGATCTACCCACGTTCCGATTCTATCTGTCGTAATCTATAACCCCAAGCCACGCACAGTGGATAGAGACACGATCCTTCCATCACAACTGCCAGATCATGTATATCACATTTTTGTTCAATAATTTTTGGACCGAGCCATCATGATTAAGTTGGTTTTTATCCTATTTCATTGCAGGTACAAGGATTTAAAAAAAACAAAAAAGAAATCCATTTGTTGCTTTAAAAAAGTATTCGGGACTATAGTATCCCCGCACCACCGCAGACTCTGTTGCCGTTAACGAACACCGCTCCACCACACCTTCGCTAACTAGCCTCTATCCCTCGATGAATCTTGCACCACCATTCTGAAGGATATGGTTAGATCCTCAAGAGCATCATGGAAGCGTGAGCGTCGTATCGGATACGATGAAGAACGACTAGTCAGACTAGTTGTTCTAGGCAACGGAAATTAAAAAATTTTCATGCGACGAAACTACATGATCCAAGAACACTTCTCGTATCGTTTCGTCTAAACCAAAAACAAGTAATAGGATTACCTCTTGAAGCGTGGTTGCGATCGAGTCTCTAAACGAAGAGACCTCCTGTCTCAAGTCTGTTCCGACGGAGGAGACGCTTGCGAGCGCGGGGATGAGCTGTGTGCTTCTCGCAATCCATGTTGATGATCCAAGCGGTAGATCTCCTGACCTCGATACATGAGATCCGACGTCTTCTTCATGAGCGAGGCACACCGAAGGAGACGGAGATCCACGAGCAAAGAGTCGGGCAGCATAACGACGACACTGCGGCAATGGAGAACCTCTCTAGGGCATCCATGGTGGACGACCACGAGAGGGAGAGAGAGGGCTCACGTGTAGAGAGAAAGAGAGAGAGAGAGAGACTAATGTTCTCTCTTGTGTGTAAAGAAGAGCAATGGGGTGCCTCTCCTTTTATAATATTTTGGGATCCATGGATCTCAATCCATGGGCAACACAAATCCAATGGCTCTCATTGATTGTGTTTCTTTTAATGGCTAAGATTTGTGTCGGTAAAAGCTAACAACAATTAATTTAATTTAGATTAAATATATATTGATAAATCAAATAAAGCAATCCCAAATTAATTCAATCAAGCATGGACATTATGGAATGTAGATTTCCTCCTTCCATAATATTGGATTGGGTGGCAATCTCATGTAATCTCATTAGATCTCATGAGATTACATTATTCTATGGAAACATCCAAGATTTACAACAACACTTGTTGTAAATTATTCTAGAAAAATAATTGATAATTATTTTATGAATATTGCAATCTTGCCATTGGAAAATTGTGAATTATATTCACAACCCAAAATAAAATGTGAATTACATTTTCAATTAATTGTCCAATGTGAATCCAATTCACATCAACATTTAATTAACGAATGTAAATTACGAATAGCTCTCTCTTATATATTATAAATTACATTTATAATATATATATATATATGACTAATATGGATATTGCTATCCACATTATTCACATACATGTTAATTAAATCACATTTAATCATGTTGGATCTCTATTCTCGTGTTCCCAAATAATATGATTCGCATTCACATTATTCACATCTTTGATAATCAAATCTCATTTAATTACCTAAGATAACTCTCTTTATAATATAAATCAAATTCATATTACTCATGATAATTAAATCACATTTAATTATCTATTTTCTTAATGCTCAGATACTTATATCGACAATGAAATTATCCCGAACTCTTTTAAGGATAATGCGCTTTCTCCGCGAATACTTGGAGATAAGGACAAGGCGATTGTATTGTTCCACGTATAGTGACTTGGATATTGAAATCATATCTCAAATCCAGATCGCGGGCCTCCCATAGATGCTTGATTAAATCAAGACTGCAAATCTAATCATCTCATTGCATCTGAATCACATTCAGATCAATGTCCAACATTTGGACCAAGATAAGATTACTTCACTAATGAGAGGAGTCACTAAAATCCAGACCCATTTCATCACTTCCTAAGAATGGAAACGTCATGGTTATACAATCGTTTATGATCACATCACCCTCAGGTATTCCCAATACCTGTACATCCTGCATACTGGAAGACTCAGATTAAACCCGAAGTATTAGATCAACTTTACACTGTCTACTTCAGGGTTTTATCAGTAAGTTTCTCATTCGATCATTGGGAGTTGGTATCGATCATATACTTTCCAAAAGCATATATCATACCTAGGTCTTGATCATATAATTTCCAAAAGTATATATCAAACCTACAAATTCAGTCAAGCTTCCAAAGCGAGACGACCGTGCACAGAATTTGATTCTTCCCAATATCTCATGAGTGAGCTCATGCCTTCCAGTTCAGTAAATGAACCTGTATGATCCCTTTGAGAGATCGTATTACTCATATGCCCTTATATGCATACCAGCGCGCCGGTGTATAGACCTTAGTTAGGTCATCAACCAATTGGTCTGCCAAATGTACATACTCAGACATATAGTAACACACCTGTCTCCGGTTAGAGGATGCGTGCTTGTATCGTGACAGCATACGATATAGGACTTTGGTTATCTCGATCTCGTTAAGTCAGCTCTTTGATCTAACTAATATGACACCTCTGAATCTCTATTCCTATGCAGAGGACCTGCATCAAGAGGACGGTCAGATATCAGCCTAATTGAGAAAGGATTGCCATCTCCTACTCAGGATGGAGATCATCTCTTAACAATCATTTGACGGTGCTTGATGAGTCCTCAATCTAACTCTTTAGATATTCATCCAAGCACCAGCCTCTATGATTTAATTATTGAATCAACAACTGTATGATTATTAAGATGGCAATGGTACATAACCCTAATTGTACTAAGAGACCTATTATGCAAATTATCTATTCTTCATTTCAGATCGGGAATGATATATGCAATAATATTTATTGCATAATGGCTCGGCGTGGGCTCGCATGTCCAACAATCTCCCACTAGCCCAAAGAACCATTAATAGGCTAATCATTTAAACCCACACTCATGTGTCAATCATAGGCTATCAAGGAAATAGCTAGGTAAGCTGATTAGTCACTCTGTTCCCGCGAGACTACGCCAAGTCCTTTTACGACACTTGCATATCCCCAGTAACAGTGCTCGCATCTAATGCGAATGTTGCATCTTATGCAACCAATACTCAATCTTGTTGGTTATAGTGTCCTTGACACTATAGCTTAACAATTATCATAACCAGTATTTTCATAATCCTTATCAGAATACCCTTATTCCTGGAGATCACTATCTCTTAAGGTATCCACAATTAAGACCTTTTAGATCTCTATCTATAAAGTCTTAAGATTTTTAAGATAAGACTTTGAGATCACTATCTCAAAAATCTTGTCATCTATGAAGATTTTGATATTACTGCAATCAAGTGTTTTATCTCTATAGTAGGATTAGCAACATATTACTACTCCCACTGCATGGCGGATATCTGTCTTTTGTACACATCTAGCATACACTCAGCTACGTAACTAATGCACAAGTGCAAGTAGTTCTAGCATACACTTCCTCAACTCTTTGAGGTAATATCCCTTTAGATAGTTCAGTACCATATCTTAAGGGATGGAAGCCTTTCTTGGAATTTCTATGAATAGAATATGTCCAAGGTGTACTACAAATGTGACATTCCCAATATCCTCTTCTTTTTGCTTCTGAACAACTTCAGAACTAAGATCTAAGAGGTATTTTTGAAATCATTTTTCAATGTATGGAATAGCCAGTCTATAAAAAAATATTATTATTATCCTTATATCATTCCAAATGATTAGGATATTTTCTACATTTAGCAAAGGCACTCCCACTAAGCTTCATATGGTTCATCAAGATTCTATCTGAAATCATAACATTTATAATTTCATCAATTCTTATGTTCCAGCAACAAGAAGCTTATATGAGTCCACGGATGGATTTCTTTAGCTTGCACATCTTGCTTTCCCCAACCATGAAGCCATAGGGCTACTTCATGTAAATATCCTCAGAGAGGTATTCATAGAGGAATGTAATCTTGACTTTCATCTCTTGAAGATCCATTTACACCTTAATGGGTCTTACCCATATAGGTGGATCCTTGAGGGTCCATATACAACACTGTATATGAAGTCTACTCGAGACTTTCATTGCTAAAATCCATCTTTCCATGTTATGATCCTCATGATTTTAATCACATGAAATTCGATCACTGACACATGAAATACATCCTCAAACTCATTTGAAGAAGTATTAGTGTTTAATCTTTAATTGTCCTTTTAGTTTCCCATTTCAGGAGTCTCATTATCTTCTCAAGATTAAATGAGTTCCTACACTTCATTTTCATCTTGATTCTTAAGAGAGTCATCTTCTAAGAATCACATTCTCAGAGATGAGATCTTTTAAGAATCTCAAGGTCATAAAGTAGGTATCCAATACCATCGTTTATTTTCCTAATGAAGCAGCACTCTCAAGTGCTAGATTCCAGCATGCATGGAACCTTATTAAGAATATACATTGTAGTCTCTACTACACATATATACCTGGAAACTAAGGGATAATTATGCTAAAATTAATCATTGATTAAATCATGCCATACATGACCCAATTGTATCTCCCTACAACTATATTGAGTTTAGGTGTGTTAGGAGGATTGAGATAGAAATGATATTCATATATCCATAAGGTATTCCATGAATTCATTTAATAGGTACTGATTGCTTAGATTAGACCAAATTCATTTTCATCTTCCTTCAGACTTTGGTTCCAAACCAAAATTATGAAATCTTTGAACATTTCAAAGGTTTCTTTGGTGAAGAGAAGAAATCTCATATCATACATAATCATCAGTAGATATCACATATCCACAATATTCATTATGATATAGATGATCCGCATACATCAATATGTATGAGATCCTGAATACCTTTACATCTTACACCTTTTACTAAGGAAGGGTATGTTGGACATATTTTACTTTTGAATACAATATTCATAAGTATGTAAGTTTTGAAATTTTAGACATTCTAAATTTTCATATCTTACTAGTCCATTGATCTCATCAATTGACATATGTCCAAAACTTGATGCGAGATCATTGTCAAATGATCTTCATCCTCCAATTGATCTTATAAAGGTTTTAATTTTCAGTATTAGAAATCGTAATGAACCATTCATTAATTTTCTAATTTTGTGGCGTCCACTAGATGTTAGATTACTATCTGAAATATATCCATCATAACTCTTTATGATAGATTTCTCTCAGAATTCATGTTTATTTCCAACATTTAAAAACAGACAATGAGTGTATTCTTATATCTAGGTCATAGAGACATTCTCTAAGACTAAGGGCTCTCCCACTGAAATTAACAAGTCTATCAATCCAACAGAGAGTGTTGCAACAATTGCATCAATATCCATGTGGATAACTATAAACCTTAAGATCAAATTTTCCAGTCTTCTAAAACATATGCAACCTATTGGAAGTGTTGTTAGAAGATAGAGATACAATCACAAGACTTTATCTTATTCAATAAGCAAGTCAATATCAATGGTTTATGTAGATTATTCTGATGCTCTATCCGAGTCCTTCTCTAAGGATTCTAGACAGACTTGATAGTCATACTATCAACACATCAACTTATTGCAATATTGGCATTCATCCAACTCTTTGGATGTCATATGGAAGTCACAGAAGTACAGTCAACTCTTTGACTCTCCTTCTCACTTGGGTCCAACCCATGCTTCCACTGCGCTCCCTTTATCTATAAACAACCATTGCATAAGATTAAGGATCTCTTATTTTAAATTCAAAAGAATTCAATGTAAGAGCATTTCAACAATTATACATGCTTCATTAAATTCATACAATATGAATATTATGAAGCTTCATGAATGAATAGAGTATAGATAATAGAATGATGACACTCATCATGTGTACATCTATCTAAACTCTTAAAAAACATTGGTTCAGGTAGGTATTCAAACATTTTGAATACATCATCTCTTATAGAGCCACCATTCTGCATGATGCAATGAACCATATCATTCATGATAAATGTCAAGAGCACATATGTATGCCAGAATATCTTCATTGATTATTATAAGGATTAATTGAAAATTATAATCATCATCGATATGTCACTTCCAAAGTACATTTGATGATATCAAGACTATAGAAACATACAAACACTAGGTTTGTAGTCCCATTATCTATTTAATTGTCATTCCTCATTATTGTGAGGAAACTTGCACATTGCAATCACATACATTATGTGTCCAACTGCAAGTACAATATCTGGATCATGAGTCCAATCCATGATATTTTACTGGTTATTATTGAGTATATTATTGAGTGGGTTTAATGAAGAATTATCTGAAATAAGAAATTTGCATAAGTGTATATATATATACATATTTTACTGTGATTTAGGAATTTTTATATCAAAGTTGTATTACCTTGTCAACATTGAAAGTTCATTCCCTTGATCACTTTCAATGTAAGAGATATATTTACCATCATATCTCAGCAAGATCTGGGATCTCCTTCCTTATCTTTGTTACATCCCAATAATATGAGAATCTGCAACTCCGATAAAAAGAAGCGGGAACACATTCCACCTTGCAAGTACAACTTGCATTCCCAATTCGGTCTTTAACACCCGGGCCCACCACCCCTAAGGCGATGTTGACTCGTCATTAATTGAACATGAATAGTACTCGTTATACGCAATCCAATATCACCCCAATAATACGACGATCCGATATTGGGGTAACTACGTATACGACCTTACTCTTTCGAGAAGCAAAGAGCCTGATCCAGATGTGCTTGCATATAGGAGCTGTCACTTCGGACATACATCTCCTACATACAATCCCTGGCGACGGAACCCTTCGCCTCGATGGGAGACCATGGTTGTCACTTATGTGATCCTCCATATCATATTTAAATTCTAATTCATCATTATGAATCATATTCATTATGATCAACTCTTCCAAGGGAAATGACATCTCTATTTATAATAGAACGTTTTAATTTTAATTGGATTCCAATTAATCTAATCATGTTAAATTAATGATCCAATTAATACCCAACAAACATTTTAAATTGTTACTTGAATTATGATATTATCTCAAATACATATTATTTCGAATTTTAATTATTAGAAATACATCATGATTTCTTAAGAATTATACTAACCCTACCCGCTGTCATGGCCAGAACCGACGAGAGTGGGACAGACCGCATACGTTGCAACCTGCTACCCCAATGCTCTCCGACTAGACACCATAACCACCTCGGGAAAGGATAATGCAAAATAGATCACTTTGTACTTGAGATGATCATCGGTTCTTCAACCGAAATTATACCATATAATAATAATCAAAATAATTTTGATTAACATTATAATGAGATTTGCTAAACAAATCCCAAATCCTATTCAAGCAACATGTTTGTTGGAATGTAGATCATGTAACCAATTAGTGATCTAGATCACATCTAATCAAATATTGGTTAAGGCAATGTCATTTAAGGAATCATTATCATCAAATATTTCACAAATATTTATGCACAATTATTCCATGAAATTAATCAATTTAATTTCACCAATTGATTAAATGACAATCACTAGGTTCTTGATTAGGAAAGTATTTCCAGCAGTTACCCTCAATTACTAAAAATACCATATCTCAATCAATTTAAATCCAAATTAAGCAAAGTAAGTTCCTACAGTTTGCTAATTTGATTTACAACAGAACCTAAGTGATTTTCACTCATTTCAAGGTGTATCAAATTCGCAATTAACTCTTTAATTACGTTGAGATTCGCAGTCCCCGAAACTGTGGATACATGTTCACTAAAATGAGCATATATTGAGCAAACGGAATCGAAATCACGTAAACTCAGATCCTACAGTTTCCTTATTTAATGCGAAACAAAATCTAGTTATTAGTTTCGTGTTTAAACAATTTAAACAGTACCGAAAATAATCTCAAAATAGAGATGCGAAAATGAAATGCAAGAAAACTTTCGCAAATCCTAATGAACCCAAGTCGTCCTCGGTTAATGGATCCTATCCAAAAACACCAACCTGGCTCTGATACCAATTGAAGTATATGGTTATATACTCAAGCGCATCACGGAAGCGTGAGCATCGTATTGGATATGACAAAGAACGACTAGTCGGACTAGTTGTTCTAGGCAGCGGAAATTAAATACTTTTCATGCGACGAAACCACATCATCCAAGAACACTTCTCAGATCGTTTCATCTAAACCACAAACAAGTAATAGGATTACATCTTGAAGCGCAGTTGTGATCGAGTCTCT
This sequence comes from Ottelia alismoides, assembly GCA_037367405.1. Taxonomy (NCBI): domain Eukaryota; kingdom Viridiplantae; phylum Streptophyta; class Magnoliopsida; order Alismatales; family Hydrocharitaceae; genus Ottelia; species Ottelia alismoides. The sequence continues at coordinate 418,528 of JAZKJV010000601.1, forward strand.
AAACGAAGAGACCTCCTTTCTCAAGTCCGATCTGACGGAGGAGACACTTGCGAGCGCGGGGACGAACCGTGTGCTTGTCGCAATCCATGTTGATGATCCAAGCGGCGGATCTCCTGATCTCGATACACGAGATCCGACGTCTTCTTCACGAGCGAGGCACACCGAAGGAGACGGAGATCCACGAGCAAAGAGTCAGGCAACATAACGACGACGCTGCGGTGATGGAGAACCTCTCTAGGGCATCCATGGTGGACGACCATGAGAGGGAGAGAGAGAGGGCAGACGTGTATAGAGAAAGTGAGAGAGAGAGACTAATGGTCTCTCTTGTGTGTAAAGAAGAGCAATGGGGTGCCTCTCCTTTTATAATATTTTGGGATCCATGGATCTCAATCCATGGGCAACACAAATCCAATGGCTCTCATTGATTGTGTTTCTTTTAATGGCTATGATTTGTGTTGGTAAAAGACAACAACAATTAATTTAATTTAGATTGAATCTATATTGATAAATCAATATAAATCAATTCCAGATTAAATCAATCAAGCATGGAGATTATGGAATGTAGATTGCCTCCTTCCATAATATTGGATTTGGTGGCAATCTCATGTAATCTCATGAGATCTCATGAGATTACATTATTCCATGGAAATATCCAAGATTTATAACAACACTTGTTGTAAATTATTCTACAAAAATAATTGATAATTATTTTGTGAATATTGCAATCTTGCCATTGGAAAATTGTGAATTATATTCACAACCCAAAATAAAATGTGAATTACATTTTCAATTAATTGTCCAATGTGAATCCAATTCACATCAACATTTAATTAACAAATGTAAATTACAAATATCTCTCTCTCTTATATATTATAAATCACATTTATAAATATATGACTAATATGGATATTGCTATCCACATTATTCATATCCATGATAATTAAATCACATTTAATCATCTTGGATCTCTATTCTCGTATTCCCAAATAATATGAATCGCATTCACATTATTCACATCTTTGATAGTCAAATCTCATTTAATTATCTAAGATAACTCTCTTTATAATATGAATCAAATTCATATTACTCATAATAATTAAATTACATTTAATTATCTATTTTCTTAATGCTCAGATACTTATATCAACAATGAAATTATCCTGAACTCGTTTTAGGATAATGCGCTTTCTCCGCGAATACTTGGAGATAAGGACAAGGCGATTGTATTGTTCCACGTATAGTGACTTGGATATTGAGATCATATCTCAAATCCAGATCGCGGATCTCCCATAGATGCTTTGATTAAATCAAGACCACAAATCTAATCTTGTCATTGCATCTGAATCACATTCAGATCAATTTCCAACATTTGGACCAAGATAAGATTACTTCACTACTGAGAGGAGTCACTCAAATCCAGACCCGTTTCATCTCTACCTAGGAATGGAAGCGTCATGGTTATACAATTGTTTATGATCACATCACCCTCAGGTATTCCCAATACATGTACATCCTGCATACTCGAAGACTCAGAGTAAACCCGAAGTATTAGATCAACTTTACACTGTCTTTTATCGATAAGTTTCTCATTCGATCATTGGGAGTTGTATCGATCATATACTTTCCAAAAGCATATATCATACCTAGGTCTTGATCATATACTTTCCAAAAGTATATATCAAACCTACAAATTCAGTCAAGCTTCCAAAGAGAGACGACCGTGCATAGAATTTGATTCTTCCCAATATCTCATGAGTAAGCTCATGCCTTCCGGTTTAGTAAATGAACCTGTATGATCCCTTTGAGAGATCGTAATACTCATATGCCCTTATATGCATACCAGCGCGTCGGTGTATAGACCTTGGTTAGGTCATCAACCTATTGGTCTGCCAAATGTATATACTCAGACATATACATCTGTCTCCGGTCAGAGGATGTGTGCCTGTATCATGACAACATATGATATAGGACTTTCGATATCTCGATCTCGTTAAGTTAGCTCTTTGACCTAACTAATATGACACCTCTGAATCTCTATTCCTATGCAGAGGACCTGCATCAAGGGGTCGATCAGATATCAGCCTAATTGAGAAAGGATTGCCATCTCCTACTCAGGCTGGAGATCATCTCTTAACAATCATTTGACGGTGCTTGATGAGTCCTCAATCTAACTCTTTATCTATTCATCCAAGTACCAGCCTCTATGATTTAATTATTGAATCAACAGCTGTATGATTATTAAGATGGCCATGGTACATAACCCTAATTGTACTAAGGGACCTATTATGCAAATTATCTATTCTTCATTTCAAATCAGGGAATGATATATGCAATAATATTTACTGCATAATGGCTCGTCGTGGGCTCGCATGTCCAACACATTCCACTATCGCCAACTTGTGGCGTGTATCGCCCCTCCGTCGAATCCGCACCAACGCCTCCATCACCAAGCCACCCACTGCTTGGAGACCATCACCACCTCCTACAGAGTCAATCGCAAACCTCCATTCCCACCATCACTCGACACAACATTTTCACCACCTGGAGCGACCTTCAGTAGGAGCTGCACTGCACAAGCTCCTCCATACACATCACCCCCATCGAGTACAACCACCAACATCGTTGCTTGCTAAACCACCGGATCATCTCGCATCTCTGTTGATCCTCGGAAAGAGCCCCGCTCCAACACCAACGTCTACCTCCACCTGCTCGACCGAGGCGTAGTTCTGTCGCCTTTGACTCTAGCCGCCTGGAGAGGAGCATCCCTGACCATCGATTGCCCTTTACGGATAGAATCATTCGATGCTCACTTCTACCATTGCCACTTGGTTCTCTTATGCCATTATCCATCCATCGTTGACCACAAGACCTTTGACGCTGCTCCAAGGATCCAATGCCTCCCTGCTCGATATCCATCTCTACCATCTGGAGCAGACCTCTGTTGCCTTGTTGCCGCTGCATGCCCTGGGAATGAAGAAACATGTGGCGACATCCCCTTCTTGGTTAATGAAACTTATTTTATTCTTTGGAAAAATATCTGATAAGCCCCCCCGAGTCCTCAAATTTGCATTTTAGCCCCTTATTTCTAGTTTATTCTTAAAGCAAAAATAATAAAGCATTGCATTTCAGTCCATGTTTATCGAGAAAACAATAAACATTTACTCAATAAGTTCTTAAAGGTCATGCTACACACCTGCTGCTTGTCTCTTCATAGCATAAATTTTGCAGTACATTTTTTATTTACCATTTTAAAAAAATAAAAAATTTTACATTTTCACTATTTACAATTAGAAAACTCAAAAAAATTTGAATATAACTTTAAAAATTCCCATATTTTTTGTAGATGTGTTTTAACTTTTTTTAAATTCTATATAAATTTTGTTTGAGACTCTATTATATAAACCAAAAAATTATATATTACATAAAAACATTAAAAATCATATAAATTCAAGGAAAAATAAGAAAAAATATTTTTGATCCATGTTTGAAGCTGAATAAAAACTTTTGTATGTGAAAATTGGTTTATTAGATTTTGTAATTATTTTATATTTAAAAAACCTAAAAATGACAATTTAATTTTCTATTTGTTTTATTCCTTATTTTTATTCATTTTGAAAATCTTAGAAAAATATAAAAATCTTATAAAAATTACAAAAAAACATTAAATATATATATTAGAACAAAATAAATTTTTATTTTAGTAGTTTTTTTATTATTTTTACTATATTTTGAAAAATCCTAAAAGTTACATTTCTTTCATATACAAATTTGCTTGAAAAATTAATTATTTTGAAAATTAAAAATTTGCAAAACAAAACTCTACTAAAAAAATTGAAACTTTAAAAATAAAAAAATAAGAAAAAAAATGTAAAATATAAAAATATCACAAAAGGCAAGATAGTTTGCAATTGAATTGCCTCTTTCTTTTAATTGATTATTTTCAATTATTTGAATAACCCTCGGGACTTGTAGTCTCCCTAAGTCCGATCCTATTTCTTTACGGGTTAACTCAATAACACTTTTTTATTGTTACATTCTATGTAATTATTAGCTTGAGAAGAAATAATTTTTTTATTGAGGGATTATTTGGGTTGCGACTACATACACTTATTTTCATAAAAATTTCAGAAAATCCCTACCAACATCTATCCAGGTGCTCATGACAGGTATCGAAACTGTCATCATAGACGGAGAAGTCATTCATGAACACCTCAAGAAAACTACAACCATCTCAGCAAAAACTGCAAGCATGCATCACTAAAATGTGGCAGGTGCATTGCACGGACTAAAGGGCATTCTTCTGATGGCATAGGTGCTGAACAAGCAAGTGAAGATAGTCTTCTCTTGGTCCACTAGGGTGATTGCTACTCGGTTGTACCCGGAGTACCCTTCCAAAAAGCAAAATAACTCCTTATTGGCTAATCTCTACAGAACTTGATCGATGAATGGTACAGGGAAGTGTTCCTTCTTTGCTACTTCATTAAGGCAGTGATAGTCAACACATATGCGCCAAGATGTCGGTACTGAGTAGAAATCACCTCTCCTTTGTCATTTATAACCATAGTGAACCTCGATTTCTTCAGAACTACATGCAGAGGGCTCAGCCATTTTGAATTGGAGATGGGTAAATGAAGCCCGTGTCACACCATTTTTTGATTTCTTTCATAACGAGTTCGTGCAAATTTTGATTCAGTATTCTTTAAAACTATCAGGATGGCTTGTCATCTTCTTTGAAATAAATATGATGTGAGCACATGGCGGGATTTATACCGTGAAAGTCTGAAACAAGTCGACCAAGTTCCTCGTAGTTTTTCTTTAAAACTTTGAGAAGTCAAGATTCTCAACCTAGAGTCATCCTGTTGCTGATGATGATCGGATGCATACTGTCTGCACCCACAAGAAAGGCATACTTGAGGCCTACCGAAAGTGGCTTTCAATTTCAATTCTAATCTGGCCTGCTTCTCGAGGAAGATTGGATCTCTCTCACTTGATTCTGGTAATGGGAAAGTTAGTTGTCTCACACCAACTTTGAAAGAGATTTATAGGAAGATCGATGGAGGATTAGGTTAGGATAAATGGTAGGCACGAGTAGGGTTGTTAGGTCTAGGTAATGGAGGGTTAGGATTCATCATATCATTAAAAGAGAGGTAAGTATCTCTGACTTTTGCAATAAAGTCACAGTCTGCTTCAAGCGGTACTTTATGACTTTCATCATAATATGACTTTTGGCTCACTGAACATGTCTCTGGTTACTCTGTTCATGCTCGAGCTGAACGTGATCTTCCAAGCCCCATAGTCAACCCTGCCTCTGTAGTGCATAAGAATGACCGTCCAAATATAACAGGGGTCTGAAGTAGTGGTGCATAAGAGCTCTTATCAAGGACTACAAAATCAATAGGAAACTTCATGTCCTTCATCTTTAGGACAACATCTTCCAATAGACCTCACTTTCACTTGACGGATCGATCATAGAACTTAAGGATCATGTGCGTCTACTTGAGTAGACCAACCGGAGGTTGACAGAAGAGCTTCTATAAAGCAAGGTTTGCTTGAAGACTTGGTCAAAGATCTCGTGTCTGAATAAAGGTGCTCATTTGTCTTGCTTCTTCTGAGGGAGGATGCTGATGGCTGCAACTGCAGCCATGGTAAAGACATGCTTCTCAACCTGGTGGTGTTTGTTGTTGAGGTTCGACTGGCACTTGTTTGTACATGTTTTCTTCAAGATCTTCTTCACAGCAGATATGCATTCCATGTCTTGCATTAATGGCAATTCAACAATAAAAAATTTAAGAATATCCGTAACTCGCTGATTAGACAATGCACTTTTTCTTTTTGCAATGTTTTTGGATTTTTGTATTACATCAGGAAATGGAATATTTACAGAACTGAAATCAAAAGCATTGTTTTTTTTAAAACAGAATTCCTATCCACAATATTAAGTACATCCGAACTGCAAAAAGGTGTACGTTCTGGAAATAATGGTGTTGCTGCTTGTGTTCGTGCAAAAAAGGCAGTCTTCGCTCCGTTGGCTGGTGTTGGATCGACTATTGGTGTTGGCTTCTCCGTGGCTTCCACGACTTCAATTTGTTATGATTTTGTTGTTCTTTTTACTTATGAAGGTTGTGGTGGATGACATCTGGCATGGATCCTGCTTCTTCTTCCTCACATGAACCTGTAGATGGCACAACTGATGTAGAAGAAGATGATTCACTTAATGAAGCTTTATTCTTACCTATGATTGCGGTAGACAGAGCCAAGGTACTACCGCACCTGTACTTTCCTCTTGAAATTATTGGGATAATCTTCAACCTGGACTGGGATAGGAGTTCTGGTAGCCGTGAGGTCATCTAGATTCCTTATCATCTCTGTTAGGTTTTTACTAACTGTGCCAAGCAATCGAGGCTCGGGTTTATAGGAACTGCTTTAGAAGGTTCAACATATTGACCACTTCGTAGTTGCTGGTTGGGAGATTGATGTTGGGACTGTTGATGTTGTTGCCGAGGAGGAGGAAGCTGATATTGTTGGTATCGAGGAGGAGGGTAATGGTGCTGAGTTCCAGCCGCATACTTATGATAGTATGTTGCTGACAATACAGTGGCTGTAGGTACTACTACAATTATCCACAATTATGATGGTACTATGGAGACTGATGATGTTGGGTCTGAGGCTGAAGCTGGAAGGACTATGCAAAGCGACCACCCTAAGGTCGGTTGTAAGGCCAGTTGGTTAGTGGTTGGCCCTTGGGTTGTCTAGTAGGACGAGCCAGTTGTGTGTCATTCCTCTAGACATCGTTAACTTCTTGAATCAGGGGTGGTGGAGGGAATGCTGGATCAAAAGATGGTAAGTAGTTTGGATGGTAGATCACCATCTGTTGCGGTGACTAGGCATGCTCATGTATCTACATATAGTACACGTGCTAGATCACTGACTTTTTTGGACTGGATTGACGCTACAATGCTTGTTCATCTTTCCTCTCAACAAGAGTCTCTGACAATGGTACCACCGAATGGCAAGAACAAATGGTGCTCACCAGAAGCTCCAAATGCTTAGTGATTTGGTCCAACTTTTGCAAGTTCTACATCTTTTGTTCTATAACAATGAGCTTCTCAAGATCTTGTGACTACTGCTCGATAATGTCAACCTTTAAGAGATGGCCCTCGATGATGTTGAGGTTAGACCTCTCATCTCTCTCTTCCTCACGAGATGTTGCCGTGTGGATTGCCTTGTGGAGAACCTAGTTGTCTTTTATATGCACTAGATGAAGAAAGGGAGGTGTCTCCTTCGAAAATTTCTTCGAATATCTTCTAGACTACATTTTCATGCTTGTTCAAGTGGGATCCCCCACAAGCAGTATCGACTAATATCTAGCTATCTACATTCAGGCCCTCGAAGAAGTGTTGGACCAAACTGGTCTTTAGTATCTCATGGTGGGGGCACTTCTCCTACAGGTCTATACATCGCTCCCTGGCTTCATGGATGGACTCGTGGGTGTCCTAGGAGAATTTGCAGATCCTGGCTCGCATATGGTGAAGATGACCTAGAAGGTAGAACTTATGAAGGAAAGCATGTTTAATTTCCTTTAAGGACATCACGACCTTTCTCAAATGATTGGCCCAGTATGGGTCCTTGTCCTGAAGGCTGAAGGGAAATGCAGTCATCTTGACTAAGCCTAAAGGAATGTTAGGGTAGTGGGTGGTTTTGCAGATGTGAGAGAACCGCTGCAGGAGACTGTATGATTCCTCATTGGTATTCTCATGGAACGTGGTAAAAGAGCAAGGAACTAAGTTTTCAGCTGTAAGTGAGCGTGTACCAATGGCATACGAACTCACTCAGTCATCTAGTTGTCCTTAGGATTATATGTTTCATTCAGAATCGGTTTGGGGTTCTCATTCCTTGTCTCGTCTTCTTCCTAATCTAGATCATCACAAACTATATCGTCATTTCTTTCTCGTCCTCCTCCCCTGGGTCTATTCCTCAAGTCATTCAACATATCTTGAATTGTAGTATGTACAAGGGATTGTTCCGTAAATTGCTGTTGGATGGTTTTGGAAGCTAGCAATTGAGTGTTTACCTTTTTCTAGTCAGGTTCTTGGCCCTGCTCTGGCTGGGGCGACTGCTGCCCTTTGCCCCTTCCCTGAGGAGCCATCTCGGTGTCTGACTATGAAGAGATGAATTCTAGATTGGGATCCAGAACTGGAACTGACTTCTATATGCAATGTAAGAAAATCTCGATCAGACCACATGAAATCGAATGCTAGCTTCAGTGATAAATCTAATATTAGGGTCAATCCCATATGGTTGTGAATGTTGTAAAAGATGTATACTGAATTCACCTTCATTTGCAATGGATAAATGTAGAATAAGAGTGGTCACAGTTTATTAGGAGATAAAGGAGAGTGGAAAGAAAATGAAGAGTCTGGATGTCATTTCACAAGGTCCAAACTAGGTTCTCGAGAATCACCTCAAATTATTAGCAATGCCATGTCCATGGAATTGATGTAGGTGGTGGCGGAGTCCTGAATAAACCATCCATTGATCAACATCGTGAAGCAAAAGATGATCGATGCAAGAAGAAGGATACGCTGGCCAACGAGGAATAAAAAGGTGTGTAAAATAATAAGAAGGCGTAAATCGTGTAGGGGGTCAAAGAGGAGACACATATAACAAAATTTATGCAAGTGTGCATGACTTAATTTTTGAACCTTGATCAAGATCTATACAAACACAATGCAAAATCGGGTTCACTAACCCAACACAATGTGAATCCGTAAAGGATCGACTATTTTTATGTTTTCCTTTTTAGAGTTTTTATTTCAAGCATATATTTTAACAAGACCTTAACACGCTAACCCTATATGAGTCTGAGTACTATCGGAAAAGTATCCCGTAATAATTTGTTGTGTTGTTAGTTGCAGTCGGATAATAAGAGGAGATCAAAAACCACTTTTAATCAATGTCGATTTAATCACGAGTGGCTAATTTATTTTACTTGGGCAAGCCCGAGGTCGAACTCAGGGAGGCAGCTGTCTCCTTAGGTAGATTTTTAGCAAATCTCCAAAGTCGGATTTCCAGGGAATGATATTATTTTTTTTATCTTTTTTTTCAACTTTAAGAGTGATGAATCACATATTCATCACCCTTCTCGGATCCCTACTCAGCTAAATAATAAGATGGAAGAACCCGATAAGTAAAACCACTACTTTGTACCTTCGCCACTATGGAATCAGCTGTGAGTGTGCAAGGACATAATCAGATGCAAACTGATGGGATGGACACACTCGTGAGGGCATGGCCTAAGCTCAGTACTTCGGACTAAGTCGATCTTCCACACAAGGCGGGGACACCATCGATGATATGGCCCAACTCGGACACGTATGATAGAAGAACCAATACTTCCAAATTCTAGGCGATACACAAGGCAGTCACATACTATGTCTTGGGTTTTAATCCTTAGTGGGTCACGCCTCGCTCATCGAAGGGGTTTTGGTCCCCTCCAAATGTACTTGAAGATAATGAGGGCTTTATTAACCCAAAGCAATGACGTCCATTACCGATTTTAATGAAGTTCGAAGTTTATGAGAAGTACCCTTGTTTTAGAGATTATAGGTGATCAAAACCATGCAAGTTGATTTGATGATCAAAATCTCAACATTGAATTTAACTAGAGGACATACAATGATTCCCAGATCTCTCCATGTGGTATGCAAAACATAACTTTTTAAACCTATCTACATTGCAGTGTGCAATCAATAAAATCATCCCGAACAATAGCTACTATTAGTCGTGAAGAAGCCTATGTTAATTGTTTAGAATAAACCCTCGGGTCCGGTATTAGATACATCTCGGAGCCTGCCACACATCCCGCCAACGTTGTATGATGCCTCTCTTGGTGTGTGGCTCTAAGTCCAAGTAACCAACATTTATTAATTTTATTAGATCCAACCGTGAGAGATTATAGGAACATAGTTCTTGTTTGGTTTGGACCTAATTACCGATACAAGCAAACCTAAAGTCTAAGGGATTCATGCACACACAAAAAAAAGAAAGTAAAAAATCTCAAAACATAGGGAAACAAAGAAAATAAAGTAATAAAAATGTGAGAAAACCACGACGAGGCCCCCAGGTTGATAATCACCTAGGCAATGGACCTCTTATAGTATAGTAGTGTCTAAGTCCATAATTGTTACAATTAATAATTAATTAATCTCTCTCACCAAAATAAAGAAAAATCTAAAGTAAAAATCTAGGCTAATAGGTCTCGTTTCTATGCTTGCTTCCTCTCCAACTGGCTGGGTTAGGAAGACAAGTCTCCACCTTGCTCAGCTTCATCATCCTCCTAAGAGGTCTTCCTCGCATAGAGAGCCCTCCCAACAAACACAACAAAAGAGGTGTATTAGCATAATTAATCAAATAATGTATTTAAACAAAATAAGAAATGAAGTATACACAAGTAAGCAAGAGATAGAAAAAATTGTAAAAGAAAATGAATCAATGAATGGATAAATGACAAATATATAAAAATTAGGCTACACATGTTACTCCTGGCAACGACGACATTTTATGACAAGGGATTCTACTATTCATGTCTAAAATGTATCCTCACGAAGTGTGAAGATAGAGTGTCATTGAGGTGACCTACAAAGAGAACATATGTTCAATCAACAAGCACCCACAATGTAAAAATAAGCAATGAATAGCATAAAATGTGATTCACTCATTGTTATACTCTACAAACAAAATGTATAACATGCAATCATGTAGAGGTCAAACCATAGAGAGCAAACTACGAATCCTATGATTATTGCTAATCAATGTTTAGTATGTACATAATTGTTTGTAAGTCTATTTATGTGGGTTTATTATTTTTATTTTTTTAAAATTAATAGTAAATATATGTGTATAGGAAATTTAACAATAATAACATAATAGATTATATCAATACATACATATCTATACATATATAGGTAGAGTATACACATATGGGGTGTGTGTATGTATTTGTGTGTGTGTGTATTATTATTATTAGGTTTTAAATTTTGCTAATTTTTCATTTATTTTTTTATATTTTTTAAAATAGAATAAAAATATATTTATATAGATTTTATTAGCACATTATATAAGTATATAAGTATTAAATCTACATTTATATACATATAGATAGTATAATCTATATATATATATATACTCCAAATATCTAGGAAAATATTTTTAGGTTTTTATATTTTCTAATATTTTTGTGATTTTTCTGGATCTTTTTACATATTTTTAGGTAATAAAAAAATGAAAAAAAATCCCAGATTAGGGCTTAAATCAACAGTTCGAATTGATTTGAAGGATGAAAATAGAAAAAAAGTGTCAAAAAATCTTGAAAAAAATTTTTATACATAGATATTAACATAGGGAAAACTTAGGCTTTTTTGGAATTCTGGTAAATTTTTTCTATTTTTTATTGGATTCTGGATCTTTTTACTTTTTAGTCTATTTCTTTTTTCTTTTTTTAGATATTTTTTGTCTGGAGTTGATATTAGTCATAATAAGCATACTAGATTTTTTTATAATTTTAAAGGAATTTTGATACTTTTTCAGCATTTTAGATCTAAATAGTAAATTTATGCCCATTTTTTAAATTTTAATTGTTATATAAAAGCCAGGAAATGCAAATGAAAAATAAGAGCATGAAAATATGTCATTCGTGGCATTTAGTGCATTTTTTTGCAAAGTAAAATACAAACATGGGCTATAGGAATTAAATAGTAAACATCATTTTTTATTAGGTATAAAATGAAAAATGTAGATAATTAAATTATCTAAATTGCAGTATAATTAGTTTTAATAAATAATAACTATTTATGAAATATAAATATTATATTAATAAATAACTTTAGATAATAAATATTGAAGAGGTTTTGGATTTTTAGTTTAATAAATTAATAAATAGTATATTTTTTTAATTATTACAATAATAAATAATATATACGAATTTCTGTAGATTTTAATAAATTAATTTAAGTATTTTAATAAATACAAGTATAAGTTATACATTTCATTTATACCTATAAATTAGGTTCTTTGATTTATTTAAATAATAAATATATTCCAAAAATTATGAAATAAATTAGGGTTAAAATACAATCAAGAAAATAATTAGAAATTATAAAATCAATAAAATAATATATATTGTGTCTTTAATAAAATAGATAGCCCAGAACCCAGTTGTGGTTTGGTCCCAAAATCGACTTTTTGCAAACAGAATCCGATTTTAGTGAAATCATATTCATTAATTCAAAAATATTATTTTATGAACTTTAAAGGTGAGTAGAGTGAAATTAGAGTTTGTATCAGAAAGTTATGATATTCAGAAGTTTGTATTTTGACAATTTACAAGTTGGATTTCTTGATATATATATATATACACAAGGTAATATTTTTAAGTTATTTTTATATTTTTCTATACATTTTTAGAGATAATTAGGCGAAGAATTTGATGAAAAATAATTTAATATGAATTAATTACAATTATTTGAAATTTTGGTATATATAGAATAATTATTGAAGAGTTTATAGAGTGTGTAATCAATTATATTATTTGTTTTCTTCCTTATTTCCCCCTACATATTTTTTTGTCGACCAATCCATTATGACTTGGTGTCGAGGATTAGGTTATAAATATATCTTTTAGTTATGTTTATTTCTACAAGTCATATTGTACACACACACACACACATATATATATATATAATTTTCTTTATTTTTATTTTCTTTATTTTATTATTTATTAATATACATGATTTTAATAAATAAAAGTGTATTTTTATTTATGAATGGGATTTTCTTAAAATGTGGAATTTAATGGATGTTTACATGTATTTATTAAGGCTCCTAAGACAAAATGCAGACAGAATGTTAATGAATCATGGATTCATCAATCCCCTAAACTTAAACTTTGCTAGTTCCTTAGCAATCACTTATTTTAAAAATAAGGGAAAAAGAAAGAAAGTTAGAATGGATTTGTTTTCATAAACCAATTCATGAGAATAGACGAAGGATAAAGCTCAATCGGGCGTGAAACAAGCATTTGTCGGAGCCTTAACTAGGATTATGATTTTATGCTCAACAGCCCTCAAGTTCCATAAATCTTTTTTAAGTTTATCTCAGTAGCCAGTTCAGATCCACTCATTCATATCACAAACTCTATCAACCTTGAATTCAATTTGTATGGTGTGTGAATTGTTTTAGCTCTTCCCGCTTAAAGAAGCAAAGATACTGCCCATCCCAGCTATACACTACCATTAGTTCCTCATCCAACTACTCTTTTCTCGGGAAGGGAGGTATTCCCTTGTGAGGTTAGTTCGTGATATGTCCGTAATTGAATATTGAGAGGAAGTAGAAGAATGAGAAAAGACCTGGAGTGCTACTAGTGTAGACACATCTCCTTGTGAATCCCAGCCGATGTAGTTAAGTCTTCACTAAGATATGCATGCCTTTTTGGTGGAAGGTGGGACCACTGTGCTTGTATTTGTATTTGTTGGCTTCTTCTTTGAATTTGCTTTGTATTGTTGCTTGCACTGCAATCATATTTTTGTGCCTCGACATATATAACATCTTTTCATTACGTCCATTTTTTTGAGTTCTTGGAAAAATTGTGTCAACAATCCTTCCCTCATTCCGAAGAGACTATCACAACCCCAATCTCTCACATCTTTAGATGTCAACGTCGCAAAGACAAGGATAGAAATGTACCACCAAAATGGATTGCCTTTCGCAGCCCCACTCAAGTCGAGCTAAGTGCAAAGTGCATGTGTCCAAAGTTGTCCACTAATAAAGAGTTGTACGGAAGACATCAAGTGTTCTACTTAGGCACTTTTTCAAGTTGACTTCCCAAACATTGTCTCATGGATCCCAATGATTTAAGTCAAAGACCCGAAGAGTCCAAATTGTAGTTCCTAACTACTCTCCTTACAATGAACGTTAAAGGTTGTAATCATGCTTCATCCTTTAGACTTTTCCCTATCTTTAGTTCTAGAAATCAAACTTATTCTGAAAAATGCTAATGCAAATGCAACCATATTTTTATGAAGTATATTTTCTTAATTTTACGTATTTTTATTGTTTTTAAGGATTTTGTAATTTTTATGGATTTTAGACTCTACATTTTTATGGATTTTGTGATTTTCATAAACAAGTTTATGTACAAAATTTTTTCAAAAAAAGTTACCCGTATTTTCCTTGAATGAAATAGGTAATGTATTTTACAAATTTTATATACAAAGTATTTTACATGGATTACATGATTTTTACACATATTTTAATATATAGAATTTTAATAAGTGTTATACATGTTTTAAGTACGTATTTTAAATACATATTTTAATTAAAGAATTTAAATAATGTTTTTAGGCATATTTTGTTGATTTACAAGGATTTTATAAATAATAAATAAATAGGTGGATTTTAAGTTAATCCTTCACCCACTTTTTATGGATTTTATAGATATAGAAAATACATAAAAGTATGAATCATGGATAAAAGTATATATAGAACATATATGTACACCCCCATACTTAGCTTGTGATATGTCCTCATAGCATCAAAAGAGAAAAGGAGGGCATAACTCGTACAAAGTACAAGTGGGTTAGAAAGAATTAGTAATGTAAAGCCAATCACCCCCTATACTTGCGATCCGGTCATCGTAAGTATAGTGGAACACAAAAATGAGGTGACTGAGGAAAAGAAATATATAAACGAAGGAACGAAAGGAATAAGAGAACGATATATAAGAGAAGTCATGCATCCTGTACACAGTAGATCACAAGCTAAGTATGGGGCATCATAAGTATAGAAAAGAGTGTGGTCAAAATTAGGTATCAGTGATTAGATTAAAGTAAAGGATATATAAGAGAAAAGTAAAAAAAACAAAAATCGAAAATCGAAAATCAACAGGCAATTGGACCCCCCATACTTAGGATATGGTATCCTAAGCATATACGACGAGCAAAAATGGGGATGATTATAATCTATGAAGGATATACAGGTGTGTACTACAAAAAACCGAATGGCTTAACATGTTTCTGTACATTATGAAATGAAGTGGAAGAGTAGTCATGCATCCTGTACAAAGTAGATCACTTCAACTTGACTTGATGATCAATAGTTTCAACGAAGTGCTTTAGCATCTGCCCATTCATTGTAAATGGTTCTGCACCATATGACATATCTGATATAGTAATAGTACCATTGTCATGCACCATTCTGACTATATATAGTACTTCCCACTTGCTTTTCAAATTTCCAAAAAAAATACGTGTGCATTGAATAACCATACTTTCAGCTCAGGAAGAAAGGTCTTGTGTCGGATATGTCTATCATGCCATCTCTTCACTTTTTCCTTGTAAATGAGGGTGTTCTCATATGCCAGATTTCGAATCTCTACCAGCTCATCTAGATCTAACTTTCTTTTGGCTCATGCTTTCTGTAGCTCTAGTGAAATTTATCCGATAGCCCATTCAGATTTATGCATGTGCATGATCTCTACGGGAAAATGGCAAGGCTTTCTATAAAGTAATCTGAACAGTGAAGTACCTAAGGGAGTCTTATAAGCAGTACGATATGCCCAAAGAACTTGGTCTAGAAGCTGTGACCAGTTCTTCCTATCTTGTCGTACTAATTTCTGAACAATGGATTTCACCTCCCTATTTGAAACTGCAACCATGCCGTTCATTTGTGGGTGGCAAGAAGAAGCTACTATGTGATCAATGCCATAACTCTTCATTAGCTTTTTCACCTCCTTGATAATGAAATGTCTACCCTCGTTTAAAACGAGAATACGTGGAATATCGAACCGTGAGAAGATGTGATCCCTTAGGAACCTGCATATTGTCTTGCTATCAACGGTTCTTACGGGAATAGCCTCCACCCATCTGCTAACATAATCTAAAACGAGAAGGATATACTCAAAGCCATTGCTAGAGGAAAACAGTCCCATAAAATATGTACCCCATGCATCAAAAATCTCACAAATGATAACGGGTCGCATAGGTATGGCATTTCGAGCACCGATTGTCCCTACAACTCTCTGATAGTCTGGACAACTCTTCACGAATGTGAAGGCGTCTCTAATAAGAGTTGGCTACCAAAATCCACTATGAAGTAGCTTCTTGATGTCTTTTTCCTCGAATGATGTCTTCCTAACTCTAAGGAATGGCACAGAGTGAAGACATTGTTGTATTCCTCTAGAGGAATACATCGCCTCTAGATGAAATTTGATCCTTCACGAAAAAGAATCAGATCATCCCAATTGTAGTATCGTGCCTCGGACACTAGCCTGTCGACTCGGTCTTTCAACAAACCTCGTGGACTCTTCTATGTAACTAGAAAGTTCACCATGTCTTCGTACCAGGGATGTTCTGTAACTGCAAAAATGCTCTCGTTTGGAAATCTCTCTACAATCTCCGACGTGTACTTTTTTGAAGGTTGCTTTATCCGTAGACTAAAGAGGTGATCAACTACCATGTTCTTTACCCCAGGCTTGTCTCTAATATCTAAATCAAATTCTTGGAGTTAGAGATTCCATCTGAGAAGGCATGCCTTATCATCCTTCTTTTCCATCAAAAAACGGAAGCTGAGTGGTCTGTATAAATAGTGATTTTATAGCCAAGAAGGTAAGATCTGAATTTATCTAAAGCAAACGCTATTGCCAACATCTCTTTCTCTGTCACTGTGTAATTACATTGGGCATCATTTAAAGTGCGACTAGCATAATGGATGTCAACTGGAAGTATGTTCCTCTATTGTTCTAATACAGCCCCGACTGTAAAATCTGAAGCATCCGTCATGATCTCAAAGTGTAAAGACCAGTTGGACGGTTGTAGGACGGGAGCACTAATCATTTCTTTTAAAGTGAGAAAGGCATGAAGACATTCGTCATTGTTGACCACGGATTCTTCGGGGTTTGATAGTTATTAATAATAGTGTCGTCATTGCTATCCCCAAAAATCCCATGACAAACAAACATTTTTTTTATTTTTGTTACTTATTAACCAGTATAGAGGACATGGTCGAACTCCGGGAGGCTACAAATCCTAAGGGTTATTCAATTAATCAAAAGTTAATTAAGAGAAATTATGAATCTCAAAGGATGACTATCCTTGGTTTTTGTGTTTTTCTTTATTTTTATTTTTTTATTTTTTTATTTCTATTTTTATCTTCTGATTTTCTAATTTTTAGTGCCTTTGATTTTGCAAATTTTCATACTTATATTTTTAAATCATACGGTGCAATATTCACAAGATCAAAAATACACACACCAACTCTTTTTGTAATTTTCAATTTATCAAAAATGTTCAGAAAAATTCGAAGAAAATACTTTTGGGTTGTGAAAGTTTTGAAATTTTTTTGACTATTTTTGTGAATTTTCAGATGTTTTTGTATTTTTTAAATCAAACAGTGAGAAAATATGAAATTGTGCACAATCTGGAGTAATTTGCCACTTAGAAATATTTCAAGTGCCCAAAACTCCTGGCAGTTATTTTTATGACAAACTAAATGCAAATATCTACAAATAGGAAGTCAAATCACAATTTTAGGATTTTTTTTGAGAATTTTTTATGGTTTTTATAAGATTTTTGGTATTTTTCAATTTTTTTATTTTTATAAGTGATTAATGTACAAAATTTACAAAGAAATTAAAAGACAATGAAAAAAACTACCCTATTTTTTGGATTTTTTTGACTTATTTTCGAAATTTTATAAATTTTTTAATTTCAAAAAACGAAGAATTTTCTAATAACATTAAATTAAAACAAAATGAAATGAATTTTTTACACAATGAAGATTCACATTACATGACTTTAGATTAATTTTTTAAGAAGTTTTGGATTAATAAAAACATTTATTTCAATAGAAAAATCATGCAAATTAAAGAGTCTGAATAACATTGACTAAAATGTAAATAAGTGTTGTTTTGCATTAAATAAATAAAAAAAGTGAAATATAGGATGAAAAGTGGAAATTACCCAAGTGAAACGTGCTATGTACGTGAGCTGCTGGAGATAGGGGTTTTGACGCAATTTGGGAAATCTCTGGGGGCTCATATGTAATTTCCCCAAGTTTATTATTGATTATAACAGAGGCCTTTCTGTAATTTTGAGAACTCGAGGGGAGAAATTGATATTTGCATGAATAAAATAATACCTAGGGTTCCTTTCTTCTTTTTGCTTCATTTACAAGTAGTAACATCGGTTACGATGGGCCAACGCGATGCAGTGGCAATGGGCAGTGCGAGGAGGAGGGCGTTGACAAAGGAGCGGCCTGCAGTTGGTGGTGCGGTGGCCAAAGCGGTGCGGGGACTACAGGCGGCGGTGGAGGGGCACTGTCCCAAACGGCGGCGATGGCGATCTCAGGAGGGCGGAGGTGGGCTACTTGCGTTGGTGGTAGCCGATGGAGCGCCGGGCGATGGAGGAACTTCAAGGCAGCCGGTTGGAGGTTGATAGAGAGGGGCCGCTCGTGGGAGAGTGATGTGCAGAGGAGGGCGGCAGCGAGGCGGTGGCGCGAGTTGGAGGGAGGCGCGGGTTTCAGAGGCGACGCTTGAGAGGAGGCATGATGACAGAGGGCGTCGGCAGTGCTGCGGCAAAGGGTTGGTGGCAGCCTGTGGCGGTGATGGCCGATGGCAGGTGCCTGCGCTGGAGACGGTGGAGGAATGATGTTGGCGAGGAGCGGGGCCGCACAAGAGAGTGTAGTCGGCTGTGGAGGGGCACCACCCCAAGCGGCGGAGAACGAGGGGGAGGCGACTCCCGGCTGTCGTTGCCCTTTTATTTAATTATTTATTTATTTGTTTTTTCTTTTTTTGAATGTAAATAGTGATAATTTTTTATTATTTTTTGTAAATATGAAATATGGAAATTAAAAACATGACATAGAAATTTTTTTATCTTTTTTTATTATTTTTTTGTTTTTAAATGTGATCCTACAAAACAAATGTTAAAGAAAAAGAAAACAAATATATATAAATTTTTATATTTTTTTATAAAAAAATTCGGACATGAGCATGATGATTCAAATCCCAAAATCATGCGGAAAATGCAAATGGGGATACGATGTAAAATGGAAGAATTGAATCTGATTCTCTGATCACCGTACGTGGCCAGAGTTGATACATCGTGGAAGATAGAAAAGAATGCGGAGAGATCAAGAAAATGAAATGAAAAATCGAGTCGGTGACGATCAAATCATGATGGATTTTTATGATCTAGAAGAACAAAATGACAACAATGAACACAAAGGACAAAATAAAACTAAGGTTGATCTAGGATAAAATAAGAAGAATAATGACGATGGATCTCACCTTAATAGCGGAAAACTATCGTGATCGCCTTGACCAAGGTCGACTCGCAGTCATGGGACGGTTCCGAGGCTAGGCACCTTTCTCAACAAGAAGAGTCTCGGAGATCGGGCTCTCGCCAAAGATTGATCCAGTTGGAATGATAGAGAAGGAGCCATATAAGAATTTTTGACTTTTTGAATAAAGAGATAAGAGAGATGAAATTTGAAATGAGATAAAGACAAAGAGAGATAAAACTATTTACAAATTTATATTTTTTTTGAATTTTCGTCACTTTATTTATTTAAATAAAAATTGTTAATTTTTTTATTTCTTATGGTGGTTAATTAAGAATTGCAACTATATACATGTACTACATACATATATGACATTATATACATGGGTAAATACTGAAATTAGCTTCAATAAAAAACTTCAAATAATTTTTTTTATTTTTATTTTAAATGATTAGCAAAAGTATTTACAAATATATACAAATATAATATGTACAAAATACATGGGAAAATTGCACAAACCACCCTAGAAAACCAACTTTTTAATCGTAACTCCAAAAATTATGAAAATACAACCATTTGAAAGATAATTTAATTTAGAAGCCAATAGAAGTGAAATTGATTTAATTTAATTCATATGGAGCCAAAATTGGTCAAAAATTTGTGCTTAGTGGCTTTTTTCAAGTGTGGTTGCTTTTATTATACATGATTTAATTGTGCAATTATTTTTATTAATCAGAACACATTTTTATTTACAACTTTGGTTTTGAAAGTTACTTGATTTGAGGTCAATTAATGTACAAATAAAAAAAGTGTAATATACAAATACACACTGCACACAAATATTTTTGATATTCTAATTGAGGACCTTATCTCCCCCTACTTTATTCCTGGTCGATCAGGTCTAGTCTTGACCTTCTCTCGGGGTTCGGGTCAGCCTGTATCTATTATACATATACAGTCTTCCTTTCTTTTTTCTTTTCTTTATTTATTTCTTTATTTATTTGTTTTAGGTTAAAATAGTATACAAATATACAATATTTACATACAGATGCAAGTTAGTAAGAATATGTAGTTAGTATTATATACATGTATTTTAGAAGGGATTTTAAGCTTTTTAAATAAATGAATAAAGATGACAAATCGTAGATTCATCATCCCCCTATGCTTTACCTTTGCTAGTCCCTTAGTAAACACTTATTTGAAAGAATAAGTGAAAAAAAGAAAAAGAAAGGGAAAATAAAGAAAATAGGAAAATATTAAGTATTAAACTTATCTTCATAAAATTGTAGTTTGGAGCTTTGTAGGACCTTTGGATTATTAGTGTGTTGGAACCTTAATGGGAGATAGATTTAAAAGCTAACAGCCTCTAAGTTCCACAGGACTCCAATTCAGGTCACCTCAACAGTCAGGTCAGAACAAGTCTATATACAAAATTCTTTTGACTATGAATCATTACCTGTACGGTGTAAGTGAGATATAAATCCCCATCTCAGTAGCAAAGAAACAACCTCCCTAAACAAGGTAACTCTAGTTCCACTGTCTTGCAACTCATTCCTCGAGGAGCGGAGATATTCCCTTCTAAGTTCAAGTACAACCAGCTCAAGAAGAGGGGATGGAGAAAAGAATGGATGGTAACTAGTGTAGCAACATATCCTCGGATGCATGACTAGTGTAGCCAAGTCATCCGCTGCAAGCTTACAAAAATTTGTCTTTGAATCTCTTATTGTATTTTTTTTATCCTTACATATACATTCTGGTAGGCATTTTACTTTTCAATCAGGCCTGTCCACTTTTGGAGATTCTGCATTTTTCCATATTTTTTTGAAAGCATATACAAGGTGAAACATGTACATAAGGAGTTTTCCCTCTCGAGCAAGTAGATTATCCCTCTTTTGAATCATTATTGCAACCCCACACCTCCTGTATTTAGACCTCAACATCGTTAAACCAGGTTGAGACGCACTTCCTTCCCTAGAGGAAGATGATAGTTTCCGCCTAGATGTACTACCCTCGTATGCTATCCCAATCCAAAAGATTCTGCCTCCTCACTAACTAATCCATGAAGAGCTACATGCAGAGTGCTTTGTCCAAGATAAGCCACGGTCTTAAAGAATCATACACGTGTTGTTAAATATTCTACTTAGACTACTCAAGATGACATGTGAACATAGTCTTATGGAATAAAAGAATTAAGTCACTAGGACATGAAAACTCTTAACTCCATTTCTTATAAGGTTCCTCTAGAATTAAGTGGATTAAGGTCCAACTAAGCTCCATTCTTCAATTTTATTCCATACAAAGTTTAAATGTCAATACTATCCTGAAAAATGCACATGCAAATGCAAGAAAATATGTATAATGCAAAGAAAGCAATTTTTTTTGAAAAAATGCAGATATAAAAGAAAGTTTTTTTTTGAATTATGCAAGATTTTATAGATTTTTGGTTTTGTTGTTTTTTAAGGAAAAAGAGTTAGTAAAATATATACAAGTATATACAAGATTTTTAATTTTTTATTATATTTTTGTTGTTTTTTTGTTGTTGTATTTTTTGGTTTTGTTTTTGTTTTTTTACTGGTTTTTTCTCTCTTTTTCTTTTTTTACACACGTGGATTTTACAAAATTATTTACATACCCCAAAAAAACGTATTTAAAAGTACGAGTTATGTATAAAGTATATAATATATATACAACATCCCCCTATACTTAGCTCAACTATGTCCTCATAGTGATCAGAGCGACAAAGGAAGACATAACTCGTGCTAAGTATAGAAAGTTGAAAAGACTCCTATGCAACAACGAATAAAAAAAAGAAGAGAAGTTGGTGATCCCCACGTATACTTAGGATCAAGTAATCTTAAGAAAAGTAGAGTGTACAAAGGGAAAAACTGATGAAGAGAATGTGCAGACTCAAAAAGATACGATATGAACAACATTCCCCCACTATATATAGGGTAGAGTATCCCTACTTATAGGCAACAACAAGGTGATAAACATGACGAATATGAACAACACAAATCCTTCCCCCCTATACTTAGGATAAAGCATATCCTAAGTATAGCATATATACATAAGGAAAAGAGGTGAATGATAAAAACGGGAGAAGAAAGATTGAAATGAAAGGATATACAAAAGAGAAGTGGATATACAAAGGTCAAGAAGGTAAAAAACGAACCTTCTTGCGAGACATCTGAGATATGGATTTGACAGGGTGTATGTCAATATTTGGATAATCATCAAACATAAACTGAGTAGGATCAATGAAGAATGTATCCTCAACGTTTCAGATGGTGCAGGCCTAAACTGGTTATTGGAAGTAGTGTGGTCATGTCCTGCCTGGAAGGTCTCGTAAACATCAAAGTGAAATGGCTTGAAATCATTATCAGAAAAAGAAGGATCAATTTTAGCCTGGCGAGCCTCTACCAGATCATCATATTTATCAAAAGGCCCAAATTCCTTTATAAAAGCAATCAAATCAAATTTGGCCTGATCAGTCTCATCTGAATCATGGTGAATAGGAACAGACTTATCAGTGAAAGTAGTCAAATCATGTCCGTCATGTCTAATCTCAGAGTCTTCCTTCCGCTATAGGGTGTCTATCGTGTAATTCATGCGGATGTCATCAATGCATCGCCATGTGTCAGAAGAGGGAACTCCAAGGTCTATGCTTTCCAATTCCTCCTCCTTGAAGAGGAATTCTCAGGTCTCAATATCATCCATCATACAACAAAAATCTCTTATAGTATCATCATGGTCAAAATCTTTGGTATTGTCTAACACAGGCACACTCTCATAGGATGCAGGTCTCTTGTCAGTAGTGGGTGTAGTAATCAACACATCGCTCCCTACATCAGAACGGAAGCAAATCTCTCGTGATCCATAACGGCTCTTGCGGAGGCGAGGAAAGGTCGTCCCATGATGATTGGCGGGTTCTCCACAAAGGTGGAAGTCTCTATGGGCAATACGACAAAATCAAAAGTAAAGTTCATGCCTTGAATAAAAATGACAGCATTCTCTAGAATACCATTCGACCTCTTAATAGATCCATCAACAAATTGAACTATCATCCTGGTTTTGTTAAGTAACCCAAGATGAAGAGACTGTACCATAGAGAAGGGTATTATATTAATTGACGAACCACAGTCTAGGAGAGTGTTATCACAAGAATAGTTACATTTGGAGCAAGTAGGTGGGGCAGTGTTCCCTTTCTTAAAATATGGATGGTGAGAAATGGCGTGGGCAGTGTCCATGGTCAAGATGTGACGCTCAGATCTTCTCCTTCGCTTTCTCTTCTTGTGTTGAGGAGTAGATAAATCTTTCTTGGCCTAATGAAGTGGGACTTTAATTATCTCATGAAGGGTGGCCATCATATCAGGTTCAGTCAACATTTTTTTGAATATTTGGACCTCCTCCATACAAGGGAGGAGATCAGAATCATCGTATACATGAGGATTACCAAGAGCAATCTGTATAGTAGCATCATCGGTGTCAAGATTGGGACATGGCTATGTGGGTAAATGATCAGGAATTTGGGTCCTCTCCTCACAAAATAAATCAACAACGTGCTGATGAATCCATGATTCATTAACTTTTCTGTCGCATTTTGTCTTAAAACCCTTAACAAATACATGCAAATACTCATTAATTCTCATACTTTAACAAAACTCCATTCATGTGTAAATATTCACTTTTAACCATTAAACTCATGTAAATGAATAAAGAATCAGAAAAGAAAGACAAAGGCATATGAAATATATGTATATATATGCAATATGACTTAAAATATAAATATAGCTATAAGATATATTTATAGCCTAACCCCCGAGACCAAGTCAGCATGGATTGGTCGACAAACCAATAAGTAGGGGGAGATAAGGAAAGAAAACCAAATAAAAATAATTTAACACACACAAATACACCCTTCATTATTTATAAAATAAATACAAAACTTCAAAGAATTTTAATTATTTCATATGAACATAGTTTTTACCAAACTCTTCTTCTAATTATTCATAAAAATGTAAATAAAAATATAAAAATAAGTTAAAAATATTATCCTGTAAATATGCCAAGAAATCCAGCTTACAAATTGTCAAAATCTCAACTTCCGAACATCATAACTTCTTCATACGAACTCCAATTACACTCTACTCACCTTTAAAGTTCATAAAATAATATTATCTAATTAATAAAGGTGGTTTCATTGAATTCGGAGTCCGTTTGCAAAAAGTCGGTTTTGGGACCAAAAGACAAAGGGGTTTCTTGGCTATTTATTTTATGTAACACACCTTGGTTATTATTTTATTAATTTTATAATTTTTAAATTATTTCATGATCTTATACTTTCACCATAAATTATTTCATAATTTTTGGAGACTATTTATTATTTTTATAAAATCAAATACCTCAAAATATAGGTATAATTGACCTATATAGACAGTTACTCTATTTATTAAAATATGTAAATTAATTAATAAAATTCCATAAAAATTCATACAAGCCTTATTTAATACCCTAATAATTAAGAAAATATAAAATTAATTTTTACTTAATTATTTATTAAATTAAAAATTTAAAACCTATTTATAAATACATATTTATGAATAAAATATTTATATTTTAAATAATATTTATTATTTATTAAAAGTAATTATGCCATAATTTAGAAAATAAATTTATTTAACTTTCTTGTATTTATACTTATTTGAAATAAGGTAATTATCTATTTTATATCTAATTTATAAGTATTTAAAAGGTCTGGGCGAACCAGGTGCTGACACGTGTCAGCACTTGGAGCCTTCTTCTTTAAGAGTCTGTTGCACCTAAATTCTATTCTGAGTGGACGACTTCCATGATTTTTCCCGCTCAACCTTCAACTCCTCCGACCAATCTAGACCCTTCGTCCCCTCCTCCTAACAAACCTCTTCACCGCCAGCCATTGATCTAACCTTGGGGCCCAAGCAAGCTCCCTATATAAGGGCCCCAAGTTCGCCAACCTCCATCAACTCTCCAACAACCCAAGCTTTCCAGCTCCAGTTGCCCGAACCCCTATCTTCCTCGCCTCGCCCCGCTCGCTCAGGAGGTGACAGCTCCGCTCGAAGGTGCTCGCGTGGAGGAGGGTACATCGGAGGAGGTTCAAAGGCGCTCGTCAGCCTTGCATCGCCGCCTCGTGCTGCGTGCAGCTCCGGTCAAAGGTCACCGTCGAGCATCGTTCCCAGGTACTACACCTAGGTTTCTTCCCAGACCTTCGCCTCCATTTCGTAATTTTCTTTCTCGATAGCCGAGCCACGATTAGCGTGGCTAATCACGTCTTTACTTAGCCTTATCATCCATCTTGCACGCACATTCGAAACCCCCATTCGATTCGTTTAATTTCGCCTTTGAATCGATTCGCAAACCATCTTCTTCCTCGCATCTTGGTTGATCATCTGGAAACTATAAGTTTTTGTTTATCTTTGGGGCTTAAAATCATTCAACTATTGGCCGATTCAATTCGAATCGAGCATATATTTGGATACATTGCAGGTCCAGGATCATCGTGAGGTGGTTATTCACCATTGGAGATCTTCGAGCTTCATTGAAATTCGCCTTCAAGATCGGACTCCAGCACTACATCAAGTCACCAGTGCCGAGACCACTGTCTTCGACGCCATTCCGCCACCGTTCAGAGCGCCGCCCACGCCATCTCTACCGCGGGCGAGCTCGAGGGGTGGAGGAGCCACCCCTCTGGCCCCGCCGGAGTGTCTGATTCGCCGGAGAACAGCCGCAAGAATTCAGAGAAGGTCGCCCGTCCGCCAGGAGCTTCAACTGATTCAAGAACAGAGGGCGCACAATCTTGCGCCACGTGTCAGCACCCGCAGCCGTCTGATCAGCGCGCGGACGATCTAATCTTGGCCTTAGAATCCGAAACGGTGGAGAATTTACTTCATAAGCCCAACAAGTTTCCAGAAGTTCAAACCCGCCTCCAGAGTTTTATAAAATTGCAAATAGGTCCCTTTGCAGGGACCTAAGTGTAAGATTTCTTGTAGTTTTCTTGCAGAACAGTCTTTGAGGACCAATTTGAGAACAATTTTAATTAGTTTTTTTTACGCTTATACCCCTGGGCTGTAGGGGTTGTATCTTGTTCTTGTGACCTCGAATTTCGACGATTCTTGGAGGGTAGTTACACAACTACCCCAACTACTTAGTATAAAGTTTTCGCGGCTTTTCGACGAGTTTTTGACGTGTTTTGATTTTCTCGAAAACCGCTTCATTTTGTTTTGTTTTCTTGTGTAGTTCGAGTACGCGGCTCGAACCTCGTTCACCCTTACTATATCATATCACCTATATTCTATCCACCTACTATATAATAAATAAATCTTTTGAAAAATATCCCTTTTTGAAAATTAAATAAAAATTTGAAAAGAATAAAATCAAATAAAAATAATAATAAAAATCACCAGAAAAAGCGTTTTGACTTAGAGAAGAATTAAAATAAGATTACGAATAGGAAAATTTAGGGAATTTATTCTGCCTCCTTGAGTTCGACCCAGGAACACTTGCCTGGTTAAATATTAGTGAACGGTTTTTCGACAGAGAACCGTAATTTGTTTGATAGGTTTTAAAGAATCAAAACTTGTTTCGCGGCTTCTGCTACATCGACCACTTTCTTCATCAAATCAAAAGAAAGCCGCGAAACTCGATTCTTTTTTACCGCATCACGTGCCTCCTGAATTCTTTTTGGATTTTTGAAATTTTCTTATTTTTTGTGTTTTGGGCGATTTCAAGCTCTCATCATTATCCTCAAGTGAATCCATATTCTTAAATAGTGGAGCAGCGTTATGGCTCTCATTTATGATAAATAGATTGTAAATCCTCAAATTCATATGCTCCATCATTTGGTTCAGTGTCTCAAGTGTGGAAATCATTAAAGGTGACTCCAAAATCCCAGGATCGGGTGGGTTGAATGAGTGTGGGTGAGAATCAAAGTCCTCCGACTAATGAAATAATGGGTTAGGCAGATATGCTAAAAAATGAGGAGGAAGATACTCCTGTAAAAGGGAAGGTGGATCGACTGGAGGTACGAGGTATCTGCAAAGATCGGATTAAAATAACTACAGCCGGCCATCTTAAAAAAAAGATGAGATTGGGAGAGCATGATGGTCAAGTCAAAAGATATGGAGAAAAAGGCGCAAATGCACATCAGGATCTAGTATGTACGCAAGCATTCAAACATGATGCAAACCCCAAATTCACCAACTCAACGCAATGTGAAGACCGTAAAGGTTTGGTCTCTTAATCTTGTTTGTTTTAGAGTTAGGTGATAATCACAAAGTTGTACAAACACTTCGGTTGAAGTAAGGGATTTGGGCACTAACCTTAGTGTGTACGCGAGCAAGTTAAAACAAATACAATGAGGGGGGTACTCTCCCCAAAACAATGATTTTTCCTTATGTCTATTTTAGGGTCGAGTTTTCTTTAGCAGCCGCAAATTTTAGGAAGTTATCACTTGGTTTAAATATTTTTAAACAATCGCCCACCGAGTGTCCAATTTCCTTTTTAACTTGTGTGAGTGAAAACAAGAAAAGAGATCGGAAATGCCAATGTACAATTAAAACAATGATGCATGCATGGATTAGAGATGCGTACCTTGTCACCAACACTCTACATGTAAGTGATCCGAACAAAATTTAAATACAGAAAAATAAACTAACCTTTATGATGTAAGTGAACCGTCCTAGTTGGTAGCTTCTATTAACGGGCAAGAACAAGTAAATTTGACTAAGTTCAAATTACACTCTACTCTATAGGTACCGAAATTCTTGTTTAGGGTGTTTGGACCTAATTAATTACCTAGCTCAAGCAAATTAGTTAAAGCAATCAAGAGGTAGCTCACGAAATCTGCAGGAAATAAAGAAAAATAAAGTTGATGAAAATAAAACCGGTGAGGTCCCCCAAGTGCACCAGCACTTGGCGAAAATGTCCGTTTTACAAAGTTTAAATGCTACAAAAAAGCTCTCTCTCTCTCTCTTTCGTTTCCTTTAATTCTTCTTATCATCTTCTCACGCTATCCCGCATCTTGGTGAAGAATCAAGATGCCTCCACGTCGCTTGGGTGCTTTGGCTCTTCTAGGATCGCCTCCTTCGCTCCGCGGGCCCTCGCAAGAAAAAGAAAAGAGAGAATGTGTAAGAAACACAATTATCAAATATGAGAAAGAAAAATGTAACGAATGCAGTGAATATGAACAATGGATTAATGTGGCAAGATTATTTACAACCAAGAATAGCTGGTCAAAAGAGAAACCTAACTACCCTCGTCGTGCCTCCCAGGCAACGACGTCATTATGTTGTGCACAAATCTTCTTTGGGGTTCGATAATTAATGATATGAAAGTGTTGTCGTTGCTATACCCAAAAATCCCGTGACAAATAAACCAAATTTTTTTATTTTTGCTACTTTTAACCTGTATAGTAGACAAGGTCGAACTCGGGGAGGCTACCAATCCCGAGGGTTATTCAATTAATCAAAAATTAATTAAGAGAAAAATAGGAATCTCAAAGCATAACTATCCTTAGTTTTTGTGATTTCCAATATTTTTAATTTTTTTAAATATTTTTTTCTATTTTTTTTATTTTCAAATTTTTAGTGATTTTGACTTTGCAATTTTTTATATATTATTTTTAAATAATACGGAGCAATATTCACAAGATCAAAAATATGCACACCAACTCTTTTTTTAATTTTCAATTTATTAAAAATGCTCAGAAAAATTCAAAGGAAATATTTTTGGTTTTGAAAGTTTTGAAATATTTTTGAGAATTTTCGTGGAATTTTCAGAAGTTGTTGTATCTTTTTAAAATCAAACTGTGATAAAATGCGAAATTGTGTACAACCTGGAGTAATTTGCAACTTAAAAATATTTTAAGTGCCCAAAACTCATGGCAATTATTTTTATGAAAAAATAAATGCAAATATCTACAAAGGAGAAGTTAAATCACAATTTTTGGAATATTTAGAGATTTTTTATTGATTTTATAAGCTTTTTGGTATTTTTCAATTTTTTTGGTTTTTATAAATGATTAATGCAAAAACATTGCATCGAAATTAAAAGACAATAAATTAAAACTACCGTAATGTTTTTGGAATTTTTGGAGTTATTTTCAAAATTTATGAATTTTTGAATTTCAAAAGTGAAAATGGACATGTTTTTGACTTTTTATGATATTAAATGAAGACAAAATGAAATTAATTTTTACACAATGAAGATGCACATTACAAAAGTCCAGATTATTTTTTTAAGAATTTTTGGACTAATAAAAATATTTTTTTTTCAATAGAAAAATCATGCAAATTAAAGAGTCTGAATAATAGGGACTAAAATGTATATAAGTCTTGTTTTTTGAATTAAATAAAATAAAATAAGTTAAACATATGATGAAAAGTGGAAATTACCTAGAAAAACGTGCTATGTACGTGAGTTGCTGGACACAGGGGTTTTGACGCAATTAGTGAAATTTCTGGGGGCTCAAATGTAATTTTCCCAAGTTTATTCTTGATTCTGACAAGGGACTTTTCTATAATTTTGAGGGAAAAATTGATACTTGCTCGAATAAAATGATGCCTAGGGTTCCTTTCTTCTTTTTGCTTCATTTCCAAGTTGCAACAGGGGTCACGATGGGTCGTCGCCCCTCTTCTTCCCCCTCCCCCAAGGCACGCGGGTGGCAGCGGCTTCGAGGATGCAGTGGTGATGGGCGATGCGAGGGGGAGGGTGTTGAAGAAGGAGCGACCCGCGGTCGGTGGAGGGGTACAACCCCAAGAGGCAATGATGGCGAGCTAAGGAGTGTGGAGGTGGGTTTCTTGCGTTGATGGTGGTCAATGGAGCGTCTGGCGATGGAGGAACATCAAGGTGGCCGGTTGGAGGTCGATGGAGAGGAGCCGCCCGTGGGATAGTGCTGTGCGGAAGAGGAGGGTGGCGGCGAGGCGATGGCACGAGTTAGAGGGAGGCACAAGCTTCAGAGGCGGCCCTTGAGAGGGGGCGTGACAAGGAAGGGCATTGGCGGTGCTGCGGCCAAGTGTTAGTTGCAGCCCACGACGGTGATGGCCGATGGCGGGTGCCTGCATAGGAGACGGTGGAGGAACGGTGTTGGCGAGGAGCAGAGGCCGTGCAGGAGAGTGCAGCCAGCGGTGAAGGGTGCGCCGCCCCAAGCGGCGGAGAAGGAGGGCGACGGGATCTGGACGTCGTTGCCCCTTATTTATTTATTTTTTTGTTTTTTCTTTTGAATGTAAATAGTGATATTTATTTATTAGTTTTTGTAAATCTAAAATATGGAAATTAAAAGTAGAACATAGATTTTTTATATCTTTATTATATATTTTTGTTTTTAATATGATCCTGCAAAAAATGTTAAAGAAAAATAAAACAAATATATTTTTTATTTAATAAAAAAGTTGGACATGAGCAAAATGACTCAAATCTAAAATCAAGCGGAAAATGTGAACAGGAATCCTTCGAAAAATGAAAGAATCAAATCCGATTCTTCGAATACCATGCTTGGTCGGAGTTGATAGATCGTGGAAGATAGAAATGAATGCAGAGAGATCAAGAAAATGAGATGAAATATTGAGTCAGTGGCGATTAAATAATGATGGATTTTTACGATCTAGAAGAACAAAATGACAACAATGAACACAAACGGCAAAATAGAACTAAGGTTATTCTAGGATAAAATAAGAAGAAAAATGACGATGGATATCACCTTAGGAGGAGAAAACTACCCTCATCGCCTTGACGAAGCTCGACTCGCTGTCACCAGACGGCGCGGAGGCTAGGCACTTTTCTCGACAAGAAGACTCTTGGAGATCGGGCTTCTATCACCAGATATTGATCCAGTTAGAATGATAGATAAGGAGCCATATAAATAGAAGAGATAATGGAGATGAAATTTGAATTTTTGACATTTTGGTTAAATAGATAAGAGAGATGAAAATTGAAATGAGGAAAAGATAAAGAGAGATAAAACTATTAACAAAATCATCTATTTTTTTGAATTTTCATCACTTTATTTATTTGAATAAAAAATATTAATTTTTTTATTTTTTATGGTGGGTACTTTAGAATAGCAACTATATACATGTACTATATACATGTATAACATTATATACATGGGTAAATGAGGAAATTAGTTTCTTTTTAAAAAATTAAAATATTTTTTTATTTTTATTTTTATTTTAAATTACTAGTAAAAATATTTACAAATATATACAAATATATCATGTACAATATGTATGGGAAAATTGCACAAACCACCCCCAGAAAACCAACTTTTTACTCGTAACTCCAAAAATTATGAAAATACAACCATTTTAAATATTATTTAATTCAGAATCCAATGGAAGTGAGATTGGTTCAATTTGAGTTCATATGGAGTCGGAATTGGTCATTCAATTAGTGCTTAGTGGCTTTTTCCAAGTGGGGTTGCTTTTATTTTGTACAAGATTTAATAATACAATTATTTTTATTGATCAGAACACATTTTTATTTACAACTTTGGTTTTGAATGTTATTTGATTTGAGGTCAATTAATATACAAATAAAATAGTGTAGTATACAAATATACACTGCACACAATTATTTTAATATTCTAATTGAGGACCCTATCTCTCCCTACTTTATTTCTAGTCGATCAGGTCAAGTCTTGACCTTCTGTTAGGGTTCGGGTCAGCCTATGTCTATTACATATATACAACCTTCCTTTCATTTATTTTCTTTTCTTTATTTTTCCTTTCTTTCTTTCTTTATTTATTTTAGGTTAAAATAATATACAAATATACAATATTTACATATAGATGCAAGTTAGTAAGAATATGGAGTTAGTATTATATACAAGTAATTTATAAAGGATTTTAAGCTAAATTAAATGAATAAAGATGACAAATCATAGATTCATCAATCATCTAACAAGAACTCGATGTCTTTGACTAAAAGTTCAGTTAACAGTCGGGCAATTTTTAAGAAGTCTTTCATAAACCGTCAGTAAAAGCTGACATGCCCCAAGAAAGACCGTAACTTATTTACATTAGATGGTTGATCGAGATGTTTGATTACATCCACCATAGCAGGAACAACCTGCATGCCTTGCTTGGAGATGATGTGCCCCAACACGATCTCGTTTGTAACCAAAAAATGGCTCATTTCCCAAGAATAAACGAGATCGATTTCACAACATTTCTGAAGAGCTTGGTCTAGGTGCGCTAAATAATCATTAAAGGACTCACCTAGACCTAAAAATTATCCATAAAGACCTCAATAAAATTGTTGACCATGGCCGTAAACATGGCAAGAATGCACCTCTGGAAAGTAGGGGGCATTGCACAATCCAAAGGGTATCCATCTAAAGGAATACATGCCGATAGAACATGTGATGGTGGTCTTCTCTTGATCTTCAAGTGTATTTATAACCTTATTGTATCCGGAGCAATCGTCAAGGAAGTAGAAATATTCCTTCCCTGCCAATTGTTCTATCACTTGGTCTATAAAAGGCAACGAGAAGTCATCCTTCTTTGTCGCGTCATTCAAATTTTGTAATCAACACATACCCGCCACGATGTGGTTACTCTCTTTGGAATCTCCTATCCACTCTTGTTCTTAACCATCTGAATACCCGACTTCTCCGGGACAACATGTAATGGGCTAACCCATTCAGAGTTGGAGAAAGGATAAATAAAGTCGGTGTCACACCATTTCGTAATCTCTTTCTTGACAACATCGCGTAAGACAGGATTCAACCTATGCTGAAACTCTTTAGAGGGTTTGTTGTCATGATCAAGATATATATGATTAGAACACAAAGCAGGATTTATCCCGTGGAGATCGGATACAGTCCATCCAATGGCCTTACGGTTTCTTTGAAGAATCTCCATCAAAGGGGATTATTGTTCTTCTGTCAAATATGCATTGATAATGGTCCAAAAATGTCAGTGTGGACCCACACAGAAAGCATATTTTATATTCAGTAGCATGGTCTTCAACTTAGGTAAGGTAAGATCTGTCTCTGCTGTATAATCCTATGACTGTGTGATGGAATATGTACTGCTGATGGATGTATCTACCTTTTGGTTATTCACCATTTCAATATTTTCTAGTGTCGGACTACATAAGATATCTAAAACATCATCAAACTCTCTATCATGCTCATCCTCAGAATGATTAGATGAAAATAATTCAGCTAAGTAAAAATCAGTCTCTGACTGATCTGAGGTGGAGGAATTCTATAGATTTTTCAAGTCTAAAATATCTACAATATAATCCTTAGTTCTCTGCACCCTATGTTCTTCACCATCCATGCTGAAATACAAAGTACCATCTGAAGAACTGCCAGCTGAAGTCTCTAACCCATCCTCTTCTAGTATATCTTTGTTCTCTACTTGATACCTCTCGAGGTCGTCAAAGCGGACCTCATCCATGTAGTCACAAGTGGCTAAGGAACTCAAAGCATCGGAATCAGCTCTAGATGCGGCATTGGATGATTCTCTCATCATCTCCATATGTACCTTTTCACCGTCAGTGTGAAAAGATACCTTATCTTATCATGATCAAAGAGTTTCTTTGCAGTCTCCAAGAAAGGAGTCCCAAGAATGATCAGGGTAAGGTGTAACTTTGTAGGGAATTCCATGTCCAGGACAGTAAAGTCCATTGGGAATTGCAGATCCTGCAAGGTTACGACAACATTCCTCAATATGCCCCTAGATCTCTTTAGAGATCTATCAACAAACTAAAGGATCGAACGAAATTTGAGGACCTGAGCCGAGTTTATTCAGAAAACAAGATGGTAAAATATTGATAGAGGAACCGTTAACTAAGAGAGTGCGATCGAATGTGGCCTTTGAAATCTCGCATCTAACATAGTGTGCTCCTGAGTCCTTCTTCCTTCTCGGTAGTCCGTCCTGAATAATACATGAGCTGGCCTTGGTCAAAATATGCTTCTCTATTCAGGTTTTCTTGTTCCTACATGTTGTACATTTATTCTTCAGTTGTTGCTTAACTGTAGGGGAAGTGATCCAAGGCATCATGGAGCGAGATTTTCAAAAAGATGTGAACTTTAAGTAATCTCTCAACCTTTAAAGTAACATCATTATTTTTGGTTTTTTTCCTTCTTTTTCCATACAATCATCGAGAAAAGGAACAAACTGAGGAGCATCCAAAGTCTTTTTATTGATATCGGGATCTACTTGTACATTGAGAGTCTCAAAATTATCTATAAAACTCTCTAAAACAGGATAGGACACATCAGCTTCAGGAGTGTCTGCATTGCTTGGCATGGTGTCATCATCTGATTCTCCTAAGTCCATATCGATTGTCTCAACATCACTCCCTTCTCCCTGGTCCTCAAGTGGTTGATCCCTCTCATTGTTACAGTTCTCCTCCTTAGCTTGTATATCATGGTATGGCTCTCGCTCCTCTCCTTGTGTCATCTCCTCCTCCCAATCAGGTGCTCGTGGCTATCTACTGCTCCTGAGATGAATGGCGTTAGATAAAAATTCAAGAAAAGAGATCGTACATGTTAGTCATCTACGACGGTGCAGGAAGAGTGTTCTTGAATGCAATTAACAAATCCAGATGATGGTTAACCCGCCCCATCTCAGTTTTGTGTGCGGTCTGGAGTGTGATTAACATATCCAAGATTTGGTTCGATGCCAGGGCTTGCGACGACATTTCTGATTCAGCGTGGTAACCCTGTCTCTCGACTCTCTCCTACCTCCCGCATATGCTGCTGTGGAGTGTATAGCTGAGGAGTTCTTTGTGGTGTTTATGGAGTTTGTTGCTACTGTTGATAATAATTGGGATGTGATTGTGAAGCAGTTTGTTGAACAGAATGTGGTCTCTGAAAAACGTTCTGGTGCGACTATTGCTGCGTGTAGTGGTGTCGGTGCTGATAATGCTTATGTCCATGGTGTTGATAATGTTGCGACTGTTGTTTTGGATGTATGCACTGAGAAGAAAACTGTGAATGAGGTTGAATCGGAGCATACCATATTCCGTTGATCTCAAGAGTAGCTTGAGGCTCAACATCAATGTCTGCAGATTTGATTATCTGGTTGGGTTTGGCATGAGGATGGTCCTCATGCTAATCAATTTGCGGAGTCTCTGACTCGCTCTGGATGAAATGGATCTATCGGGTGGGAGGAGCGGGCAAAGATCTTCGAGCAGGTTGTGAGGTCGAAGAAGCTTGAGCCTGTTGATATTGAAGTTGTAGGTCCGTCACCTTCTTTCTCAGATCGCTCAGCTGTTGAGGCAATGATGAGAGTTTCTCCAAATCTCACAGCGGCTACAGGTCCTGCACTTCCTTCTGAATCACATCTACCAACGTTAACTTCTCGTTGATATATCCCATGTTGGTATTGGATCTAGAGTCTGAAATGTTCACCACCTTATGATGTTCTCGATGGTGCGATGGCTGTGGGACCTTTTGGAATGCTCGGGTGAAGTCTACGACTCTTGAGTTCTCTGCCATACCCTCGAAGATGGGCTAAACAGACTCGACATCCCGATTTAGACTACTATCACAACATGCGGCACACAAACCTGTAGATATTTCGATGGAGTCCTACAAAATAGT
Organism: Ottelia alismoides; assembly: GCA_037367405.1. Classification (NCBI taxonomy): domain Eukaryota; kingdom Viridiplantae; phylum Streptophyta; class Magnoliopsida; order Alismatales; family Hydrocharitaceae; genus Ottelia; species Ottelia alismoides. The sequence goes on from JAZKJV010000601.1 coordinate 454,451, forward strand.
TGTGGACAAGCACCTTCAATGGTATCTCATTATGAGTACATCTCTTGGTAAGATCCTTGAACTAATCCCACGCCTCATGGAAAAATTCGTTCGGAAACTGAGTAAAGTTAGAGATCTGACTCCTCATTATGTTCGTCCATCCAAGAGCGAAAAATTTACACATGATTGAGGACTTCAGGTCAGCCCACATCGAAATCTCTCTCCCCAAATGACTGATCTAATAAAGTGCCTTATGTACAAAGGGGAAGGGTAAAGCTTTGAGGAAAATAGCATCCTGCGTAACTCCAGGGAAATTATTCGTACCACATATCATCTCGAATTGTTTCAAAAAGGTAAATGGCTCCTCTACTACATTCCCGTAAAACTTGGGAAGCAGTGAGATGAAAGACAGACGCAACTTGTATGGCCTCAGATTCGGTGGTAACTGAATCCAATGATGTAGAGTTCTGGCACCAGGGTAATACTCATCTCCGAGTGTAGTAGGAACCACAGTAGGCAACAGTGGGTTTCGGCTCATGCTCTAAGTGTAGCGATCTCGTCTCACAACTCATTATGAGCTATGAATTGATCTTGAATCTGGATATTCATTTGTTTTAAAGTGTCGAGAATCTCGATTATGTTATCTGTGGTTGGATCCGACCTTCCATCAATGTGTGGTTCCTCAGTTGGTCGCTCCTATGTTGTTCCCTTCTTGTGAGCCATCTGCTTCAAATCTTATAGGAAGGAAAACTTTTCATAAGAACTCAGAGAAAAATCGATAGGAGAAAGCGATGATGAATTGAGATGAGGGTCTTCCTCAAATGATGGGCAAGGAGGCAAGGGAGTCTGGGTCTGACTCTCCTCAGGATCAGATGGGACCAACTCGAGAGGAGGGCCATACCGAGCCTATGAATAAGTACGACAGACGATGAAAGATCGAGAGCTCACGGAGTCAGATAAAAATAACCGTCGAGTCGTTATCTTCGATGTTAATCAGATAATCGGTAGATCACGATATCAAATCAAGATAAAGGGAGAAGCTATACAAGATGCAGTAACGCACGCCTCACAAGCAAACATAAAGTAAGCCTCGTATTCACCAACATAACCCGATGATGACGGTAAGAGTTTGGTCGTTTATCTAGTCGGTTTTAGGGTTATTTTGGCATACAAGTACTTTTACAAATTAACGTGAGCTAATAGGTTTACGAAATCTCCCCAAAACACTGACTCAAGTTCTTATAGAAAACCACTTATTCTCAACTAGTATGGGAGTAAGTACAGATCATTTCGCTACCTGTGTTACTTGAGGACCGAGCTTTGTGCAGTGTCCTCTAAACCCCCCACTCTGCTAAGTAAACTCGGGATGTTGTCGGCTACCCGAGCGTACCCAATGAAGAACGGTTAGGTGTATGGATGAAGTAGTATTCCTAAAGAGACATGGACTTAGGTTCTAACATTAAGTGTCCTCCCTCACTCACAACAACCGGAAGTGTACCTACAGTTGAAGTATGGAGATTACTCTCCCAAAGCTAATAATCCTTACGTTTCTTTTAGGTCAGATAGTTAAAGATGCCTTGATTTTATTTTCGATTTTCGCTTTTTTGGATTTTTTGAGACAAATGTCAAATGATTTTTATTTTGGGATTTTTACCCGGTAGATCCTATGAAGTTTTCCAATTATCTTCACGACCTTTAAAACAACATAATTCTCCCCTCGACCTCATAAACTTGCCAACTCTTACCCCATGAAAACTTCGGGTAGTCTGTTTGAAGCCCGTGAGGGTTTGTGGGGTAATTTACATGGTCAATGGGGTAATTACGTTGTGCAAAAGGTCATAGAGGTAATTTAAAAAGTTTATAGGGTCTGCTGGGTATAAATCCCTTTTATTTTTTGTTTACCCTAGAAAAAGCATGCACCTAGGTTACGAGTCCTAGAACTAACTACAAAGGTGCAAGCATAAAGAAATCGAAATCAGAAAACACCTGAGAAAGCCCTAGCTTCATGAAAAGCCACAGAAAATTGTTGATGCGAGAAAAGCATGTTGGGTCCCCTGCTCCCCCAAATGCATGACACTCGGTGCAATAGACCCTAAGAAAAATGGAGGGGAGGTACAAGTCGGGATGCCCTTACGGAGCCCTTTCTAAAAATACAGAAAAATGGGCAAGTTCCATTACTATTTTTTTACGAAAATATTATAAGAAAAGGAAAGAGCCTAATGATTTCTGCCCTCTGCAACTGACCCGTTAGAGAAAGGGTCGATCACTGCACTTTCAACTTTATCGGATTCCAAAGAAGACGGCTGATCCTGCAGGCCTTGAAAAAATAGTTAGGAAAAAAGAAAACACTCGCAAAGCCGTATATAAAAGCCATAAAAATAAATAAAAACATGTAAAGCAAAAATCAAATAAAAAATTGAAAAGACCGGAAATTATAAAACCAAGAAAATCAGATAATTTCAAAATTAGGTCAAAAATAGAGGTAGAAATAATGCCTCCCTAGCAACGGCGTCATTTTGAAAAGTAGGATTTTAGGAGCGATAAAATGTCGGTGTCGGCTGTAGTAATCGCTCTGGATCAAAATTCGATTTGATCAAACAAAAATCAACAAAATAGGAGAGAGGGAGAGAAAGTGAGGATAAGCAGCTTCTCTCTCGCCTTTTTCGTATACACTATATTATTTATCCAGGTAAGTGTTCCTGGGTCGAACTCAAGGAGGCAGAATATCAAACCATCGGTTTTTTATGTAAGAAACAAATCACAAAAATCACTATATTCTTTGTTTAACAACAAACTTCAAGAAAGACTAAAATTCAGTCGATCTTACAAAAATCGAATTGAAGAAAATACTCGATGAAAAGCTGGGAAAAAATATTTAGAAATAAAGCTAGGGTAGTTGCATAACTACCCAAAAAATTCATGAAGAAAATACAACAAAATAAGGGTCCAAACTAACCCTACAAGCTAGGGGCAGAAATGCAAGTATTTATAGTTTGTTACAAAATAGTCCCTAGCAGGGATGAATCTGCAAAGAAAAGAAATTTTATTGCATTTAGGTCCTTGATCAGGGACCTAAATATAATTTATGGAAGAGGTTGGAGAAGCTTGAAATATCTCAAAATCTGTTGGATTTATGACGCAAAATTTCTACGCCTTCATCTTTGATGGTGGAGATGAGATTCTAAAATGCGATCTGAAGCATCCGTTGAGGACATGTGTCACACACATGTGCTTTGTGTGTTCTTGAGTCTCTCTTATTGTTCTTAAGCAACTGACGACGAGTTCTTCTTCCTCATATATTAAGAAAATTACAAAAGGATGAATGAACTTACCTGGGAATGAGGTTGTACGAACCTCGATGGTTGCTCGATGGCCAGTGATCACTGGAACTTGACGCGACGACACAACATGATGCAAGGTGACGGATCACCTTGGAACCTTCATCGGTCAACCGGTCTTCCACACGTGACTACACTCTGAACCTGTCACAGTCGGAGCGAGGCAAAATGAGGTGGGAAAGTGGGGTCGATGGGCAGGGGGTCTAGTAGCTTTTAACTCATGAGAAGTTAGTTGTTAATGACGGATTTGGACATGGTTTTATAAGTGATTGGAAGAGGTAAGTTAGAGGATCAGTAGTTGTCATTAAAGATAGTTGTTAGAAGAAAATGATAAAGGGTTTATAACAGAGGAGGAGGTTAGGAGTTAGCGTGTAGAAAAGGACGAAGTCGGGTGGTTGAAACAAATTCCAGCCAGCCTTCTTGAAGAAGAAGGTCCCAAGTGCTGACACATGTTAGTACCTGGTTGGTCAGAATTAAATATCTTATAATGTTAAATAACATTATTTTAACTAGATATTAACAAAAAGTTTAGATGATTAAATTATATAAATAAGTATAATTAGTTTTAATAAATAATAATTATGTTACGAAATATAAATATTATATTAATAAATAATTATTGATAATAGTTATTAAAGAGGTTTTTGGATTTTTAATTTAATAAATTAATAAATAGTATATTAATTTTATAGTTTCTTAATTATTAGGTTAATAAATAAAATATATACAAATTTTTTTGTAGAATTTAATAAATTAATTTAAGTTTTTTTAATAAATACAAGTATAAGTTATATAGTTCATTTATACCTATAAATTAGGGTCTTTGATTTATTAAAATAATAAATACATTCCAAAAATTATCTAATAAATCAGGGTCAAAACACAAGTTCAAGAAAATAATTATAAATTTAAAAATCATTAAAATAATAAATATTGTGTCTTAAATAAAATAGATATCCTAGAAACCCAGTTGTGGTCATGTCCCAAAATCGACTTTTTTCAAACGGACTCCGATTTTAGTGAAATCACCTTCATTAATTGGAGAATATTAATTTTTGAACCATAAAGATGAGTAGAGTAAAATTGGAGTTCGTATGAGAAAGGTATGTTGTTCGGAAGATGGGATTTTAATAATTTACAAGTGGATTTCTTGGTATATATACAAGGTAATATTTTAAACTTATTTTTATATTTTTCTATACATTTTTTGAAATAATTATGAGAAGAGTTTGATAAAAAATAAGTTAATTTGAATTAATTAAAATATTTGAAATTTTGGTATTTATTGAATAATTAATGAAGTATGTTTAAAGTGTGAAATTAATTATTTTTATTTGTTTTCTTGCTTATCTCCCATTACATATTTATCTGTCAACCAATCCATCAACCAGTCGATGCTGACTTGGTCTGGAGGCTTAGGTTATAAATATATCTTTCAGTTATATTTATTTTTCAAGTCATATTGTACATATATACATATCTACAATTTTGCATTTATTTTCATTTTCTTTATTTTTATTCTTTTCTTTATTTTCATGATTTTAATGCATAAATGAGTATTTTTATTTATTTAAGGAAATTTATAAAAGTGGAATTTAATGGATATTACATGTATTTGTTAAGTTTTTTTAGACAAAATGCATACATAATGTTAATGAATCATGGATTCATTAGTGAGTTCATATCTTCTGATTCACAAGTGAACATGTAGGATTCCTTAAAAAGATCATATTACTCATATGCCATTGTATGCACACCAGCTCGCTAGTGTATAGGCCTTGAATAGGCCATCAACCTCTTAGCCTGCCAAATATCCATACTTTGACATTTAGTAATACACCTGTCTCGGATGAGACGATGTATGCCTATATCAACATAGCATATGACGTAGGTCCTGGTTATCTCGATCTCTTTTAGTCAACTCTTTAACCTAACTTATCTAACACCTCAGTATATCTATTCTTATGCAAAGGACCTGCATCAAGAGGTCGATCATATGCCAGCCATTAGAGAAAGCATTGCCATCCACTTCTCTGGCTGGAGATCATGTCTCAACAATTATTTAACAGTGCTTTGACAAGTTCTCAATCTAACTCTTTAGATATTTTTCGGCCACCAACCTCTAAGATTCACCAATTGAATCAACAAATGTATGATCATTAAGATGGACATGGTTCATAACTACAATTGGACAAAGGGATCTATTATGCAAATTAATTATTCTTCATTTCATATTGGGGAATGAATAGCAATAACATTTATTGCATAAATTTTCGTTGTGGGCTCGCAAGTCCAACAAAATGATGCATGCACTGTAAGAATACATATAGTGCTTCCTAGCGCTCTCCATGCAGCAATAAAGGCGGCATATAAATATCCACACTACATGAGTAGTTTGTAAAGCAAGAAAGTGCACTAAGCAGGAATTGCTATTAGTGTGAAGAACCAAATACTAATCACTTGAAAATGTATCCTAAGTATATATTCTTGGAGACTCCTCAGTGTCCACCACAACATATTCTCCAAGCAATGTGTAGAGTCTCTCATTACTCGTGGTTCAAATCCAATAATTTATCAATTAATATTTGACTAGATACAAGCATCGAGAACTATAGATTCATGATTCTATTTTAGCTTTGGAGTTAAGTACTGAGTCAAGCAATCCTAAATTTAGGGGCTCAATCACATAAAACAAAGGAAATAAAGGCGGAAAACTCAAAACATGGGAAACAAAAAAATAAAGTGATAAAAACATGGAAAATCATGATGAGGCCCCTAGGTGAACATACAATTGGGCGATGGACCTCGTAAAGCAAAAATGGCCAGTGTCCAAACTATTATAAATAAAAATACAAAAAATAAAATGGAAATCACTCTTTGCAAAATACAACAAAAAATGCTAGAAGACTACTTCTCCTCATTTCTCCACCTCTCTCTACTTCTCTCTCCTGATTGGCTCACAAGTAGAAGATAATCTCCTTACAGCTTGGGTGCGTCCACCTCCTAAGAAGTGATCCTCACCACATTGTCCCACACAAGAAAGTCAACAAATAAGAATGGGTCAGAAACAGATAATCAATAATAAAAAATAAATAGCAAAAAAGAAAGAAGAAAATAATGTACACAATAATAAAAAATTCTACGTTATTCTTCCTACCCAGCAATGGTACCATTAATTTAATCTAATGAGACATGCATAGTGGATGTGTGGTCCACACAAGGAGGGATCACAATCATTGAGGTGACTGATACGAAGCTCAGTGAATCAAACAACAATCAACCCACAAGAGAAGTAATCAATCAATGAAAGCAGATAATGCGGATCAACATTTATTATAAACCCTACAATATATGTGTATATAGCGACAAGCAGAGTACGGTGTCAAACAAAGTTAACAAGGGATGTAGCAAGTATATTATTTATAAATAAATAATTTGTATGTGTATGTATGTACATAGATACGCACACTATTCATCCAAAGTTTTGTGGACTTTAAATTTAACACATATATATAATATAAGGTAATATGTATAATATAAGTACTATATAGTAGAATATATACAATAAATGTATAAAAATCAAAAAATCCAAAAGGACACTCCTTTTTCATTTTTAACGTTTTAAAGAAATTATTTCTTCCTTTTATTTATTCCTTATTTCCTTTTTTATTTCTGCCTTTTATTATTTATAATTATTTTATCTGTTATGACCTATTTTTCTTTGTTGACTTTCTTACGAGGGATCACATGGTAACTATCACTTCTTAGAAGGTGAACGCACCCGAGAAGTGAGGAGATTGGTTCCTAGTCTTTTAGGGCCAATTGGAGAGAGCGCGAGAGAGAAGTAGACAGATAAGGAGAAGAAGTAGACACACTTAGATATTTTGTATTTTCTTTTGAGAGAGAATGATTTTTATTTTATTTTTGCAAAATTATTTAGAAAAAAAGGACTTTGGACACTTCTACTTCACAAGGTCCATTACTTGGGTGTCTGTTCACTTGGGGGGCCGGCCGAGTTTTTCATATTTTGATTAACTTTCATTTATTCCGTGCCTCATGTTTTGTTTATTATGCCTTTATTTTTCTTTATTTTATGCGATTGAGTGCATAGATATATGATTTATTACACCGGTAAATCAAGTCCACAACTTAATTAGAATCATGTGTCTATAGTTCTTCACACTTGGACTTCGTCAAATTTAATTGCTAATTACTTGATTTTGAGACCACAAGCTACGAGAGACTCCACAGAGTGCTTGCAGTACCCATTGTGGCGGTCTCCGAGGAGTCTCCAAGTTCTGACACTTAGGATCCATTTTTGAGTGATTAGCACTTGGTTCTTAACGCTAATAGCAATTCCTATTTAGGGCACTTTTTCACTTTGCATACTGCTTATGTAGAGACAATATTTATATATCTGCCTTGCATCCCCTACAGAGAGCGCTGAGAAGCACTGTGAGTCTTCTTAGTTTGCATGCATCATTTGATATTAGAGTGAGATTTCCACTCTAGTATCCACATGCATTGCTTTTCCACTATTTCTCTCTATTTTTGCATACATAGGACTCAAAGAAAATACGAAAAAAAACATTAGGTGCATTCTTATTGAAAAATACTAAAAAAAAGTGTGATATTCGTATCCAAATAAACCTGAACCCAAGCCGATTAGTGTCCATATGATCCGATAAAATTATCTATAAATATTAAATAATCTGAATCGATCAATAGAATGTAAATCAAAAGACATTTTGTATCAATCGATCAAAAGAAGATCACATCGTAAAGCATGTCATTAGAAAGTTGTAATAGAAATTCAAAAATTACAAAAAAAACCGAGACCACTCAAAAATCTGACGCGAGGAATAAGACCAACGAAATCTACCATTCTTTGATTGGAGGTCATTTGATATTTTAAAATCACAAAATTAGGTAAAATCAAAAAACATATCTCGAAAATTTTGAGGATCTATACTCAATATTGTACTCATTTTTTATCGTCGTTCAATGAAGGTCAAAATGAGCTATTATTCACCAATATTTAAGGCTCGAGCTACATGTATGGATGACTTTGAGATTCGCATGAAGGAAAAAAAGAGTATTATATATATGATTGAAGGTGACATCACCGAGATGACATCAACTTGATGATGTCATTCATAATGACAGATGGCTTACATTTTCTCAATGAGAAGAGCCTCTCCCTTCTCTTTTTTATTTCCACCACTTTTCCCCAAAATTTCCCAACTTTAACTTCAGACAAGAGGACATTTCGAACACTTTCTTCCCCTTAATTGTTGAAATATTCATCTGAAGAATCCAACTTTAACTTCAGACAAGAGGACATTTCCAACCCTTTTTTCCCCTCAATTTTAGAAATATGCATCTGCAGAATTGTTGCTATCAGCAGCTACTGTTGCTACAACTACCCATTGGTGTTTCCCCTTCCAATTACAACACCCTGTTGGAGGTTCTACTCTCCTCCAACCTCTTCCTCTCGCATCTCTTCTCCCAAAATAAGAGTCACATGCATGTTTGATATTCCAAATAAAATATCAATGTATAATCAAGTCTTTTTTACAGCCATGCATATAATTTCAAATATCTTTGAGTCCGACTTGATGCCATCTTATTCTCTCGAGATCATAAATCTTCATGAGAAAATGTAGAACTTTTTATATGTAAGTTTCAAAATTTAAAATATGAATAATAGGATTTGATGGGTCAATCAAATAAAATTTCAAATACAAGAAGCATTGTGAATTTGGGGATTTTAACATTATCCATGTCATTGTAGATGTTGTTTTCCCTGTACTACCATTCGTTGTTGCTCTCATAAGTATTTATTGACATAAGATGACTGCATAAATCAAGGGTTTATACAATTTGAGGTTGTTGCAAGGAAAATCCTTGATGAGACTTTTTGTTATCATCATTGATTCAATAGAATGCAGTTAATTTATATCAGTTTTTTTCTTGTTGCTACATCACATGTTGTTTGGTTTGGATTATTATTTATAATGCAGAAATTATCTTCTAATGAAATTTTTTAGCATTCGGCCTTTCATTTTTTCCCTCTTGGGCTTTGATGAATACCATATGAAGAGCCCATTTTATACTTTGGCTTCATGGTTAGAATGAAAAACTTTGAGCCAAGTACTGCCATGTTATTAGTTAAAAATGTTCATTAACATACAAGTTAAATGGATTAAAGAACCCTTCCCCTAATTAGATTTCAAGTCAGTTGATCCTGAGTAGAATCCACTATATCATAGACAATAAGATTGTTGACCAAAAGACATAGATATGTACAACCAAAAATAGAAAAAATGAAAATAAAATGAGTAATCAAGAGAGGCAAAATTTTGGAAATCGGTGATGACTGACAATTAATGGAGCCAGTCATGATGACCCTTACACCCTACCATGCAAGTGTGTGGTGATTTCGGTGACCCTCAATTGGGCAGGAGATAGGAAACCCGGTTAGGTTAGAGGTTGCCTAGTGCATAGGTCTAGGATCCCATTTCCTTTTACGATTTTTATGCGAGCTCGTAATGATTTTACGCCTCAGTGGGTTCTTGAATTTTAACCACCTCTGTTGACCCTCTGGTTTATGGTACCTAGGATAGAGGGCCTTCGATTTTCGCTTTTCTTACAAACTCGTTAGCACGTACCGGTCGGACCTATTTTTGCAGTGACTCATCCAGATAGTATCTCCCACCAATCTCAGGGACATAGTTTTGGAGTAGTCCTAGCCCTCTGCTAGACCACACATCCACTTAGGGGTAAGATGGAAGAGTCTCTTACGATACTTCTTCACCACTTCAAATTTGGTTGTCGTTTCGCCAATAGGTCTTAGTGAGGAGTTCAGCTGAGCTTGGAGTAGGTTACTGTTGAGTTTGGCTAGAGGTAAGATCAGTTACAAATGTGATGGATACATTTGATTTTGGTATGAAGTCATCATTTATCATCAATCATCAACAATCAATTAGATCTTAGAACTAATACTATGAGTGAGAGGAAAAGCTAGTGGACATGTTGGGAACTTAGTTAGGATACATTATACTCCACCACTTGCCTACAGAGGAACCCCAACCTTAAGGTATTCTTCATGCCTAAGAGTCATAGTGTGTGGTCACACTCAGACCAAGATCATAAACTATCCATTAGACTTGAAAAGTTAGATAAAAATCAAGTTTTGATCAAAGACATCATGCTCAATACTAAGTTCCATCAACATGATCTCTACGTGATAAAAAGTTAATACCCTACATACGAATCATATAATTAAATACATGAAGTGTCGCCTATGAACAGTTATAGGGTGATGGGTGATCATGGTACTTATTTACATAGCAGATTGAACATCATTTTCCATGCAATTAGATTTTTGTTTTCAAATATAATTGCCTAGCAATTTACTTTCTTTTGAAACCACTAATTTACTAGTTATTTCTAATATGATGGATTATATGCAGCAACTGTTGACATTCATTTGTTCCTTACATGCTTCACAGGTAAAGTTTTGGCATCACAGTAGAGTGGTTGATGATCCCAATCATCCGTTGTTATACTCGACGGTACTCATGTTGTTGTTTTTGTTAAGATAATGTATAATGATTTTCTTTCTCTTTTATATTTTGGGATACAAGTACAAGATACAACTTCTTTTGATACATGTAATATATATATATATATATATATATATATGAAAATTAATAAAATGTGAATTGGTGATACTTCTTGTTGGCCTTGTGGTTGTTTACATTAACTGAGAATGCCATTTTCAATCGTGAAAAATTTTCCCTCAATTTCGATAACCTAATGTGATCCATTGTGAATACAATACTGATAATAATGTCTAAATGGGTAACCCGAATGTTAGAGCATCATAGTTTGGTATCAGAGCCTCCAAATACAATAACCACATACGTCACCAATTACAATCAATTTTCACATAGTATCCCAAGAAGAGAAAACCAAAATTGATGTACATTAATAATACTGGTTCTCATGTAGTTAAATGACATACGGAGCTGACCAGGAGATGGTTGAGTGGTTGGAGTGTATCATGATCGAACTCATCGACCTCCAACAGTAGCAGACTGCTATAAGATGTCAACAGGACCGGATATTAGAGCAATAAACATAGATTGTGGATAGACATACAAACATAGAGATGAGGTTCGAGGAGATTTTATATTTTACTTACCATCCATCTCAAGATGGAATATGACAAGACCAACCATAGTCTGTAGAGATACAATAGTCTGAGTTCAATGATCCACATGAGGAAATACCAACACATGGAGCTGAGGATGGAGATTATGGAAGAGTGCAGGAAGTTGTACTCGTTGCATATGAGGATACACACGTGCACATTGTTATTCACATGCATTAGTCAGTTTTCACTTCCTATCAGCATGCCAATGTGCCCATTTTCGAGGGCATCAGGACATCAGATGAGGTTGAACACTGGCTGAAGAGGGTAATGAAAGTACTTTGGATGATTCACGCACCACATGACTTGTGGTTATATTTTATGGAGTATTCACTGATTGCATTTGTCGAGAGATAGTTGGAGGCGATAGTTTCCGTGTTGGGGCATGAGCCTACATGGGATAATTTTGAGATGAGATTCAGATCCCACTTCTTTTCTAGGAAGTGGAAGGAGTCTCAGCGTCAATTGTTCGTAGAGCTTTTGAGAGTGGTGGATAACAACAAGAGAGTATTTTGTTCGTTACATCGAGTTGTTGCGACACACACCAACAACTCATTCTTTTCCAGATGAGAATTTAGAGAAATTCATTAGAGGGATGTGGGAGGAGATTGTTGAACCCAAAAAATTGATGGTCTTAAGTTCCACACAAGGCAGGAACTCAGTCGCTGAGTCGACCATACGAAATCTAGAATTCAAACAACAATTAATCCACAACAATCAAATAAGGCAATGAAGGTGAATGTGGAGTAAAAATTATTATAACACTATAAAAAGATGTGTATAGGTGCAAGTATGTGTAGAGGTCGAACATAGGGAGCAAGCAGGTAGAACGAGGTAATAATGCTAAAAAATGTGAAAGTGGTTAAATGCCTATAAGTGCTATTTTTTGTGGGTTTTGAATTTTATGTTTTCTTATTTAATTTTTTTATTTTATATTTTTATATTTTGGTTTTTAATTTACTGATTTTGTATTTTCTTTTTATATTTTGTATTTCTATATTTACTTTTTCTTATAATAAAAATATAATGTATATAAGGAATATATATATACACTAGAGATAAGAGAGGTATAAAAATAGGGGAAAATGATTAAAATACAGGAAATGGAATGTTTTTGTTATTTTTATTTTTTAAATATTTTTATTATTTTTTAAGTTTAACTATTTTTTTTGTATTTTTAAGGGCAAAAATACTAGTAAACAATGAGATAAGTTGCTGGCCAAAATTAAAATGAGAATGAAAAATATCAAATAGAATCAAAACTTCCTCAAATTAATTTTGAAATAAAGATAACAAAATAGGGAAAATTCAAAAACTGAAATTGTATTTTTAGGATTTTTGTGGGAGTTTTAAGATTTTTATGAAGATTTTTGGTGTTTTGCTATTTTTAGGGATTTCCTTTTGAAATTTGTAATGATTTTTGGTCTGAAGTTAAAACACAGAGAAACAAACAAAATATATTTTTTTGGAATTTTTCAGAAAGGTAATAGATATATTAAAAATAAAAGACTACAGAAAAGTAGAAATGATGTTTTTGATTTTTTTGACTAATCAAACAAGAGGTCAAAATCAAACGGACATATTTTTAGATTTTCAAATAGATGAAAGATGCTAAAAAATAAATCAATCACTCAAAATATTGTAGAAATTCTACAGGATACAAATCGCAATATCTTTTAATGAAGTTTGAAGACAACGTCGGTGCTACTAATTTCTATTACATATCCAAAAATGAGCAAGTGATGTCAAGTATTTAAAGAGTTATGAACAAAATACACCAAATCAGTGTAGTGAGTTCAAAAAATCACCATTAATAGCTCGTACATCAGAATATTTTAAAATTTTGATACGATGTAGGTCTTTGAAGTTGCTTTCTAACAAAAAAAACTCTCATTGAAAACAGAGTTCATATGAATGATTTATGAGTGTTTAAGTACATGGGTATAGATGAAAAAGTAAATACGAAATTGCAGTTCAAAAATGAACTCGAAAACTTCTTGAAATATGCCAAAAATGCAAGGGTATGGCCGCAAAACTTGCTACTAATCCAGTGGCATCAAGCTGCTCTTGGACAAAAAGGGGATGTGCATGAAAGTGCTCCAATGTACCTGCAATTAGAAGAAGGGCTCGAGTACAAAACTCGGCCAAGATGTTAGGTACACAAAAAAATGGGATATGAATGGATTTTCCTTCGATTTGGTGAGGCAAGAAGGATGTGCTCCGACCACCATATGTGGCCGAAGATGGAGGGGGATGTATATGAGGATACATAGAATAGCGTAGGATGGCGGCAGTGAGATGTGAGACGAGTCGAGGAGGATGAATGAAAGTCGAAATGATGGGTTGGAAGTTCGCCGGAGCTTGCTCCGGCGAGGGGTGAACTGAGTGATTAAGTGGCTAAAAAGCAAGTAAATAAAATGCTAGCATAATTCTATGATCTACAAGTGAATAAAGAGCAAGGAAACAAGCAAAAAAATGACCTCGACTGGCCTAGAAACCATGAAGGTGGAACCTCGACGGTCGGTGGCCGGCGATAGGGGTGGAGCCGTCCTTCGACTCGCCTAGCCGCGCCTCCGAGGAGCTGGAGAGCTCACTGTCACTTCACTCTATATTGAGCTCAAAGAAGGGTGGCCAAAATGGGTCCAAGAGGGTTCAAAAAACAAATGGGAAGAAGATGAGGTGTTTTCTACATGTGAGGTGGGCGGCTCACAAGAACGATGGATATCTAATGAATCGTTGATCTAATCCTTCAAGCAACCGCTGTATAAGGCTACATCAAGGGGAAAAAGTCAAGAAGACTTCATCGTGAAAAGATGCACGATGCGTCCTCCAAAAATCAGTGAAAATGACCAAAAATGTGGTTCTAACACTGTACATTGGTAATTCATCTATGTAATTTATACAAGAATTTTACTTTTAATGTTTTATTTATCATTTTATTCCATTTTTAATATGTACATATATAATATTTATGAAATAATAAAAATAATAAATAAAATGAATATTTTAATCGGTATAAGTATACAATAGGGGTCCAAAACTCAACTTTCAAACCGTAACTCCAAAAAATACAAAACCACCTTCATTAAATAGATTATTGCAAATTATATACGATTAAAGGTGATTTTGATACATTTCGAGTTTGAGAGATACAGGTCTGGGAAGTTGGGATTTTGGAATCTTATTCAGATCATAACTTTTGACCTGTACATTATTTTTATATGAAATTAATTTTGTATTTTTGTTTATTTAATTATCTACGACTTTCATGTATAAAGTTTCTTTATTTGAAGTATAAAAAGTGGAACTAAAAATAGGTCCCAAAATGAATAAAAAATGAATTAAATAATGGAATTTTATTAGATTCTGGCCCTTATCTCCCTCTACTTTATTCTTTGTCGACCTAGTCATCGAGATGCCTAGGTCTTGAGGTTTTGGGACATAAAATATTTACAATAGTTTATTCTTTTTCTTTTCTTTTCTTTATTCTATAATTTTGGCTTTAAAAACCACATTTTATACACTATTTACACAATGATGCATGGATGATAAAAATCCTAAATTTAGCCTATTTACATGCATTTAGTAGGGTTTTAAGGCCAAAATGATAGAATAAAGATGATGAGACCTGGATTCATCATCCCCCTATACTTGCCTTTGCTAGTCCCTAGAAAACACTTATGCAATAAGTGTAGAAAAGAAAAACAAAGAAAAGAAAAAGAAGAAAGATGGAATAAGTTTAATTATCAAACTTGTCTTCACAAAATCAAAGTTTGGAGCTTAAGTCAGAGCTTTGGAATTTTAGTGTGGGTGGAACCTTAATGAGAACCAAATTTGAAATCCATCAACCTTCAAGAATCCCAAAACTCTGCTCAAGTCTCCTCAATAGCCAGTTCAGAAATATTTCGACTCATACGCAAACCCTTATGACTATGAATCTGACTCGTACAGTGTAAGTGATGGTGGCTCTCCCCAACTGAAATGTCAAAGAGACTGACTTCTCCAATATGACAACCCAATGATTCCCCAATCCAACAACTCATTCCTTGAGGAGCATGGTATTCCCTTCTAAGTTCAAGTGGCAACCAACTCAAGAGGAGGGGGTGAAGAGAAGAATGGACGGTAGCCAGTGTAGCTACCTATCCTAGGATGCAAGATCAGTGTAGTCAAGTCATCCAGCTGCAGGCTCACATGATTTGACTTTGAGGCTCAAGCTTGCTTATTGACTATACACATATATACACTCCAGCAGGCATTTTTATTTTTGTAAAAGCCTGTCCACTTTTTTGTAGTTTTTGCTTTTTGTTTTTTTAATACTATATACAACAACATTTATATAGGGATTTTTTCCTATTGAGACAATAGACTATCCCTCTTTTGAAGCTTTATTGCAACCCACAATCTCCTGTCCTCGAAACTCATCATCACCGGACGGGTTGGGATGCACTTCCCTCCTTAGAGGAAGACAAGTGTTTCCACCTGTGTGCGTCTCATACCAGCAAATCCAACCCCCTCACCACTCCAACTGAGTTGAGCCAAGTGAAAGGTGCAGGTGTTCAAGTTAGGTCATTATCAACAAGAGTCGTGTGTGTGCTCCGAAATATTCTACGTAGGCAGTCAAGAATCCATTGAACCAAGTCCCGTGATCCTCAATGAATTAAGTCAACTAGACTTGAAGTACCTCAATTCCAACTCCTATAAGGTTCCTGTTAATTAGGTAGATTTAAGGTCAAACCAAGCTCCAATCTTCGGATTTTATTTAGACTCGTTCAATTATCAAACTCAATCTGAAAAAAATGTGAATGATATGCAGAAAATATTTTTGTGATGCAATTTTCAAAGATTTTGAACTTTTTATGGATTTTTGAAAAGATGATGCACATGCATTTTTTTAGATTTTCAAAAAGATTTTTCAAATGTTTTTGGTATTTTAATTTTGCAAATATTTTTGGGATTTTTGAAAACAAAAGATTCTGGCTAAAAGCTAGCTACAAATATTTACACGGGGATGCTTCTTATATTTACAAGAAGTGGATTTTAAGAATTTACAAGGGTAAGTGATCAATTTCATAAGTATATACATAGCGAATTTTAGGTGAGATGTATGTATTCCTCAAACTGATTTGAAAAGGTTTTCAAAACATTTTTGAAAACTATAGTCCAAAGTAATTTTTACAAACAATTTACAAACATGTACACATATTTGAAAATCATTTTGCAAAGGTTTTCCAAATAGTATATAGATTTTTCAAATATTTTTCAATCATTTTTCAAACCATTGGCAAATCATTTTTCAAAACTTTTATTTCACACCAAGAAAATAATTTTACAATCAAAATGTTTTTACGAAGGTTGAAAACATGTAACAAAATGTTTTCCAAATAGTTTTAAAAGATTTTCACAAGGATTTTCAAACTATTTTTCAAACATTTTGCAAAAAATATTTTCACCTGATTTATTAATCAGTAAGTTCAAAAAGTATTTGAGGAATGATCACATATTTTATTAAGATTTTTAATCAATTTGTTAAGTATAATTAGCCATATTTAATAGTAAAAATACGAAAGTACGAGTTATGGCTATAGTATATACGACCCCCCTATACTTAGCTTGAGCTATGTCCTCATAGATCGTAGAGAAAATAAAAGACATAACTCGTACAGAATATAGAAAAGTCTAAAGAATAATGACCGAATAAATGAATGAACAAATGAGAAGTTGACTATCCCCCCTATACGTAGGATCAAATAATCCTAAGTATAGTAGACTGTACACAAAGCAGGGATGGTCAAGGGTGGAATGAACAGATCGTACTCAGACTATCTCCCCCTATACTTAGGGTAAGATATCCCTAAGTATAGACAAGAATAGGAGACAATGGAGAGGATCAAAGAAGAGAATCAACTCGGGGTGCACACCCCCTATACTTAGGACAAAGTACATCCTAAGTATAAAAGACTGACAAAAAGGGGCGACACCTTTTCGGTAGATAAAGAAGATAGAAGAGGGAAAGAATAAAAGAAGAAAAGAGATCAGAAAATGGAAGAAGATAGAGTAGAATGTACGCATCACTCCCCCTATACTTAGGGTAAAAGAAACCCTAAGTATAGGCAACAACAGGAGTGATGAGACAGAATGAGGAATGAACACTCGGCTCGTCCACCCCCCCCATACTTAGGACAAAGTACGTCCTAAGTAAGGCAAATACAAGAATGGGTAGACGAGCAATACGGCAGAGAGAACATAGGTACATGAGAGAATATGCAATAGAGATGGATGTATACATGATCAAGAAGGTAGAAAGCGAACCTTCTTGCGGGACCGCTGAGGGATAGAGCTGGTGTGGTGTAAGTCTACATCGGGGTCCTCAAATGACACTAACCGATCAGGGTCGACAGGGTGAAGGCCCTCAGTGGAGTCAAATCGAAAAGGCACGAACTGGTCAATGGAAGTAGTATGGCTAGGTTCGGCCTTGGGAGTCTCGCTGATGTCAAAATGAAAAGGGACGAGCTCATCATCATCGGAAGAAGCGTAATCAGTGTCGTCCTGCGAGGTCTCATTTAGGTCAAAACCAAAAGGAACGAACTCATATGTAGAAGTAGTCGAACTCCGTTCATCCTCTGCAATCTCAACCAGATCATCTCTTTCATCAAACATCCCGAATTTCTGAAAATAAGCATCAAGATCATAACCGGTCTCAATCATAAAAACTTTAGAGTGACCAGGAACGGACTTATCAGTGGAAGTAGTCAAACTAGGTCCGTTCTGTCTAATCCTGGTGTCTGCCCTCCGCTTTATGGTATCAATCACGTAAATCCCGCGGATTTCATCAACACATCGCCACACACTAGAAGGAGGAACAACGAGGTCTGTGCTTTCTGAGTCTTCCTCCTTTCGGAGGATTTCTCGGGTCTCATCAGCGGTCGTAAAGCAAACTCCACTAATATCGTCAGATAGGTCACATGCCTTGGGGTCGGCTACAATCGGTGAAGGCACATCAGGTGCAGGTCTCTGTTCAACTAGGGGTGCGGTGGTGAACACTTCGCTCTGGTCAACATGACGGAAGCGAATCTCTCCTGATCCGTAGTCAATGGCGACCCTCGCAGAGGCGAGGAATGGTCGTCCCAGGATGATTGGATAGGGCTCCCTTGTGGAGGTCTCCATGGGCAATATGACAAAATCAACATTGTAGCTCATGTCCTGAATCGAAATGATGGCTTTTACAAGGATAACCTTCGGCCTCTTGATAGATCCATCAGCATACTGAATGATCATCCTGGTTTTCTTTAGAGGCCCTAAGTGAAGAGACTGTACCCGCGAGAAGGGTAGAAAGCTTATCGAAGCACCGCCGTATAGGAGAGTGTGATCACAAGTATGGTCAGAGATGGTGCAAGTAATGAAAGGGATAGCTGTGTTCTTCTTTCTAGGGATGGGACGGTGTCTGATGGCATGGGCAGTGGCCATGGTCAATATATGATGCTCAGATCTGCTCTTTCGCTTTCTCTTCTTGGGAAGAGGAGCCTGCTGAAGTGCGGCTTGGATGATCTCATGAATAGTGGCCACCACTTCCGGTTCATGTGATTTTGGAAAGTATATGATCAATACCAACTCCCAGTATTCAAATGAGAAACTTATTGATAAAACCCTGAAGTAGATAGTATAAAGTTGATCTAATACTTTGGGTTTAGTCTGGGTCTTCCAATATGCAGGATGTACATGTGTTGGGAATACCTGAGGGTGGTGTGATCATAAACGATTGTATAACCATGATGCTGCCATTCCTAGGGGTGATGAAACGGGTTTAGATTTTAGTGACTCCTCTCAGTAGAGAAGTAATCTGATCTTGGTCCAAATGTTGGAGAATGATCTGAATGTGATTCAGATGCAATGAGGAGATTAGATTTGAGGTCTTGATTTAATCAAGCATCTATGGGAGGCTCGGGATATGGATTTGAGATGTGATCTCAATATACAAGTCACTATACGTGGAACAATACAATCGCCCTGTCCTTATCTCCAAGTATCTATGGAGAAATCGCATTATCCTTGAAAGAGTTCATGGATAATTTCATTGTTGATATATGTATCCGAGCATCGAGAAAATTGATAATTAAATTTGATTTAATTATCATGGATAATTGATGAATCTCAGATTCATCACTCTAAATCTCATTTATTAATTTCAATTCCCCCAAAATCAACGTCTATCTGCATCTATTCTGCATAATTAGCATTCATGCATGTTTTCATAAGAATGGCATCTTATCCATTTTTTTGCACAAAATAAGAAGCCAAAAATCCAAGCCAAATTTGACCTGTAAATAGCTTAATTTCCCGAATTTTTAACTCCTTCATGCTAACTCCGAATAACCGAAACGACCTCCACTATGTACATATCACTAACAAGAATAAATGAAAAATACAAAAAAATTCACTAACCCAAATAAATGGACCAAAAACCCAAACCCTAGTTTCAAGATTTTCGGACTAAAATCCACATATCTTCCCCATGCAGTGTTCGATTTGATCCTACTCACTTTTGAACTAATATACATTCAATTACCTTCAAAACAATACCAAGTTCAAGTGAATCGGAGCTCATATGTGAATGTTGGTTTTTGGGCCTCCTTTGTACATTGTGTATTTTAGCGGTTTTTGACCTAATATTTTATGTACATATTTTCTTAATTAATAAAAATCCAAAAAAATAGATTTAGGTGTCTTTTTTTATCTTTGATTTCTTCATATTTTTTCCGGATTTTCTATTTGATTTAAAAATGACAAAAAGTTATAAAACCCAAAAATCAAGGTATTCTATGTACATGGGATACCTCAAAAATTCACTTAGCGCATTTGATAGATTTTGGTTTTGATATTTTCATGAAAATTATAGCTCTCATCAAGACGAGCATTTTTTGTGAAAAAACTTTTTCGATCTGAGGTCATTTACTATTTCTTTTTTATTTTACAAAATCTTTTTCTTTTTATTTTCCTGATGATGACACGTGGCAGCCCCTCAGGCCGCCACGTGTCAGCTATATTTGGCCATTTTATTATTCGATTTCCTTAAAAAAATTAAAAATTAAAGCCTCTTCTTGTGCTCCACACGTGCTCCGCCCCTTCTCACCCCCATGCCACGTGTCCCCTCTATGGCCATCCGATCTCGACCGATCGGACGATCATCCACCTTCGTCCTCTTCTCCTTCGAATAAGCCGCTACCTCTGGGTCTCCCATTGGCAGTTCAACTTCAACTCCAACCAATTTAAGAGCTTCGTCAGCCCTTATCTCCATCATCTGCCGCTTGCACGAAAAAGCAAGGGCCCGGGGTGACAGACCGGCCCTCCACCATCGCGGCGAGATCCGAGGATCTCGCGACCCTCGTTGCAGACGTGGAACTCCTTCCCCGAGGACCTGCTGCAGCTCCGCCTCCTGCGTCGAGCCTCCGACAACCGCCTTCAACGTCCAGAATCACCAACGACTCTCCCACGACTCTGCCATCCTCCTTCGCTACTCCTCCGCCTTCGACGACAATGCCACCGACACACCAACAGTCACCGTTCCCCTCCGCCTTGGACCGGCAACAACAACCATCGACGCACCGGCCCCCAGCGCCACCGTCTCTTCCAGCTACAACCACCGCCAACGCTTCTCCGACCACCGCTACTTCTCCCTCCACCGTGGTCGGGAGCCTCCTTCGCCTTGCTCGCCCTCCACCGCGCGACCGGGCGCTCCGACCCGAGACCCCCTACGCACGTGCGAGGCACGTGCGTCCCGGGGGGTACGTCAGCATCACATCAGCAAGACCCCTGGGGTCACGTGCCTTGCGTGCCCCTTGGGAATATTGCAAGGTTCCCCCTGCCCTTTTTCACATTTCGCACGCCCGTCCCCGCCGACCAATTAAAATTGCAGCAGCCACCCCCTATTTATCGGTAATAATACGTAGGTCTCCCATTGCTCCTTTTATTTATTTTTTTATTGCATGCATACCCCTGTATTCCCCGGTATTTTTCGACCTTACATGACATTATTTAATTATTCAAAAAAATAGCATGATGTTCGTCTTTTAATTCTCTACATTTTGACATATTGTGGGTATTTTTGTGATTAGTCGTTAATTATTAATTAATTATTCTGTGGAAATTTTCATACTTTGCCCAGTTTGTGCTCTTAATTTTGCTATTGATTAACTGGTGCTCTAAACATCCCCGAAAAATCACATATTGTAGAGTTATTTGTGCTTGACATTGTGCCCAAAAAGATTTGCATATCCATACATAGTTTGCTCTGTAAAAATCTTTTTGCACAGTTCACTATTTAATTTTTAATAAGTATTAGATCTCACATTTTTGAGGTTTAAGATTTTTTTGAGATCATTCACCTAGTGATAGATCATAGATAATTTTGATCCTCGAAAATAAGTAGGTTTAATATTTATTATAATTAAATATTGAAATTCATTTAGTTTGCATTTAAAAATCCATAAAAATTTCAGATTGCATCCAAAAATCCCAAAAAAATTACAGTGCATTCATTTCATCATAATTTACATTATGACCAAGTTTCATATTTTTCAGAAATCGTTTGAACATAGTTGGCATTTTAGTCCCTAAAATAGGCCGAAATTACACCTTGCATCCCGTATTTGCATTGAAAATACAAAAAAGAAGACCGCCTTGAAAACCGTGCAAGACTTTTGATAGACACAACTCTAGGTTGTTCCTTTGCCTCCTTGTGATCGACCTTGGGACTTGCCCAACTAAAATAAACATAAAACCACTTGATTGAAATTGATTGATATTTGTGGTTATTACTTGACCGATTCCGATCGCCGCCTACAACGAACGACATTTTATTTTTTACACGAACAAAGATAAAAACAACTTTTTAAAGCTGCGATTTTTGGACTCGTCAGATGGCACCGTTGCTGGGGAGGCAAACGGTTTAGTATTGTGTTTTGAAATTCTTTGTTCGGTTTTCCGCATTCGGGTAGTCTGACCCCCAAATACTTCATTATAAATATCATCTTATTACCTGCATTTATTTTTCAACATTTATTTCTCTCATTTTATTTTTGATTAATTTTCTGAGTCACTCTCTTACATTCTCTCTCTTATTTTTCTTGCAAGGTACCCGACGTACGTGGAGCGGTTGTCCGAGAAGCCGAAGTATCTTCACTGACATTCAAGAAAGCCGCGATTAATTTAAGAACAAGTCGAGTCGTGAGAGAGCATAGAGTCTAGGTTTTGAATTTCTGCAATTTTATTTAACTGCTCATTTACGGCGATGTCCATTTGGACTCTCGCGTATGTAAAAAGACCTTGAACTTTTATGTGGTGTGTCGTGGCCTGTTTCACTCTCCGGTGAGGGTAGGGCCCGACTTGAGTGCCGATTAGGATAGACATGCACATACGGCTCTCAGAGCATTTATATTTTTGCTTGTGCTCGCAGGATCTAAGGCCACACTGCACTTTAACTGAGACGCACATTAGATCGTTCAATTTAGCCAAAAATTTAACTCAACTCTTTTCGCTAATAGAACTTTCTGCCTAGGTGCGGTTTTCATCGGCTTGCATGCATTTAGGATAATTTTTCAATTCTATATTTCATCCCACATGGAGATTGCGAGGAAGCACTGTAAGTCTTCTAACTGAGCATACATCATTGTTTTTGCATGCATCGACTTTTCCCGAACTCATCCCTCTTGTTTTATCACATAATTTTAAAGGAAATTGGGACTGGACGGTAGACGTGTATTTGTGATCATATAATTTCTCAGTGATTGCCTCATTAAAATTGGGACTGCTTAATATAGTAGATTTTAAATAACTCATAAATTCAAGAATTTTCGCGTGAGAGCAACCCCGACCTTGAATGATTTTATTTTTCTAAGTGAGCGAGAGACGACACTTAAGGTTAGAACCAAGCTCCGATATTTTCATTCAGACTAGTGATTTTAAAAACGATTAGCTACTTCTCAGTGAGGAATACGGGTAGCCATTTTACGGTCCAGACTTCCTTAGCAGAGTGGGTGGTTTAAAGGACACTGCGTAAGGCTCCGTCCTTAAGTAACACGGGTAGCCATTTTACGGTCCGTACTTACACCTATACTGGCTGAAAGTTGATGCAACTAGTCGTATGAACTCGGGACAGTCTTTAAGAAAATTTCAGCACCTAATTGCTCGCTAAATTTTTGCCAAGAATGATTTATCACCAACTAAAATTGAAAAGATAATAGCTGAACTCTTACGGCTTCATTGTGTGAGTTGGTGAACCCGGGTTTTGATTTGTGTTTGCATTGGTGTGCGTGAACCGATACCGAAGATCAAAAGCCGCATCTTTGATTAAAGATCTTTTGACTCTCTTATACATTCATTTCTCTCTTTCTTGATTTAAATCTCATCATGGAACCTTTTCCAAATTGTAGATCCAACCCATCATTTCTTCCAACTTTTTCCAAAATGACCGAACATTTATCCGGAGATCCATCTGTGCTATAATATGAAAATGAATTTGTGTCGGTTAGACCCAAAACACCTCCTCCGACTTTAACAAGAGACACTCAAACACCAACACTCTCCACAAATCCAACTTGCTTCATGAAAGACAACCCTTTGTTTTCGGACATGACAAACCAACAACCAACTGAGGTCTCCACTTCTTCATATATCAATCCTCTCTACACCGATCACACAATTGATCCTTCTTATTCAGTGAATGTCAATCCATCATTCATGGGAGATGATAACCACATGATTTAACTCAACACTTTTTCATATATCTCGTCGTCCTCGCCAGTGAACATACATGAGCAATCATCATCTTAGATTGACCATCACAACCCCGTTTTCAGATATGACAATCATATAGAGGACTGGATTGAATACATAGAAACACAAGAACCCTATATGCTAACTACACCATATCAAGATCCGACCACTCATGATCAAAGGAATAAATTCTACTGGGACCAACTTCACATGCCTGAACCATATGAGCAACCTCCTTCCATAATTATTGAGGAGATATTTTCAGAAAATAAGGATCATACATTGGACATTCCAAGAAACTCCTCTTCTAGCACATACAGGAAAATGGAAGATGAAATTATTGAATCACAAGAACACACATCGATTGCTCCCATAAGTGATCATGAATAAATTTTTGAGGATGATATCTCGAGGATAAATAAAAGATTCGAACCAATGGAGGATAGATGTTAAAAATTCACCGACCGATTAATCTCATTTTATGGTGGCTCAGACATAAAAATGAATGAGGAAATGATTGGATCTGAGATTGAAAATTCTGAGGATATTCAGGAACCTGAGGACAATTTTGACAATTTCACTTCCGCATATTATTCCCCTAGACATGACTATGTCGCTGACTATCACTCTGAACACCACAATCCCTGCTCATCTGAGGAACACACCACACCCCCCACACCACACAGAAAATACCAAAAAATGGAAATATTTGAAAACCACAAAAATTGAAAATCCAGAAAATTTCATAAAAATTGAGACTGAAGACGATCTGAGGAATTTGGATCCTACTGTACGGGAAGCAATGGAAAAAACGCTTGATGTTTGAACTTCCCTTTATACAAGCCATTGAACACTTCCCCGACCTTAAAAGATTTATATTGGATAAATTAATGAACCAAAAGTAGGGTAGGATACGAACAAAGACTGAAAGACATAACTTGTCAATGGCCTCCTCCTTGGTGTTGAGGAGAAAAAGCAAGAGCCGCATAGTAAAGCGGTTGCCCAGATTTGACTGTGAAATCAAAGACACAATTTTCACGCATGCTCGGATTAATGACAATTCACCTATCAATATCCTCCCGACCTATGTATTTCACGAACTCAAACTCGGACCGATTCGGAAGATACGAGAGATTATTCAATTAGCGGACCGGTCGATAAAATGGCCGAGAGGAATCATTTCTGTCATCATGAAATTCCAAGGTGCTTCACTCAAATTAGAATTCACGATCATTAATATTGGGCATCAAGGAGAATTCACCCGGTCTCCAATCATTCTCGGAAAGCCGTTCTTAACATTGGCTAAGCCAATTATTGATTGTGAGACTCGGGAAATCAATTTTAAAGCATTGAAAGCACTTAGATCAGACTGAGTCTTTGAGGAACCACAATCTCCGGAGGAAACCCACGAAGTCCCCGACAGTCGCAACCATGAAGAGGTAGAAGAGCCCTACCCTGATGCAGCACCTGAGATAGCGGTTGTTGAGGAGACTATTGGTTTAGAGACTCTCCCCAGTATTTTAATTCCCGCGGATCTAAAAATAGACAAATCATTCTTCTATGATCTTGAGACTTATGCATGGTCGCACCCTGAAGCAACATTCTCGGAATATTTGGACCAATTATCCCAAATCGAGAGTGCACCAACATTCGGGAGACTATGAACAAGCACACAGGACAAACACCGACCAAGGATAATTCCAATGGCTATTCATCTAAATACTCAAGTGAACCGACACCTTCACAAAGAAATAAAAAAAAAGTCACCTTTGACCTTTCGGAAGAGGAATCAACTGATGGTCCCTCATCAGGTCCGGAAAAAGTAATCTACATGAGTGAAGTTTGTTCGGCAGCTCTAAAGCCATATCTTCGCAAGGATCCAAAAATCAATTCTCGTTGGATAACTCCCGTTCCTAACTACTATTCATCCAAAGCTGATGCTCCTGCCCTCTTCAAGTACACTGGAATTATTTTGTATGAGCTGACTGAGACCGGTGCTTCCATGTATTCATCAGAGGACAAACCACTTGATCCCAAGAAGGAACGAATTCTGAGAAAACAATTGAAGAAACAAAAAGACCAGAATATTTGGAGTATGTCTACTTTCGAGTACTACTCCACTGAGCATAATTCCGATAGTGGATATCTTTCATCTGACTCAAACACTTCATCCACTATCCATCATGATTTTTCTGAGGATGACACTGACAATAGTTGGGAATCATATGCCTCATCTCCATCTCATCATTACGATCTCCCACCGCAGGCTCACAAGAAGATCAGCCGAAAACTGCCTTAATCATCGGCTACCCACCCTCCCTCCCAGCCACATCAGTCCCCTTGTAGAACTTCTTCCTCTACTTAGGCCAAGGCCTAAGTATAGGGGGGGACCGATGTCATTTGTATATACCATTTCTCTCATCACACTCCTCCTTCCCAATCACCTCACTTTCACCCCTCTTCTACACTTAGGCTGATCAGAGCCTAAGTATAGGGGGGGCCGACACTCACCTGTATATACTCTCCTCATTCATATATCATGACCGCCACTTTCCCACTCTTCTTCTATACTTAAAATGTGAATTTCTCAGTCTCTTATGCTTAGCCCGAGCTATGTCTTCATTACACTTTTCGTGCTCCGAGGACATAGCACTCGCTAAGTATAGGAGGGGCTGTATATATACTTTGTATATATTTTTACCCATATCTCGTACTATCGCGTAAGTGTATATGTATTTATAGGGTGGGTAATTAACTTTAAAAAAAAGGAAAAAAGAGATTTTGCTACTAACACTGACTTTGCCCAAAAATTTTGAAAAAGGCTTCTTATTCATTCTTGAATTGACCAAAAAGAAATCCCCTGCATAAAAAGAAAAAAATGTGTCTGCATTTCACACACCTGTACTTCATCCAGCATCGCATTCATCTGCATCTGTGAAAAGTCATTGGGTTCTGAACCGAGTTGTGAGCAAAAACCGAGAGTGGTCTGGTCTTGAACTTAATCCATCTAATTTTCAGAGGAACTTCACTGAGAAATAGGATTTTAAGAACTTCAGGTATTTTGACTTAATTCTTTAAGTTCCACATGATAATGTGCAACATTTGACTCTTAGTGTCTAACCTGATCTCTTCATTCTGGGTACAACTCTGGAATAAGGAATTAATTTGTACTCTCGCACTATGCACTTAGCTCAACTCAGACGGGATGTTGGCAGACTGTGTGAGTCTCTTTTCTGGTAGCGTGGAAATCTAAAGACTGGAGTACGGGTTGAAATAAAGCTTCGAAAAAGGGACGGACGATTGGGCACAATTTTTTCTAAGATCCCAAAAAAGGTACGGAATAAAAAGTTTCTACATCCGTAGGGGCACAACAAGATATAAGAAGAACCAACAAATATTCCAAATACAAAGAAGCATTACCAAATAAAATCTGACCAAAAGGTCCAAGCTTCAAGAAAACCTGCAGATCTTGGTGGAGACTCCGCTACACTGGCCATCTTCACAAGGAGAGGTGACTACACTGGCCACCCTCCAGTTCTTTTCCCATTCTTCTAACTTCTCCCCCATTTCGATTGTGAACACAACACGACAGACCTTAGAAGGAAATACCTGACTCCCCAAGGATGAGTTACTAGAGAGGAGTGGAGCATGGTACTTCGGTATTCTGGATGGGAAGAGCTAAAACCCTTCACACACATGAGTCGGTTGTTCAATGTTCATAGGGTATACTTTGGGAAGAAGATTGATCTAAGATGACTTCTGAGCCGAAACTGTGACAATGATGTGTAGAACTTGAGGGCTATTGATTTTAAAATTCTAAGTCCCACAAAAGTACCGACACACAAATAATCCAAAGGTCAAGTTTAGTTTCACTTTCACCATCAGTTCATGGTCTTGGTATGGAACCCAATCTCATTTCACCTCATGGCATTTCTTTTTGATGCTCAGGGATGAGCATGGTTTAAGTATAGGTGGATGATGAATCTCGGATTCATCACTCTAAATCTCATTTATTAAGCTCAATTCCCTCAAAATCAATAGCATATATGCATCTATTCTGATGAATTAGCATTCATGCACGTTTTCATATGAATGGCATCTTATCCATAATTTTGGCACAAAATAAGAAGCCAAAAATCCAAGCCAAATTTGACCTGTAAATAGCTTAACTTCCTGGATTTTTAACTCCTTCATGCTAACTCCAAATAACCCAAAACCATCTCCACTGTGTACATATCACTAACAAGAATAGATGAAAAATACAAAAAAAATCACTAACTCA
The DNA here is from genome assembly GCA_037367405.1 of Ottelia alismoides. Classification (NCBI taxonomy): domain Eukaryota; kingdom Viridiplantae; phylum Streptophyta; class Magnoliopsida; order Alismatales; family Hydrocharitaceae; genus Ottelia; species Ottelia alismoides. Next base: position 483,036 of record JAZKJV010000601.1, read on the forward strand.
AATAAGTGGACAAAAAATCCAAACCCTAGTTTCAGGATTTTCGGACTAAAAGCCACATATCTTCTCCATCCAGTGTCCGATTTGATCCTACTCACTTTTGAACTAATATACATTCAATTACCTTCAAAACAAGACCAAGTTCAAGTGAATCGGAGCTCATATGTGAAAGTTAGGTTTTGGGCCTCCTTTGTACATTGTGTATTTTAGCGGTTTTTGACCTGATATTTTATGTACATATTTTCTTAATTAGTAAAAATACAAAAAATTAGATTTAGGTGTCTTTATTTATCTTTGATTTCTTCATATTTTTTCCGAATTTTCTCTCTAATTTAAAAATGACAAAAAATTATAAAACAAAAAAATCAAGGTATTCTATGTACATGGGATACCTCAAAAATCCACTTTGTGCATTTGATCGATTTAGGTTTTGATGTGTTCATGAAAATTATAGATCTCATCGAGACGAGCATTTTTTGAGTAGAAACTTTTTCGATCCGAGGTCATTTACTATTTATTTTTTATTTTACAAAATTTTTTTCTTTCGATTTTTCTGGTGATGAGACGTGGCAGCCCCTGGGGCCGCCATGTGTCAGCCATATTTGGCCATTTTATTATTCGATTTCCTTAAAAAAATAAAAATTAAAGCCTCTGCACGTACATCGCACGTGCTCCGCCCCTTCTCACCCCCATGCCACGTGTCCCCTCTATGGTCTCCGATCTCAGCCGATCGGATGACCATCCACCTTCGTCCTCTTCTCCTCCGAATACGTCGCCGCCCCCTCCCCCAATCCTCGCAACCACCGCCCCCGTCATCGTGCAACGACCAAGTTGCCTCCTCCGGGTCTCCCACCGGTCGTTCGACTTCAACTCAAACCTATTTAAGAGCTTCGACAACCCTTATCGCCATCATCCGTCGCCTACACGAAAAAACAAGGGCCCGAGGTGACAGACCAGCCCTCCTCCATCGTGGCGAGATCCGAGGTTCTCGCGACCCTCGTTGCAGACGTGGAACTCCTTTCCCGACGACTTGCTGCAGCTCTGCCTCCTTCGTCGAGCCTCCGACTCCGACAACCGCCTTCAACATCAAGAACCGCCAACGACTCTCCCACGACTCCACCATCCTCCTTCGCTACTCCTCTGACTTCGACGACAACACCACAGACACGCCAACAGTCATTGTTCCCCTCCGCCTTGGACCGACAACCACAACCATCGATGCACCGGCCCCCAGCGCCACCATCTCTTCCAGCTACGAGCACCGCCAACGCTTCTCCGACCACCGCGACTTCTCCCTCCACCGTGGTCGGGAGCCTCCTCCGCATTCCATGCCCTCCACCGCACGGCAGGGCGCTCCGACTCGAGACCCCCTGCGTACGTGCGAGGCACGTGCCGTGGGGTACGTCAGCAAGACCTCGGGGTCATGTGCCTTGCACGTGCCCCTTGGGCATATTGCAAGGTTCTCCCTACCCTTTTTCACATTTCGCGCACTCATCCCCGCTTACCAGGTGTCACGTGCGTAGCACGGACACGTGGTAAAATTGCAGCAGCCACCCCCTATTTATCGGTATTAATACATAGGTCTCCCCTTGCTCCTTTTATTTATTTGTTTATTGCATGCATACCCCTGTATTCCCTAGTATTTTTCGACCTTACATGACATTATTTAATTATTCAAAAAAATAGCATGATGTTTGTCTTTTAATTCTCTACATTTTTACATATTGTGTGTATTTTTGTGATTAGTGGTTAATTACTAATTAATTATTCTGTGGAAATTTTCATACTTTGCCCAGTTTGTGCTTTTAATTTTTCTATTGATTAACCGGTCTCTAAAAATCCTCGAAAAATCACATATTGTAGAGTTAATTGTGCTTGACATTGTGCCCAAAAAGATTTGCATTTGCGTGCATAGTTTGCTCTGTAAAAATCATTTTGCACAGCTCACTATTTAAATTTTAATAAGTATTAGATCTCACATTTTTTAGGTTTAAGATTTTTATGAGATCAACCACCTAGTGATAGATCTTAGATAATTTTGTTCCTCGAAAATAACTAGGTTTAGTATTTATCATAACTAAATATTGAAATTCATTTTGTTTTAATTTAAAAATCCATAAAAAAATTCATATTGTATCCAAAAATCCCAAAAAAATTACAGTGCATTCATTTCATCATAATTTAGATTATGGCCAAGTTTCATATTTTTCGGACATCGTTTGAACATAGTTGGAATTTTAGTCCATAAAATAGGTCAAAATTACACCTTGCATCCCTTATTTGCATTAAAAATACCAACAAAAGACTGCCTTGAAAACCGTGCAAGACTTTTGATAGACACAACTCTAGGTCATTCCTTTGCCTCCTTGTGATCGACCTTGGGACTTTCCCAAGTAAAATAAACATAAAGCCACTTGATTGAAATTGATTAATATTTGTGGTTATTTCTTGACCGATTCCGATCGTCACCTACAATGAACGACATTTTATTTTTTGCGCGAACAAAGATAAAAACAACTTTTTTGAAGTCACGATTTTAGGACTCGTCAATAATATGAGTTTGATTCATATTATAAGGAGAGTTTTTGAGATAATTAAATGTGATTTAATTATCAAAGATGTGAATAATGTGAATGTGATTCATATTATTTTGGCACATGAGAATAGAGATCCAAGATGTTTAAATACGATTTAATTATCATGTATATGAATAATATGGATATCACTATCCATATTAATCATATATATTATAAATGTTATTTATAACATATAAGAGAGAGCTATATGTGATTTATATTTGTTAGTTAATTATTGACGTGAATTGAATTCACATTAGGTGATTAATGTGAATGTGATTCACATTTTTCCAATGTCATGATTGCAATATTTCACAAGATAATTATGAATTATTTTTGTGAAATAATTTACAACAATTGCTGTTGTAAATCTTGGAGATATCATGAGATAATGGTAACTCATGAGATAATGAGATCTCATAAGATGCTGGTAGTCATCCCTCCTTTTTAGGGGATATGGTTTATCTCCTCATTAACTCCAAGGATAATTAATTGATATGATTTGAATTTAAATATACTGATTTATCGATATATATTAAATTAAATTAAATTAATTGTTGGTGTGTTTTTACAACAAGATCATAGCCGTTGAAAGAAACACAAATCAATCTCAACCACTGATTGTGTGTTGTCCATGGATTGGGATCCATGGATTCCCAAAACCCTATATAAGAAGAGGCATCCATTGCTCTTCAGCATAGATGATTAAAATTAATGCTCTCGCTCTCTCTTCTCTACATGCCAATCCTCTCTCTCTCTCTTATAATGGCCGTCCACCATGGAGCCATTGTGAGAGTCGTCATCGACGCAGCACCGTCGTTATGCTGCCGGATCATTTACTCGTGGATCTCCATCTCCTTCGGTGCTTCTCGCTCATGAAGAAGATGTTGGATCTCATGTGACGAGATCAGGAGATCCACCTCTTGGATCATCAACATGGATTGCGAGGAGCATGCGATTCATCCCCGCGCTCGCAAGCGTCTCCTCCGTCGGATCAGACTTAAGATAGGAGGTCTCTTTGTTTAGAGATTCTATCACAACCACGCTTCAAGAGGTAATCTTATTACTTGTTTGTGGTTTAGCTGAAATGGTCCGAGAAGTGTTCTTGGATCATGTGGTTTCGTCACATAAAAATCTTAATTTCCGCTGCCCAGAGCGACTAGTGCGACTAGTTGCTTCCTATCGCATTTGATGCAATCATCACGCTTCCGTGATGTGCTTGGGGATTTTTCCCGTGTCCTTCAAGTGATATCAAAGCCAGGTTGTCGAAGGTTTTGGATGAGATCCATGAACCTACGAAGATTTGGGCTCGTTTAGGTTCGTGAAGATTTTAGCATTTCAATTTTCGCAGCCCTGTCTTGTGTTAAAATTTAGTCTCTATTTAAAATGTTTAAACACGAAATTTTAAAATGGATAATGTTCCCCATTAATTAAGGAAGCAGTAGGATTTGAGTTTGCGTGATTTGGAATCCGATAACTCAAGATATGATCTTTTTAATAACCATATATCCATTTTTTGGGTATTGCGGATCATGACGTAATTAAGATGTTAACTACGGATTTGAAACGCCTAGAAGTGCGTAAAAATTACACAGGTTCTGTTATAAATCAAATTAGAAAACTTTAGGAACTTATTTTGCTTAATTTGTATTTAATTTGATTGAGATATGATAATTTTAGTAAGTGAGGGTCACTGCTGAAATTACTTTCCTAATTAAGAACCTAGTGATTGTCATTAAGAATTTAGTGAAATTAAATTGTTTAATTTTCTGGAATAATTGTGCATATATATTTGTGAAATATTTTATGATAATTATTTCCATAAATGATATTGCCCTAACAAATTATTGATTAGATGTGATCTAGATCACAAATTGGTTACATGATCAACATGATCTACATTTCAACAAATATGCTGCTTGAATAGGATTTGGGATTTGTTTAGCAAATTTCATTATAATACTAATCAAAATGATTTTGATTATTATTATATGCCATAATTATGGTTGAAAAACCGATGATCATCTCAAGTACAAAGTGATCTATTTTGCACCATCCTTTCCAGAGGCGGATATGATGCCTAGTCCGGTAGCGTTGAGGTAGCAGGTTGCACCGTATGTGGTCTGTCCCACTCCCATTGGTACTGGCCATGACAACAGGTAGGGTTGGTATAATGCTTAAGAAATCATGATGTATTTCTAATTATTAAAATTAAAAATAATACGTATTTGAGATAATACCATAATTCAAGTAACAACAAAGAATGTTTGTTGGATATTAATTGGATCATTAATTTAATATGATTATATTAATTAGAATCCAACTAAAATTAAGACTCTCTATTATAAATAGATGTGGTATTTCCCTTGGAAGAATTGATCATAATGAATGTGATTCATAATGATTAATTAGAATTTGAATATGATATGGAGGATCACATTAGTGACATCCATGGTCTCCCATCAAGGCAAAGGGTTCCGTCGCCAGAGATTGTATGTCGGAGACGCCTATCCAAAATGACAGCTCATGCATACATGCCATTTGGATCGGGTTCTTCTCTTCTCGAAAGAGTATGGCCGTATACGTAGTGACCCCAATATCGAGTCCTCATATTATTGGGGCGATATTGGATTGCGTATAGAGAGTATTAAGCTTGTTGACGGTTGGTTCAATTAATGACAGGTCAACATCACCTTAGGGGTGGTGGGCCTAGGTATTAAAGACTGAATTGGGAGATGCAAGTTGGAGTTGCGAGGCGGAATTTGTTCCCACATATTTTTATTGGAGTCACAAGTTCTCATATTATTGAGATGTAACAAAGATAAGGAAGGAGATCCCAGATGGAGATATAATGGTAAGTATATCTCTTACATTGAAAGTGATTAAGGGAATGAACTTTCAGTGTTGACAATGCAAGTCAACTTTGATATAAAAACTCCTAAATCAAAGTAAAATATGTATATATACAAATATATACACTTATGTAAATTTCTTCTTTCAGACAATCCTTCATTAAACCCACTCAATGTTATACTCAATAATAACCAGTAAAATATCATGGATTGGACTCATGATCCATATATTGTACTTGCAGTTGGACACATAATGTGTGTGGTTGCAGTGTGCAAGTTTCCTCAACATAATGAGGAATGACAATTAAATAAGACAATAAGACATCACCTTAGGGTTCGTATGTCTCTATAGTCTAGATCTTTCATCAAGTGTACTTTGTAAGTGACATGTCGATGGTCATTGTAATTGTCGAATAATCCTTATAAAAATCTAAGAAGATAATATGGCATACACATGTGCTCTTGACATTTATCATGAATGACATGGTTCACTGCATCATGCAGAATGGTAGCTCTATAAGAGATGATGTATTCAAAGTGTTTGAATACCAACCTGAACCAAAGTTTTAAGAGTCTAGGTGGATGTAGACAGGATGAGTGCCATCATTCTACTGTCTATACTCTAGTCATTCTTGAAGCTTTATAATATTCATATTGTATGAATTTATCAAAGCATGTATAAATGTTGAAATGCTCTTACATTGAATTCTTTTGAATTTAACATAAGAGATCCTTAGTCTTAAGAAATGGTTGTTTATAGATAAAGGGAGCATAGTGGAAGCATGGGTCAGACCCAAGATGAGAAGGATAGTCAAAGAGTTGACCGTACTTCTATGACTTCCACATCCTAAGAGCTGGATAAATGCCAATACTTCAATAAGTTGGTGTGTTGATAGTATGACTATCAATTCTGTCTGGAATCCTTAGAGAAGGACTCAGATAGTGCATCGAAATAATCTGCATTTAATCATTGAAATTGACTTTCTTATAAGATAAGATTAAAGTCTAATAATTGTATCTCATTCTTCTAATGACACCTGCAATTGTTGCATATGTTTTAGAGTACTGGAAAATTTGATCTTAAGGTTTATAGTTATCCACAAGGATATTGATGCAATTGTTGCAACAATCTCTGTTGGATTGATAGACTTCTTAGTTTCAGTGGGAGAGCCTTAGTCTTATAGAATGTCTCTATGAACTAGATATTAGAATACACTCATTGTTTGTTTCTAAATGTTGGAAATAAACATGAATTCCGAGATAGAATTATCATAAAGCGTTATGATGGATATATTTCAGATAGTAATCTGGCATCTATTGGACTCTACTAAATTAGAAAATTAATGAATGGTTCATTAAGATTTCTAAAACTGAAAATTAAACCTTTAAAAGATCAATAGGACGATGAAGATCATTTGACAACGATCTGTCATCAAGCCTTGGACATTTGTCTATTGATTTGATCAATAGACTAGTAAGTGATGAAACTTTAGATTGTCTAAAATTTCAAATCTTACATACTTGTGTATATAGTATTCAAAGTAAATGTCCAATACACCATTCTTGGGAAATGGTGTTAGATGTCGAGGTATTCAAGATCTCATACATATTGATGTATGCGGATAATCTTTATCATAGTAAACATTATGGATATGTGATATCTATTGATGATTATGTATGATATGAGATTTCTTCTCTTCACCTATGAAACCTTTGAAGTGTTCAAAGATTTCACAATTTTGGTTTAGAACCAAAGTTTGAAGAAAGATAAAATGAATTTGATCTAATCTAGGTAGCTTGTACCTGTTAGATAAAATTTAAAGAATACCTTATGGAGATATGAATATCATTTCTATCTCACTCCTTCTGATAAACCTAAACTCAGTAGAGTTGTAAGGATATACAATTGGATCATGTGTGACATGATTTGATCGATGATGAATTTTTAGCATAACTGCCTATTAGTTTCTAGGTATATATGTAGTAGAGACTACATTATATATCCTTAATAAGATTCCATGCAAGTAAGCTGGAATTGAGCACTAGAGAGTGCTATTTCATTAGGAAAATAAGGATGGTATTGGATACCTACTTTATAATCTTGAGATTCTTTAAAGATCTCATCTCTAAGAATGTGATTCTTAGAGTATGACTCTTATGAGAATCAAGATGAAAATGAAGTATAGGAACTCATTTAATGTTGAGAAGATAATGAGGCTCTTGAAATCGAGAACTAAAAGGACAATTAAAGATGAAACACTGATACCTCTTCAAATGAGTTTGAGGATGTACTCCATGTGTCAGATAAGTCTGACAATAATAGGACTTCATGTAATGAAACTCTCTGAGGATCATGACATGTAAAGATGGATTTTAGCAATGAAAGTCTAAAGTAGACTTCATATACATGCATTGTATATGGACCCTCGAGGATCCACCTATATGGGTAAGACCAATAAATGTGTAAATGGATCTTCAAGAGAAAGGGAGCCTGATGATAAGGTAGAGACCTTCAAACCACGGCTTGTAGCCATGAGCTACATATTGAAGAGAAGACATTGCTTGCAATGAGACTTGATCTTCAATGACCATGCTTGAACTCAGCAGAATATTGCTAACTATAGCTACATAACTTAACTATGGCATCTTTAAGATGTAAGTCAAGATTGTATTCTTCTTTGAATGCTTCTCTGAGATATTCACATGAAGTAGCTAGCCCCAGAGCTTCATGGTTGAGGAAAGCAAGATGTGCAAGATAAAGAAATCCATCTATGAACTCAACTAAGCTTCTTGTTGTTGGAACATAAGATTTGATGAAATTATAAATGTTATGATTTTAGATAGAATCTAGATGAACCATATGAAGCTTAGTGGGAGTGCCATTGTGTTCATCATGCTAAATGTAGATAATATCCTAATCATTTTTAAAATGATATAACGATGATAATAAGTATTTTATAGACTGGCTATTCCATATCTTGAAACATGATTTCAAGGATATCTCTTAGATCTTAGTTCTGAAGGTGTTCAGAAGCAGAGAGAAGAAGCTATTTGGACCGTCACATTTGTAGTACACCTTGGACAAGTTCCATTCTTGGAAAATTCCAATAAAGGCTTCCATCCCTTAATATATGGTAATGGCCTATCTGAAGGGATAGCACCTCAAGGAGTTGAGGAATTTACTAAAACTGGTTGCCCTTGTGCATCAGTTACGAGAAGCCGAGAGTATGCTAGATGTGTACAAAAGCCAGATATCTGCCATGCAGTGGGAATAGCAAAGTGTTGCTAATCCTACTATGGAGAGAAAACACTTGATTGCAGTAATAACAAAATCTTCATAGATGACAAGATTTTTTGAGATAGTGATCTCAGAGTCTTATCTTCAAAAACTTAAGACTTTAAGATAGAGATCTATAAGAGCCTTAACTGTAGATGCCTTAGGAGATAGAGATCTCCCGAAATAAAGGTATTCTGATAAGGATTAATGAAATACTGGTTATAATAATTACTGAGCAATAGTGTCATGGACACTATAATTACTTTATCAAGATTGAGTATTGGTTGCATAAGATGGAACATTCGCATTGGATGTGAGCACTGTTACTAGGAGATATGCAAGTGCCGTAAAAGGACTTGGCATAGTCTTTTGGGAACAGAGTGATTGATCAACTTACCTAGATATTTTCTAAATATCCTATGATTGTCACATGAGTATGGGTCTAAATGATTAGCCGACTAATGGCTCTTTGGGCTAGTGGGAGATGGATGGACATGCGAGCCAACGGCGAGCCATTATGCAATAAATGTTACTGCAAATATCATTCCCTGATATGAAATGAAAAAAAATTTGCATAATAGGTCCCATAGTACAATTAGGGTTATGTACCATGGCCATCTTAATAATCATACGGTTGTTGATTCAATAATTGAATCATAGAGGCTGATGCTTGGATGAATATCTAAAGGGTTAGATTGAGGACTCATCAAGCACCGTCAAATGATTGTTAAGAGATGATCTCCAGCCTGAGTAGGAGATGGCAATCCTTTCTAAAGTAGGCTGGTATCTGACTGACCTCTTGATGCAGGTCCTCTTCATAGGAATTGAGATTCGGAGGTGTTAGGTTAGTTAGGTCAAAGAGTTAACTTAACGAGATCTTGATAACCAAAGTCCTATGTCGTATGCTGTCACGATATGGCACGCATCCTCTGATCGGAGATAGATGTATTACTATATGTTTGAGTATGTACATTTGGCAAACCAATAGGTTGATGACCTAACCAAGGTCTATACACCGGCGCGCTGGTGTGCATATAAGGGCATATGAGTAATACGATCTCTCAAGGGATCATACAGGTTCACTATTGAATTGGAAGACATGAGCTCACTCATGAGATATTGGGAAGACTGACTGAATTTGTAGGTTTGATATATACTTTTGGAAAGTATATGATCAAGACCTAGGTATAATATATGCTTTTGGAAACTATATGATCGATGCCAACGCCTAATGATCAAATGAGAAACTTATTGATAAAACCTTGAAGTAGATAGTATACAGTTAATCTAATACTTTGGGTTTATTCTGGGTCTTCCAGTATGCAGGAGGTACCGGTGTTGGGAATACCTGAGGGTGATGTAATCACAAACGATTGTATAACCATGATGCTACCATTCCTAGGTAGTGATGAAACGGGTCTGGATTTTAGTGACTCCTCTCAGTAGAGAAGTAATCTGATCTTGTCCCAAATGTTGGACATTGATCTTAATGTGATTCGGATGCAATGAGAAGATTATATTTGCGGTCTTGATTTAATCAAGAATCTATGGGAGGCCCATGATCTGGATTTGTAAATCCTGGAGATATCATGAGATAATGGTATCTCATGAGATAATGAGATCTCATGAGATAATGAGATGTCATGAGATGTTGGTAGCCATCTCGCCTTTTTAGGGGATATGTTTTGTCTCCTCATTATCTCCAAGGATAATTAATTGATTTGATTTGAATTTAAATATATTGATTTATCGATATATATTAAATTAATTAAATTAATTGTTGTTGTGTTTTTACAACAAGATCGTAGCCATTGAAAATAACACAAATCAATCTCAACCATTGATTGTGTGTTGTCCATGGATTAGGATCCATGGATTCCCAAAACCCTATATAAGAAGAGGCATCCATTGCTCTTCAGCATAGATGATTAAAAATGAATGCTCTCTCTCTCTCTCTTCTCTACATGCCAATCCTCTCTCTCTTATAATGGCTATCCACCATGGAGTCATTGTGAGAGTCGTCATCGACGCAACATCGTTGTTATCCTGTCGGATCATCTACTCGTGGATCTCCATCTCCTTCGGTGTGTCTCGCTCGTGAAGAAGATGTTGTATCTCATGTGACGAGATCAGGAGATCTGCTGCTTGGATCATCAACACAGATTGCGAGGAGCACGTGATTCATCGCCGTGCTTGCAAGCGTCTCCTCCGTCGGATCAGACTTGAGACAGAAGGTCTCTTTGTTTAGAGACTCGACCGCAACCACGCTTCAAGAGGTCATCCTATCACTTGTTTGTGGTTTAGATGAAATGGTCCGAGAAGTGTTCTTGGATCATGTTGTTTCGTCACATAAAAAATTTTAATTTCCGCTGCCCGGAGCGACTAGTGCGACTAGTCGCTTCCGATCGCATTCAATGAGATCATCACCCTTCCGCGATGGGCTTGAGGATTTTTCCCGTGTCCTTCACAAACTTGGGCTGGAATTGAGGTAGAGGGTGTAGACTACTCATCTCGCCATCTGGATATGCAGTTGACATCCACCAGTAAGTTGCGAATTTTGTTCTAGTATTAACAAAATGTGTCAAGTATATGTTGAAAGTGTGAGTCCATGGGACCAAATGAAGAAGGAAGTGGAAAAGACTAATAAGAAGAACGAGAAAACTGGACCTACTGGTTGGGGTACATCCTCTACTGCTTCTAGTGTTGTGGTATCTATTGAAACATCGGGCTCTGTTTGCCCGCCTAGTACAGGCCCTGTCGGCCATCCTACTGTTACTATTGTTGTTGTTGTTGTTGGGGTGGCTAAAATCGAGGGCTCTACTATGAAGAGGTGGTGGTGTAGATGGCTGGAGGTTGATGAACCCGATCGATACACGATGCGAGGATACGAGGGAGCTTTGGCTTAAGCTTTAGAGGCATGGTCCAACTGAAGTAGAAGCCGATGGCCATAGACGAAGACATTGCTCGGTTGGAGAGGCTTCTCCTTCTAGAAGCTTGGCTGGTCGAGGGCCCTGGATGTTGATGATGAGCCTCAAAGCAGAGCAGAATGATTGAGAGGTAGCAAAGGAAAGATGGAAGATGGATATGGAAGAGGAATAGGGGAGAAAAAGTGATTGTCGAGCGGAATAAGGCAGGGGTAAAGCGAATGGTGTATGATGAAAATAAAGAAATCTAATTAGGGAATTAGATTGTTGGCGATGAAGTCGGAGGAGAAGAGGAAGAGGACACGAATGGCGAAGGGAAGAAAAAAAGAAGAAGGAAGGGAGGAAAAAGAATAGAGGAAAAGAGAAGAAACATAGGATTTTACCTGAAGTTGTTGATAGACGGGATGGTGCCTAGGGAGAGGACCTGGAATGGTCCTCTATTGTTGCTCGATGCAGTGGTGGTGTAATTCTTAGCCATGCTTGGATGCAGCTGCAATGGTGAAGATGCCTTCGTAAAACATCATCGAAAGATGGGTCGTCATTACTTGATGTGGATTCTAGAGCTGTCGTTTGTGGAAACTCAAAGATGGGCCCCTCTCTTCTTGAATAACGGATCATCTTTGTGGTGCACTACTGTGAGTGTCTTAAGGGTCGTTGGCTGCCGTTGAGATGGGCAGATATCATGGAGTGAGGGCCAGGAAGCGGGGGTTGCAGTTGGGTGGTCGCGCCCCCTTGCGCCACGTGACACCCCCTCTCATTCCTCGTCCTCACGTATTGCGTTGGTCGTGCCTTTCGTGATGATGCGCACTAACTTCCTCCCCACAAACTACAACACCCTCTTCTCTCTCCCCACCTCTCACTCCTACAACAACTGCCGCATTGCATGCGACCTTTGGCAATATCGCGCATGAAACCGCCTCCTTCCATCTTGACTGTCCTGCAACTGTTCCAAGCACCATGTTCCCTCGTCAATCATGTTAACTATGTTTCCCTCTCCAAGCGACCATAAAGCACTCGCAAGTCCCCTCACACACATCTATCCACCTTCAGGATATCCGAACCATCGGTGTGGCTTCCTCCCGGCGACAGTTCAGAGGATGGGTTTACAGTGATGATGGCCTTGCAATTTCTGATCAAAGGTGTGATCCGTGGACCCATATCCACGTCGCGATCTCTCTGACGAGCACCAAGCTTTGATATACTCCTTCGCAGTAGCTATATAAGTGATAACAAGGTGGAGCGTAACTCCCCCTTCTGGCGAACCCTCCTTCTTATATTTTCTTTTCCGTGTTTTTGCTTCTGCTTCTATCATCTCTTCCTCCATTTATCCCCTCTCTTCGACAACAACTCCACCTGTCTCAACCATTGTCATTATCTCCCTCCTCTCTACATGAACCCTTGCCGCCCTCCTCCGCTTCGCGTATGAGCCCCTCTACACGTGGAGCTGCAACAATGCGCAACCACACTTCCCTATCCCTGACTGCCCATGTGCAACGTCCTCCTCATCCTGCTCATGTGCGGCCACACCCCCATCAATAATCAACGCAACCCTCTTCACCAGCCATTGTCCACCCATTGTTGCTGCATGTATGAGCCACTTGGACCCGCTACCCGTCGCCATACCATCTCCTCAAATGTAACCCCAGCACCCATGCCTTAGCGCAGCCACGCTACCCGAGAAGCACCCATCGATCGCCTCAACCCCCATCACATGTGGCTGGCGCATAGCTCCGCACACGACCTAGTCTTGGGTTCCAATCTTGGAACCCATGTTTTACATATAGAGAAGGAGAGGGTTTTTTCCTTTAATTTGGAATAATTGTAGCGGATCTATTGGAGGTATAAGATATTAAAGAAGTACCTCTAAGCACAACTTCATTTTGTTAAGTTTTTTTTCTATATTGCAAAAGACACCCCTACATTGTCACTTTAATTTGGACTGTATTTTTGGCATCTTTTGTTTAATTCAAAAATATCATGTTGTAGAGCATAAAATTCTCTATCTATTGGCCATTTATTTATATTTTTTTCAACATTGGGTAATTCATTAAGATTGTTTTAGCGAAAATTTGCATATATTACCCAATTCATGATTTGAAATTCATATTTAGTTAAAGCTTGATCGAAAAGTTGTGCAAAAATCAGATATGATGCTTCAAGTTGCGTTTTAATCACTACCCAAATTTCATCAAAAATGGATGTGTTTTGTCCAAAAAATAAATTGTTGAGTGATTTTTCTAATTGATTTTAATTAATTCCACAAATATATTTTTGTGAAAGTTCAAATCTCGTGGATTTCTTTTTAAAATTTCTTTTGAGATAATTTGATTTTTGGATAAATTGGTTTGGTGAGTTTAGTATGATTTAAATACTAATAGGTACTTTGTTTCCATTAAAAAATCAAAAAAAAATATATTGTCAGAAAATTCCAACGAAGTTAGGATAGGCCTATTTCATCATATTTGACTTTCTATTTTTCCATTAACTTTGCATTATGTTAGTACGAAAAAGTGTATAAAAACACCAAAAAATTCTGCATTTTTCATTGTTACATTCTAAACCCAATTTTTTTTAAAAGTATAGTAGCTTCATTTTGCATTCATATACATTTTAGTTTAGTTTCACTGGATTCAGAGTTCATTTGATTGAAAAATACAGTTTAGCCCCAAACATTACCAAAATTGCATTGCAATTATTATTTGTATTTTAAAAATAACGAAACTGTTTCCTTTAAAACCAAGATTCTTGATCACATAATAATTAACCTAAGGAGATAGTGGCCTCCCTGAGTTTGACCATGGGCTTACCCAAGTAAAAAGTAAACTGGCCACTTGCAATAATTCCTAAATTAAGTAATTAGTGATTTTTGATTGATTTGTTTGTTGCTTGACTACAATAATTCGACACGATTAGCTAGGGCAAACACGGATCTTTTAGACATCTGTCGCGTTCTGACTCTGCTCGTCACACAACAGATCGAGGCGATTTCACATTGATTATTCACCATAGGTATTCCATTGGCAGTAAATTAACAATTTCAAGTTTTTCTTTTTAATTTTGTATTAGCTTAAATCTAACTGTCATCTTTAACCTCCGATCTACTCGATTAGAGCTGTTCCGGTTACCTTTACCAAACATTGACCTCAAAACTATCTTCGCTTTGTCTTCTCCATCTCCTCCACCATCTGATCACCCTCAGATCCCTCCAAATTTGAATATCGGCTCCCAACCGCAACCACCATCATTGGAGCCCCCACTCTTTCGTCATTTTCCTTATTTTTCTACTTAATAAAGCCACCAAAGATCAACCTCAGAGCACCAGTGTTCCATTGCATGTATCAAGTGCGCATTACCTCCATCTGGAGATCCAAACTCCTTGACCTTTAGAACACATTCTGATCATCTTCACGCTTCGCCTTCTCCATCAGGCGATGCAGGACCCCAGTAGGAACTCATATCCATCTTCCAATGGTGATTCATATTTTAATCAAGTAAGATTTGATTTATTGAAGTTCACCAGAGTCGCCATTTAACCCATTTCCTCCAAACACCCTCTGAGCCCCATGAACAAGTACACGAGCATCAGTTTGAATTACATCCATTGAAAAACCCTAAAAGTGAATAGTCGATTCAAGGTCCAGATTATATTGGTGAGGGAAAAATCTAGTTCGAGTTAAGTTATTAATTACGTGTCATTGCGACTCAAATCCAATTCACGATCAACGAGAAAATTATTCAAATGACTAATAAATCAAGTAGTGAAAATGACAATTTCTGCTACTTTTATTCACTTGGTATAGCAACCAGGGTCGAACTCAAGGAGCACAAACAAAAACTAAGTGGACTATTCGAAAATCAAAGGATTTTTACTTTTTTAATGGTTTTTAATTTTTCAAAATTTTAATTTTTTAATATAAGAGAAATATGCACAAGGGACACAAATATACACAAGAAATTTTTTGAATTTTCCAAATAGATAAAAAATGCTCAGAAAAATTAAATAACAATATTTCTGATTTTTATATATTTTATATTGTTTTGGGGAATTTTGAGATCTTTTGTGATTTTACAATAATAAATAGTGACAAAATAAACCAGCAGTGCACAACTAGGAGTATTTTTCAATTTTAAAATATATAAAATGCACAAAACACATGGAAGTGATTTTTTTCAGATACTATGAAGAAATATCTACAAGCATGTACCTAAAATGCAATTTTTGCAATACTTAAACACAATTTTTGGTTTACATTTGTGTTTTTATTTTTAAATTTATTTGTTTATATGTTGATTTGATTTGATTTAGGGATTATATCAAAACTATGATTTTATAAGTTTTCGAGTATTTTCAAATTTTTAGGTTTATATAAAGTTTTTTTCAAACAGAATTTATACAGAAGCTAAAATATCATAAAAGAATATAACAGAATTTTTTATGGAATTTTTTAAGGCTTTTTCAAATTTTTATAAATTTGATATACCAATCACGGAATATTTTACTGATTTTGAATTTTTAATAATAGAAAGTAAAAGAAAATTAAAAAAATTAGAATTACCATAAATAAAACATGCAAGTAGGAGCTACAGATGATTTTTAGCTAATTTAGAAGTAAATTAGATAACTATTGCAATAAATGAAAAATAATGCATGAGGGACCAGTATGTAAATATTTAAGGTTCCAGGGCCAACTGGATAACACAATTCAAAAGTGCTAGGGCCAAACTACATATAATCCAGACTAAATCATGTGAAACATGCGATTAATGCTCGCAAGGGTATATGTTCAAATATCAAAACTTTGAATACATTCCATAACCAATACAAAGCATAGGAATGCACCGAATAACACGTGAAGCTACACGTGACTTACTCTCGGCTGGACTAATGTGCAGATAAAGAAAGTATAAGATCCTAAATGCAAAAAGTTTTTTACTAATTATTACAATTAATAGACTAAAATGAAATAAAGAAAAAAAAAGTAAGAAGTGCAATATACCCTTGGAAGACATGTGACATGAGTGTGGGGGTTCTCGAGTGTATGGTCCTAATCATACTCTGAAAAGGTTGATCAGACGATCAGGGAATGTCGGGGACATGCGGTCATATCTGCCACGCTAGCTCTAATCTTATGGTCTGCAAAGCTAGCTAGAACGTGTGGCATAGATGGGGTCCATCTTTGATTAGAGTACCAAGGTTTGGGCATGAATCAGAAGTCTCAGATCAACTCTTAAGCTTCGACTCCAAATAGAATGACAAGGGATGGCTCTAAAAGAACAAGGTGCTGACGAGATTAAATCAAGCATGTACATCGATCCACAGGTCTGATGAGCTCGTTGCAGGGTCCAGCACCTTCGTGAAGGCCCTCCACATCGACAGGTGTCCTCGGATGGGAAGATGAACGACTAGATGAGATTGGCAGTGCTTCACCACTTAAAGGTGCTCCTCCATCTCAAAAGAAGCTCAGATTCAACCTTCCACGCATGCAAGCACCTGCAACAAGGGTCTACGCTTGAACATGGTGCCTCGGCCATTGTTATTATCACCTGAAAAAAAGAGGGAAGTGATGATCAGGCACTCTCTTAGTCTCCAGGGGAAATGGAGGAGGAAACATATCCTAATACTACTCTAGTGAGCAGGATAAAGGAGGTGAAGAATGGGGACATCCTTAAGCACATCATGGAAGCGTGATGATCGCATCTAATGCGATCGGAGTGACTAGTCGTACTAGTTGCTCGGTGCAGCGGAACATAAAATGTTTAAATCATATGATGAAATCACATGATCTAAGAACATTTCTTGAATCATTTTATCTAAACATAGAGTATTAGAAATACCTCTTGAAGCGTGGTTGCGATCACCTGATCTCTAAAGTAAGAGATCCTCCTAACTCAAGTCCGATCCACGAAGAAGGCAGTTGCAGATGCGATGATGAGACGCGTGCATCCCACAATCCAAAATAAAGATCCAAGCAATGAATCTCCTGATTTCTTCCAACGAAATCCGACGTCTTATTCTTGTGCTAGAAGCACCAAGGAAGATGGAGATCCACGAGCAATCGAGTCGACATCATGATGGAGTAGCGAGGACTGCAATTCTCTCAATACGTAAGGTGGACAACCACACTTAGAGAGAGAGAGATGGTGCATGAGAATGAGGATAGAGAGAGAGATTAGATGTGTATTTGAAGGGCTAGGGTTTCCCTCACTTATATAGTAGTGTGGGAGTCCATGGATTACAATCCATGGGACATACAAAATCAATGGTTAGATTGATTTGTGTTTTTAATCAATGGCCATGATCATTGTTGTTTAATAAAGCAACAACTTATTAATTTATATTAAATTAAATATATGTTACATTAACATCAACATAATTTAACTTAATAAAATTAACTAACATAAGAAACTAAAGAGGATAAAAACCACCTCCTAAAAAGATGGGGTGTCACCTTTGAATAATTCATGGGTGACGCCATCTCTCCGTTAGGAGGGGTTTTATCATCTTTATTTTATGAGATAAAATCCCAATATATTTTAATTATTTGCAACAACATTTTGTTACAAATATATTCACTAAATTAATTCCAAGTTAATTAGAGAATATTTCAATCATGCCATTGAAAAAAATGTGAATCACATTCACCACCCAAACAAAAATGTAAATTATATTTCCAATTAATTACTTAATGTGAATCCTATTCACATTAACAACCAATTAGTAAATATTATTTACAAATGAGCTCTCTCCAATATATTATAAATAAAATTTATAATATACATTGATATTATAGATAGCATGGACAGTACTATCCACATTATGCAAATACTTAATAATTAAATCTTATTTAATTATCTAGGATAATAATTCTCATAATATAGATCCCATTCATATTATTCTTTATAATTAAATCCTATTTAATTATCAATATCCTGTTGTTTGGATACATAATTCATCAAAAGAATTATTCTTGAACTCCTTCAAGAATAGTGTGCTTTCTCCGTAGATACTTGGAGATAAGGACAGGGCGATTGTATGTTCCATGTATGGTGACTTGGATATTGAGATAAAATCTCAAATCCAGATCATGGGGACCTCTCATGGATGCTTGATTAAGTCAAGTCCGCAGATCTAATCTTCTCCTTGCATGTGAATCTCATTCAGACCAATGTCCAACTTTTGGACCAAGATTAGATTACGTCTCTCTACTGAGAGGAGTCACTAAAATCCAGACCTCTTTCATCACTCCCTCGGAATGGAAGCATCATGGTTATACAATCGTTTATAATTAGATCACCCACATGTATTCCCAATACATGTACATCCTACATACTGGAAGACCTAGAATAAACCCGAAGTCTAAGATCACTTTATATTGTCTTCTTCGGGGTTTTATTATTAAGATTCTCATTTAGTCGTTGAGATTAGGTATCTTTTATATGCTTTCCAAAAGCATATATCATACCTATAAATTCTGTCAAGCTTCCAAAGCAAGACGACCATGCATGGAATTTAATACATCCCAATACCTCATGAGTGAGCTCATGTCTTCTGATTCGATAGTGAACCTGTATGATCCCTTTGAGAGATCATACCACTCATATACTCTTGCATGCACACCAGCTTGCCAGTATATAGACCTTGATTAGGCCATCAATCTATTAGTCTGCCAAATGTATACTCAAACATATAGCAACACATCTGTCTCAGGTCAAAGGATGCATGCCTACATCGTGACAGCATACGACATAGGTCTTTAGTTATCTCGATCTCCTCAAGTCAACCCTTTGACCTAACTTATTTGATATCCCCGAATCTCTATTCCTATGTAGAGGACCTGCATCAAGAGGTCGATCAGATATCAACCTTTAGAGATAGGATTGCCATCTCCCACTCAGGCTTGAGATCACATCTTGACAATCATTTGACGGTGCTTGATGAGTCCTCAATATAACTCTTTAGATATTCATCTGAGCACCAACCTCTATGATTCAACAATTGAATTAACAACTTTATGATATCAAGATAACCATGGTACATAACCCAATTTGTACAGAGGGACCTTATAGTGCATTCATTCACTTAATTTCAGACAGGCAGTGAAATAACCAATAACGTTTTTTGATATATCAAACATTACAACAACATTTATTGTAGGAATGGTTCACCCTGGGCTCACATGGCTAACAATCTCCCACTAGCCCCCAGAACCTTTCAAGCACAATCCTTAAAACCATAGTCATTACATGCTGGTCGAAAACATTCTGTGTCAGAGGTTTGGTAAGAGGATCAGCAACGTTATCGATAGAGGCCACCTTGGTGATGACGATGTCACCACGCTTTTGAATCTCCCGAATGATGTGGTATTTCCTTTCCATGTTCTTGCTCTTTTGATACCACCTGAGTTCTTTCGCCTGAATAATGGTTCCCATGTTATCGCAGAGCAACAGGATGGGAATATCAGAGGAAACTACGCCAAGTTCGAGTATGAACTCGCGCAACCACGCCGCCTCCTTCGCAAAATCCAATGCGACTATGTATTTAGCTTCTGTTGTTGAATTTGTCGTAGTGTCCTGCTTGTTTCTTCTCCAGCTCACAGCACCACCGTTCAAAAAGAACTCAAACCATGATGTCGACTTTCGATCATCAATATCAGACTGGAAGTCAGAATCTGTATATCCCAAGACATGGAGATCACCATCTCAATAGACCAAGATATAATCTTGCGTCCGTCTTAGATACTTGAATATGTTCTTTACTGCATTGCACTGTTTTTCTCCATAGCAGGATTGATATCAGCTTACTACTCCTACTGCATGGCAGATATCTGGCCTTGTGCACATCATGGCGTACATTAGACTTCCTACAACTGATGCGTAAGAACATCCAGCCATGGTTTTCTTATCCTTAACAGTTTGAGGAGACATTCTTTTAGACAGATGGATACCATGTCTCAAAGGAAGGAAGCCTTTCTCGGAATTCTCCATATGAAACCGTTCAAGATCTTATTAATGTACCCATGTTTTGACAGTCCCAAAATCCTCTTTTCCTTGTTTCTGAATAGCTTCAGATCCAATATATAAGAGTTTTCTCCAAGATCTTTCATCTCTAAGCTATGGGATAGTCAAATCGCAACCCTGGTCATTATTCTTGTATTATTCCCAATGATATGAATATCATCTATGTAAAGCACGATGAACACAATGGAGCTCCTACTAAGCTTCTTGTACACACGGCTCATCAGGATTCTAAATAAAATCATAACTCTTTATGGTTTCGTCAAATCTGATGTTCCAGCTACGAGAAGCTTGTTTGAGCCCATAGATGGACTTCTTTAGCTTGCATACTTTTCCTTCCTCTGTTATGAAATCCTAGGGTTGCTCCATATAGATATCCTCCTCGAGGTATCCATTGAGGAAAGCCGTCTTGGCATCCTTCTGCCAAATGTCGTAGTCAAGATATGCAGCTATATCTAGCAGTGCTTTGATGGACTTAAGCATAGCTATAGGAGAGAACGTCTCATCGTAATCAGTTCCTTCTCTCTGTGTGTAACCCTTGGCTACGAGCCGTGCTTTGAATGTCTCTACCTTCCCATTAGGTCCCCTTTTTCTCTTGAAGATCCATTTACACCTAATGGGTTTTACCCCTTTAGGTTGATCCTCTAGGGTCCATACACCATTCTTTAGCATGGAGTCAATTTCTGACTTCATTACTAGCATTTATCTGTCCATGTCTTGATCCGCATGTGCTTCATCAAATGAAGCTGGATCATTGTCAGTTTCAACTGACATATGGAATCTGTACCTTTTAGGTGGTGCAACCATCCTCGAAAACTCCTTCCAAGAGATACATGTGTTTCATCTTCATTTACTTTTCCAGTTTCTAGTTCAGGAAGCTATGTATCCTCAGGGGATTGAATGAGTTCCTTTACCTCATTTTTATTTTGACTCTTAAGGAAGTCATCTTCCAGAAATTTTACATCTCTAGAAACAAAAACCTTTTGCGTCTCAGGGTCATAGAGCTGGTATTCAATACCATCTCTATCCATACCCAATTAAGTAGCACTCTCTAGTGCGAGATTCTAGCTTACTTGCATCCACGTTATTCACATTGACCAAGCAACCCCAAATCCTTAAGCGAAATACATTAGGTATGGTACCGTATCAAAGATTGTGGGGAGTTTTAGGTACAAACTTTCTAGGAATTTTATTCAGGATATATATTGCATATCCCCTGAAACTAAGAGGTAAATGTGCTTTACTCATAATTGAACGGACCACATCTATGATAGTCCGGTTGTGTCTCTCAACAACACCATTAAGATGGGGAGTTCCGGGAGTACTGAGATTGGAGACAATTGCATTCTCTTTGAGGTATTACTTGAATTCATCTGAGAGGTACTCACCACCTCGATCCGAACGAAACCGTTTAATCTTCCTATCTGTTTGGTTCTCAATCAAAGCCTTGAACTCTTTGAACTTTTCAAAGGTTTCAAATTTATGATGTAGTAGGAAAATAAACCCATATCACGAATGGTTATCGATAAATGGCAAATAATACCGAAATCCTTTTCGTGTCGCGATACTAAAGGGACCACATACGTAAGTATGTATTAGGTCAAGAATACCCTCGCATCTTGTAACCTTGTTACGGAAAAACATCCTAGTCATTTTACATCGAATACAATGTTCGTAGGTAGGTAAAGGTTAAACCAGTAGAAAACCTAAAGGTCCATCATTTATAAATCTACTGGTCCTATCAACAGATAAATGACCAAGCCTTTCATGCCAAATCACAGTAGAATCATCCTCTCTGGTCCTTTTAGGGTTTTTATTAGTGGTAGTAACATTCATGACATATTCTTCAATACACAATTCATAGAGTCTATCAAAAGTTAGAATACCATCCGTAATATATTTATCATAACAACTTATGACAAGTTTATTACAGAATAGGAATTGATATCCATTTCTAACAAGCTTAAATACAGATAAAAGGTTCCTTTTAACATCTGGAAAATAAAGACACTCTTTAAGTACGAGGACTCTCCCACTAGATAATGATAGTCTGCATGTCCCAACGACGACTGCTGCAACAGTTGCATCAGATCCCATCTGGATGACTATCTCCCCTTCATTAAGATTCCTAGTTTCCTGAAATAGATGCAACAAATTGCATACATGAACAGAAGCACCAGAATATACTACCCAACTACACTATCATCCAACGAGAAAACTACTTTCAATGATGAAAGTAGATTTCATACCTGTTGGGGCTTTTACTTTGTCGATTGACTTCAGGTAACCTTGACAGTTACGCTTCTAGTGCCCCGACTTCTTGCAGTGGTGACAGACATCGGTCTTTTGTGATGTCATCAGTGTAGAAGCACTGCAAGAAGAGCCAACTCACTTATTCCTCTTCTTTCTCTTCTGTACTGGGCCCTTTTGAGAACCATGCTTCCGAGAACGCTTTCTTTTGACGTGTGCAACAATTGCACTACGAGAAGGACCATATTTCTTTGTTACGTCTTACGTAGACTTTAATGCAGCAAGAAGTCCAACGTTAGTCAAGTCCAACTTGATCATGTGGAATGAAACCATAAAATTATTTAAAGACGGGCAAAGACAGCATAATGAAGTCTGCTTGAATGTCTGAATGCATATTTACCCCAAGGGTCTCCTGGTCAGACAAGTACACAAACATTTTGAGTACATGTTCTTGTACTGGCATCCCTTACTACATCCTGCAGCGAACGAGCTCTTTCATAATATTATAATGCTGGGTGCGGTTTATGTCACCAAACATATCTTTAAGATTCTACATTATCTCCTAGTATGTGCTCATCTCCACATGGTGCTTCTGAAGAACAAGTGAGAGTGAACCCAGGATGCATCATCTAGCCAGGACATGATATTCATCATACTTGTCATTGTATTGCTTTTCTTCCATTGTCTTAGAGGTTTCATGCTTGTCCTCTGTGAGTACATAACTTATGCACTCAGAAGAGAGAACAAGTTCCAAATTACGGATCCAATCTGAATAATTTGGCCGGTCAACTGGTTGACCTCCAGAAGTCTGCTGAGATGGTTCATGAATCATTGTCTGAAATTAAGAATGCACTATATTAGAATATATAAATATTTATATATACGAATTAAATTCTTTGATTAAGGAATTTCTAATCAAATAGTCTTGCATTGTCGACTTTGAAAGTTCGTTTCCTCAATCACATTCAAATTAAGAGATATACTTACCGCTATATGTCTAGCAAGATTTGGGATCTCCTTTCTTATCCTAGTTACATCCCAATAATATGAGAAACTGTAACATAGAAAAAAAAAGAAGCGAGAACTCATTCCACCTTGCAAGTCCGACATGCATTTCCCACTCGATCTTTAACACTCGTGCCCACCACACCTAAGATGATATTGACTCATTACTAATTGAAACAACCGTGAACAGGAATAGTACTCGCTATGCGCAATCCAATATTGTCCCGATAATATGAGGAACCGATACCGGGTTTACTACGCATACGACCTTACTATTTCGAGAAACAAAGAGCCCGATCCAGATGCGCTTGTATGCAGGAGCTGTCACTACAGACAATCGTCTCCTACATACAATCCCTTGCGACGGACTCTTCGCATTGACGAGAGACCATGGATGTCACTTATGTGATCCTCCACCTCTTATTCAAATTCAGTTAATTATCATAAATCACATTCATGCAATTAATTCTTCCAATGGAAATACACATCTATTCATAATGGAGTATTTTAATTGGATATAATTAATTTAATCTCATTAAATCTATTATCAATCCAATTCAATCATAAAAATAATTGATAATTGAATTAGTAGTATTATCTCAAAGTACGTAGTATACAAATTTTAATAATTAGAAAATACATCATGATCTCTTAGGCATCATTCGTTCCCTACCCGTTGTCATGGTCAGTACCGAGGGGAGTGGAACAGACCACATCCCAACGCTCTCCAACTATGCACCATATCCGCCTTGGAAAAAAATAATGCCGAGTCAATCACTTCTTACTAGAGATGATCATCGATTTTTCAATGTTAATTATAACATATAGTAATAATCAAAACCATTTTTATTATAAGGAAATTTGCTACACAAATTCCCATAACCTATTCAAGCAACAAGTTTGATGAAAATGTATCAAGTAACCAATTGGTGATCTAGATCTAATCTAATCATTCATTGGTTGAGGGAATGTCATCTGTGGGAATAATTATTGTTGTAATATTCCCAATATTATCCATAATTGTTTCAGGATTGATAATGGCTTACCACTCCCACTGCATGGCAGATATCTGGCTGTGTGCACATCGTGGCATACATTAGACTTCCCACAGTTGATGCGTAAGGGCATCCGGCCATGGCATTCTTATCCTTAACAGTTTGAGGATCCATTCTTTTAGTCATATGGATACCATGTCTGAAAGAAACGAAGCCTTTCTTGGAATTCTCCATATGGAACCGTTCCAAGATCTTATTAATGTACCCACGTTGTGACAGTCCCAAAATTCTTTTTTCTCTGTTTCTGAACAGCTTCAGACCCAAAATATAAGAGTTTTCTCCAAGATCTTTCATCTCGAAGGTATGGGATAGCCAAATCTTAACAATGGTCATTACTCATGTATTATTCCCAAATGATATGGATATCATCTATGGAAAGCACGATGGACACAATGACGCTCCCACTAAGCTTCTTGTACACACAAGGCTTATCAGGATTCTGAACAAAATCATAACTCTTTATGGTTTCGTCAATCTGATGTTCCAGTTATGAGAAGCTTGTTTGAGCCCAAAGATGGATTTCTTTAGCTTGCATACTTTTCCTTCCTCTTTTATGAAGCCCTATGACTGCTCTATATAGATACCCTCCTCGAGGTATCCATTGAGGAAAGCCGTCTTAACGTCCATCTGCCAGATGTTGTAGTCAAGATATGCCGCTATATCTAGCAGTGCTCTGATGGAGTTAAGCATAGACACATGAGAGAATGTCTCATCGTAATCGTTGCCTTCTATCTGTGTAACCCTTGGATACAAACCATGGTTTGAAGGTCTCTACCTTCCCATCAGGTCCCCTTTTTATCTTGAAGATCCATTTACACCTAATGGGTTTTACCCCTTTAGGTAGATCCTCTAAGGTCCATACACCATTCTTATGCATCAAGTCAATTGCTGACTTCATTACTAGCATCCATCTATCCATGTCTTGATCGGCAAGTGCTTCATCAAATGAAGATGGATCATTGTTAGTTTCAAATGACACATGGAATCCGTACCTTTCAGGTGGTGCAACCATCCTCGAAAACTCCTTCAAAGAGATACATGTGTTTCACGCCCATTTACTTTTTCTGTTTCTAGTTCAGGAAGCTCAGTATCCTAAGGGGATTCAATGAGTTCCTTTACTTCGTTTTTATCTTGACACTTAAAGAAGTCATCTTCCAGAAATTTTACATCTCCAGAAAAAATACCTTTTAAGTCTCAGGGTCATAGAGCTGGTATCAAATACCATCTCTAACATACCCAATGAAGTAGCACTCTCTAGTGCGAGATTCTAGCTTACTTACGTCCATGTTTTTAACATGGACCAAGCAAACCCAAATCCTTAAGTGAATATACTAGGTTTGGTACCATATAAAAGCTCACGGGGAGTAGTTACAGACTTGCTTTGAATCTTATTCAGGATATATATTGCAGTCTCTACTTCATATCCCCAGAAACTAAGAGGTAAATGTCCTTTACTCATCATTGAATGAACCATATCCATTATAGTTCTGTTGCGTCTCTCAGCAACACCATTAAATTGGGGAGTTCCAGGAGTAGTGATATTGGAGACAATTACATTCTCTTTGAGGTATTACTTGAATTCATCTGATAGGTACTCACCACCTCGGTCAGAACGAATCCGCTTAATCTTCCTATCTGTTTGGTTCTCAGTCAAAGCCTTGAACTCTTTGAACTTTCCAAAGGTTTCAAATTTATTATGTAATAGGAAAGTAAACCCATATCATGAATGGTCATCGATAAACGTCAAATAATATCAAAATCCATTTCGTGCCGCGATACTTAAGGGACCACATACATCAGTATGTATTGGGTCAAGAATACCGTTGCATCTTGTAGCCTTGCTATGGAAAGACATCCTGGTCATTTTACATCGAATATAATGTTTGCAAGTAGGTAAAGATGGGACCGATAAAAAATCTAAGGGTCCATCATTTATAAATATATTGATCTTATCTACAGATAAATGACCAAGCCTTTGATGCCAAATCACAGTAGAATCATCCTCCCTAGAACTATTATGGTTTTTATTAGTGGTAGTAACATTCATGACAAATTCATCAATGCACAATTCATAGAGTCCACCAAAAGTAAGAACACCATCCGCAATATACTTATCATAATGACTTATGACAAGTTTATTACAGAATAAGAATGAATATCAATTTCTAACAAGCTTAGATACAGATATAAGGTTCCTTCTAACATCTGGAACACAAAGGCACTCTTTAAGTACGAGGACTCTCCCACTATATAATGATAGTCTTCATGTCCCGACGGTGACTTCTGCAATAGTTGCATCAGATCCCCTCTGGATGACTATCTCCCCTTCATTAAGATTCCTAATTTCCTAAAACAGATGCAACAAAGTGCATACATGAATAGAAGCACCAGAATCTACTACCCAACTACCTTATCGTCCAACGAGAAAACTACTTTCAATGGTGAAAGTAGATTTCATACCTGCTAGGGCTTTACCTTTATCGATTGACTTCAGGTAATCTGGATAGCTATGATTCCAGTGCCCCGACTTCTTGCTTTGGTGACAGACATCGGTATTTTTCGATGTCATCAATGTGGAAGCACTAGAATATGAGACAACTCCTTGATTCTTCATCTTTCTATTATATACTGGGCCCTTATGAGAACCATACTTCCGTTTGCACTTTCCTTTGACCCGTGCAACCATTGCACTGCCAGAAGGTCCATATTTCTTCATTACGTCTTCCGCAAACTTTAATGCAACAAGAAGTCCAACGTTAGTCAAGTCCAACTTGTTCATGTGGAATGAAACCACTAAATTATTGAAAGGCTTGGGCAAAGTCAGCATATAGAATTCAGCTTGCATGTCTGCATGCATATTTGCTCTAAGGGTCTCCAGGTCCGATAAGTACCCAAACATTTTTAGTACATGTTCCGTACTGAAGTCCCTTCCTGCATCCTACTGTGAACGAGAACTTTCATAATATTATAACGTTGGGCTCGATTTATGTCACAAAACATATCTTTCTGATTCTGCATTATCTCCTGGCATGTGCTCATCTCCACATGTTGTTTCTGAAGAACATTGGAGTGTGAACCGAGGATGTAGCATCTAGCCAAGACATGATCTTCATCATACTTGTCATTGTATTGCTTTTCATCCTTTGTCTTAGGTGTTTCATGCTTGTCCTCTGTGAGTACATAACTTATGCGCTCATTAGAGAGAATAAGTTCCAAATTACAGATCCAATCCGAATAATTTGATCTGGTCAACTGGTTGACCTCCAGAAGTTTGCTGAGAGGGTTCATGGACTTCATTGTCTGAAATTAAGAATGCACTATATTGGAATATTTAAAGAATTATATATACAAATTAAATTCATTAATTGAGGAATTTTTAATCAAATTAGTATTGCCTTGTTGACTTTGAAAGTTCATTCCTTTAATCACTTTCAAAGTAAGAGATATACTTACCGCTATATCTCTAGCAAGATCTGGGATATCCTTTCTTATCCTTGTTACATCCCAATAATATGAGAAAATGTAACTTAGATAAAAAGAAGCAGGAACTCATTCCACCTTACAAGTCCAACTTGCATTTCTCAATTCGGTCTTTAACACATGATCCCACCACCCCTAAGATGATGTTCACTCGTTGCTAATTGAACAAACTGTCAACATGAATAGTACTCGCTATGCACAATCCAATATCGTCCCAATAATATGAGGAACCGAAACTGAAGTCACTACGCATACGACCTTACTCTTTCGAGAAGAAAAGAGCCCGATCCAGATGCGCTTGTATGTAGGAGCCGTCACTACGGACAAGCGTCTCCTACATACAATCCCAGGCGACGGAACTCTTCGCCTTGATGGGAGACCATGGATATCACTTATGTGATCCTCCACCTATTATTCAAATTCAATTAATTATCTTGAATCACATTCATGCAATTAATTCTTCCAAGGGAAATACACATCTATTCATAATAGAGTGTTTCTATTGGACATAATTAATTTGATCTTATTAAATCTATTATCAATCCAATTCAATCATCAAACTTTATTGTTACTTGAATTAGTGGTATTATCTCAAAGTATGTATTATTCAAATTTTAATAATTAGAAAATACAACATGATCTCTCAGGCATCATTCACTCCTTACTCGCTATCATGGCTAGTACCGACGGGAGTGGGACAAACCATACACGGTGCAACCTGCTATCCCAACGCTCCCCGACTAGGCACCATATTCGCCTTGGGAAAAAATAATGCCGAGTCAATCACTTTTTATTTTTATGATCATTGGTTTTTCAACTAAAATTATGCCATATAGTAATAATCAAAACCATTTTGATTATAAGGAAATTTACTAGACAAATTCTCAAAACCTATTCAAGCAATAAGTTTGATGAAAGTGTATCAAGAAACCAATTGGTGATCAAGATATAATCTAATCATTCATTGGTTTAGACAATGTAATTTAAGGGAATAATTATTGTTGTAATATTTACAATATTATCCATATTTATTTCAGGAAATTAACCATCAATTTCACAAAATTCTTAAATGACAATCACAAGGTTCATGGTTGAGTATGTAATTTTCAGCAGTGACTCCTACTCACTAAAATTAACATATCTTATTCATTTTAAATCCATATTAAGCAAAATCAATTTCCGAAGATTCATAATTTGATTTCAAACGGAAACCTGGGATTAACACGTATTTTTAGGCGTTTTAAAATAGTACTTAACATCTTAATTACGTCTCTAACTGCCATCCTCGAAATAGTGGATATGTGGTCATTAAAACAATAATATCGTGAGCAAACAGAATCCAAATTACTAAAATTCAAATTCCACATTTTCCTTGTTTAATGGAGAGCATTGTCCATGCGATAAATTCAAGTTCAAGTATCTTGAACATGGTCTAAAAAATATTACAAAACAGGTCTGCGAAAATTGAAATGCGACAAGATTTTTTCACAAACCCTAACGAGCCCAAATCTTCTAGGGTTTATGGATCATATACAAAACCTCCGACCTGTATCTGATACCACTTGAAGGATGTGGACATCCTTAAGCATATCACAGAAGCGTGATGATCACATCTAATGCAATCGGGGCGACTAGTCATACTAGTTGCTCGTTATAACGAAATTTAAAATTTTTAAATCATATGATGAAACCACATTATCGAAGAACATTTCTTGAATCGTTTCATCTAACCACAGAGTACTATAAATACATCTTTATGTGTGGTTGTGATCACTTGATCTCTAAAGTAAGAAATCCTCCTCACTCAAGTCCCATCCACGAATAAGGCACTTGCGGGCGCGATGATGAGACGCGTGCTTCCCGCAATCCAAGATGATGATCCAAGCAATGAATCTCCTGATTTCATCCAACGAAATCCGACGTATTCTACTTGTGATATAAGCACCAAGGAAGACGGAGATCCACAAGCAATCGAGGCGACAACATGATGGAGTAGCGACAACTGCAATTCTCTCAGTACTCAAGGTGGACGCCAACACTTAGAGAGAGAGAGATGGGGCATAAGAATGAGGATACAGAGAGAGAGAGAGATTAGACATGTATTTGAAGGGCTTGGGTTACCCTCCCTTAGATAGTAGTTTGGGAGTCCATGGATTACAATCCATGGGACACACAAAATTAACGATTAGATTGATTTGTGACTTTAATCGATGGTCATAATCATTGTTGTTTAATAAAGCAACAACTTACTAATTTATATTAATTTAGATATATGTTGCATTATCAATAACATAATTTAACTCAATAAAAATAATTAACACAAGATAATAAAGAGGATAAAAACCTCCTCCTAAAAAGATGGGGCGTCACCTTTGAATATTTCATGGGTGATGCCACCTCTCCACTAGGTGGGTTTTTATCTTTTTTATTAGATAAAATCTAATTATCTTTTAATTATTTGCAACAATATTTATTGCAAATATATTCACTAAATTAATTCCAAATTAATTAGTGAATATTTCAATCATTCGATGAAACAAATGTCAATCATATTCACCACCCAAACAAACATGTAAATTATATTTCCCATCAATTACTTAATGTGAATCCAATTCACATTAATAACCAATTAGCAAATATTATTTACAAATGAGCTCTCCCCAATATATTATAAATCAAATTTATAATATACGTTGATATTTTGGATAGCATGGATAGTACTACCCACATTCTGCAAATCCTTGATAATTAAATCTTATTTAATTATTTAAGATAATCATTCTCGTAATATCAATTTCATTCATATTATTTTTGATAAATAAATGCTATTTAATTATCAATATCTTGTTGCTTGGATACATAATTCATCAAAGGAATTATTCTTGAACTCCTTCAAGAATAGTGTGTTTCCTTCATAGATACTTGGAGATAAGGAGAGGGCGATTATATGTTCCATGTATAGTGACTTGTATATTGAGATCACATCTCAAATCCAGATCTCAGGGATCTCTCATGGATGCTTGATTAAATCAAGTCCATAGATCTAATTTTCTCATTGCATCTGAATCTCATTCAGACCAATGTCCAACTTTTGGACCAAGATTAGATTACGTCTCTCCACTGAGAGGAGTCACTAAAATCTAGACCTGTTTCATCACTCCCTCAGAATGGAAGCATCAGGTAAGTGGCATGGATTGCCTTAAATGCGTTGGAAAGGAGACATACCCAAAGGAGTCTTGAAGGAAGTCCGATAGGCCCACAAGACCAAGTCCAAGAGCTGAGACCAATCCTTTCGGTCGTTATGAATAACCTTCTGCAAAATAGTCTTAATCTCCCCATTTGAAACCTCGACAAGACCATTCATTTGTGGATGATATGGTGTGGTAGCTCTATGGTCAATGTTGAACTCGTTAGCAAGGGCCCTTATCTTGTCATTGATAAAATAAGACCCCGTCATAAATAAAGACTCTAGGTACCGTGAACCTTGATATGATATTTTTCCTCAAAAAATTGAAAACAGTCTTTGCATTTGCAGCTCAGGCAGAGATGGCCTCAACTCGACAGCTCACATAATCCACAATCAACAAAATGTATTCAAATCCTTGACTATTATAGAATGGAACCATAACATCGATGCCCCATGTGTGAAAAGCTTCACAGAAGTGAGTGGGATGCATCAACATCATATCTCTTGGTCCACAAGTGTCCATCCTCTGACAGTTAGTACATCTCTTCACGAATTCATCCGAATCCTTGGGTAGCCACAAAAGTCCAGATTGGAGAACCTTATATGTTATACGTCTCCCAGAGTCATGATCTCCTGCTTCAAGCATTTGGCAATAGTTGAGGACTCTATGTTCTCCTCCTAAAGAATACACCACTGCTAGACACTATCGCGCCCTTTGTGGTGAAGGGTGGGATCTCCCAATGATACGACTTGGCCTTCGCAAGGAAGGTCTCAAGTCGCTTCCTAGGAAAACCTTGTGAAACTTTCTTGGCAACAAGATAGATCACATTTTCATCGTACCATTTAAGCGAGGTGATAGTAAGAATCACCTCGTATGGTAATGTCCCGGTAATAGGTATGGTCATTTCAGACTCCTAAAGATGCTCTAATCGGGAGAGGTGATCCACCACCACATTCTTGACTCCAAGTTTATCCTTATCTCAATATCAAATTCTTGGAGTAAAAGGATCCATCTAGTCAATCTTGCTTTGGCATACTTCTTGGTGATTAGGAATCACATGCTGGTGTGATATGCATAGATCGTTACTCTAGATCCGAGAATATAATATCGAAACTTATCCAAAGAAAATACTATGTCTAGCATCTCCTTCTCAGTCACAATGTAGTTCCACTGAGTGGCATCCAAAGTCCGGCTAGCGTAGTGTATGGCAAATGGCAAGTTATCCATCCTTTCCAAGAACATCCCTTACGGTAAAATCATAAGCATTTGTCCTGAATTTAAATGGGAGAGATCAATTAAGTGGTAGGACATGAGCTTTCACAACTAAATTCTTGAGAGTCTCAAAAGAGAAAAGACACTTATCATCTACAAGGAACTAGGTATCTTTCGTGAGCAAATCAGTTTGCAGTTGGGCAATCTGACCGAAGTCTTGTATGAACCGTTAGTAGAAACCAACAAGCCTAAAAAACACCACAACTGTTTGAAATTGGATGGTGGAGTATCTACTTGATGATATCGACCTTAGCCGGATAAACATTGATGCCCCCATTGGAGATGATGTGACCAAGGACTAGGTGGACATCATGAAATGGTTCTTCTCCCAAGATAAGACTAGGTGGACATCAATGCAGCATTGAAGTATTCTGTATATGCAAGCAAGACAAACATCTAATCCATCACCGTATTGCAAAAAGTCATCCAGGAAGACCTCTAAACAGTCTCCCACCATGTCTGAGAAGATGGAATGCATGCACCTTTGGAATGTAGCCAGCGCATTACCAAATCCATAGGGCATCTGTCTGAAATCATATTTTCAAAATGGATAGTTGAACATCATTTTCTTCTTGTCTTCTGGCGCTATGGCCATTTGATTGTATCTTGAGTGCCCATCAAGAAAGCAATAACGACTCTTCCCATCTAATCTCTCGATGATCTAAAATAGAAGAGGGAAGTGATCCTTCTTGGTGGCCTAATTCGAACGTGTACAATCCACACACTCTCCAAGAAGTGGGTATTCGATTAGTTATCTCCCCTCCAAATTCATTCACAACTGTAGTGATATCCATCTTCATGGGCACAACATGTAACGACCTAACCTCTTTGGAATCGGAGACGGGGTACAAAAAATCAGTGCTCCACTACTTAGATATTTCCTTCATGACTATATCTCAAAAATTCGGGTTCATCCTATGCTGAAACTCACGTGATGGCTCGGCATCATCTTTGAGATATATGTGGTGTGAGAACACAGAGCCAGACTTATCCCTTGGAGATCAACTATAGTCCATTAGATTGCATTGGGTTTAATTCAAGAACCTCCATAAAACGAGATTCTTTGTCATCAGTCAAATCCGTTGAGATAATGACTGGGAACATTTTTGGATCATCCTCAAGGAATCTATACTTCATACTCTGCGATAAGGTCAAATGTTTCGAGCATATGGGAGCTTGTAGATCTGATCTCTGAGAAGTATGAATGAAAGCTACCAAATCTGCATGAGAGAACTCTCACTAAATTAGTTGATCTGACGAAGACAACCTTGTTGGTGTGTCTATCAACTGTACTGGCTCAATCTCCATCCTAGATGTGGGCTCTATGGATATCAGACATGATAAATATTCATCAAAGTCCTGCCAATCAAAATCGGTGTATGAGTCTGAGGGATCTGAATCGGAATCATAAGAAATATACTCTACTTCACTAGCAAAATCACAATCATCAGCCCCTAAGGTATCCTGTGTCATGAAAGTGCTCTACGAACTCTCTTCTGTTAGCATCTGTAACTGTAGATTCTGAAGATGTGAAAAGAACTCGTGAAATCGGGTCTATCCAAACTGTCCCATCATATGTGATCACAAAATCACACTCATGGTGGACGTCAAGCTCAACATCTATCATCTGCTCGAAACTCTGCTCGAAGCATGCAGAATCTCTGGCTCTCAATTCCTCAATCATCTCTATTTATACTCTCACTCTCGACATGAAAATACACCTTCCAGCTATCATGATTGGATATTGCCTTGGCAATGTCCAAGAAATCTCATCCTAAGATGATAAGGATATAGGTGACACATTCAGGTGTCTCCTTGTCCAACACAACGAAGTCCACGTGGAATTTTAGGCCCTGAATTGTGACAACAATGCCC
This sequence comes from Ottelia alismoides, assembly GCA_037367405.1. Taxonomy (NCBI): domain Eukaryota; kingdom Viridiplantae; phylum Streptophyta; class Magnoliopsida; order Alismatales; family Hydrocharitaceae; genus Ottelia; species Ottelia alismoides. The sequence continues at coordinate 517,802 of JAZKJV010000601.1, forward strand.
TTTAATGACTCTTTCAACCTCTTGACAAATCTATATGCAAACATGAGAACTATCATGATCTGTCTAATAGGGACAAACTCGAATTGTTCAAGTAAGGTAGCCAGAATGAGGTAAATTGAGGATACACTGTCTAATACAGTCCGATCAAACGGCTACTCTTTGATGTGGCATCTGATATAAGAAGCCCCTGTATAAGGTCTCTTGGCTAGCAATCGGTTCTAGATGGCAAAGCAAGTGGCATGAGTAAACACATGAATTTCTGTATTATCATCACGCCTCTTCTTCAAATAGATGGTGGTCTTCTCTCTGAGGTTCTTTTGAAGAGATAGAAATGCTCAATTCCTTATGAAGAGTTCAACGGTATATAAAATCGGTCTATATTCTGCTCGTTGAATACTACTAGATGTCTCTTTTTAGGGTTTTTATTTTTTGGTCCTTCCCTAAGTGGAGTGTTTGAGGGAAGGGGATAAAGGGACCCTCCTCAGACGAATGTGGATTAGGAATGGGTTTCTTAGCATTCATAATTTTGGAGTCCATGAAAACATATCAATCTCAATAGATGGATTCAAAGGAGATATATAAACCTTTCCTTTATTCATATTTTTTACTTATGAAGTTATTCCATTTTTTGTATTTTTTATAAAAACATCCTTAGGTACAAGATAAGACAACATAATTGTCTGACTCTCGGTAGCATCAGTACTACTGACAACATCTGTATTAGAGGCGTCAGTACTGCGCTCTACCAAGACATCTAGCAATTTAGTGGCATAAGCACCACTATCTACAACAACCAGAGATACGATGGCACCGGCACTGTTTTTGGGATCATCATCCTTGGTGGTATCAACACCACTGTCTTCATCACCATTTGCAGCATGAACACAACTTTTGATTTCATCTAGCCCCCTAGAATCTTCATTAGGAGGTTCCTAGATGAGTCGTCGTCGGCTGGCTTCCTACCACTCATGTGTGTAACAAAATCGACATCAAATAAATAATGAATGTCATCCAAAATATCACTAGATGAGGCACTCTATGAAGATTGTGCATAGCTAGATTTTCTCTTCAAATTGTTAGGGTTAGGTTCAATCTCTGCAGATATGGCAGCCTTGTCTTTTATTGTTTCTCTCATATCCTGCCGGTACTCATCCATCTATTGTTGGAAGGTATTGTGCTACTCAGAAAGCATGCAGGCGAGATCGTCTAAGGTTAGGTTGTCATACAAATGTGTATAAGAATCTGATGGGTTGCCTTGCTAGAAATAAAGGCTGGCTATGGTGGTGGTACGAGTGAGGAGGGTGTTGTGGGTACGACAGATGATGTTGTTGCTGCCTCAACTATTGACATTAGTGTGAGGGTCGAGGATCATGTTGTGGTTGTTGGAATTACTGGGGCAGTTGTTGTTAGGAGCCATGTCCTACTTGTGCTGAAGTCTGCTGCTTGGATGAAGCACTTCCATAATAGACCATCAGAAGCCTGGGTGGTTACGACGGATCCCAAGTTGTAAATGGTGCTAGGAGTACCTAATCCCATTGACTTTGATCAATGGCTCCTACTGCTCATGGACTGGCATGGGAGGGGACCTTAAGGGCTGATCTAGATGACACACCATCAAATGAGAATCTGAAGGAGGCAGTGGTTGTAGCTAGTACTTCAGAAGAGATTGAAATGGCTCCACCTGAATGTGACAGACCCGTCGGTATGAAGCGGAGGGTTGTGGAGAGTCGCTCTCTAGATCAGACCATGATCTGGAATGTTGTTGAGAAGTCGTTTGTGCCTCTTGGATACACATGGTATGTATCTTTAGGTGACTCGGTGTTTTGGCCAGCTCATCAATCCTATCGGGATTATCGAGTCCCTGATATGTCTTCTTCTCGATAATATCCATCTATTATAGCTTTTGGTTGATGATACCCATAGTGGTAAGTTAAGATTCTGCTAGTGTTGTTGCTACATAAGAGGAAATAGTACTCAAATCAATGAGTGCTATCAACTAGTATGGAGTTGCCTGGTTGGGTGGGGGGCTTCCCCTGATTGTAAACCCGAGTCTGGAACATCACGGTGTAGTTTTCAGCCATCTCGTCATAGTTGGCCCAGACCTGGTCTTCATCTTTGGTGAAGTAGGAACCTTCACATGAGGAGTTTACTAGCCGCTATAGCTCAGGTGTCAGCTTAAAGAAGAAAGTTTAGATGAGGTTGGGCTTATTGATATCATGGAGGGGACACCTACCAATGAGTTCTCTAAAGTAATCTCAAGCTTCATGGAATTGTTCATTAAGTATCATTGTGAAGTTGCTAATTGTGGTTGTGGCTGCATTGGTCCGATAGAATGTCTAATACTTGTTCAGGTACTCGATCCAGAGTTGCTCCCAAGTGGTGACAACCCCTTCCCAGGTTTTACATCCAGTAGGATGCTCTTTAAACCAAGGAGAACAAGTATACTATCAGCTTGATGGTGTCCTAGTCCACGAGCCTGTTGTTGACAATGTTGCAGATCATCTCAAATTCTTGCAGATGGAGGTAGGGATCCTCAGTGGCATGCCCATGGAATCCAGTCAATAGTTGAATTATCTGGGGTGATGCTCAAAGTCACCCAAGAAGGCGGGCAGTTAGATCCATCGATAAGTGAGGGTTGCAACGGGGTTGTGCAACAACCTCATGGTGTGTGCTAGACTGTATGGATCTCACTGCTCCTCCTGGTGTATGTCGTTTCTTCATCCCTCATGTTTAGTTATCTCTCCACCACCAGCTGGTCTTTATGGTTCTTCTCTCCTAACTCTCATCTGAGTTAGATCTCTCCCCACTTCCTCCACAAAGATTCCCTGCTCTCTAGTATGTTTCTATATGGTCTCCAGGGAAGCTAGTAGTGTGTTGTTGAGGGAGGCCTAGTTTAATACAAATGATGGTCTGAGGCTTCTCATTGGTTCTGTCATCGATGGCCATCTCTTCGGTCTCTACAAGGGCAAAAGACCCTAACTCAGGTGTTGTCAAATGAATGTAGAGATGTGTTGGCATGTCTGTCTCTACCTACCTGTTAGAAAAATGGTGGTTGAGGGGGAACAGGGTGGAGATGAATTCAGGTTTAGAGAGCGGGTCAAAGCTCTCTGTGTTGGACATGCGAGTCCACGTTGAGCCAATATGTGATAGATGTTATTGCAATTCACCCCTTGATCTGAAATGAAAAATAATAAAAAATTAATGTGCATAATAGGTTCCTTGGTACAATTAGGGTTATATACCATGGCTATCTTAATGATCATACAATTGTTGATTCAAGTATTGAATCATAGAGGTCGGTGCTTGGATGAATATCTAAAGAGTTAGATTGAGGACTCATCAAGTACCGTCAAATGATTGTTAAGAGATGATCTCCATCCTGAGGAGGAGATGGCAATCCTCTCACATAAGATGATATCTGACCAACTTCTTGATGTAGGTCCTCGACATAGGAAGAGAGATTCAGAGGTATCAGATTAGTTAGGTCAAAGAGTTGACTTAACGAGATTGAGATAACCAAAGTTGTATGTCGTATGCTATCATGATATAGGCACGCATCCTCTGATCGGAGACAGATGTGTTACTATATATCAGAGTATGTACATTTGGCAGACCAATAGGTTGATGATCTAACCAAGGTCTGTACACCGACGCGGACGTGTGCATGCAAGGGCATATGAGTAATACGATCTCTCAAAGGGATCATACAGGTTCATTTACTGAACCGGAAGACATGAGCTTACTCATGAGATATTGGGGAGGTCATATTTTGTGCACGGTCATCTCGCTTTGGAAGCTTGACTGAGTTTGTGGGTTTGATATATTTGTTTGGAAAGTATATGATCAACGGCAGGGTATGATATATGTTTTGGAAAGTATATGATCAATACCAACTTCCAATGATTGAATGAGAAAATTTACTGATGAAACCCTGAAGTAGACAGTGTAAAATAGATCTTATACTTTGGGTTTAATCTAGATCTTCCAGTATGCATGATGCACAGGTACTGGGAATACCTGAGGGTGATGTGATCATAAATGATTGTATGACCATGGCGCTTCCATTCCTAGGGAGTGATGAAACAAGTCCGGATTTAGTGACTCCTATCAGTAGGGAAGTGATCTGATCTTGGTCCAATCGTTGGACATTGATCTGAATGTGATTCAGATGCAATGAGAAGATTAGATTTGCGGTCTTGATTTAATCAAGCATCTATAAGAGGTCCGTGAGATCTGGATTTGAGATATGATCTCAATATCCAAGTCATTATACGTGGAATAGTACAATCACCTTGTCCTTATCTCCAAGTATCCACGGAGAAAGTTCATTATCCTTGAATGAGTTCATGGATAATTTCATTGTTGATATATGTATCCATGCAACGAGAAAATTGTATATTAAATGTGTTTTAATTATCATGGATAATATGAATTTGATTCACATTATAAGGAGAGTTATCTGAGATAATTAAATATTATTTAATTATCAAAGATGTGAATAATGTAAATGTGATTCATATTATTTAGGCACATGAGAATAGAGATCCAAGATGATTAAGTATGATTTAATTACCGTGGATACGAATAATATGGATAGCACTATCCATATTAATCATATATTATAAATGTGATTTATAATATATTAGAGAGAGCATATTGTGATTTATATTTGTTGATTAATTATTAATGTGATTTTGATTCACATTGAATGATTAGTTGAAAATATAATTACATTTAGTTTTGGGTTGTGAATAAGATTCACATAACTTTAATGACTTGGTTGATATTTTCCACAAGATAATTTGGAATTATTTTTGTGTAAAATTATTTAAGACAAGAGTCATAGGATATATAATGAGATAATGAGATCTCATGATATTTCAGGGAGATTGACCAATTTCTCCTAAGAGGAGTGGACGATTACAACTCTCCATGTGGAGAGGAGAAGCCATCCCCTCTCTTTTAGCGATGGGAGTTGGTCTTCTCATTATCCTATCTCTAGTCAAATGTGATTTAATTTGAGATTAATTATATTTATTTATCAATATTAATTTAATTAAATCACTTGTTGTTGTGTTTTTACAATAATGTCTTAGCCATTGAAAGAAAGACAAATCAATATAATCTGTTGATTGTGTGTTGTCCATGGATTGGGATCAATGGACTCCCATAATACTATATAAGAAGAAGCACCCCTTGCTGTTCAAGATTTATTATTATGAATTCTCTCTTTTCTCTCTCTACACGTCATGTGCCTCTCTCCCTCTCACTCTTACGGTCGTCCCCCATGGAGCCACTGAGAGAGTTGACATTGTCGCATCATCGTCGTTATGCTGCTAGAGTTCTTGCTCGTGGATCTCCATCTCCTTTGGTGCACCTCACTTAAGAAGAAGATGTCAGATCTCGTATGGTGAGATCAGGAGATTCGTCGCTTGGATCATTAACTTGGATTGCGAGAAGGACGCGTCTCATTACTATGCTGGCAAGCGTCTCCTCCATCGGATCGGACCTGAGATAGGAGGTCTCTTGGTTTAGAGACTCGATCGCAACCACGCTTCAAGAGGTGACCCTAGTAACTTTTTATGGTTTAGATGAAACGATCCAAGAAGAGTTCTTGGATCATGTGGTTTCATCATTTAATTTTTTTTTCCGCTGCCCGAAGCAACTAGTGCGACTAGTCGCTCCCGATAGCATACGATGCGATCCTCATGATTCCGTGATGAGCTTGAGGATTTTCCAATATCCTTTAAGTGGTATTAAAGTCAGGTTGTCGAATGTTTTGGATGAGATCCATGAACCTACGAAGATTTGGGCTCGATAGGGTTCGTGAAGATTTTAGCATTTCAATTTTCGCAGCCCTGTTTTGTGATAAAACTTAGGATCTATTTAAAACGTTGAAACACAAAATTTTAAATTGGCTAATGTTCCCCATTAATTAAGGAAACAGTAGTATTTGAGTTTGCATAATTTGGATTTTGTTTGCTCAAGATATGATCATTTTATTGAACATATATCCACTGTTTCGAGGATGGTGGTTAGTGACGTAATTAAAGAGTTAATTACAGATCCTAAACACCTGGAAATGCATAATTATCACTTGAGTTTTGTTTTAAATAAAATTGGTGAACAAAATAAATTTATATGGCATTATTTGGATTTAAAGTGATCGAGTTATGTTGATTTTAGTGAGTAGGGGTCACTGCTGGAAATTAACAAATTTGATCATGAACCTTGTAATTGTCATTCAAATAAATTAATGAAAATTAATTGTTAATTTTCTGAAATGATTATTGATAAATATTTGTGAAATATTTAAATATGATAATTATTTCCTTGAATGACATTTGCATTAACTAAAATGATAATATAGTTGATCTTGATCACAATTGAATAATATGAAATTTCCAACAAACATTGTTTTCATGAAAACTCTAGTTTATCTTACAATAGTTGTAGGACAACTTTTACATGCAAATCCTTGTTGATCAAATAGGATTGGGTATTTTTTTTAGCAAATCTCCTTATAATATTATCAAAATGGTTTTGATGAATATTATATGCTATGACTTCGGTTGAAAAACCAATGAACATCTCAAGTACAAAGTGATTGACTCGGCATTCTTTTTTTCCCGAGGCAAATATGGTGCCTAGTCGCGGAGCGTTGGGGTAGTAGGTTGACCGTGTGTGGTCTGTCCCACTCCCGTCGGTACAGGCCATGACAACGGGTTGGGAACGAATGATGCTTGAGAGATCATGATGTATTTTTTAATTATTAAAATTCGAATAATACGTATTTGACATAAAACCATAATTCAAGTAACAATTAAGAATGTTTGTTGGGTATTAATTGGATCGTTAATTAAATATGATTAGATTAATTGGAATCCAATTAAAAGTTAAACACTATATTATTAATACAGTTATTATTTCCCTTTGAAGAATTAATCATAGTGAATATGATCCATAATGATTAATTAAAATTTGATTATGAGGTGGAGGATCACATAAGTGACATCCATGGTCTCCCGTCAAGGCGAAGGGTTCCATCGCCAGATATTGTATGTAGGAGATGTCTGTCCAAAGTGAAAACTCCTGCATACAATCCATCTGGATCGAGCTCTTAGCTTCTCGAAAGAGTAAGGATGTATGCGTAGTGACCCCAATATTGGGTCCTTATATTATTGTGGCGATATTGGATTGCGCATAGAGAGTTGTATTCCTGTTGAAGGTTGGTTCAATTAATGATGGGTCAACATCGCCTTAGGGGTGGTGGGCTTGGGTGTTAAAAACCAAATTGGGGGGTGCAAGTTGGACATGCAAGGTGGAATGTGTTCCCGCTTCTTTTTATCGGAGTCACAGGTTCTCGTATTATTGGGATCTGACAAAGATAAGGAAGGAGATATCAGATCTTGCTTGAGATATAATGGCAAGTATATCTCTTACATTGAAAGTGAATAAGGGAATGAACTTTCAGTGTTGACAAGGCAAGACAACTTTGATATAAAAACTCCTAAATCAATGTAAAATGTGTATATATAAAATATATACACTTATGCAAACCTCTTATTTCAGATAATCCTTCATTAAACCCACTCAATGTTATACTCAATAATAACCAATAAAATATCATAGATTGGACTCATGATCCAGTTATTGTACTTGCAGTTGGATACATAATGTATGTGGTAGCAATGTGCAAGTTTCCTCATAATAATGAGGAATGACAATTATATAGACAATAGGACTACAACCCTAGGGTTTGTATGCTTCTATAATCTTGATCTCATCGAATATACTTTGAAGGTGACATGTCGATGATGATTGTAATTTTTAATTAATCCTTATAAAAATCTAAGAAGATGTTTAAGGCATGCATATGTGCTCTTGACATTTTAATCATGAATGACATGGTTCACAACATCATGCAGAATGGTGGCTCTATAAGAGATGATGTATTCAAAATGTTTGAATACCTACCTGAACCAATTAAGAGTCTAGATGGATGTAGACATGATGAGTGTCATCATTCTAACTAGTCATTCATGAAGCTTCATAATATTCATATTGCATGAATTAAATGATGCATGTATAAATGTTGAAGTGCTCTTATATTGAAATCTTTTGAATTCAACTTAAGAGATTCCTTGTCTTGAACAATGGTTGTTTATAGATGAAGAGAGAACAGTTGAAGTGTGGGTCAGACCCGTGTGAGAAGGAAAGTCAAAGAGTTGATTATACTTCTGTGACTTCCATATGACATCCAAAGAGTTGGATGAATGCCAATACTGCGATAAGATGATGTGTTGATAGTATGACTATTAAGTCTGTCTGGAATCCCTAGTGAAGGACTCAGATAGAGCATCATAATAATATGCATATAATCATTAATATTGACTTGCTTATTTTATGAGATAAATTCTAATAATTGTATCTCAATCTTCTAGTGATACTTGTAATTGGTTGCATATATATTAGAAGATTAGAAATTTGATCATAAGATTTAATGGTCATCCATGTTGTGATTGATGCAATTGTTGCAACAATTTCCATTTGATCATTAGACTTCATAATTTCAGTGGGAGAGCCCTTGGTCTTATAGAATATCTCTGTGACCTATACATTAGAATACACTCATTGTTTGCTTCTAAATGTTGGAAATAAACATGAATTCTGAGATAGACCTATAATAAAGCATTATGATGATTATATTTCAAAAAGTAATCTAGCATCAAGAGGACACTACTGAATTAGAAAATTAATGATAGTTCATTAACATTTCTAATACTAAAATTAAACCTCTAAAGATCAATAGGAGGATGAAGATCATTTGATAATGTTCTAGCATCAAGCCTTGGACATTTGTCTACTGACTTGATCAATAGACTAGTAAGAGATGAAATTTAGAATGTCTAAAAATTTCAAAACATGCATACTTATCAATATTGTATTCAAAGTAAAATGTCCAGTACACCCGTCTTTGGGAATAGTGTAAGATGTCAAGGTATTCAGGATCTCCTACATATTGATGTATATGGATCATCTATATCATAATGAACATTGTGGATATGTGATATCTATTGATGACTATGTATGATGTGAGATTTCTTCTCTTCACCTAAGAAACCTTTGAAATTTTTAAAGATTTCACAATTTTGGTTTAGAAGCAAGGATTGAAGGAAGATTAAATGAATTTGATCTAACCAAGGTAGCAAATACCTATTGGATGAATTCATGGAATACATTATGGAGATATGAATATCATTTCTATATCACTCCTCTTGATACAATATATATCCTTAATAAGGTTCCATGCAAGTAAGCTGGAATCGAGCATTAGAGAGTGCTACTTCATTAGGAAAATAAAGGATGGTATTGGATGCCTACTTTATGTCCTTGAAATTCTTAAAGAATTTCATCTCTAAGAATATGATTCTAAGATGATGACTTTCTTGAGAATAAAGATGAAAATGAAGTGAAGGAACTCATTGAATCTTGAGAAGATAATGAGGCTCCTTACGTCGGAAACTAAAAGGACAACTAGAGATGAAACACTAATACCTCTTCAAATGAGTTTGAAGATGAATTCCATGTGCCAGATAAGTCTGACAATGATCTTACTTCATATGATGAAGCTTCTAAAGATATGACATGGAGAGATGGATGTTAGCATTAAAGTTGAAATGTAGACTTCATATACATGTGTTGTATATGGACCCTCAAGGATACACCTATAAGGGTAAGACCTGTTAAAATGTAAATGGATATTCAAGATAAAGAGGAAACCTGATGAGAAGGTAAAGACCTTCAAAGCACGGCTCGTATCCACAAGATACACACGAAGAGAAGACATCGCTTGCGATGAGACTTCTTCTTTAGTGACCGTGCTTAAACCCATCAGAATATTGCTAACTATAGCTGCACAACTTGACTTTGACATCTTCGATATGGAAGTCAAGATTGCTTTTCTCTATGAATTCCTCTCCAAGGATATAGTATCCCAGGGCTTCATGGTTGAGGAAAGTAATGTGTGCAAGTTGAATAACTCTATCTATGGACTCACATAAGTTTCTTGTAGTTGGAACATAAGATTTGATGAAATTATAAATGTTATGATTTCAAATAGAATCTTGATGAGCCATGTGAAGCTTAGTGGGAGTACTAAGTGTTCATCACGCTAAATGTAGATAATATCCTAATCATTTAATGATATAAGAATGATAATAAGTGTTTTATGATCTGGCTATTTCATACCTTGAGATATGATCACAAGGATACCTCTTAGATCTTAGCTTTGAAAGTTGTTCAGAAGCAAAGAGAAGAGAGAGAATTCCGATTGTCACATAATTGGTACATCCGGGATATATTCTATCCAAGGAAGACTCCTTTCCATTAAGATTTGGTACTTACCAATCTGATGGGATAGCATATCAAGTGTTAATGATGAACTTCTTACCCTTGTGCATTGGTTGCTAAAAGCCAAGTATGTGCTAGATATGTACGAAAAGCTAGATGTCTGCCATGCAGTGGGAGTAGTAAACTATTGGCAATCCTACTTTGTAGATAAAACACTTAGTTGCAGTAACAAAGGAATATCTTCAAAGATGACAAGATTTAGAGATAATGATCTCAAAGTATCATCATCAAGAACCTAAGACTTTATAAATAGTGATCTAAAAGGTCTTAACTGCAAATAACTTAAGAGATAGAGATCTCTAAAAAAAGGGTATTTTGATAATTGAGATTACATACTGGTTATAACGATTGTTGAGTTGTAGTGTCAAAGACAGTATGTCTGCCTTAATATTGAGTATTGGTTGCATAATATGCAACATTCGCATTGGATGCGAGCACTGTTACTGAGAGATATGCAAGTGTCGTAAAAGGACTTGGCATAGTCTTTTGGGAACAGAGTGACTTATCAGCTTACCTATCTATTTTAAATAGCCTATGATTGTCGCATGAGTGTGGGTTTAATTATTAGCCCATTAGTGGCACTTTGGGCTAGTGGGATATTGTTGAACATGCGAGCCCACGACGCGCCATTATGCGATAAATGTTTTTGCAATTCACTCCTTGACCTGAAATGAAGAATAACTAATTTGCATAATAGGTCCCTTAGTACAATTAGGGTTATGTACCATGGATATCTTGACACTCATACAACTGTTGATTCAATTATTGAATCATAGAGGCTGGTGCTTGGATAAATATCTAAAGAGTTAGATAGATTGAGGACTCATCAAGCACGAAAAATGATTGTTAAGAGATAATCTCCATCCTGAGTAGGAGATGGCAATACTTTCTAACATAGGCCGATATCTGACCGACCTGTTGATGCAGGTCCTCTGCATAGGAATAGAGATTCAGAAGTGTCAGATTAGTTAGGTCAAAGAGTTGACTTAACGAGATTGAGATAATCAAAGTCCTATGTCGTATGTTTCACGATATAGGAATGCATCCTTTGACCAGAGACCAATGTGTTACTATATGTCTGAGTATGTACATTTGGCAGACCAATAGGTTGATGATCTAACGAAGGTCTATACACCGGTGCGCTGGTGTGCATGCAAGGGCACATGAGTAATATGATCTCTCAAAGGGATCATACAGGTTCATTTACTGAACGGGAAGACATGCGCTTAATAATAGGATATTGGGAAGAATAAATTATGTGCATGGTCATCTCGCTTTGGAAGCTTAACTGAATTTGTGGGTTTGATATGTGCTTTTTTGGAAACTATATGCTCAACACCTGGGGTATGATATATGATTTTGGAATGTATATGATCAATACCAACTCCCAATGATCGATTGGGAAAATTTACTGATGAAACCCTGAAGTAGACAGTGTAAAATAGATCTTATACTTTGGGTTTAATCTGGGTCTTCCAGTATGCAGGATGTACGGGTACTGGGAATACCTGAGGGTGATGTGATCATAAAGGATTGTATAACCATAACGCTTCCATTCCTAGGGAGTGATGAAACGGGTCTGGATTTTAGTGACTCCTCTTAGTATAAAAGTTATCTGATCTTGGCCCAATCGTTGGGCATTGATCTGAATGTGATTCAGATGCAATGAGAAGATTATATTTACGGTCTTGAATTAATCAAGCATCTATGGGAGGTCCATGAGATCTGGATTTGAGATATGATCTCAATATCCAAGTAATTATACGTAGAACAATACAATCGCCCTATCCTTATCTCCAAATATCCGCAGAGAAAGTGCATTATTCTTGAAAGAGTTCATGGATAATTTCGTTGTTGATATATATATATATATATCCAAGCATCGAGAAAATTGATAATTAAATGTGATTTAATTATCATAAATAATATAATTTTTATTCATATTATATGGCGAGTTATTTGAGATAAATAAATGTTATTTAATTATCAAAGATGTGAATAATGTGAATGTGATTCATATTATTTTGGCACATGAGAATAGAGATCCAAGATGATTAAATACGATTTAATTATCATGGATATAAATAATATTGATAGCACTATCCATATTAATCATATATATTATGAACGTTAATATATTACAGAGTGCATATTGTGATTTATATTTTTTGATTAATTGTTAATTTTAATTATATTCACATTAAATGATTAGTTGAAAATATAATTATGTTTAATTTTGGGTTGTGAATGAGATTCACATAATTTTAATGGCTTGGTTGATATTTTCCACAAGATAATTCGAAATTATTTTTGTGTAAATTATTTACGACAAGAGTCATAGGAGATATCATGAGATAATGAGATCTCATGACATTTTGGGCAGATTGACCCATTGCTCCCAAGAGGAGTGGACAACTACAACTCTTTATGTGGAGAGGAGTAGCCGTCCACTCTCTTTTAGGGATGGGAGTTGGTCTTCTCATTATCATATCTCTAGTCAAATGTGATTTAATTTGTGATTAGTTATATTAATTTATCAATATTAATTAATTTTAATTAAATCACTTGTTGTTGTGTTTTTACAACAACATCTTAGCCATTGAAAGAAACACAAATCAATCTAATCCATTGATTGTGTGTTGTCCATGGATTGGGATCCATGGACTCCCAAAATACTATATAAGAAGAGACACCCCTTTCTCTTCAATATATATTATTATGAATGCTCTCTTCTCTCTCTCTACACGTATGTGCCTCTCTCCCTCTCTCTCTTATGGTCGTCCACCATGGAGCCATTGAGAGAGTCGACATCGTTGTAGTATCATTGTTATGCTAGTAGAGTTCTTTCTCGTGGATCTCCGTCTCCTTCGGTGCACCTCACTCATGAAGAAGATGTCAGATCTCGTATGACGAGATCAGGAGATTCGTTGCTTGGATCATCAACTTGGATTGTGAGAAGGATGTGTCCCATCAATGCGCTCGCAAGCGTCTCCTCCATCGGATCGGACTTGGGACAAGAGGAATCTTGGTTTAGAGACTCGATCGCAACCACGCTACAAGAGGTGACCCTAGTACCTATTTGTGGTTTAGATGAAACGACCTAAGAAGTGTTCTTGGATCATGTGGTTTCATCATTTTTTTTTAAATTCCGCTACGATCCTTACGCTTCCTCACGCTTCCATGATACGCTTGAGGATTTTCCAATATCCTTCACTCTGATGCTGCCCAAGATGAATGTGTAGGAGTGTTGGAAAGCGGTACTACCTGAGGTAGACTATGAGACCTCCTGCCCATCATCTTTATGTGGGGATTGTGAAGATTATATCTGGACTAAAAGCAGGATCAGAAAACAAACCCCTAGTTTATAGATTCAACACAGTGTGATAATCGTGAAAGCTCAGTCTTTTATCTTGCCAAATTTTATTTTGGTGATAATCGAATTTTACAGAGCGGGTTAGTGAGTTGTTAGGACCTGATTCTCCCTAGAGATTGGTTTGGATTCTTACGACTAGTTGCGCCTATTTCTAGCCAGTAAAACTATATATACAAACTGTTTCTGGCTACCTGATTACTTAAGGATGGAGCCTTACATAATTTCCTCTAAACTACCCACTCCATTAAGAAAGTACGTACCATTTAAAGGTTACCCGTAGATCCTCACTGGAGAAAAGCTAATCATTTTTGTTAGAATTGATAGTCTGAATGTAGTCCAGACATGGCTTTATCCTATTGTGTGATTGCTAAACTCTGAGCAGAAAAAATCAGACAAGGTGGGGGATACTTCACAAAACAAAATTTTGTCGTTAAGTCAGGTTTTAGATCAAGTTTGCTTTAGAAGTCGTGATTTTAATGGTTATCATTTTTATGTATTTTTCTGAATGTAAACAAGATCTAATGAATTTTCCGATTTCCCTTTTATTTTAAGTCCAATAAAATACGGGGAGGAAGATGGAAAAGCCGATGCACGATAAATACTCAAAGATGCATCCAGAGTCAGAAATGTGTACCTTACTCCAATAGTCTACATATAGAGTGATCTGCACATAATTAAAAGAAAGAATTTAAACTAATCTATATCATGCACAATAAAATCACCCTAATATAGTATCTTCTATTAGAAATATGAACTGGATCTAATTAATCAGAAGAGAGACCAGAGTCCAATTTTGGAGGTCGCACGGTGCCTGCCTCAGCAGGTCCTGCTAGCATTGTATGTGACTTCTCATAGCATGTGGTCTCTAATTCAATTAAATTAGCTTTTTATTTTGAATAAGTCCAATCTAGTCTTTAGGAACATATATTCTGGTTAGGGTGTTTGGACCTTAGTTATTTACTGATGAATCGCAAAATCAGCCCTTTAAGAGTGCGGAATTAGCACTTAAACATGTCGATGCAGTCGGGACGATTTTGGTCATCAAAAGATCAATTCATTTTAAAGATATGCAATAATAAATCAAAATGAGATGATCTTAATTTATTTTACTTGGCAAAAAACCAAGGTCGAGCTCAGGGACACGAGCCTCTCTCGTATTAATCGGATTTCTACTTGTTTAACTAAGCGTAGAGTTGAAGCAATTATAGGTCAAAATCATGCAGACATGACAAGATAATGCATTACAATAAAATAAACATGCATTTTTTAAAAAACATTTTTTATCATGCAAATAAATGAGATGAAATGCAATGAAAGTGTAATGGAAATATGCCCTAGGTTAATAATGATGAGCAAAATTCAATATGAGTCAATTTCAGATTTGCTTAAAATGTCAAGCTTGATCGATAATGTTAACAAGGCATAAGTTACTAATAAGGGACACATGGCAAATACAATAATACATAAAAATTCAATTGTCCAAAATGCAAAACTTAATATGCCATTAAGAAGTACATCAAACAAGCTTTCAAATGAGACTGAAATCAACTGAAACGGAAACTTGATGCTCAAGATATGCATAAAGGAACGCAAGGGCATAACTGAAAAGAAAATATAAAAAGTATCTACAAACAGGTCCCTGGGAGGGACTAAAATGCAATTAAAATAAAGACGAGTCCTTCCCTGTAAATTGTCCACAAGCACAGGGGCATTTTTGCAAATGCTGGAAGTCGCGAGGGCAAAGGTGCAAAATGCCCAATATGCATGTGGACTGCACATGTTCTGGACCTGCTTGCAAATATGGAGAAGTCAATGGGCTCCTCTGAAATTTACCCAGAGTAGCACGTGCGATGCACGTGCTATCTAGGCTCGGACGGAGAGCAGGCTCGGCAGAGGATTGAGGCAGCTTCGGCCAGGCTCGGAAGATTCGAAGCTCGGTGCAGGCTCGTAGAGGTTTGGAAGTAGGCTCGGACATTCAGGCTCGGGGATGATCTGTATGAAGCCACGTGGCAGTATGTAGGCCCTTGGATCGTGATAATCCAAGGGCTGCTGATGTCGATGACGCGGCTCTATCAGGACCGTTGGATGGTCGCTGGAAGAGGACCATCCAACGGCAACTGCTGTCCGTCCTCCTCCTTCGGCTGGCGGAGGGAATAGAGCTCCGGCGAAGGTGGCTTTCCTCCGCCGCTTGTTCCCCGTCGATGAGGTCCTCCCCTGAGCCCAATAAATGATCGTCGATGAAGCAGGGTCCTCGGGGAAGACCCAGGAGACTCTGGTGCTGCTTGCCGGGGCTCGGAGGACGGCTGCGGCGTCGATGAATGTAGCTCCGACCAGGCTCCGGCCATTGATCACTTCGAAGACCTGCAGCTTAGTGAAGCGTAGCCGAAGCATATAGGTGCGTGCATGAGGCGATGTGAGGAGCTCCTGCGGGCGAAGAGGGTGGTGAGCTCGAAGCTCCTCCGCCGTGAGGGCGGAGGAGGTGGGTCGGAGGCGACTGTAGGTCTGAAGGAGGGAGAATATGAGCGGAAGGTATCGTGAGGAAGATTGGAGTGTGGCGGAACGCGGAAGGTGTTCAATGGAGCGGGAAAGGGGGTAGACCGACCTTAAAAAAATTAAGAAATGAGAAAAAAAATGCAGAGAGAGAAAGAGGGGAAGCTTACCGGCGATAGGGGCGGAGCGGAGCTTGGGGGCGGACTCCAACGTGGAGCCCTGGTCATCGCTGAACTCCGGCAGCAACTCGGAGCAGCTCAGGCGGTCGCGATGCGCCGCAGCTCCGCCGTGAAGGTCGGAGGGTCTCTTTAGGAAACGGAGTCGTCTTCGCTCGATCTCTCCGCCTCCCCCTGTCACAGGGAGGCGGAGGAGGGCTAGGCTCCCTTCCTCGTAAAGGTGGACAAAGATTTTGGATGGAAGGGGCGGCTGATTTAAAGAGAGAAGTGGCGGAGGTGATGATGGTCGACGTGGGTTTGGAGGAGAATATGGGGCGACTGGGAAGAGGTTGTGGATCGTGGAGTGATGCGCGGAAGAGAAGGATGATGGGGGAAGATCAGGAGGTGGCTGGCGAGATGCGAGGTTGACTGGAATGGCAGGTGAAAAAGGAGAGGGGCGAGTAGTGCGCAACTCAGATCGTGGGAGAGAGAGAGGGGTCCGGAGGTTGACGACGATCGCCGGCCGTTGGATCTGGAGATCCAACGGCGGGCATTTAGGCGCGGAGTGACGGTGTGGATCAGATCTGAGGCGATATGATCGGAGAGCGGTGATCGCACCACGTGTCGAGAGGATGGGCAGGCGGAGGCGAGCGGCCGAGATTGTATCACGGGCATGATCGATCGGCTGAGGAGAAAGAGCGGGTTGAGCGACATAGATGAGAGATCCGGGGCGCAATCAAAGGGCGCACAGCGCGCCACGTGTCAAGCTGTGGGCGCGGCGCTAAGGGATGGTGAGGATCTGAGATGAGTATGATCAGACGGATGAAACGAATTGAAGGTGTGGAGAGGGACTAGCCGTTGGATCAATAGGGCGGATCCAACGGCTAGCAATGGAGGCGGATGAGACAAAGGGACCGGGCCACGTGGCGCCCCCAGAATGGTTCACGTGGCCCAATCAGATTATTCTGAGGGTATTTTTTGAGTTTTGAGGCTTGAGATGGCCGAATTTGAGAAAACTCAAAACATGAAAGTTGTAGATCTTGATGAGATCTACAAGTTTCATGTTGACCAAAACTGGAAAAGAGATCAATCAAGGGCCCGAAATATTTTTGAGGGTATTTTTAAGTCTAAAAATACCACGATTTTTTTGTTTTGCCATTTTTTGTGATTTTTAATTTATTTAGGACTCTGTTAATTACAACACTTTAACAGGATTTTATTGACAAACTTTTAAGCAAGGAGGTTAATTGTAGGAAATAAAGATGATGAAACTGAGGTTCATCACCCCCCTA
The DNA here is from genome assembly GCA_037367405.1 of Ottelia alismoides. NCBI lineage: Eukaryota > Viridiplantae > Streptophyta > Magnoliopsida > Alismatales > Hydrocharitaceae > Ottelia > Ottelia alismoides. Next base: position 535,525 of record JAZKJV010000601.1, read on the forward strand.
TACTTAAACTATGCTCGTCCTCGAGCATCAAAAAGAATGACTAAGTTGGATTAACCCCCTTGTGCATGTGAATACCGGATCCAATCTGATCAAGTCGACTTGGCTTCAGAGATCCAAAATTCTAGAGTTCAATCCAGCCTTAATCAAGAGGCTTCCAATTCCTCTACTTCTCTAGACTCTCTCTGATGTACATATAAACTAAAGGATATGAAGTTTAGTGTTGACTGCAATTTCGAGAGTAGAGTCAATTCGTCACCCAAAATCTTGGTCCGAGAAAATCTCCTAAGGACCCAATCCTCAGCACTAGGGAATAAATCAAATCTTGCATTCAGTTCACCATCTCCTTAGTTGTCAGACTTAAAAAATGTAGATGGCAGGCCAGAAATGGAGGGCATGGGATTGTGTCAATTCTTCTCTCCCTCTCATTGGAACAAGGATTCTCTCTAGCGCCTTTTACGCAACACATTTTTTTGGTGTTGATGAGTGCGTCCGTCAAGAGAAGTTGGAGCCGTCTGCACTTGTTTTCCTGGGAGTACACCGGGATGTGTCTCTTTTGAGTACCTATCGTACCTTCGACACCCAGACTTGTAGCATTTACGATGCAGAGCCCTTTTTTGGTGCAAGCCCGACTCCTGGTCCTAATTGCGGTGGTCCAAGTGGACACTTTGAAAAGTTTGGGAGCGCTCGCCTTTGGTGGAAGCTCTTTGATATGTAACTTTGTGAAATGAGAGCTTTTCTTTGACATTTCATTGCTTTGTAGTATTTGTGGCTAGCTCCACTGCTTTTACCAAGAGTTGGCGCACACTGATCAACATTTTTTTATTTTATCACACCCTGGCACTTAGGTCAATGTCAAGAGATTAGTATAAGAATCAAGTTCTCATACTGGCTAATAATGCTGACACTCAGGTTTCATGAAGCCTCAAAGATTTTATCCCATCCTCGAGCATCATTAGATCAAATCCAAACTCGACTTCCTCATCCCAATCCCTCAGGTGAAAAATCAACTCATCTCATCGAAAACCGCAGTCGTGCATGTGGTGTGCTGATCATATTCTTTCTGTCTGAGACTAAGCATGGAATATAGCATGCAAATCTAGGAACTTAGGGGAATGTGGATGATTAAGTCTAAGACCCTGATGGCTAAGGCTGGTTAACCTAAAATCTCAAAGACTTCAAAAAGCTAAGTCTCCTTGACCAATTCAGATCCTGGGTGAAAGTATAGAGGACTAATCCAACTTCTTCATTCAAAAACAAGACACCATTTTTTTTAAACTTCAAGAGATATTAGAACTTCCTAAGCTCAGGTGAGCATCCGCAATTCAGCCAGTATGGATGTAAGTACAGGCAGAAGCCCGTTGCTTGAGGACGGGGCCTTGCGCGATGTCCTCTAAACCATCCAATCTGCTAAGGGCGAACCCTCACTGAACGCGGCTGACTTAATTGGTTAGTAGTCACCAATGACTCTTAATGGATTTTTAGGATTTTTCTGATTTTTATGGATTTTAATAAAGTTAAAACACATGTTAGACTCAACTTTCCTTGAAAAGAGATGGCGATTTTTTCAAAACCATGTCACACAAAATAAAAAAATTTTCAAAACAATTTCCAAAATCGTTTTCGAAAATATTTTTATAAAAGTAGCGTAACATAATATCGAAAAGCCGCGAAATCATTTGAGTTCTCTTAGTCCAAAGAATTTTACCTTAGCCAAAAAGTTTTAAATTTTTCAAATTTTTCAGATTATAGCTAAAGTAAATATACGGTATATACGGTATACCCCCCTATACTTAAACTTTTCTATGTCCTCATAGCACTAGATGTTACAAGTACATAGGTCCATTTAAATATAGAAGAATATACAGGAGCTAAGAGGGGCTCCCCCCTATACTTAGGTTAGAAATAACCTAAGTATGAAGGCTGGAAAAGAAGAGTAAAGAAAATCACGGGGACTCGGGTCCCCCCTATACTTAGGTTGAGATTAGCCTAAGTATAAAGATGGGAATTGATGTTGAAGGAACCCAAGGTGAACGAAGAAGAGGAATGAATTTACAAGTAAGCGGTTGAATCTTCGGAGATGAAATGAAGTGTCTTCGGTTTTGGGGTACGTGTCGCATCATACAAGGCTCAATCAAGCAAGCAAACCCTTAGTTCCACCAACTCACACATGAAACCAACCGAAGTTGGTTTATTATCTTGTCGGTTTTATTGGTGATAAAACATTAGATATTTACGCTGAGAAAAAAATGTGAAATGAAAATCAAGGCGTATGCGCGGGTGTTGCTCTCCCAAAACCGAATTTTACTCCATTTTTGGTTGACTTGCAATTAACAGTCCCAATTTTATTTTGAATTATCACTGAATTAATGTTAGCACATAAATCAGAAAATCATCGTCTACCGTTCATTCCATTTTCCATTAATCCTAGGTGATCGAGCTAGGAAATGAAAGCTGAGAAAAACATGTATTCGATGAAAAAAACGCGATCTAGGCTAAACGATAAATCATGCAGTGAAAAACACGTGAAAAACCGGGGACGTTTTGAAAACCAAAATCAATGTATGCAAGTCGAATAAAACCGCACCTAATCATGCATCTATTAGCGGGGATTAATCTTCATTAATTTTAGCTAAGTGATGCGAGATTATGTGCGTATAGAAATTAGTGTGTCCTACCTACGATTAAGCACGTACAAATATGGAAAAATTAAAATGAGCTCGGAGAGACGCGTGCCTAGTCCTAGGTCGACACTCAAGTGGGGACGATCCCCACACAACCATGATCGTTCGATTACACACGCGAGTCTTCAATCGAAGACCGCTGTAAAAGACGAATTATTATAAAAATAAAATGCAACACCAAAAATGCGAGACATTTTTTTTTCTTCTTTTCTTCCTTATTTGCTCCAAGCATGTCCTGCGGCTCCTCGCAGCGGGGAACGTCCTGCTCCTCGCCTCCTTGATCCATCAAGGGCCCTGCCACAGAAATAATAGTTAGATATCAAATAAGGAAGAAAAAATTTTATATGCAAAATATGTGATTATTTGACCTATAAAAAGGAACACCAAATTAAACAAACAAAAATCCAAAAAAAAATATAAGAAATGAGCCGTGTCCACGGCAACGGCGCGATTTGATGAATCGCAAAATCAACCCTTTAAGAGTGCGGAATTAGCACTTAAACATGTCGATGCAGTCGGGCCGATTTTGGTCATCAAAAGATCAATTCATTTTAAAGATATGCAATAATAAATCAAAATGAGATGATCTTAATTTATTTTACTTGGCAAGAAACCAAGGTCGAACTCAGGGACACGAGCCTCTCTCGTATTAATCGGATTTCTATTTGTTTAACTATGCGTAGAGTTGAAGCAATTATAGGTCAAAATCATGCAGACATGACAAGATAATGCATTACAATAAAATAAACATGCATTTTTTTAAAAACATTTTTTATCATGCAAATAAATGAGATGAAATGCAATGAAAGTGTAATGGAAATATGCCCTAGGTTAATAATGATGAGCAAAATTCAATATGAGTCAATTTCAGATTTGCTTAAAATGTCAAGCTTGATCGATAATGTTAACAAGGCATAAGTTACTAATAAGGGACACATGGCAAATACAATAATACATAAAAATTCAAGTGTCCAAAATGCAAAACTTAATATGCCATTAAGAAGTACATCAAACAAGCTTTCAAATGAGACTGAAATCAACTGAAACGGAAACTTGATGCTCAAGATATGCATAAAGGAACGCAAGGGCATAACTGAAAAGAAAATATAAAAAGTATATACAAACAGGTCCCTGGGAGGGACTAAAATGCAATTAAAATAAAGACGAGTCCTTCCCTGTAAATTGTCCACAAGCACAGGGGCATTTTTGCAAATGCTGGAAGTCGCGAGGGCAAAGGTGCAAAATGCCCAATATGCACGTGGACTGCACATGTTCTGGACCTGCTTGCAAATATGGAGAAGTCAGTGGGCTCCTCTGCAATTTACCCAGAGTAGCACGTGCGATGCATGTGCTATCTAGGCTCGGACGGAGAGCAGGCTCGGCAGAGGATCGAGGCAGCTTCGGCCAGGCTCGGAAGATTCGAAGCTCGGTGCAGGCTCGTAGAGGTTTGGAAGTAGGCTCGGACATTCAGGCTCGGGCATGCTCTGTATGAAGCCACGTGGCAGTATGTAGGCCCTTGGATCGTGATAATCCAAGGGCTGCTGATGTCGATGACGCGGCTCTATCAGGACCGTTGGATGGTCGCTGGAAGAGGACCATCCAACGGCAACTGCTGTTCGTCCTCCTCCTTCGGCTGGCGGAGGGAATAGAGCTCCGGCGAAGGTGGCTTTCCTCCGCCGCTTGTTCCCCGTCGATGAGGTCCTTCCCTGAGCCCAATAAATGATCGTCGATGAAGCAGGGTCCTCGAGGAAGACCCAGGAGACTCTGGTGCTGCTTGCCGGGGATCGAAGGACGGCTGCGTCGTCGATGAAGGTAGCTCCAACCAGGCTCCAGCCATTGATCACTTCGAAGACCTGCAGCTTAGTGAAGCGTAGCCGAAGCATATAGGTGCGTGCGTGAGGCGATGTGAGGAGCTCCTGCGGGCAAAGAGGGTGGTGAGCTCGAAGCTCCTCCGACGTGAGGGCGGAGGAGGTGGGTCGGAGGCGACTGTAGGTCTGAAGGAGGGAGAAGGTGAGCGGAAGGTATCGCGAGGAAGATTGGAGTGTGGCGGAACGCGAAAGGTGTTCAATGGAGCGGGAAAGGGGGTAGACCGACCTTAAAAAAAATTAAGAAATGAGAAAAAAAATGCAGAGAGAGAAAGAGGGGAAGCTTACCGGCGATAGGGGCGGAGCGGAGCTTGGGGGTGGACTCCAACGTGGAGCCCTAGTCGTCGCTGAACTCCAGCAGCAACTCAGAGCAGCTCGGGCGGTCGCGATGCGCCGCAGCTCTGCCGTGAAGGTCGGAGGGTCTCACCGGGAAACGGAGTCGTCTTCGCTCGATCTCTCCGCCTCCCCCTGTCACAGGGAGGCGGAGGAGGGCTGGGCTCCCTTCCTCGTAAAGGTGGACAAAGATTTTGGACGGAAGGGGCGGCTGATTTAAAGAGAGAAGTGGCAGAGGTGATGATGGTCGACGTGGGTTTGGAGGAGAATATGGGGCGACTGTGAAGAGGTTGTGGATCGTGGAGTGATGCGCGGAAGAGAAGGATGATGGGGGAAGATCAGGAGGTGGCTGGCGAGATGCGAGGTTGACTGGAATGGCGGGTGAAAAAGGAGAGGGGCGAGTAGTGCGCAACTCAGATCGTGGGAGAGAGAGAGGGGTCCGGAGGTTGACGACGATCGACGGCCGTTGGATCTGGAGATCCAACGGCGGGCATTTAGGCGCGGAGTGACGGTGTGGATCAGATCTGAGGCGATATGATCGGAGAGCGGTGATCGCACCACGTGTCGAGAGGATGGGCAGGCGGAGGCGAGCGACCGAGATTGTATCACGGGCATGATCGATCGGCTGAGGAGAAAGAGCGGGTTGAGCGACATAGATGAGAGATCCGGGGCGCAATCAAAGGGCGCACAGCGCGCCACGTGTCAAGCTGTGGGCGCGGCGCTAAGGGATGGTGAGGATCTGAGATGAGTATGATCAGACAGATGAAACGAATTGAAGGCGTGGAGAGGGACTGGCCGTTGGATCAAGAGGGCGGATCCAACGGCTAGCAATGGAGGCGGATGAGACAAAGGGACCGGGCCACGTGGCGCCCCCAGAATGGGCCACGTGGCCCAATCAGATTATTCTGAGGGTATTTTTTGAGTTTTGAGGCTTGAGATGGCCGAATTTGAGAAAACTCAAAACATAAAAGTTGTAGATCTTGATGAGATCTACGAGTTTCATGTTGACCAAAACTGGAAAAGAGATCAATCAAGGGCCCGAAATATTTTTGAGGGTATTTTTAAGTCTAAAAATACCACGATTTTTTTGTTTTGCCATTTTTTGTGATTTTTAATTTATTTAGGACTCTGTTAATTACAACACTTTAACAAGATTTTATTGACAAACTTTTAAGCAAGGGGGTTAATTGTAGGAAATAAAGATGATGAAACTGAGGTTCATCATTTACCAAGCTCAAAAAAATTAAATACTAAGTCTACGGGCTAAAACCTCGAAAAATAAATAAACATAAAATACCAGAAAATCTTGAAAAATCCAATGAGGTCCCCCCAAGTGCACTAGTACTCGGCAAAATAGACCCCGAATAAATGTCCAAGTGTCCTAAATAGAGTCCAAAAGTCTAAGTTATTATGAGTGTTTTGCAAAAATAACGAATAAAATACATCTATCCTAGATAGTTGCCTCCTGCTCCACCTTCTCCGCCTCAGGTTCTAGTCCCTCCAAAGCTAATCGAGTCATGCTCCAACAGTTCCAGTGCAAAAAAATCAAAACTGCGATAGATCAAAAACTTTTACAAAAGAAAGAAGCAAAAATGAGCAAATGTAAATCGTAACTACTTAGTTGTGCTCCCCAATAACGACACCATTCTAGTGAGGGCAAAGTCCCATTCGAGTTTATTGATTAATTACGTGTCATTGTGACTCAAATCTGACTCACAATCAATAAGAAAATTATTCAAAACATTAATAAACCAAAATAGTGAAAAGAGCGGGTTTTCTACTTTTATTAACCTGGTATAGCTACTAGGGTCGAACTCAAGGAGCACAAACAAAAACTATGCAGACAAATTGAAAATCAAAGGATTTTATTTGTCTTTTTTGTGGTTTTTAATTTTTCAACTTTTTTATTTTTTTCAATTTAAGAGAAATATGCACAAGGGATTAAAATATACGCAAGCAACCATCTTGTATTTTTCAAATTTGTCTAAAATGCTCAGGAAAATTAAATAAAAATGTGCTCGGTTTTAATATTTTTCTTAGTATTATTGAGAATTTCAGAAAATTTAAAAATAGATAAATTAATCAAAACACCTAGAATTGATTTTTATAAAAACTATGAAGAAATATCTACAAACAAGAACTTAAAATGCAATTTTTGGTTGATTTTATATGATTTCTATAAGTTTTTGAGTACTCTACAATTTTTAGTTTTTTAAGTTATTTTCAAACAAAATTTAAACAGAAGCTAAAATATGATAAAAGACAAAAACAAACATTTTTTATGGAATTTTTGAAGGCTTTTTCTAATTTTTATAAACTTTGTCTGCCAAACAGGGAATTTTTCTACAGGTTTTGAATTTTTTAATAATAAAAAATAAAGGAAAATTAAGAAATTAAGAAATAAAACATGCAAGCAGGAGCAACATGCGACTTTTAGGCATTTTTTGAAGTTAATTAGCTAATTATTTCAAATAATAGAAGATAAGAATTAAAAACAGTGCACGAGGGACCAATATGCAAATATTTAAGGTTCTTGGGCCTATTGGATAACACAATCAATAAGTATAAGAGCAAAACTACAAATAATCCAAACAAAATCGTGTGCAACTAATGATCAATGTTCATAGGGGTATATGTGCAAACATCAAAACTTTTAGTTCATTCCATAATCAGTTCAACGCATATAACAAAACTTGCAAATACACAAAATAACATGTTAGGCTACACGTAACTGAGACTCAGCAGGACTAAAGTGTGAATAAATAAAGTATAAGGTCCTAAATGCAATAAGTTTTGAATTACTTATTAAATTTAACAAACTAACATGAAATAAATGAAATAATAACGTAAAAAGAGCAATATACCCATGGAATACACAGGGCAGGTGTGTGGGGGTTCTCGAGCGTACAACCCTGATTATACTCTGTAAAGGTTGGTCTGACTTTCTAGGAATGCCGGGCACGTGCGATCAGATCTGCCATGCTCGGTCCGATCATATGGTCTACAAGGCTAACTAGAACGTGCAACATAGATGAGGTCCAGCTCTAATCAAAGTGCCAAGATTTGGGCACGAATAAGAAGGCTCAGATCAAATCTGGAGCTTCAACTCGAGATCGAATGGCAACAAGGTGCTGGAGAAATTCAATCCGGCATGTACGATGATCTACAGGTTTGATGTGCTCGCTGCAGGGTCCAACATTTTCGTGAAGTTGCTCCATTTTGACTATTGTCCTCGGATGGGCAGGTGAATGGTTGCATGGTCGTGGTAGTGCTCCACCATTAGGAGTCATAGCACCTTAAATGAAGCTCGTGTTGAACCTTTCGCTTGTGCTTGTACCTGCAATAAGGGTCTAGACTCGGAGACGAGGACTCAGCTATGTTTAGTAGCAGCTGAAAAAGAGGGAAGTGCTGGTAGAGCGCTCTCTTGGTCTCTGATGAAAATGGAGGAGGAAACCTATCCTATTCCTGCTCTGATGAGTAGGATCTAGGTGGATCAGATTGCGGGAGAAGGGTGATTACGAAACAAGGGATCTATCGGTGTGGGTGAGGTGAAGGGTGGAGCTCCATTGGTGATGGTTTGAGCTAAGTAATGAACGGCAGAGGAAATGCATTAATTGAAGGGGAAAGTGAAATATGGAGGAAGAACATGATACCTGGGTATTCTATGGTGAGCAGTGAAGTATGGTGGAGGTGGAGGCATGGTCGTAGTCTCCATTATGCAGTGTAAAGTGGAAGAGGTTGATTGCGGTGGAGTGCTTCGACCACAATGGGATTTGCATCAGTGAGGCACCTAACTGGGCACCAAACATGGTATAAAGGATGTTGACACTACCTAAACACTCAAATGGAAGAGAAGAGGCGTGAGGGATGAACTACCTGCTTGAGGGACAGAGAGATCAAAGACGTGTGTGAAACCCAAGGAGGGTCCAACTCTAAGAGGGTTCTATGAGAATCATGGATCGTAGGAGAGGAATCGGTCACAGAAATCAAGGGAGAAGACGATCATACCCAGTCTGGAAAAAAGCAAGTAATACGATCTAGCGACGAGGGAATTGGTTTGGGTCTAGAAGATGGGAGGTTTACCCGTATCAACGGACCTATGTTGACCAATCAGAAATTTATATCTTGAAAGTCAAAGAATAATGAATATAAAATACTAAATGAATTTTAAAAATGATTAAAACTAAAAATATTTATTATATTTCAAGCTATCTGTTTGTAATTTTTTATTATTATTATGAATTTATATATACATTATATACAATATAGGTCATTATGAATAGGTATAGTATACATGTATATTTATTTATTAAATAATTTAATATTTTTACATAACCATCCTTTATTTTATATATTATTTATTTACAAAATAATTTAAGAAGCATGAAATAATTTTTATTTGATTTTTACAAATTATTTAAAAGGATTAAAAAATAGGTATTATATACAATATACATAAGTGTGGGTTTTATTTAATAAGATTTTGATTATATTTTTATTTTATTTTGTATTTTCTAATTTTTATTTTATTGTTAGGAGTATGTACAAGTATTTAAAATACAGTATGCAAAAACAATGAATTAAATTAATTAAATTTAGATATCTACAAGTATAGGTACTCTTTGACTATAAGCACCCAAAAAGTCAATTTTTACCTTACAACTTGAAAATTTATGCAACATCGTCATTCAAAAGATAATTTAATTTGTATTCCAGTAAAGGTGATTTTGTAAGAATTTGAGTTCATATGGAGTTGATATTAATCTTTTAAGTTCTTGTTGTGTGGCTTTTTATGAGTGGTATCAATATATCATATACATCAAATCATGTTTCATTTATTTTGTTATTAGGAAAACATTTTATTTACAAGTTTTATTAAAAAATAATTTACTTGAAGTTTTTTTATTGATGCATAAAATTTATGAATTATATATACATAGAATGCATAGTGATGAATCATGCAAGGACCCTGTCTCCTCCTACTTTATTCCTTGTCGATCCGGTCAATGATTAGACTTCTCTCAGGGTTTGGGTATGTCTGTACTTGTTACATATTCTTTTCCTCTTTATTATTTTTTTGGAAAATGTGTTAATTATACATTATTAACAATTGTATGTACAATAGTAATTTATTGGATTTACACATATTCAAATGTGTTTTTGCTAAAAGATATGACTAAAATAAAAAAAATAAAGAATAAGAATCATAGATTCATCATCCCCCTATACTTTACCTTTGCTAGTCCCTTAGCAAATACTTATTTGAAAATAAGTGAAACAAAAAGAGAAGAAATAAAAAAAGTTAGAATCAAAGTTGATTATTAAACTTGTCTTCATAAAATTGGAGTATAGAGCTCGGTCAGACCTTCGGATTATTAATTTGGTGGAACCTTGTTGTGAAATGGGTTTAAGACTTAACAACAATCAAGTTCCACAATTATAGGTCAAGTCTCCTTAACAACCACGTCAAAATAAGTCTATATACGTAAACTCCAATCACTATGAAAATATACTTGTATTGTATAAGTGATATGTAACTCCCCACCACAATAAATGGCAAAGAAAAAACCTCCCTCAACAAGCAACTCTAATCTCCCAATCTAGCAACTCTTTCCTTGAGGAACGGGATATTCCCTTCTAAGTTCAACATCTCAAGAAGGAAGGTAAAGGAGACAATAGATCGTGGCTAGTGTGGCCACGTATCCCTTGGAGCTTAAGCAGTATAGAGAAGTCTCCAGCTGCAAGCTTCCATGACATGCGATGATGGAATTTATAAGCTTTGCTTATTCAACTGTATACGCTACAACGGGAATTTTATTTTCACATAGGCATGCCCCCTTTTTGGAGTTTTTTATTTTTACACTTTTTTATGACATATATACAACATATCTACACGATGCAACATGTACACAAGGAATTTTTTTTGCTTGAGTCAGTAGACACTCCCTCTTTTGAAGCTTTATTGCATCGTACAACATCTTGCCTTTAAACCTCAATGCTACTAGACCAGGTTGAGGTGTGCATCCCTCCCGAGAGGAGGACGGGAGGTTACTGCTAGTTGTACGACACCCATATGCTACTCCAAGCCAAAGAATTTGTCTCCTCACGACCTCATCCATGTCGAGCTACATGTATGGCATGGTCCAAGTCAAGCCATTATCTTAGGCTAATCAAGAAGACATGTGAACATAGCCTAGCGAACTCAAAGAATTAAGTCACTATGGACATGAAAAGTCTTAACCCCAAATCCTATAAGGTTCCTATGAAGTTAAGTGAATCAAAATATTAACCAAACTAAATTCTTCAATTGTATTATAGACTAGTTTAAATGTCAATCCTGATACTGAAGCATGCACATGCTAGTATTTCCAAAAACTATTTTGGTGGGAAATTTTCAAACAATGTGAATTTTTATGGATTTTAATTTTTCAAAATTTTTAGGTATTTTTGAAAAATTGAAAGAAAAAAACAAAGGTTTTCAAGGATGTAAACCTATTTACAAAAGGGTTTGTGTTATAGGTTTTAGATACAAATGGTTTTTAATTACATGATATCAAACTGGAATTATTAAGGATTATTATGTATAAGGAATTGGTGGTAGATTATGTATATACAAATAATTTATACCCCGTAAGTTATTTATCACGTGACAAAACATTTTTAGAATATTTTGCGACATTTTTTAAAATATTTTCAAAACTATTTTTACAAACATTTACAAACAATTTTACAAACTATTATTCTAAACAGTTTATTTTCACACACTTTTCAAAAATTTTATATAGTATAACTAATTTTAATACAGAAAATAATTTTTAATTCTTTTGTAAACAAAAGATTTTTACAAATATTTTTACAAAATATGTACAAAAATAATTTTTCAATGATTTTTACAAACAATTTTCACGAAGCATTTTTGAAAATGTTTCTATTCCTATTTTATAAATAATAGACATGTTATTAACACATACAAAGTATGAGTTATGCCTAAAATATATATACAATATATACACCACCCCCATATACTTTGCTCGAACGATGTCCTCAGGGTGATCAGAGAGTGATGAAGGAAGACAAAACTCCTGTTGAGTATAGAGAAGTGAAAAGAATCCTACACTACAACGACTAACAAGAATGAAAGAATAAAATCAATAGAAGTTGGTGATCCCCCCTATACACAGGATCAAGGAGTCCTATGTGTAGAAGACTATACATAAAGGGGAAGACCGAGGAGTAGATTGTATAGATATTACCTTCCTGATGCTGAGGGTAAAATAAGGAAGCAAAAGTAGAGGTAATGGACAACTAAATAATCACAGGTCTAATACCCCCTATACTTGGGATAAAGTGCATCTTAAGTATAACATATCATAAGATGGATCTGGGGTATTAAACAAAATGAATGAATGATATAGACAATATGTATATATACAGAGACAGAGTAGAAGTGAAAATCAGGTATGAGATGTAGGTGATGTGAGTCAACGAATACATCTCAAACAAAATGAATACAGGCAATATCAACGGCCATTGGATCATAATCAAGATATGGCTTAAGGCATTGAGCGTTATCTCTAAAGGTGGACTCAGAAGACAACTCAAATATATTAATGCTATTATTATCGTGTACCTCTATATCCAAGTGTGATTCTTTCCATTTACTCTGTAACTTCCCAATAAATAATCTTAGTCATGCATCAAATAACCATACTTTATGGTTGGGCTCAAACTAGTTATGGCTGATGTGAGAATAATACCATATCTTCACTATGTCCTTATATTGTAGTCTACTTGAGATGGTTGCATCTCTCAACTCCTCCAAGGCTGCCAATTTTACTCTCCTTTGATCTCCTACACTCTCTGGTGAAGGATATGGGAAAAATCCTTAAGCGCATCACGGAAGCGTGATGATCGCATCCAATGCGATCGGAGCGACTAGTCATATTAGTTGCTCGTTGCAGCGGAATTTAAATTTTTTTTAAATCATATGATGAAACCACAAGATCCCAATAACATTTCTTGGATTGTTTCATCTAAGCACAAAGTATTAGAAATACCTCTTGAAGTGTGGTTGCGATCACTTGATCTCTAATGCAAGAGATCCTCCTAACTCAAGTCCGATCCACGAAGATGGCACTTGCAGGTGCGATGATGAGATGCGTGCTTCCCGCAATACACCATGAAGATCCAAACGTTGAATCTCCTGATTTCGTCCAATGAAATATGACGTCTTCTACTTGTTCTAGAGCCACCAAGGAAGATGGAGATCTGACAGCACGACGGCGTAGTGACGACTGTAGTTTTCTCAAGAACTCTGAGTGGACGGCCACTCTTAGAGAGAGATGGGGCGTAAGAATGAGAGAAGGTGAGAGAGCAATTTAGCAATTTAATGTGTGTCTTTAAAGGGCTAAGGATTGTCCGTCTCTTATATAGCAGTTTGGGAGTTTATGGATCGCAATCCATGGGACACACAAAATCAACTGTTAGACTGATTTGTAGTTTTAATCAAATGGCTATGATAATTGTTAGTTTAATAAAGAAACAACTGATTAATTTATATTAAATTAAACATATGTTTCATTATCATCAATATAATTTAACATAATAAATTAAACAACACAAGATGATAAAGAGGATAAAAACCTCCTCCTAATAGAAGGGGCGTCACCCTTGAATAAATCATGGGTAACACCACCTCTCCATTAGGTGTTTTTTTATCTTCTTTATTTTTCAGATAAAAATTCCATTATCTTATAATTATTTGCAACAACATTTATTGCAAATATATTCACTAAATTAATTCCAAATTAATTAGCGAATATTTCAATCATGCCATTTAAAAAATGTGAATCACATTCACAACCCAAACAAAAATGTAAATTACATTTTTTATAAATTGCTTGATGTGAATCTAATTCGCATTAACAATCCATTAGTAAGTATTATTTACAAATGTGCACTCTCCAATATATTATAAATCATATTTATAATATACATTTATATTATGGATAATATGGATAATATTATCCACATTCTGCATTTTCCGATAATTAAATCTCATTTAATTATCAATATCTTGTTGCTTGGATACTAATTCATCAAAGGAATTGTTCTTAAACTCTTTCAAGAATAGTGTGTTTTCTCCGTGCATACTTGGTGATAAGAACAGGGTGATTGTATCTGTATAGTGACTTCGACATTGAGATCATATCTCAAATCAGATCTTACAGACCTCCCATAGATGCTTGATTTAAATCATGTCCGTAAATTTTATCTTCTCATTGCATCAGAATCTCATTCAAATCATTGTCTAACACTTGGAGTAAGCTCAAGTTACTTCTCTACTGAGAGGAGTCACTAAAATCCAAACATGTTTCATCACTCCTCGGAAATGGAACCTCATGGTTATGCAATCGTTTATGATCACATCACCCTAAGATATTCCCAATACCTATACATCATGCATACTGGAAAACCTTGAATAAATCCAAAGTTATAGATCTATTTTAGACTGTCACCTTCAGGTTCTATCATTAATATTCTCATTTGATCATTTGGATTTGGTATCGATCATATGCTTTCCAAAAGCATATATCGTACCTCTAAATTCTGTCGAGCTTCAAAAGCGAGACGACCATGCATGGAAATTATCGATCCCAATATCTCATGACTGAGCTCATGTCTTCTGGTTCAGAAGTGAACATGTATGATCCCTTTGAGAATTGTATACTCACATGCCCTTATATGCACACTAGCTCACCAGAATATAGACCTTGATTAGGAATCAACCTATTGGTCTACCAATGTACGTACTTAGACATAGTAACACACTTGTCTCCGGTCAGAGGATGTGTGCCTATATCTGACAGCATACGATGTAGGACTTTGGTTATCTCGATCTCGTTAAGTCAACTCTTTGACCTAACTAATATGACACCTCTGAATCTCCTATTCCTATGCAGAGGACCTGTATCAAGAGGTCGGTCTTATATCAGACTTTAGAGATAGGATTGCCATCTCCACTCATGTTGGAGATCACATCTTGACCATCATTTCAGAGTGCTTGATGGGTCTTCGATCTAACTCTTTAGATATTTCATCCAAGCACCAGCCTCGATGATTCAACAATTAAATCAACAGCTTTATGATCAAGATAGCCATGGTACATAACCCTATATTGTACTAAGGGATCTATTATACAATTAAATCCAACAGCTTATGATGGTCAAGATAGCTATGATGCCAGGGAATGATATTGCAATAATATTTATTGCATAATGGCTCGTCGTGGGCTCGCATGTCCAACAATCTCCCACTAGCCAAAGAGCCATTAATGGGCTAATCATTTAACGCACACTCATGTGACAATCATAGGCTATTTAGAGAAATTTCTAAGTAAGATGATCAGTCACTCTGTTCCCAAGAGACTACGCCAAGTCCTTTATGTCACTTGCATATCTCATAGTAACGGTGCTCGCATCCAATGTGAATGTTGTCATCTTATGCAACCAATACTCAATATTGTCAGTTATATTTTCCTTGACACTACAACTCAATTATTATTATAACCAGTATACCATTTTATTTTCGTTATTAGAATACCCTTATTCCTGGAGATCTCTATCTCCTAAGGTATCCACAGTTAAGACCTTTAAATCACTATTTATAAAGTCTTAATTTCTTGAAGATAAGAAATTGAGATCACTATCTCTAAGTCTTGTCATTTTTTAAGATATTGTTATTACTACAATTAAGTGTTTTATCTCCATAGTATGATTAGCAACAATTTACTACTCCCACTGCATGGCAGACATCTGGCTTTTGTACACATCTAGCATACACTCGGCTTCTCATAACTGATGCACGAGGGCAAGCAGTTTTAGCATTCACTTCCTCAACTTCTTGAGGTGTTATTCCTTCAGATAGGTTAGTACCATATCATAAGGGAAGGAAGCCTTCCTTGGGGTTTTCCAACAATGGAATATGTCCAAGGTGTACCACAAATGTGACAGTTCCAATACCCTCTTCTCTTTGCTTCTGAACAACTTCAGAAAAAAGATCATACTCAAGGTATGGAATATCCAGTCTATAAAACACTTACTATTATCCTTATATCATTACAAATGATTAGGATATCATCTACATTTAGCCTTATGAACACAATGGCACTCCCACTAAGCTTCATATGGTTCATCAAGATTCTATCTGAAATCTTAACATTTATTATTTCATAAAATCTAATGTTCCAACTACAAGAAGCTTATTTGAGTCCATAGATGTAGTTCCTTAAGCATGCACATCTTGCTTTCCTCAACCATGAAGCCCTGGGGCTACTTCATATGAACATCCTCGAAGAGGTATTCATAGAGGAATGCAATCTTGACTTCCATCTCGTAGATTTCAAAGTCAAGTTGTGTAGCTATAGTCAGCAATAGTCAGATGGGTTTAAGCATGGTCACTAAAGAGCAAGTCTCATCGCAAGCGATGTCTTCTCTTCGATGTGTATCTTGTGAATACAAAATGTGCTTTAAAGGTCTCTAACTTCTCGTCAGGTTCCCTCTTTCTCTTGAAGATCCATTTACACCTTAGTGGGTCTTACCCATATAGGTGGATCCTCAAAGGTCCACATACAACACTTGTATATGAAGTCTACTTTAGACTTTATTGCTAACATCCATCTTTCCATGTCATGATCTTCCAAAGCTTCATCACATGAAGTAAGATCATTATCAGATTTCTCTAAGACCTGAAAATTCATCTTCAAAATCATTTTAAGATGTATGTGTGTTTCTTCTGTAATTATCCTTTTAGTTTCTGATTTCAGGAGCTTCATTATCATCTCAAGATTAAATGAGTTCCTTCACTTCATTTTCATCTTGATTCTTAAGAAAGTTATCATCTAAGAATTATATTCTCGTAGATGTAATTCTTTAAGAATCTCAAGGTCATAAAGTAGGTATCCAATACCATCCTTCATTTTCCTAATGAAGTAGCACTCTATAGTATTAGATTCTAGCTTACTTGTATGGAATCGTATTGAGGATATATATTGTAGTCTCTACTACATATATACCTTGGAAACTAAGAGGTAATTATGCTAATATTCATCATTGATCAAATAATGTCACCCATGATCCAAGTATATCTCCCTACAACTCTATTGCGTTTAGGTGTATTAGGAGGAGTAAGATAAAAATTATATTTCCATTTCCATAAGGTATTCCTTCAATTTATCTAATTGGTACTTGCTACCTTGGTTAGATCAAATTCATTTAATATTCCTTGAAACTTTGGTTCTAAATCAAAATTGTGATATCTTTGAACAATTCAAAGGTTTCTCAGGTGAAGGGAAGAAATCTCATATCACCAATAATCATCAAATGATATCACATATCATCAATGCTTATTGTGATATTGATGATTGATGAAGCCACATTTCATCATCTTTATTCTATCATTTTGACATCAAAAACCCTAGCAAATGCGTGTAAATAGCATTAAATCCATCATCTTAGCATTCAAGCATGTGCACGTAAATAGTGTATAAAATACTGTAATTAAAGCTAAAATTATAGAATAAATAAAAGAAAAGAAAAAGAATAAAATGATGTAAATATTTTATGACCCAAAATCCCGAGACCTAGGCATCTTAATGAATAGGTCGACAAGGAATAAAGTAGGGGGAGATAAGGGCCAAATACAATACATATTTCATTCATTCTTTATTCATTTTGGGACCTATTTTTGGTTCCACTTTTTATGCATCAAATAAATAAACTTTTTACATGAATGTTGTGTATAATTAAATAAATAAAAATACAAAATTGATTTCACTGAAAAATAATACACAGATAAAAGTTATGGTCTGAATAAGATTCCAGAACTCCAACTTCCCAGACCTGTATCTTGCAAATAAAAACTCGAAATGTACAAACTCACCTTTAATTGTATATAGCGGAAAATAATCTATTTAATGGAGGTGGTTTCGTATTTTTCGGAGTTACGGTTTGGAAGTTGAGTTTTGGACCCTTGTAGTATACTTGTACAGATTAAAATATTCAATTTATTCTTTATTCATTATTTTTATAATTTTATATTTTTATAATTATGTAAATATTACTTATAATATAATTGTATATTAAAATCAGAATAAAAACTCAAATAAAACACAAAATAAAATACTTGTATATAATATACATAGGTATAATACCTATATACAAACCTATATTATTATCACTTATATTTTATTAGATATACAAAACACTTCAGAAAAATAAAACAAAAATATATTTAAGTGTATAAAAATACTTTATAAATATATAAAATAATAAACAAAATAAATAAAAATAAAATTACAAAATAAAAATAAAATAATAAAATACGTAGGTAATATACCTATGAAGGGTATAAAAATAAACTTGTAAAAATATACGTCATAAAAATAATTAAAAATCATCATCAAATAGTTTTTAAAATAATAAACATTTTTTATCAATCAACCTAAATTCAAATAAATCATTTTCGACTTTTAAATGATTTAGAAAATAATTTTCAGAGGTTTTTCCTGGTTGGTCCACGTGGACCAGCCACGTGGTTTAGACTGTTGACCAAGGTCAACAGTCTGACCTTCACCTCTAGCTGTGTCAGAGTAGGTTTTGACCCATTTTCTTGTATTTTTATAGGGTGTTCCTTACATCTTTTCGTGATGGAGTCTTCAGGACTTTTGATGCCCATCTACCTATGAATCACGCCGAGAGGTTTTTTTCGACCTTAGGGTCGTTGAATCGCCCGACGCTCCTCGGTCTTCGAGCCCCTTTGATCTTTGAACCTTCTTTTGGCCGAAGCCAAGACCTCCGAGCCTCTGCTGTGAGTCCCCGGTGATAGAGGGTCGACCCAGCTCCCTCGTCGAGGTGCGGTGGAGGCCTGAGAGCGTTCCACCATCTTCGGCGGACGTGCCACCATGAGGTTCTGACCTTGGGCTCTTAGCCTGTGAGGTTCTATTTTATTTCACTTTTTCTTCATCTTTTATGCATTTTTAGTGCTCCAGTAGTTGTAGAAATCATTTCCCTTCCTCCATTTCGAGCCACGCGCAACCATTCACCTAATCCACCCCTCGCCGGAGCTTGCTCCAACGAGCTCTATTTTTATCATTCCGCACACGTCCCCCGCTTACCAATAAAAGCCAAGACTTCTGCTTTTGTTCTGCTGCGTTGTATTTTCCTTGCAGGTCCTGAAGGAGGCGTTTGAGCATCGACCTTCGTCAAGAACACGTCCTCCAGGTACTGCGAGTTCCAGGCCCCCCACCGATGGGGCCTGGATTGATTTGAGACCTCCAAGCGCTGCGGACTCCCTCCATCTATCTTTTGAACACCACAACGATGGTCTTGGAGGTCGGAGGCGTCCGGTTTTATCAATTAGAGGAACCCCAGGCTGTGTTCTTCGCGTGTTCATCCAGAGGGCCCGGCTTCCGTTCGATTTGGCCCCGTTCTTGGCGAGGAGCAGCTGTCGTTGGATCTTGACGGGGCCTAGCCGTCGATCGCCCGTCCATCGTCTAATCTTGGCTGTTCAAGGCCGAAGGGGTATCGTGCGCTAGCGGATCGCCACATGTATAGGTGGGGCGCAATTGACCGTCCATCCGCGCCTAGGCCTGGGTAAATTGCAACTCAATCCCTGCCATTTTGTTGTATTTAATACATAGTACTGAAACTTCCGTTTGCCCTTTTAAAGTTTTGTAAAATTTAAACTGTAACCCCCCAAGTTTAGTGTTATCACTTCTGGATCCCTGCCAGATCACGTGTTTTACACACGTGACTTGGCGTTTTTGTGCAGAGGCCCGTGGGGGGTTTGTTTTATTTATATTTAGTACTCAAACTTCGAAATACAGTTAAAGACTTTTTAAAATTTTGCAATCTTACCCTCAGGTTTTTCGATAATCACATTCTGGTCCGTGCTTGGCGCACGTGCTTGTCACGTGCGTTTGGGAAATTTTGCGTGAAAGGTCCTGTAGTTTTATGTCTTTCTAACTGGTCCAAATAACTTTATATTCAGTATTAAATTTTGTGGAAAATTGTAAAGCACCCCCTAGATGTCTATCTATTTACATTTATACCCCTGCCAGGCTTGATATTTTTGTGTGCTTTGTCTTATTTATTTCACGCATCATCTTAACTTCAAAAATTACCAAACAAATTGCATAAGGTCATGTTTACTTTCTGAATAACGCTATATTTTTGCATTGCATTTTTATTGGATTTTCATATTTATAAAAATTAAAAAATATGCATTTTCAGCACTGTTTGCATTAGAAAATCCATAAAAATTATAAAAATGTTTTGAAAATTTTCAAAAAAATTATATTTTGTGTGTTTTATCATCTATTAGTGTTAGTCCAAAACCACTAAAAATTTCAAAGTAAAAAACTAAAAAATTAGAAAACACTTAAAAACCTCAAAAAAATCTAGATAATCGTAGAAAACTCCAAAAAATATAAACTCAAGTTCCGTAGTTTCTCTATTTTATTCCCTTTTATTTAAAATTACTTTGGGAAAATTTTGATACCGCTTGGTATTTTTCATTCCCATTTTAGTTTCGTCCAGCATTGCTATTCACTATTTTCTTGTATTTTATCTTTTAAAAATACCAAAAAGATTCTGAAAAATCCCCAAAAATCACAAAAACGTCTTAAAAATATAAAAAGATCAAAAAGATTTCATTTCCTGATTTTTGACTATTTTTACCCATTTTTATAAACACCTTGTTCTTCTCTCTCTTATATTGTATATATATTCTATTATAAAAAAAAGAAAATAAAAAAATATAAAATATAAAAAGAAAATATAAAATCAGTAAAACGAAAACCAAAATACAAAAATTAAAAAAAATAAAAACAAAAATAAAAAATTTAAAACTAAAAACCCACAGAACATTTACATTTGCATAGTGTAGACAATACATCACATTCACACACACACACACACACACACACACACACACACAAACACACACACACACACACACACACACACACACACACACAAACAAACACACACACACACACACACACACACTTGTTGATCTATCCTGCCTTGCTCCCTGTGTTCGAACTCTATGCACACTTGCTTCTATACATCTTATTTGTAGAGTTAAAAATAAATTTTAACTCCACATTTGTTTGTCATTTCTTGATATCTATATTGTGGGTTAATTGTTGATTTTAATTGGGATTTTGCGTGGTCCAATC
Organism: Ottelia alismoides; assembly: GCA_037367405.1. NCBI lineage: Eukaryota > Viridiplantae > Streptophyta > Magnoliopsida > Alismatales > Hydrocharitaceae > Ottelia > Ottelia alismoides. Next base: position 556,644 of record JAZKJV010000601.1, read on the forward strand.
TTTGATTGAGTTCCCGCTTTGTGTGGAACTTAAGACCATCGGATTCCCGCTAAATCAATGATACACATACATCAATATGTATAAGATCCTGAATACCTTGGTATCTTACACCATTCTCGGAGAAGGGTGCATTCGATAATTTTTACTTTTGAATACGACATTCATAAGTATGTAAGCTTTGAAACTTTAGATAATCTAAAGTTCAATATCTTAGTAGTATATTTATATTATCAATAGATATATGTCCAAGACTTGATACCAGACCATGTTCAAATGATATTCGTCCTCCTATTGATCATGAATGGTTTAATTTTCAGTATTTGATATGTTAATGAACTATTCATTAATATTCTAATTTAGTAGAGTCTACAAGATGTTAGATTCCTTATCCGAAATATATCCATCATAACTCTTTATGATAGGTTTATTCCAAAATAATGTTCATTTCCAACATTTGAAACTAAACAATAAATGTAATCAAATATCTAGGTCATAGAGACATTCTCTAAGACTAAGGGCTCTCCCACTGAAAATATAGCATTATCTATCCAATAGAGATTGTTGCAACGATTGAATCAATATTTATGTGGATGCCCATTAAACCTTAAGATCAAAATTTCTAATCTTCTGAAACATATGCAATCCAATTGCAAATGTCATAAGAAAAATGAGATATAGTTATTGGACTTCAATCTTATCTTATAAGCAAGTCCTTTTCAATGATTAAATGTAGATGTAGATTATTTCGATGCATTATCTGAATCCTTCTCTAAGGATTCTAGATAGACTTGATAGTCATACTATAAACACATCGGCTTGTTGCAGTACTGGCATTCATTCAACTCTTTGGATGTCATATGGAAGTCATATAAGTAAGGTCAACTCTTTGACCTTCCTTCTTACTTGGGTCCAACCCATGCTTCCACTGCGCTCCCTTCATCTTTAAACAACCATTGCTTAAGATAAATGTTCTCTTGTGTTTAATTCAAAAGATTTAAACGTATGAGTATTTCAACATTTATATGCTTCATTTTAATTCATACAATATGAATACTGTGAAGATTCATGAATTACTTAAGTATAGACAGTAGAATGATGACACTCATCATTTCTACATCTATCTTAACCCAAAGACTTTGGTTCAGGTAGGTACTCAAACAATTTGAATACATCGTCTCTTATAGAGCTACCTTTCTGCATAATGCAGAGAACCATGTCATTCATGATTAAATGTTGAGAGCATATATATATAGGAAAAAATGGGGCTGCCCCCTTGGGGCAGCCATGTTGGCTGCCCCCGCCCTATATTTCGGTCAATTTTTTTTAGTTTTTTGAAAAATATCACCATGTATATTCATACCTATATTCCTCCTACATGCTATTCGAATTTCGTCAGAAACAGAGACTCCTAAGGCCTCCATCGAGATGGTGTCGATTTAAAAAATCCTGTTACCGTTAAAAAATGACTGTCTGGATGGAGGTCATAGGGGTCTCTGTTTCTGACGAAATTCGAATGGCATATAGGAGGGATATAGGGATGAATATACATGATGACATTTTTCGAAAAAAAATAAAAAAAATACCGAAATAAGGGTGGGGGCAGCCATGTTGGCTGCCCCAAGGGGGCAGCCACATTGCACTCATATATATATGCCAAATTATCTTCTTAGTTTTTATAAGGATTATTTGACAATTATGATATTCATCGACATGTCACTTCCAAAGTATATTTTATGAGAGATCAAGACTATAGAGACATACAAACCCTAAGGTGATGTCTTACTGTCTATTTTAATTGCCATTCCTCATCATTATGAGGAAACTTGAATACTGCAACCAAATACACTATGTGTCCAACTGCAAGTATAATATCTTGATAAAGGATCCAATCCATGGCATTTTATTGGTTTTTATTAAGTATAATAATGAGTGGGTTTAATGAAGGATTATATGAAATAAGAAATTTGCATAAATACTATACTATGATTTAGGAATTTTTATATCAAAGTTATTCCCTTAATCACTTTCAATGTAAGAGATATACTTACCATTATATCTCAGCAAGATCTGGGATCTCTTTTCTTATCCTTGTTACATCAAAATAAAATGAGACTGTAACTTAGATAAAAAAAGAAGAGGGAACTCATTCCACCTTGCAAGTCCAACTTGCATTTCCCAATTCGGTCTTTAACACCCGGGCACACGACTCCTAAGGTGATGTTGATCCGTTGTTAATTGAACCAACCGTCAACTGTCTTAATACTCGCTATTTGCAATCCAATATCACCCTAATAATATAAGGAACCGATACTGGGGTCACTACCCATACGGCATTACTCTTTCGAGAAGCGAAAGGGCCGATTACTCAACCTCATATTCAAATTTTAATTAATTACCATGAATCCTATTCATGTAATTAATTCTTCCAAAGGAAATGCACATCTATTCATAATAGAAGGCTTTTAATTGAACATAATTAATTTAATCATATTAAATCAATTATTAATCCAATTTAGTCAACCATCAAACTTATTTTTGTTACATGAATGGATAGTATAATCTCAAAAATATGTATTATTATAATTTTAATAATTAAAAAAATACATCATGATCTATCCAGCATCATTCGTTCCCTACCAGCTGTTATGGCCAGTACCGACGGGTGTGGGACAGACCACACACGGCAACCTGCTACCCCAACACTCCCCCACTAGGCATCATATCCGCCTCAGGAAAAAAGAATGCCGAGTCAATCACTTTTGTACTTGAGATATGTTCATCGGTTTTTCAACCGAAGTTATACCATATAATTTTCATCAAAACCATTTTGATAATAATAATAAGGAGATTTTCTAAATAAATCTTTAATCCTATTCAAGCAACATGGTTTTCCATGTAAACATTGTCCTACAACTATTGTAGGATAAACTAGAGTTTTTCATAAAAATAATGTTTGTTGGTGATTTCATATTAACCAATTGTGATCAAGATCAACTATCTTATCATTTTGGATAGTGCAATGTCATTCAAGAAAATAATTATCATCTTCAAATATTTCACAAATATTTATCAATAATTATTTCAGAAAACTAACAATTAATTTTCATGAATTTATTTGAATGTCAATCACAAGGTTCATAATCAAGTTTGTTAATTTCCAGCAGTAACCCCTACTCACTAAAATGAACATAACTCGATCCATTTAAATCCAATTAATGCAAACTAAATTTTGTTTTGTTGGACAATTTTATTTAAAACATAACCCAAGTAATAATTATGCCTTTTCAGGCATTTAGGACCCGTTAATAACTCTTTAATTACGTCACTAACCACCATCCCCAAAACAAGGGATATATGTTCAATAAAATGAGCATAACTTGATTTATTAGATCCCAAATCACGTAAACTCAAATCCCGCGGTTTCCTTAATTAATGAGGAACATTAATTCAGTGATATTTTTAGGTTTAAACATTTTAAACATGACCAAAAATTATCACAAAACAGGGTTGCGAAAATAGAAATGCAATAAAATTTTCACAAACCCTAACAAGCCCAAATCTTCTTAGGTTTATGGATCGTATCCAAAACCTTTGACCTGGCTCCGATACCAATTGAAGGATATGGGAAAAATCCTTAAGTGCATCACGGAAGCATGATGATTGCATCCAATTCGATTGGAGCGACTAGTCGCACTAGTTGCTCGGTGCAGCAGAATTTAAAATTTTTTAAATCATTGATGAAACCACATAATCCCAAAAACATTTCTTGGATCATTTCATCTAACCACAAGTTATTAGAAATACCTCTTGAATCGTGGTTGCGATCACTCGATCTCTAAAGCAAGAGATCATCCTCACTCAAGTCTGATCCACGAAGATGGCAATTGCGGGTTCAATGATGAGAAGTGTGCTTCCCGCAATCCACGATGAAGATCCAAGTCTTGAATCTCCTTATTTTGTCCAACAAAATCCGAACTCTTCTACTTGTGCTAGAGTCACCAAGGAAGAAGGAGATCCGACAGCACGACGGCGTAGCAATGATTGTAGTTCTCTCTAGAACTCAGAGTGGACGGCCACTCTTCCAGAGAGACGGGGCGTGAGAAGGAAAGAAGGAGAGTGAGAAACTTAATGTTTGTCTTCGAAGGGCTAGGGTTTCCCTCTCTTATATAGTAGTTTGGGATTCCATGGATCACAATCCATGGGACACACAAAATAAACGATTTGATTGATTTGTGTTTTTAATCAATGGCCATGATCATTGTTGTTTAATGAAGCAACAACTTATTAATTTATTTTAAATTAAATATATGTTGCATTATTATTAACATAATTTAACTTAATAAATTAATTAACACAAGATAATAAAGAGGATAAAAACCTCCTCCTAAAAAGAAGGGGCGTCACCTTTGAATAATTCATGGGTGACACCACCTCTCCATTAGGTGGATTTTTATCTTCTTTTTTTATGAGATAAAATCCCATTATCTTTTAATCATTTGCAGCAATATTTATTGCAATTATATTCACTAAATTAATTCCAAATTAATTAGCGAATATTTCAACCATCCCACTGAAAAAATGTGAATCACATTCGTAACCCAAACAAAAATGTAAATTACATTACCAATTAACTGCTTTATGTGAATCCAAATTCACATTAACAATCAATTAGTAAATGTTATTTAAAAACGTGATCCCTCCAATATATTATAAATCATATTTATAATTTACATTGATATTATGGATATCATGAATAGTACTATCCACATTATGCATTTTCCTCATAATCAAATCTCATTTAATTATCTTGGATAATCATTCTCATAATATGAATCTCATTCATATTATTGTTAATAATTAAATCTCATTTAATTAAGGGATATTTATACCCATAACCCTGAGTAATTCCTCAATCTCAATCATAACCCTGAGTAATCGTGAAATACATGAGAGACCTCGAATAGTCACTCCATCTTACACCCATAACCCTCCGTTAATTTAAAACGTTAACTCAACCATATGGATGAGTTAATGTAACCCATGCACTGAAGTTCATGATAAACCAAAAAAATGAAAAAAATCCTGACGATGGGATGGAAGCTGCGCACGAGTCGACGGCAATGGAGCTTTGTTCCAGCTGCCGGGCTCCATCGGCACTCGAGCAGCGGTGCTCAGGGGAGGGGGCTCCATCGGCGGGTGCCGTCGGATGCGCTCGAATAGGACGGCAGCAGCCTGTCCTCCCTTTTTAGCTGCTGCGAGGACCCTGACGTGGTCCCCGACGAGAGCGACGTCGAGATGTTCAACGTTCGCCACTGCTCTGTAGCTCGGAACGTAGTCCCGCCGCATATCAGCCACCTCTCCGAACCGCCTCAGGAAGAGGAGGCACCTCGCCTTGAGCTCCAGAGCGGCTTCGTTGCGCGGGGAGTCTCACGGAAGTCATGTCCCCTGCCACCACCTGTAGAGGAGAACAAAGACCGGAGGCCGCAGGCGCACGGGGGGGGGGGGGGGGGGGGAGGCTGCAAGCGGTGGAGTGGGGTCGGCGTGCGGGGAGAAGTTCGACGTGGGATGGCGCGCTGCGGAGCAGGGGAGGGGCCTGCTCGGGGAAGGTGTTGCGGCGGAGGGGGGGGGCTCGAAGTGCTGGGAGAGAGCAGGTGGGAGAAGCCTCCACGCGTGAGAGGGGGTTGCTCGGTGCTGCAGGGGAGGGGCCTGCTCGTGACGGTGCTGCAGGGGAGGGGGCTTCTCCTTGATGGTGCTGCATGGCAGAGAGCGACTTGGTCAAGATTTTGCAAGTGGTAATGCTGAATCGTCTTTCCTAAAGCAGGTGTTCTCTCCGTCTCTACCGGAGTGATTCTTTTTCCTGTAGTTGTGAAGTTGCACAGATGTGGAAGAAGGAAAATAAAATTGATGCACTCTGAAATGCCATGTCTAGATGAATAGACTTGCAATTGGAATAGAGATGATGATTACCGGAATGTTCGCTTCTATCGTCACCTTTCATTCTCAACAGAAAAAGGAAGACCAATATTAGTGATAACCTTCCGAATGGTGAATATTCATGTAATCAAGCTATCACAGAGAGAAGCCTCATTCCATTTAAGAAGAATCTTTTTGGTGCTTAGACTAACAACTCTTACACGCCGATTATTTTTTAAGTTGATAATTCTGCTATGTGATGAATCCGTATAAGTTTTCACCTTCGAAACACTTGCTTTGGCTTAAGACTAAAAATCTGGGACCTGATGATCACATATCCGTGGAAGGTTACAGAGCAGCTCGAGCAAAGCGACATCGACGGAGCAGCTCGCCATGGGTCGGGGCAGAGGGGGATGGGGGAAACGATGGCGGAGCAGGAGCGCGCGGAGGGGGACGGGGGGAACGATGGCGGGCAGGGGGTTGCGGGCAACCGGCGTCGACGGGCGCGAGGGGGGGCATGTAGGGGGACGAATGGCTGCAAATAAGAATGGGCTTTGGGGGTTTTTTTTTAACTGATACCGTCAAATCTAAGGGCTATTCCAAACGGAATGTAACACGGGGTCATGCCATGTAAGAGCTAAGCATTACTCGGGGTTCCTCATGTAATTCACGATTACTCAAGGTTATGATTGAGATTGAGGAATTACTCAGGGTTATGGGTGTAATTATCCCTTTAATTAACAATATCTTGTTGCTTGGATACATAATTCATCAAAGGAATTATTCTTGAACTCTTTCACGAATAGTGTGCTTTCTCCGCAGATACTTGGAGATAAGAACATGGTTATTGTATTGTTCCGCGTATAGTGACTTGGACATTGAGATCAAATCTCAAATCCAGATCTTACAGACCTCCCATAGATGCTTGATTAAATCAAGTCCGTAAATTTAATCTTCTCATTGCATCTGAATCTCATTCAGAGCAATGTCCAACAGTTGGACTAAGATCAAGTTAGTTCTCTACTGAGAGGAGTCACTAAAATCTAGACCTATTTCATCACTCCCTCAGAATGGAAGTGTCATGATTATACAATCGTTTATGATCACATCACCCTCAGGTATTCCCAATACATGTACATCATGCATATTGGAAGACCTTAAATAAACCCAAAGTTATAGATCTCTTTTAGACCATCACCTTCAGGGATTTATCATATGATTCTCATTTGATCATTGGGATTTGGTATGATCATATGCTTTCCTAAAGCATGTATCATACCTCTAAATTCTGTCGTGCTTCATAAGGTAGACGACCATACATGGAATTTATCGATCCCAATATCTCATGAGTGAGCTCATGTCTTCCGGTTCAAAAGTGAACTTGTATGATACCTTTGAGAGATTGTATTACTTATACGCCCTTATATGCACACCATCTGACCAATATATAGACCTTGATTAGCCCATCGATGTATTGGTCTACCAAATGTACATACTAAGATATATAGTAACACATCTATCTCTAGTCAAGGGATGTGTGCCTATATTGTGATAGCATTTTATGTAGGACTTTGGTAATCTCGATCTCGTTAAGTCAACCCTTTGACCTAACTAATCTGACACCTCCGAATCTCTATTCCTATGCAGAGGACCTGCATCAAGATGTCGGTCAGATACCAGCCTTTAGAGATAGGATTTCCATCTCCCACTCAGGCTGGAGATCACATCTTGACAATCATTTGACATTGCTTGATGAGTCCTCAATTAAACTCTTTAGATATTCATCCAAGCATCGGCCTCTATGATTCAACAATTGAATCAACAACTTTATGATGTCAAGACAGCCATGGTACATAACCCTAATTATACTAAGGTACCTATTATGAAAATTAGTTATTCTTCATTTCAGAACAGGGAATGATATTTGCAATAACATTTATTACATAATGGCTCATCGTGAGCTTGCATGTCTAATATCTGGATCTAATAATATCTCAGTAACTTCACAAACTGACTTGTTCTTGATCTCCACATGTAACTGGCACGGTTTGCCATAAACAAGTTAGAAAGGAGACAAGAGCTGAGAGCAATCCTTTCAGTCTGGGCACACAACCTTCTGCAAAATAGTCTTAATCATCCTATTTGAAACATCAACAAGACCATTAATCTGTAGATGATATGGCATGGCAACTCTATGGTTAATGTTGAGCTAGTTAGCAAGGGCTTTTATCATGTCATTAATGAAATGAGTCCCCCCATCAGAAATCAAGACTCTAGGTACCCCGAACTGTGGTATGATATTTTTCTTCAAAAATTTTCAAACGATCTTTGCATCTGCGGCTCGGGTGGGGATGGATTCAACCCAACAACTAACATAATCCACAACCAAAAATGTACTCAAAACTCTAATTCTAGGAAATGGACCCATGAAATAGATGCCCCATGCGTCAAAAACCTTACAAAAGTGAATAGCCTACATCGACACGATATCTCTCCATCCACAAGTGTCTATCCTCTAATAGTCAGTACATCTCTTCGTGAATTCATCTGAATCCTTGAAGAGGGTAGGCCACCAAAGGCCATATTAGAGAACCTTCTGCATTTTCTGTCTCCCACAGTGACATCCTCCTACCGCAAGCTTGTGACAATAGGTGAGGACATTATGGTGCTCCTCCTGAGGAATACAATGACGCCATACACTATCCCCCTTCATGGTAAAGGGTGGGATCCCAATGATAGGAATTGACCTTCGCAAGACAGGTCTCAAGTCGCTTCCTGGGACAACCTTATGGATCTTTCTTGGAAACAAGATAGTTCACAATATCAGCGTACCATTGGAGCGAGCTGATTGAAAGAATCAGCTCATCTGGGATTGTATCAATGATAGATGTGGTCATATCAAAATCCTCAAGATGCTCTAATCGAGAGAGATGATCCTCCACCACATTCTTGATTCCAGATTTATACTTAATCACAATATCAAATTATTGGAGTAAAAGGATCCATCTAGTCAATCTTACTTTAGCATCCTTCTTGTCCATTTTGTATCAAATGGCGGTGTCATCTACATAGATAGTAACTCTAGATCCGAGAATATAAGATTGAAACTTATCTAGAGCAATACCAGGGCTAGCAACTCCTTTTCAGTCAGAATGTAGTTCTGCTTAGCAACATCTAAGGTATGTCTAGAGTAGTATATGACAAATGGCAAATTATCCCTACTCTATTCATGCACAGCCCCTACGGTAAATTGTAAGCATCCAAATTGGTGGCAAATCGGTGGCTGAACGATAGGATCCTACAAAACCAAATTTGTTGGTCTTAAAAGAGGAAGGCACTCACCATCTATAAGGAACTCGATGTCTTTCATGAGCAAATCAACGGTCAAGCAATCCGACTGAAGTACTGTATGAGCCATCGATAGAAAATGACATGCCAGAAAAGGCTGCAACTATCTCAAATTGGATGGTAGTGAGCTTCTTGATAATATCCACCTTGGCTAGATCAACCTCCTTCCCCTGTTGGAGGGATGTGACCAAGAACCGTCCCTTGAGTCATCGTGAAATGACTCTTCTACCAAGACAAGACTAGGTGGACCTCAACATAGTGCTAAAGTACTCGGTATAGGCAAGCAATACAAGCACCAAACCCATTGTCGTAGACCTAAAAGTCATCCATGAAGACCTCTAAACAGTCACCCACCATGTTCGAGAAGATGAAAAGCATGCACCTTTGGAATGTAGCTAGGGCTTACATAATCTAAAGGGCATCCGTCTAAAAGCATATGTTCCGAAGGGACAAGTTAACATCATTTTCTTCTGGTCTTTGGGCATTGTGGCCACCTAATTGTATTCCGAGTACCCATCAAGAAAGCAATAATGATTCTTCCAATCTACCCTCTTGATCATCGGAACAATAAATGGAAGTAGAGAGTGATCCTTTTTGGTGGACTGATTCAATCATTTGTAGTCCACACAGACACTCCAAGATGTGTTTACTCGGATAGCTATCTTATCTCCAGACTCATTCACAGATGTAGTGATATCCATCTTCTTTGGTACCATATGCAACGAACAAATCCATATGAAGTCAGAGATGGGGTAGATAAAATTGACGCTCCACCACTGAAATATTTCTGTTGATCTTTCCTTCTTGACTACATCTCGAATATTCGGTTTTAGCCTACACTGAAACTCACCTGATGGTTTGGTGTTATCTTCTAGATATTTGTGGAGCAAGCATAGGGCTGGACATATCCCCTTGAGATCAGCTACAATCCATCTGATTGCCTTGTGGTTTCTTTCAAAAGCCTCCATCAAATTAGATTCTTGGTCATCAATCAAATCCACTAAGATAATGATTGGGAACATTTCTAGCTCACCCACAAGGAATCTATACTTCATTCTCTATGGCAAGGTCTTCAGTTTTGGGCATGTGGGGGTCGGAAGATCCATTCTCTAAAAAATCTTAGTGAAAGATACCAAATCTGCATTAGAGAACTATTGTCGAATCAGTGGTTGTGATGAATACAACCTTGTTGGTGTGTCTATCATATGTACTGGCTCAATCTCCACCCTAACATTGGGATTTATGGATATAAGACACGATAAATAATCATCAAAGTCCTGCCAATTAAAATCAATGTACGAGCCTAATGGATCTGAATTGGAGTAACAAGAAATATACTTTCCATAATGGAGTATCCTATTTCTTAAGTATGCTCTCCATAATATCATATGATGGCATTTGTAACTCTGTAGACTCTGAATATGTGACAAGAGCTCGTGAAATATGGTCTGTCGAAACTGCTTCATCATTTGTGATCACAAAATCACACTCATGGTGGTTGTCTAAATCTGCATTTGTCATCTACTCGAAACTATGCTCATATCAAGCTGAATATCTAGCTCTCATTCTAAAATATTTGTGTACTCTCACCCTCGGTGCAAAAAATACCTTCCTGCTATCATGATTGGAAACTGTCTTGGTTGTGACTAAGAATGATCATCCTAATATGATGGGGTATCGATCACACATTCAGGGATCTCCATGTCATACACAACAAAGTCCAGGGAATTCTAGGCCCTGAATTGTGACAAAAATGTCCTTTAATAACTCGTTCGACCTCTTAACAAATCTATCTACAAATTGGAGAGCTATTTTGCGCTATCTAAGAGGGACAAATTGGAATCAATCAAATAAAGAAGTTGATAGGAGGTTAATTGAGGATTCTCTATCTAGTAGAGTCTGATTGAACCACTGCCCATGGATGTGGCATCTGACATAAGGAGCCCCTGCATCTGGTTTATTTTCTCACTATTAATTCTGGATGGCGAAGCAAGTGGCATGAGTAAGCACATGAATTTCTGCATTGTGGTTATGCCTCTTCATCCTACGGATGATGGTCTTCTCCTAGAGATTCTTTTAGAAGTGAGGGATATGCTAATGTGCCTCCTGAAGAATCTACTGGATATGAAATCGGTATATCATCTGCTTGTTGAACTCTATCTATTGTCTCTTTTGGGGGGTTTTCTATTTTTTGGCCCTTCCCTAAGCGAAGTGATTGAGTACAGAGGATAGAGGGACCCTCCATAGAAGAATGAGGGTAAGGAATGGGATTCTGAGCATTCATAATGCTGAAATCCATGAAAACATCATTAATATAAACAGATGAGTTAGCAGATACAGAAACCCTTCCTTTATTCATGTTTTTTATTTTTAAAGTTTTCCATTTTTGTATTTTTCTAAAAACATCCTCAAGTATAGGAGAAGACAACACAACTATGTGATTGGTGGCATAAGTACCACTGGAAACATCTGAACTGGTGGCATCAATAATGTGCTCTGGCCTGGCATCTGGAAATTTGGTGGCATCCGCACCACCATCTACAACAATTGGAGGTACGACGACATCACCATCATCATTGGGATAATCACCATTTGTGGCATTAGCACCCCTATCACCATCATCATCAGCATCATCATCAACACAACTCTTGACTACATCTGAAGCCCTAGAATCTGCACTAGGAGGTTGCCTAGATGAGTCACTACTAGTTGGCTTCCAACCCTTCTTTATTGTCACAAAATCAGCATCAATAAACAGTGAATGTCATCCAGAATATCACAAGGAAATGCGATCTCTGAAGACTGTATCTAATCAAATTTTCTCTACAATTTGTTAGGGTTAGGTTGAATCTGTGCATGTATGGAGGCCTTGACTTTGATTATTTCTCTCACTTCCTTCTAGAACTCATCCATCTCTTCTATAAAGGCATCTTGCTTCTCGGAAAGCATGCAGGCGAGATTGTCTGAGGCTCGGTCCTCATATGAGTATATGAGAACAATATGGGTCATCTCACTGGAAATAAGGCTGGCATTGCTGCTGTTGGTGGTACGAGTGAGGAGGGGGTGGTCAGTACTACAGATGAAGTTGCTATTGCCTCCACTATTGACCCTCGTATGAGGGTCGAGGACCATGTTGTGGTTGTTAAGAGTATTGGGGATGCTGCTGTTAGGCTCCCTGCCCTACCCTACCTATACTGGAGGCTGCTGTCCGGATAAGGCACCTCCAGTAGGCCATTATAATGTAGGGTGATCACAATAAATTCTGGGTTGTTGTTGATACTAGGAGTACCAAATCCTATTGACTTCCATCAACGGCTCATGCTTATCATGTACTAACAGGGGAAGGGATGCCGAGGGATGATCCGTATGATACACCACCAATTGAGTATCTGAAGAAGGCAGTGGTGGTAGTTGGTACTATGGAAGAGACTGAAGTGGCTCCGCCTGAATGTAATGGACATGTTGGTATGAACTAGAGAGCTTCTCCCTGGAACATACTGTGACCTGGAATGTGGCTGAGAAGCTGTCTGTGCCTCTTGTAGACGCATGATATGAGTCTTAAGGTAACCCAATATTTGGGTCAGCTCATCAATCTTATTGAGCTTATCAAGGACCTAGCATGTCTTCTACTTGATAATCTTCATCTGGTCCAACTTCTGGATGATGAGCCCATATCGACAGCTGAAGTTTCTATTTGTGTTGTTGCCGCAGAATAGGAAGACGGACCGGCCTCAATGTAAGTTATCATCTCGTATGAATATGCCTGGTAGGGGGGCTTCCCCTGAGTGTAAACCCAGCTATGGGACATCACACCATAGTTTTTAGCCATCTACTCATAGAAGGCCCAGATCTGGTCTTCATCTTTGATGAAGTAGGAACCTCCACACGAGGTATTTACTAGCCCCTGCAACTCAGATGTCAATCCACACAAGAAACTCTAGATGAGGTTGGGCTATCCGATATCAAGGTGGTGACACCTAGCAGTGAGCCCACTAAAGCAATCCCAAGCTTCAAGGAATTGTTCATTAGGGATCAATATGAAGTTTATATTATGGATCTAGTTGCATTGGTCTAACTGAGTGGATAATATTTGTACAGGTACTCGGTCTGGAGCTGCTCTCAAGTGGTAACAACCCCCCTCGGGTTTTTCAGCAAGTAGGATGGTCTATCAACCAAAGAGAACATGAAGGCTATCAACATGATGGTGTGCTCATCCACCACCCGTTCGTGGATGGTGTTGTACATCATCTCAAATTCTTGCATATGGAGATGGGGATCCTCAGTGGCATGCTCATGAAATTTTGGCAATAGATGAATCATTTAGGAGAGAAGATTGAAGTTGTCCGGGATGGTGGGTAGCTAGATCCATCAGTGAGTGATGGTTGCACCATGGTTGTGCAACTACCTCATGATGTGTGCTGACCTCTATGGATCTCGCTGCTCCTACAGGTGTCTATTGTTTTCTCGGCCCTCATGTTCGAGTATCTCTACACCACCAACTGGTATTTTTAGATCTTCTCTCCCAACTCTTATCTGAGTGATACCTCTCCTCACTTCTGCCATGAAGATTTCCTGATCTCATATCTGTCTCTGCATGGTCTCCAGGGAAGCTAGCAGTGTGTTGTTTATAATGGCATGTTCTAAAAAAATTATCAAGTTTAAGGCTACTCATCGGTTCTGTCATCGCTAGCCATCTCTTTGATCTCTACAAATGAAAAAAAAACCATAGGTCAAGTATTGTCAAATGAATGTAGAGCAGTGTTGCCATGTCTATCTGTACCTCAAGGTTGGAAGAAGGGTGGTCGAGGGGGAATAGGGAGGAGGCGAATTCGGGTTTAGAGAGTGTGTCTGAGCTCTCTGAAGCTTCCCTACATGAACAAGTAGGAGTGTTAAAAAGCGGTGCTCCTAGAGGTAGCCTAAGATTCATCCTGCACATGATCTTGATGAGGGGATTTATGAAGAGTAGATCTAGACTGAAAGAAAAATTAGAAAAATAACCCACAATTCACCAACTAAACACAGTGTGATGACCGTGAAAGGTCGGTCATTTATATTGTCAATTTTTATTTTGGTGATAATCAAACCATACAAAGCGAGTTAGGGAGTTGTTAGGAGCTCGATTCTCCCTAGAGACTAGTCGGGATTCTTAAAACTAGTTGTGCCTATTTACAACTAGTATAATTGTACGTAAAAACCGTTTCCAGCTACCTAATTACTTGCGGATGGAGCCCTGCACAATGTCCTTTAAACCACCCACTCTACTAAGGAAGTACGGAGCCTTTACTGGCTACCCATGGATCCTTACCGGAGAACATCTAATCATTTTTGTTAGAACTGGTAGACTGAAGAAAGTCAATGCATGGCTCTATCCTAGTGTGCGGACACTCAACTCTCAATAGGTAAAATCATACATGGAAGGGATTACTCTCCTCGAAATAAAATTTTGTAGTTAAGTCAGGTTTTAGGCAGTCCTGATTTTATTGGTTATCTCTTTTTATGTCTTTTTCTGAATCAAACTACATCTAACACATTTTTCGATTTACCTTTTTTTTAAGTCTAATAAAACAAGGGGAGGAAGACAGAAAAATAAGCGATGAAAATTCAATGATTCTTGTAGAGTTAGAAATTTGTACCTTACTCAAGAACTCTACATGTAGAGTGGTCCGCGTAAAATTAAAAGACAGAATTTAAACTAATCTATATGATTCACGAGGAAATGACCTAAGATAGTAGCTTCTATTAGCGGGAAGAACATGTGCTAATTAGTCATAAGAGAGACCTAAGTCCGGTATTGGTGGTCGCTCGGTTCCCACCACAATGGGTCCTACAAGCATTATATATGACCTCTCACAGTGTGTGGTCTCTTATTTAATTAAATTATCTTTTTATTTTCACAAGTTCAATGTGACCTATACGAATAGATGTTCTTTATCAGGGTGTTTGGACCATAGTTAATTACATTGCTCAACCAAAATAAATCCTATGTCTAGGGGCTGAATACTTGAAAAGCAAATAAAAATAAAATGCAGTAAAAACTCGAAAAATATGATGAGGTCCCCAAGTGCCTCGACACTCGGTTAAATAGACCCCAAATAAATGTCCAAGTGTAATAAAAAGAGAATACAAGAGTCTAAGTTATTACAAGTGTTTTTGCAAAAATAAAGACTAAAATAAATCTATCCTAGATATATGCCTCTTGCTCCTCCTTAGGTGTTGGTCTCTCCAAAGCTGACTGAGTCATACTCCAACAGTTCCCTCGCACAAAAAGCAAAATAGTGGAAGGTTAGAAATTGTTATAAAAGATAGAAGAAATAATATGCAAATATAAATCCTAACTACTTTGCCATGATCCCTAGCAACAGTACCATTCTGGTGAGGGCAAAATCTGATTCAAATTAAGTGATTAATTATGTATCATTGCGACTCAAATCTGATTCATGATCAATGAGTAAATTATTCCAACTACTAATAAATCAAGCAGTGAAAATGTGCAGTTTTGTTACTTTTAATAACCTGGTATAGCAACTAGGGTTGAACTCAATGACCACAAACAAAAACTAAGTAGACAATTGAAAATCAAAGGATTTTTATTTGTCTTCTTAGTGGTTTTTAATTTTTCAAATTTTTAATTTTTTCATTATAAGAGAAATATGCACAAGGGATAAAAATACACACAAGAAATATTTTTGTATTTTTCAAATAGGTTAAAAATGCTTAGAAAAAATAAATAATTTCCTTTTGGTTTTTATAAATTTAGTAATATTTTTGGGAATTATGTGGAATTTTCACATGTTTTTGTAATTTTCTAAATATTTAACATTGACAACACAAACAAATAGTGTACATCTAGGGGTATTTTTCAATTTAAAAACAAATAAAATGCTCAAAACACCTAGAAACGATTTTTATAAAAAACGATGAAGAAATATATACAAAAAGACACCTAAAATGCATTTTTTGATTTTCTTTTATTTTATAAATTATTATTGTCTTTCAAGTATTTCACAAATTTTTAGAATTTTATAAGATATTTTCAACCAAAATTTATAGAGAAGCCAAAAGATGATAAAAGACTACTATAGAAAGTTTGTATGAAAAATTTGAAGGACTTTTTAAATTTTATGAATTTTCTATGACAAACACTGATTTTTTCTTCCGATTTTGAATTTTTAATAATAGAAAATAAAATAAAATTCATAAAAGAAAATTACCATAACTAAATCATGAAAGTAAAAGCTATAGGTGATTTTTAGGTAATTGTTTAAGTTAATTAACAATTTATTATAATTATTAAAGTACAAGAATTAAAAAAAGTGCATGAGGGACCAATATGAAAATATTTAAGGTTCTAGGGCCTACTGCATAACACAATCAGAAAGTATAAGGGAGAAACTACAAATAATCCAAAGAAAATCATGTGCAAGACGTGATCAATGTTCACAGGGGTATATATACAAATATCAAAACTTTTAATTCATTCCATAACCAGTTCAAAGCATAATATTAAACATGCAAATGCACCAAATAACACTTCAAGCTCCATGTGACTAAGACTTGGTTGACCTAAAGTGCAAATAAAGAAAGTATAAGGTCCTAGATACAAAAAGTGTTTAACTAATTATTACAATTAATAGAATAAAATTAAATAAAGGTAATAACAGGTAAAAAGTGTAATATATCTATGGAAGACATGTGGCAGGCGCGTCGGGGTTCTTGGGTGTACACTCATGGTAATACTCTACAAAGTCTGATCTGACGGTTAGGGAATGTCAGGGGCATGCATTCAGATCTTCCATGCCAAGTCTAATCTAACGGTCTGCAAAGCTGGATAGAACGTGCAGCATAGATGGGGTCCAGCTCTAATCAGAGCGCCATGGTTTGGGCTCGCATCAGAAGGCTCAGATCACATATGGAGCTTCAACTTTAGATTGAACAACAAGGGAGGGTGTGAGATGAATAAGGCGTTGGCAAGCATCAATCGGCTATGTATAGTGATCCACGGGTCTAACGAGCTCGCTATAGGGTCCAACACCTTCATGAAGGCGCTCTGTATTGACTAGTGTCCTCGGATGGGCAGGTGAACGACTGGATGATCGTGGCAGTGCTCCACCACCTGAAGGTGTTCCGCCACCTCAAATACGCTCAGATTGAACCCTTCATGCATACATGCACCAGCAACAGAGGTCTAAGATCGAAGACAATGACTCCGCCATGGTTATTAGTAACTAAAAAAGATGGAAACAATGGTGGGGAGCTCTCTTCGTCTCCGATGAAAATGGAAGAGGAAACTTATTCTGATCTTGCTCTGGTGAGAAGGATCTAGGGGGATCAGATTGTGGGGGAAGGGTGATGGCAAAACAAGGGATCTATCAATGTGGGTGAGGTGAAGGATGGTGCTTCGGTGACGATGGCTAGAGATAAGTAATGAAGAACAGCGGAAATGGCTAAATTGAAGAGTATAGTGAAATGCAGAGGAAGAACATAATACTTGGGTGTGCTATGGAGAGAGTTGAAGTACATTAGAGGTAGAGGCAGGGTCGTAGCATCGATTATGCAGCATAAAGAGGAAGAGGCTAGTAACGGTGAAGTGATCCAACCACAAGGGGAAATGCGTCGATCAGGGTCCTAACCGAGCTCCCAATGTGGGTAAAGGATGTTGTCACTACCTAAACACTCAAATGGAAGAGAGGAGGCATGAGGAACGAGCTACCCGCAATGGAAGTGGAGGTGAAAATTTTATAGGATGCATCCAGGGTCTAGACAAATCAAAGGCATGTGTGAAACCCTTGGAAGATCCGTCTCTACCTAGGGATCTAAAAGGATAAAGGATCCTAGGAGAGGAATCAAGCGTATAAATTGATGGAGACAAAATCGCCTCTTTAATTATAAAAAATTGTAGTATAGGAGACGAAATTCGGTCAATCAAAAAACATAAATTTTAACTATTGTCAATTTTTACTTTCCAAGCCTACCAAGGTTGAACACATAGAACGTTGATATTGAGTTGCATGGTTTTAAATTAAATTACATAATTAGCTAAATGTTTAATAAATTTCTATGTTGGGAAAATAAAATACAATGCTATGATGAATATTTGATACGAAGAAAATGAAAGGAGAATACAATTGAGTGCAGCATCTGTAATTTTATATGATTTAAATCCTCAGCGAAATTGATCAATTAATCCTTGAAAACTAACAGATCAAAAGATATCAAATCCAGGAATATGTGTCAAATTAATCCCAGATACAGGAAAAAGTGCAAATATATCTATGAATAATCCTGCAAGTTACGGAGATAAAAAATTATTTTATAAATTAGTTTCTAATCTCCAACATTTCTCTAATCTAATCCTCAATTAAACTGATTTCAATCATGTAGAATAAAAAGATTAAATTAAATCCTTCATGATCACACCCCTACAAAAAAAATAAATCCTCAATTTATATGATCAATAATTAGAAGAGGAATTAATAAAAACTTCCTCAAATGAGTCCCTAGAGATATTGATTTCTCAAAAATTAATTAATCAACTTAAATTATTTAATAGAATCCCTGCAAAATAGTTTGTCATATTTCCCTATAGAATACTATGCGAAATATCAAAAATCAGTCTGCATTTGTCAATAGAAATCCTCAAATAATAATCATCATAAAATAATCTTAGATATGTTCATAATTTATGCAAATGGATAGAGCATGGAATAAGCTTTAAATCAATATTGTAAGCTATAATTGGAGTTCATACGCAAAAGATATGATAAAATGAAGTAGCAGAGACTAAAATGTAAATAAACTAAATATTTTTCCTTCAAAATGGTCACTAGAGGGAATTATCTGCAAATAGTAGAAGCCGAAGGGAGCTTTATGAAATTTTCCCTTATGTTCATGCACAAGGCACATGACTATGCTGATGGGTGGACCTTTCATAATATATGGAGTTTATGGGGGTCCTTTCGTGATTTGCCCACCAATCCACGTGCGCTGCACATACTTCTTGCAGGCGGGGCTCTTATGAAAATCTCTAGAAGCCTGAGGGTTTAAATGTGA
The DNA here is from genome assembly GCA_037367405.1 of Ottelia alismoides. Taxonomy (NCBI): domain Eukaryota; kingdom Viridiplantae; phylum Streptophyta; class Magnoliopsida; order Alismatales; family Hydrocharitaceae; genus Ottelia; species Ottelia alismoides. Next base: position 575,955 of record JAZKJV010000601.1, read on the forward strand.
ATTTCCCAACCCCTTACATGTTGCTGACATCATTTGGCTCCTTTGTATTTCCGAGGAGAGAGAGGGTGCTGGCGCAATTTCACCAAGCTTAGCATGTGCTGAGCACGTGCTTCATTTAGGTTGGGAGGCGGTAGCGGAAGCTCGGTGTCCCGAGCCCAAGTGGCAAGTTGAGGATGCTTTAGTCGATATGAGCCTCTTGGTTCTATCGAGGCTTGGGTGGGTGATGAATCTGTGATTCATCACTTCAAAAGTCAAAAAATAGAGCCTTGTTCCCAAGCAAAGAGAGGCATATTTCCCTTTATATTGCATAAATAACATTCATGCATACATCCATAATTCATACATTTTAGCAGTCCATTTACATTTAAATAAGAAGCCAAAAATCCCTTGTAAAATACCCATTCACTAAAATAACCTCTTCTCTACAATATGTACTCCTTAGTTAATAATATAGGAAAGAATGCCAAAAATCACCCTTGTAAATTAGTCAATAAAGCCCTAGAATCCCTGTACACTAAAATGCACATAAAGCCCTCATACAAACTCTGAATTAGGTCTACTTACTCCTTGAATACTACACATTAAAAGACCTTTAAAATGAGACTAATTTCATTGAATTTGGAGCTCGTATGAGAAAGTTGGGTTTTTTGGGCCACTTTGTATACTACATAGGTGTATAATTGTATCTTTGTATTTATGTATCATATTTGACCTCATCTCCATCTTTGGTCAACATGAAACTTGTAGATCTCATCGAGATCTACAACTTTCATGTTTTGAGTTTTTCCAAATTCAGCTCCCTCTTCTCTCGGCACGTGTATCTTCTTTCAGCCACTCAAAGCAGGCCACGTGGCGCCCTCTGGTTGCGCCACGCGGCCCGCTTTCCCTTGCCTCATCCTCCTGCATTCTCAGCCGTTGGATCATGCTTCAGATCCAACGGCCCCGCTGTGCCCACGCGCGCCTATTGCCTCAGCCATTGATCTTCTCCGCCCCTCGATCATCACCATTCGTCCGCGCCTCTTCCAGAGCTCGCCACGTGGCGGCAAATGGACCATCTGATCGAGTCCATCTCAGCCGCTCCTCCGTTGGCGTCCCTCAGCCGCTTGATCAAACCCTCGGTATCATCCAAACCGCTCGATGGCGCTTCATTCGCAGCTCGCCACGTGGCTCCACCGCAGCCCATCATCACCGAGCCCCCGATCTAATCCTACCCGCCCACCATGTTTCGATCACCACCGTTGGATCAAAAGATCCAACGGTGGAGACCTCGTCTCCTACCTCCGGGCGCCCCTCTCTCCCACATTCCCTGCCTTGCGGGAGGGGCGCCCCCTTCCTATTCTTGGAAGCACCTCATCCACCTTCTCCGACCACCAGCACCACCACGATTGAGGGCACTCCTCCCTCACCATCGCCAGCTCCCTCGCTTCCCACGATCTCCACCATAGAAGCCCCACGTCGCCCACAAACCTCGCCTCATCGCCAACACTGCTGCCACCTCCATCCTTTAAATACTCCACCACCGGCAACCTTCATCCGCATCCGCCACTCCAGAGAGCATCCCTGAGCTCTGATCCTCCAGTTAGTGACAGCAATTCGGCGATTCATCGAGCGAAGACGGGCTTCAGCTCCGGCAAGATTCACGGCAGCTCCGCCGTGTTGCACTCGCCCCTCCGAGTAGCTGCACGAGCTCGGGACCCTACCGATCCCTAGAGCGACGACCCTGGAACTCGAGACCGAGCTCCGATCCCCAGGTAACCCCCTCCATTCCTCCTCCGATCTTCTTCTTATTTTCCTTTTATTTTCTCCGATTTTATTCCGCATCCACGATCACATTCTCGCTTCCTTTCCATCTCTCCGAGCTTCGCGTCGAAGCTTCCATCCTCGCGGTAGCTTTTACGACCTCCGACGATGCACCTCGCAATACCCCGATCACTAGCTCCGCCATTTGGCCGGAGCTCCATCTCCAGACGCCCTCCGTCACCCTTAGGCCTCTCCGATCACCGTAACCTCTCCACAAACACACACACGAGCTCCGGCTCTATCTTTCGCACTTGCAGGTACCCAGCTTCTCATTGAACGGAAGCTCGCCGGAGACACCCTCGAGCTTCACCGCCATCAACGACAGGCCGCTCTCCGACGCTCCTGAGACCACCAGCATCTCCGTCTCCTCGCCACGCATCTTCTGGAACATCTCCGACCAGTCGGAGAGCGTCAGCGACACGAGGAAGAACGGGCGGAGCTGCAGCACCTTCGCTGGAGCCCCGCCTTCTCCTCCGCAGGCGGCGGAGGATCGTCGGGGCAGACGAGCAGCTGCCGTTCGATCACATCGATCGAGCGGCCCCCACATCGCCACGCGTCTCCTCACCGCAGCAGCTTCCCACCGTCGATCGCTCCTCTGATCCAGCGGCCCTCAGCGAGCCACGTCGCCGTCCTCATCGAGCCCCAGAGGCCGTTGGATCATCGTCGATCCAAAGGCCCGAGGTCACGCCACGCGTCGGCACCGACACCCCTCGGATCCATCGTGATCCAAGGGCCTTCCTTACGCCACGTAGCCCCGGCCCGGACCTCCTCTCCGAGCCTAGGTTCGGGTCGCACGAACCTCACTCCAGACCACCAGAGCGCCCGAGCCTCCGCAGCCATCCGAGCCGAGGCCGCCCACGTGAGGAGCACGTGCGGCCTGGGTAAATTGCACAGAGGCCCCTGGAGCTTTCCCGATTTGCAAAGAGGTCCCTGTGAAGCAGACCCCACGTGTGGAGCACGTGCACTGTGGAGAATTTGCACAAAAGTCCCCCGCATTTTAGGTAATTGCATTTTAGTCCCTGTCTGCATATTTGCTTATTGTATTTTTATTTTTCTGTATTGCACTTACACCCCTGTGTTTGCACGCATCCCTAGGTTGCATTTTACTTCATTTTGCAAATCTAAAAATTGCATGTTGTTGAGAATTTTGTCCTCTGTCTATTGGTCCACGTGTCATATTTTTGTAATTTCAGTTGAATTATTAATGAATTAAATGGTGAATTTTTGGCATATTTTGCCCAGTGACACCTTTTGATTTATAGTTAATTCTCTGTGCTTCAAAAAATCATCAAAAATTCACAGTAGCTTAAGGGCAATATTCTTAACATACCATAAAAATTTCATGTCATTTGCACGCATATCGAGGCCTAAATAAATTGTTGAGTGATTTTCTAAATTTAATTTTAGTTAATTCATTTCACAGTAAAATTAAGATCTGTCAATTTTCTAGGTCCCTTATCATTAGAGCTGTCTAGGATAATTTTAGATCATGAAAAAATTGTGGTTTGATATTTATTAAAAATTAAATATTGAAAATCACCCTGTCTGCTCATTTAATTCACAGTAAATTCATTCAGTGTCGAAAAATTCCAAAAAAAAATAGTGTAGGTCATTTTCATCATCATTAACCATCTAGCCAATTTTCATAATTTTTGGACTTCATTTGATATATTAATTAAATTGAAACATTAAATTGGCTTGTATTTTCCGCATAAGTCTGCATAAAAAGTAAAAAAAGGCCAAAAAAAATTACTCCTCGAAAATCAACACTCGGACACTTGCTAAAATTCACCTAAGGAGACAGATGCCTCCCTGAGATCGACCTTGGACTCCACCAAGTAAAAAATATTTGCCTCTTAAAATTAACTTAACATTAATTGATAAGTGGTTTTTGATTAACCCCTCGTATCCGACTGCAACGAAACATCTTAATTAATTTGGACATTAATTTGACCGAGTTAACTAAGGGTGCGGGGAGCTCATCAAAATGGCGCCGTTGCCGGGGAGGCACGGCTTAGGATAAGTTTTGGTGAAATTTTGATTGTTTGATTTTCAATCCCCGGGTAGTATGACCCTCCGTTTTTCTTGTGAATATCTCTCTGTCTTTTAAATTTTTGCATTTTTTGTGTCGTTCTTTATCTGACCTCAACTTGTTTTTGTGCGAGGGACACCTGAGTCGAAGACGCTTCGAGGAACACGCATTCGAATTTGTTTGAGTGATTTGAGAGAACCTGTAATCTCATTTATTTCCACATTTTTCGCATCATTTCCAGCGGTTCCCGTTCGGGTTCTCGCGTGTGTAAAAATAGTGGAATCGTGTCCCCGTGTGCTGTGTGGTTGAATTGTAACTTAGACTTGCACTAGCGGCTCCTTGAGCCACTCTAGAAATTGCTTGTGCTCGAAATTTTTAGGACCACACATACACTTAAAAGACGCACCTAGACCGCAGATCTAGTTCAAATAAACCTGTTCTTCATACGCTAATAGAACTGCCTGTTTAGGAGCGGATTTTGTCGTCTGCATTTGCATATAGTGTAAAATTTCAATATTGTATTGCATCCTGCATAAAAGCGAAGGGATCACTGTAAGTCTTCTTAACTCAGCATACGCATCATTGTTTTTCGTGCATCGGCTTTTCACGATTTCCCCCTCAGTTTTTTTTCGAACTTAAATTAAACGGAAATTGGGACTGTCCGATAGGCGTGCTGTGTGGTGGACTTAATCAGTGATAACTTAACTTAAAATCGGGACTGCTAAACAGTATTGACCAAAAAAAGAGAATAAAATTTGAAAATTGTTTGCGGGAGATTAATCCCCGACCCTGTTTTCAGGCTGAGTGAGGGTACTTGAGTGTGTGTGAACACCTTAAGGCAGAGCCCAAATCCCCGCCTTCCATATCACGAGCCAACTGATCTAAGCAAATATCACGAGTGGGATACTATTAAGCTCATTGACAAGTACCAAGTAGCCTCCACCTTCACAGGTAGATAAGGGCGAACCAGCGCTACTCTGCGACAAGGCCTAGCTTTGTCAGCCTCCGCCTGCTTGCAGGTAGATAGGGGCACGTCATTGAGTCCCCACTCCGGATAGGAGCGCAGAAAGGGAGGATCGACGGTATCTTAGGCGACAGGATAAATAGGGAAGACGCATCCGGCTCTAAGCCGACTTCCCTATAGGCCGCGTAATCCTTTCTATCTTGTTTGAAAAATCACACTTAAAAATTACAAGATTAATCGGACTCGATTTCGAGTCCTTCGCTGTGTTGAGTGTGAACTCAGGGTTTTGGATTGGTTTTTGCTTGCTTCAGGTAGGAGTGAAATCCTATCTTCTTCTCGCCACATCAAGATGAGTAACTGGGGAGAGCTCGACGCATTATTCATTGATCTCTCTATGAGTCCCCCAAGTGACTCGTCTTCATCGGCCCAAGCGCACCTTGGACCACCCAGGACTCATGACCCTCTTGAGTCTTGGTTCCCTCATACTCAGGGTGGTCACTCTCAAACCAACCCTTTCATCTCCTCCGAGATTATCGAGGAAGATCATCGCCTCGGTAATCCTTTCCTTGAGTTATCCTCTGACAGCGTCCTTACTTTCCCCCCAGGACTAGAGGACGAGATGCCGCCAAAAGTACCACCAGATGAGGAACAAATAAAACAAATTCTTGCTCGCCTCGCTGAAGCCGAACAGAAGAATGCAGATCTCACTGTGCGGATGGGACAGATCATAGTAGCAGAAGGAATCGACCGACCAATGGTCGATACCTATAACCCGGCAGAGAACGAGATTCAGAACTGGTTGGCACCTGCAGTTCCCGCCCAGGCATTTGAGATGAAGCCCCACTTCCTTAGTCTGCTTCCGAAGTTCAACGGAAACCTTAATGAAGAACCATACACTTTCCTCCGTGACTTCGAGTTGGTGTGCAACAATCTTAGCCATCTCAATGTTGGCCAAGATTATATTCGGCTGAAGGCCACCCCTTTTGCCTTAGGTGATAAGGCGGCTCATTGGTTGAAAAACTTAGGGGTGGTATGCAATACCTGGATGCAGTTCAAGGACCTATTCTTGAAAAAATTCTGCCCTCTCAGTAGGACAAACCAGATGAGAACAAAGATCGCCAGCTTCGCCCAAGGACCTAGTGAATCTTTCCATGATGCTTGGGATAGGTTCAATGATTTAGTACAGAAATGCCCCTGCCACGGCATTTCAAAGGCGATCTTAGTCCAGACCTTGATCTGTGGTCTAACCCCAGAAATGCAGGGGTTAGTCAGTGCCGCCTATGGAGGAAGCTATCTGAACAAAAACGAGCATGCTGTATGGAAGATCCTAGAGCAGATGGCGGAAACCGGCAGGTCATAGGCCACAAGGGCCTATCAGTTGTCTCCTCAATCCTATCCAATGAGACAACTCGAAGGACTGTAGCAGATCTGACTGAAGACCTCATCCCCAGCATGGGGATGATTGCCGACAAGCTTACCATGGTCGAGCAGATCCACAAGAGAGTCGCGGAGATGGAGTCTCTATCGAGCCTTCCAAAGAAAGTGGAGGAACTCTCTGAAAAGGTAGCTAAGATCAAGCTACCTGCCCTTTCTGGACCACCTGTACCTGTACATCGAGTCCATCTTGTACAGGAACATGCACCAGGGTCTCAGAGCAGCTGGGATCAGACTTATACCCAGCAGAACCATCATGCACCCCCACAAGTGGAAACGAAATACGAGGATCCTCCGCCAGTATACGAGATCAACTGGCTTTGGTATAGCCGTGACCCGATAGTCCGGCAAATCGAGATTGGGAAGGATCAGCCACACCGCCCATCCCCAATCTACCAAGAAACCAGGCCCATCGCCGTCCCGCGCTTCCAGTCCAGGCCAGAACAGGGGTACCAGCCGCAGCAGCGCACCTACCAGCAGGGGCCAGCACCGTCCCATCAGCAACAATATCGGCATGGCCAGCAGGGCCAATACAGGACGGCATCAACACAACAGCAAGCCCAGCCCATCGAATTGGAGTCCCTTACCTTGGCGATCCAGACCCTGTCTGATAGGGTCCAACAGATGCAGAATGACTACCTGGACATGAGGACCGACATCAATCGGGTCTCTCGTAACCAGGACCAACAAATGGCGCCAAGGACCCCAATTCCCGCACAGGTTCAGGCCAACCCAAACAGCGTACACCAGGGCCAGAACCGACCTCGAGATCAGGTATATTATTCAGATAATTACTTATCTGAACATGAGATCCTTTCGTACGATAACGGTAATCATATGTCCCTCAGGAGCGGAAGGACCGTGACCATAACTGATCGGGCACGGGCGCAGAAGGGAGGAACCTCCGAGACTCTACCTGAGGAGAACTCGGAGAAAGAAGAGGAGGAGCATCACCACCACCAACACCGGCACAAGAAGAGGACATCTGAGTCCTCGAAGCAGCAGTCTCGCATTCGCATAGAGTCAGACGACACCGATGAAGAGCCCGCACCTCCATCTGAGGAGGATCGTCCGAAAGAAGCGGAAGAAGCATCATCGGTTTCACCTCAGCATTTTCCTTTCAGTCAGAGTCAGCGTCCTAATTTGTATCAGAGTCAGAGTCCTGTTAAGAACTCAGTTCCCGAAGTCAATGAAAAAATTTCAGTTTCCGAACCTGAGTTAGAGTCAATAATCCCTTTCCCCCGAGCTCTCACAGGTGGAAAGAAGAAAAAGAAGAAAATCCAAAAAGATGACCCTGAGATGGCTGAATTCTGCAATAAACACGTCAAGGTCACAATCCCTTTTGACAAGTTCGTGGAGATGACTCCTGCATTCCAAAAATACCTTAAGGTGAGATGCACACCTACTAGGGTTAGCAGGAAGACCAAAAGCCGTGTTGAGAAACACGTTCTATCAGTAGCCACGACTTGTGCAATAAAGAACTCTTTTCCTCGGAAACGAAGAGACATGGGTGCACATTATGTGGTGAGTCATGTTGATGACATCGCGTTTGCACGCACTCTCCTGGACAATGGTTCCTCAATCAATTTGATGCCCACAGCCCTCTATGAGCGGCTTAATCTCGGACCCCTTAGGAAATCTAGAGCTCTTCTACAGTTCGCTGACAAATCAACTAAGAGGTCCCAAGGAGAGTTGAGGAACATTGTGATCAAAGTCGAGGGGCAAGAATACATGGTGGACTTCACTGTCCTGGATATGGAAACCCCTCGTAATTGGAGAGATTCCTAGATCATTCTAGGTAGGCCCTTCCTTAGAACAGCAGGGGCCTTATTTGATTATAAGAATGGGAAGATTCAGTTCCAAACTCCAGGCGGAGATGAGGAACTTGAAATGAAGCAGACAAGATGGCAGAGATCGGATTCTGAATCCAGCACCGAGTACTCTTCTACCGGAACAGACTTCGAGCATGTAGACTTAGTTGGGCCATGGAGACAGAACCCAGCCAGCACCGAGGTGTCCATCTCCTTCGAAGATGATCCAGTGCATGAGTCAGTCAGCGAGATCCTCAGGAACGAGTACAGCTCTGAGCCTGCATCGCCCTACATCTTCGATGACGTAGACGCCCAGTCGGGCCTGTCAGTCCTTACATCTTTAGGACAATCGGAAGATGAGGATGACGAGTCGGACGAGGCGTTTGCCGATTGTATGGAAACTTTTGACGATCCGACTCCAGAGCCGCGCTTGGTGGCAGCTATCACAGAACACGATCCAGCCACTTCCAACACTGAACCAGAGCAGATTGAGCCAGATTTCTTAGACGATCACACTATTCCTGAGCTCAAACCCCTACCCACAACCTTGAAATATGCCTTCCTTGCGGGCCAAGACAAGAAATTTCCAGTCATTATCAGTTCGCAATTGACCGAGGAACAGGAATCTCGCTTGATAGAGATCCTGGAGAAAAACCGCAAGGCGATAGGCTGGAGCATTTCCGATCTCCACGGGATAAATCCCGCTCTGTGTTCGCATCATATTTACTTGGAGAACGAAGCCAAACCCTCTCATGAATTCCAACGTCGGTTGAATCCAAATTTACTAGAGGTCGTGAAAAAAGAGATAGAAAAATGGTGCGACGCGGGTTTCATTTACCCAATCTATGACTCTAAGTGGGTGGCCCCAATCCATGTTGTCCCGAAGAAGTCGGGAATTCAGACGACCACCAACGAGGACGGAGAGGAGATCGTGACGAGAGTGCCCACGTCGTGGCGCGTTTGTGTGGATTACAGACGCCTGAATGCCGCGACGAGGAAGGATCACTTCCCCCTACCGTTCATTGATCAGATTTTAGAAAGATTAGCGGGGAAAGAATTCTTCTGCTTCCTAGATGGGTCCTCGGGCTACAATCAAGTAGCCATAGCTCCGGAGGACCAGGAAAAGACCACGTTTATATGCCCCTTTGGCACCTATGCTTTCAGGCGCATGCCTTTTGGGCTATGCAATGCTCCAGGTACTTTTTAAAGGTGCATGATTGCTGTATTCGCCGAAATGGTCGGCGAATTCCTGGAAGTCTTCATAGATGACTTCTCGGTCCACGACAATTCTTTCGATTCCCGTCTTAAGAATCTGGACCGAGTCCTCAAAAGATGTTGCGAGGTTAATCTGGTGCTCTCCTGGGAGAAAAGTCACTTCATGGTGACGGAGGGCATAGTGTTGGGGCATGTCATCTCCAAGAGAGGAATGGAGGTTGACCCTGCCAAGGTGGATGTGATCAGACGACTCCAGCCACCCACCAACGTAAAGCAGTTGCGGTCATTCCTCGGGCATGTTGGATTTTATCAGAGATTCATTAAGGATTTTTCTAAGATTGCCCGACCGCTAACTGAGCTTTTAGGCAAAGACATGGAGTTTATTGTTGATTACAAATGTCTTGAGGCCTTTAAGCTTTTACAAGGAATGATCATGGACGCACCCATCTTACAAGCCCCAGATTGGTCTCTACCTTTTGAGATCATGACGGACGCATCTGATTATGCTGTTGGGGCTGTGTTGGGACAAAGAAGAAATGGCGTCCCGTTTGCAATTCACTACACAAGCAAAGTGCTTGATTCTGCTCAGCGTAACTATACGGTTACAGAAAAGGAAATGCTTGCGGTAGTGTTTGCCTTGGACAAATTCAGATCTCACCTAATTGGATCCAAGGTAACTGTGTTCATAGACCACACGGCACTACGATATTTGATGGAGAAGAAGGACGCGAAGGCGCGTCTTCTTCGTTGGATTTTACTTATCCAGGAATTTGATTTGGACATCCGTGATAAACCTGGAAAGAAGAACGTAGTTGCCGATCATCTTTCTCGTCTCGAAGATCTTAATACTTCCGAGGTTTCACCAATTCGAGACTCCTTCCCTGACGAGTCGATTTTTGTTATCGACTCACTCCCATGGTACGCCAATATCGTGAACTATCTTGTCTCCAATAAAGTTCCCGAAGATTGGCCCAAGAACCAAATCGACCGACTAAAGTCGGACGCAAGACATTACCATTGGGAGGATCCGATCCTTTTCTTTGAAGGACCGGATTGTGTCTGGAGACGTTGTATTCCTTAGGAGGAATACCAGAGTGTCCTTTCTTTATGCCACAGTTTGGAGGCAGGAGGACACCACTCCGGGAAGAGGACCGCATGGAAGGTACTGCAGTGTGGCTTCTACTGGCCGACTCTGTTTCACGATGCCACCGCCTTCGCGAAGTCGTGCCCAGTTTGCCAGAGAATGGGAGGAACCGTAGGTCCCAAGGATGAGATGCCAATGCTGCCGGTCATCATTTGTGATGTCTTTGACGCCTGGGGTATCGATTTCATGGGACCATTCCCTGTCAGCCATGGGTTCGAATATATCCTTCTTGCGGTAGATTATCTGTCCAGATGGGTGGAGGCTATCCCAACCCGAGCCGCAGACAGCAGAACTGTCTGTAAATTCATTAGAGAGCACATAATCTATAGGTTCGGGATCCCCAAAATGATGATATCAGACGGGGGTAGCCACTTTGTGAATCGGGAGGTGAAGAAACTCCTAAAGGACTACGGCATCGAACACTGTGTCGCAAGCCCTTACCACCCACAAACCAATGGTATGGCTGAGGTGTCAAATAGGGAGGTGAAAACCATATTGCAAAAGCTTGTACGCCTGGACAGGAAGGACTGGCCTCAGATCTTGGATCAAGTCCTTTGGGCGTATAGGATGGCTTACAAGACACTGTTAGGCACCTCCCCATTCCGAATGGTATTCGGAAAGCCGTGCCATTTACCCGCAGAGTTAGTGCACAAATCAGAATGGGCAATAAAAAAAGTCAACTGGAACGCACACCTGGGTCAGAAACAGACAGACATGGATCTGAATGAGCTTGTGGAAGTCAGAAACAGAGCATACGACAACAGTTTGGTGTACAAGGACAAGGTGAAGCGTTGGCATGATAGATATATCAGACGAAAGACCTTTGTTCCTGGACAGAAGGTATGGTTGTTCAATGCTAGGCTGAAGATTTTCCAAGGCAAGTTAAAGTCTAAGTGGACGGGACCATTTGTCGTCCGTACGGTGCATGATAGTGGATGTGTCTGAAGGATATGGAAAATATCCTTAAGCGCATCACGGAAGCGTGATCGTCGTATCGGATACGACGAAGAACGACTAGTCGCACTAGTTGTTCGGTGCAGCGGAATTTAAAATTTTTTATTCGATGAAAACACATGATCCGAGAACCATTCTCAGATCATTTCATCTATAACCACAACAAGTATAATGCAATACCTCTTGAAGCGTGGTTGATCAAGTCTCTAAAGGAAGAGACCTCCTGTCTCAAGTCCGATCGTCGGCGAGACTGCTTGCGAGCGCGGGGATGAACCGCGTTGTCCTCGCAATCCAAGAAGATGATCCAAGCATGGTTTCTCCTGATCTCGTCGCACAAGATCAAATGTCTCCTTCGTGAGAGGAACTCTCCAAGAAGACGGAGAACCGAAGAATGTCGAAGCGGCGGCGCGGTGGCGAAGGCGACGACGGTTCTCTCCTCTAGGGTATGGTGGACGGCCACCAACAAGAGAGGGAGAGAGGGATGGCGTGTATGAAGAAATGAGGGAGAGAGAGCTCCAATATTGCAAGTCCTTAGAGAGCATAGTATGCCTCTCTATTTATAGGGTTTTGGGATCCATGGATCTCAATCCATGGGACACATAAAATCAATGGATGAGATTGATTTGTGTCAATCCAATGGCTAAGATTGTTGTTGTCAAAAGCAACAAATTTAGGTTAAAATATATTTGAAAAAATCAAATATAATTTAGTCCTAAATCAACCCAACAAATAAGGAGAGAATGTGCATGGAGATTTCATCTCCATGCACCTTCCATGTTGGACGGCCACCCATTCCATATAGGAATGGTGTGCCGCCCACTATGGGAGTCCAAGGAGGCAATCTCATGGATTCCCATGAGATTGCATATCTCCTTGATTTTTCTCTCTTATTTATTTGCAACAAATTTGTTGGATTTTATTCTTCAAAAATAATTCACAATTATATTTGAGAATATTGCAATCTTGCCATGGAAGAATTGTGAATCATATTCACAACCCAAAACAACATATAATTTACATTGTTAATTAATTACACAATGTGTATCCAATACACATAATAATTAATCAACACATATAAATTATAATTAGCTCTCTCTAATACATTATAAATCACATTTATAATATATTATGAATAATTGGATATTTCTATCCACATTATTCTTATCCACATTAATTAAATCACATTTAATTAAATTGGATAATTTCTTCACACATCAAGATGATTAAATCACATTTAATCATTATTTCTTCATTGCTTAGATCTTATGGAATTATTCTTGAACCCTTCAAGAATAATGCAATCTCTCCGCAGATACTTGGAGATAAGGACAGGGCGATTGTATTGTTCCACGTATAGTGACATGGATATTGAGATCATATCTCAAATCCAGATCGCGGGCCTCTCATAGATGCTTGATTAAATCAAGACTGTAAATCTAATCTTCTCATTGTATCTGAATCATATTCAGATCAATGTCCAACACTTGGACCAAGATTAGATCACTTCTCTACTGAGAGGAGTCACTAAAATCCAGACCCGTTTCATCACTCCCTAGGAATGGAAGCGTCATAGTTATACAATCATTTATGATCAAATCACCCTCAGGTATTCCCAATACCTGTACATCCTGCATACTGGAAGACTCAGACTAAACCCGAAGTATCGGATCAACTTTATACTGTCTACTTCGTGGTTTTATCAGCAAGTTTCTCATTCGATCATTGGGAGTTGGTATCGATCATACGCTTTCCAAAAGTGTATATCATACCTAGGTCTTGATCATATACTAAAAGTATATATCAAACCTACAAATTCAGTCAAGCTTCCAAAGCGAGATGACCATGCGCATGGAATTTGATTCATCCCAATATCTCATGAGTGAGCTCATGTCTTCTGGTTCAGTAACTGAACCTGTATGATCCCTTTGAGAGATCGTATTACTCATATGCCCTTATATGCACACCAGCGCGTCGGTGTATAGACCTTGATTAGGTCATCAATCTATTGGTCTGCCAAATGTACATACTTGGACATATAGCAACACATCTGTCTCCGGTCAGAGGATGCGTGCCTATATCATGACAGCATATGATATAGGACTTTGGTTATCTCGATCTCGTTAAGTCAACTCTTTGACCTAACTAATCTGACACCTCCGAATCTCTATTCCTATGCAGAGGACCTGCATCAAGAGGTCGGTCAGATATCAGCCTTCAGAGATAAGGATTGCCATCTCCTACTCAGGCTGGAGATCATCTCTTAACAATCATTTGACGGTGCTTGATGAGTCCTCAATCTAACTCTTTAGATATTCATCCAAGCACCAGCCTCTATGATTCAATAGTTGAATCAACAGCTGTATGATTATTAAGATGGCCATGGTACATAACCCTAATTGTACTAAGGGACCTATTATGCAAATTAATTATTCTTCATTTCAGATCAGGGAATGAAATTTGCAATAACATTTATTGCATAATGGCTCGCCGTGGGCTCGCATTTCCAACAATCTCCCACTAGCCCAAAGAGCCATTAAAGGGCTAATCATTTAAACCCGCACTCATGTGACAATCATAGGTTATTGAGAAAAAAGCTAGGTAAGCTGATCAGTCACTCTGTTCCTGCGAGACTACGCCAAGTCCTTTTACGGCACTTGCATATCCCCAGTAACAGTGCTCGCATCCAATGCGAATGTTGCATCTTATGCAACTAATACTCAATCTTGTTAGTTATAGTGTCCTTGACATTACAGCTTAACAATTATCATAACCAGTATTTCCATAATCCTTATAAGAATATCCTTATTTCTGGAGATCTCTATCTCCTAAGGTATCTTTAGTTAAGACCTTTTAGATCACTATCTATAAAGTCTTAAACTTTTGAAGATAAGACTTTGAGATCACTATCTCAAAAATCTTGTCATCTATGAAGATTTTGTTGTTACTGCAACCAAGTGTTTTATTTCCATAGTAGGACTAGTAACAGTTTACTACTCCCACTGCATGGCAGCCACCTGGCTTTTGTACACATCTAGCACACACTTGGCTTCTCAGAACTGATGCCCAAGGGCAAGTAGTTCCAGCATTCACTTCCTCAACTCTTTGAGGTGTTATCCCTTTAGATAGGTCAGTACCATATCTTAAGGGTTAGAAGCCTTTCTTGGAATTTCTATGAATAGAATATGTCCAAGGTGTACTACAAATGTGACAGTCCCATTATCCTCTTCTCTTTGCTTCTGAACAACTTCAGAACTAAGATCTGAGAGGCATCTTTGAAATCTTATTTCAAGTTATGGAACAACCAGATTATAAAACACTAATTATTATCCTTATATCATTTTTAAATGATTAGGATATCATCTACATTTAGCACGATGAACACAAAAGCACTCCCACTAAGCTTCATATGGTTCATCAAGATTCTATCTGAAATCATAACATTTATAATTTCATCAAATCTTATGATCCAACTTCAAGAAGCTTATTTGAGTCCATAGATGGATTCCTTAGTTTGCACACCTTGCTTTCCTCAACCATGAAGCCCTGGGGCTACTTCATGTGAATATCCTCAAAGAGGTATTCATAGAGGAATGCAATATTGACTTACATCTTGAAGATGCAATAGTCAAGTTGTGTAGCTAAGGTTAGCAATATGCTGACGGTTTTAAGCATGGTCACCGAAGAGCAAGTCTCATTGCAAGCAATGTCTTCTCTTCCGGTGTGTAGCTCATGACTACGAACCGTGCTTTGAAGGTCTCTACCTTCTCATCAGGTTCCCTGTCTCTTGAAGATCTATTTATACCTTTACAGGTCTTACCCATATAGGTGGATCCTCGAGGGTCCATATACAACACTTGTATATGAAGTCTACATTAGACTTTTATTGCTATCCATCTATCCATGCTATGATCTTCAGAAGCTTCATCACATGAAGTTCGATCATTGTCAGATTTCTCTAACACATGGAATCCATCCTCAAACTCATTTGAAGAGGTATTAATGTTTCATCTTTAATTGTCCTTTTAGTTTCCAATTTCAGGAGTCTCATTATAAATGAGTTTCTACACTTCATTTTCATCTTGATTCACAAGAGTCTCAACCTCTAAGAATCACATTCTCGGAGATGAGATATTTTAAGAATCTCAAGGTCATAAAGTAGGTATCCAATACCATCCTTTATTTTCCTAATGAAGCAGCACTCTCAAGTGCTCAATTCCAGCTTACTTGCATGGAATTATATGCAGTCTCTACTACATATATACCTGGATACTAAGAGGAATTTATGCTAAAATTTCATCATTGATTGAATCATGTCACACATGATCCAATTGTAACTCTATTGAGTTAAGGTGTATTAGGAGGATTGAGACAGGAATGATATTCCTTTCTCCATAAGGTATATTATGAATTCATCTAATAGGTACTAATTACCTAGATTAGACCAAATTCATTTTATCTCCCTTCAAACTTTGGTTCTAAACCAAACTTGTGAAATCTTTGAACTTTTCAAAGGTTTCTAAGTGAAGAGAAGAAATCTCATATCATACATAATCATTAATAGATATCACATATCCACAATGTTCATTATGATATAGATGATCAATATGCATGAGATCCTGAATACCTCGGCATCTTACACCATTCCCAAAGAAGGGTGTATTGGACATTTTACTTTGAATACAATATTCATAAGTATGTAAGTTTTGAAATTTTAGACATTCTAAAGTTTCATCTCTTACTAGTCTATTGATCAAATCGATAGACAAATGTCCAAGGCTCGATGCTAGATCATTGTCAAATGATCTTCATCCTCGTATTAATCTTATAAAGGTTTTAATTTCAGTATTTAGGAATATTAATGAACCATTCATTAATTTTTCTAATTTAGTGGAGTCCACCATATTTTTAGATTACTATCTGAAATATCTCCATCATAATTCTTTATGATAGTTCTACCTCAGAATTCATGTTTATTTCCAAAATTTAGAAATAAACAATGAGTGTATTCTAATATCTAGGTCACAGAGACATTCTCTAAGACTATGGGCTCTCCCACTGAAATTAACAAGTCTATTAATCCAACAGAGATTGTTGCAACAATTGCATCAATATTCACGTGGACAACAAACCTTTAAGATCAAATTTTCCAGTCTTCTAAAACATATGCAACCCATTGCGAATGTCATCAGAAGATTGAGATACAATTATTTGACTTTATCTTATTCAATAAGTAAGTCAATATCAATGATTTATGTAGATTACTCTGATGCTCCATCCGAGTCCTTTTCTAAGGATTCTAGACAGACTTGATAGTCATACTATCAACACATCAACTTATTGCAGTATTGGCATTCATCCAACTCTTTGGATGTCATATGGAAGTTACAGAAGTCCAGTCAACTCTTTGACTTTCCTTCTTTCTTGGGTCCAACCCATGCTTCCATTGCGCTCCCTTTATCTATGAGCAACCATTGCTTAAGATTAAGGATCTCTTACAATAAATTCAAAAGAATTCAAAATAAGAGTATTTCAACATTTATTTATGCTTCATTAGATTCACACAATATGAATACTATGAAGCTTCATGAATGACTAGAGTATAGACAGTAGAATAATAACACTCATCATCTACATCCATCTAAACTCATAAAACATAGGTTCAGGTAGGTACTCAAACAATTTGAATACATCATCTCTTTATAGAGCTACCATTCTACATGATGCAGAAAACCATGTCACTCATGATTAAATGTCAAGAGCACATATGTATGCCATAAAATATTCATTGATTTTATAAGGATTATATGACAATTATGATCATCATCAACATGTCACTTCCAAAGTACATTTGATGATACCAAGACTATAGAGATATACAAACCCTAGGGTTGTAGTCCTATTATCTATTTAATTGTCATTTCTCAATATTATGAGGAAATTTGCACATTGCAACCACATACATTATGTGTTCAATTGCAAGTACAATATCTGGATCATGAGTCCAATCCAAGATATTTCACTGGTTACTATTGAGTATATCATTGAGTGGGTTTTAATGAAGGATTATCTGAAATAAGAAATTTGCATAAATGTATGTAGTTATATATACATATTTTACTTTGATTTAGGAATTTTTATATCAAAGTTGTCTTGCCTTGTCAACATTGAAAGTTCATTCCCTTAATCACTTTCAATGTAAGAGATATACTTACCATTATATCTCAAGCAAGATCTGGGATCTCCTTCCTTATCTTTGTTGCATCCCAATAATATGAGAACCTACAACTCGGATAAAAAGAAGCGGGAACACATTCCGCCTTGCAAGTCCAACTTGCATCTCCCAATTCGGTCTTTAACACCCGGGCCCACCACCCCTAAGGCGATGTTGACCCATCATTAATTGAACCAACCGTCAACAGGAATACAACTCGCTATGCGCAATCCAATATCGCCCCAATAATATGAGGACCCGATATTGGGGATACTACGCATACGTCCTTACTCTTTCGAGAAGCGAAGAGCCCGATCCAGATGCGCTTGCATACAGGAGCTGTCACTTCGGACAGGCGTCTCCCACATGCAATCCCTGATGACGGAACCCTCCGCCTTGACGGGAGACCATGGATGTCACTTATGTGATCCTCCATATCATATTCAAATTTTAATTAATTATCGTGAATCACATTCACGTAATTAATTCTTCCAAGGGAATTATTAGCTCCAATCATATTAGAGTATTTCAATTGGACATAATCAATTTAATCATATTAAATTAATTATCAATCCAATTCAATCAATCAAACTTGATTGTTTTACTTGAATACATATATGGTAATATCTCAAAATACGTATTAATTCGAATTTTAATAATTAGAAAAATACATCTTAATCCCTCGGACATTATCCCGGCCCTACCCGCTGTCATGGCCAGTACCGACGAGAGTGGGACGGACCACATACGTTGCAACCCGCAACCCCAATGCTCTCCGACTAGGCACCATATCCGCCTCGGGAAAGGATAATGCCAAATTGATAAATTTGTACTAGAGATGATCATCGGTTCTTCAACCGAAATTGTACCATATAGTAATAATCAAAACATTTTTGATTATAAGGAAATTTGCTAGACAAATTCCCAAATCCTATTCAAGCATCAAGTTTGAAAGATTGTGGTTTCCAATTATGATTTAGATCACATCTTAATCAATTATTGGTTAAGGCAATGTCATTTAAGGGAATAATTATCATCAAATATATCACAAATATTTATGCACAATTATTCTAGGAAATTAAACAATTTAATTTCACTAAATGATTAAATGACAATCACCAATCAAACATCAAGTTTGATGAATGCGTTTCTAATTAAGATTTAGATCAAATCTAATCAATTAATTGGTTGAGGCCAAGTCAATTATGTAAATAATCATCTTCAAATATTTCACAAATATTTTTCATGATTATTTCACGAAATTAACAATTAATTTCACTAATTGACAATCACTTGGTTCTAGATTAGGACTGTAATTTCAGCAGTGACCCCTTCTTACTAAAATTAGCATATCTCAATCATATTAAATACAAATTAGACAAAATCAATTTTCATAGATTTCTAATTTGATTTAGGATAGAATCCAAGTGATGTTACACGCATTTCGAGGCAATTCTAAACAGTAATTAACATTTTAATCACGTTCAGATCTACAGTTCCCGCAACAGTGTATACATGTTCATTAAAACAACCATATCTAGAGCATACGAAATCCGATTTACGTAAACTCAGATCCTATGGTTTCCTTATTTAATGGGGAACAAAATCCAATATTAAATTCGTGTTTAAACAATTTAAACAGTGCCGAATTTATTTACTAAACAGATCTGCGAAATCAAATGCGATGAAAACTTTCGCGACCTAAACGAACCCAAGTCGTCCTCGGTTTTTCGAATCATTTTCGAAACCGTCGACCTAAGGCTCTGATACCACTTGAAGGATATGGAAAATATCCTTAAGCGCATCACGGAAGCGTGATCGTCGTATCGGATACGATTAAGAACGACTAGTCGCACTAGTTGTTCGGTGCAGCGGAATTTAAAATTTTTTATTCGATGAAACCACATGATCCGAGAACCATTCTCAGATCATTTCATCTATAACCACAACAAGTATAATGCAATACCTCTTGATGCGTGGTTGATCAAGTCTCTAAAGGAAGAGACCTCCTGTCTCAAGTCCGATCGTCGGCGAGACTGCTTGCGAGCGCGGGGATGAACCGCGTTGTCCTCGCAATCCAAGAAGATGATACAAGCATGGTTGCTCCTGATCTCGTCGCACAAGATCAAATGTCTCCTTCGTGAGAGGAACTCTCCAAGACGACGGAGAACTGAAGAATGTCGAAGCGGCGGCGCGGTGGCGAAGGCGACGACGGTTCTCTCCTCTAGGGTATGGTGGACGGCCACCAACAAGAGAGGGAGAGAGGGCTGGCGTGTATGAAGAAATGAGGGAGAGAGAGAGAGCTCCAATATTGCAAGTCCTTAGAGAGCATAGTATGCCTCTCTATTTATAGGGTTTTGGGATCCATGGATCTCAATCCATGGGACACATAAAATCAATGGATGAGATGGATTTGTGTCAATCCAATGGCTAAGATTGTTGTTGTCAAAAGCAACAAATTTAGGTTAAAATATATTTGAAAAAATCAAATATAATTTAGTCCTAAATCAACCCAACAAATAAGGAGAGAATGTGCATGGAGATTTCATCTCCATGCACCTTACATGTTGGACGGCCACCCATTCCATATAGGAATGGTGTGCCGCCCACTATGGGAGTCCAAGGAGGCAATCTCATGGATTCCCATGAGATTGCATATCTCCTTGATTTTTCTCTCTTATTTATTTGCAACAAATTTGTTGGATTTTATTCTTCAAAAATAATTCACAATTATATTTGAGAATATTGCAATCTTGCCATGGAAGAATTGTGAATCATATTCACAACCCAAAACAACATATAATTTACATTTAATTAATTACACAATGTGTATCCG
This sequence comes from Ottelia alismoides, assembly GCA_037367405.1. Taxonomy (NCBI): domain Eukaryota; kingdom Viridiplantae; phylum Streptophyta; class Magnoliopsida; order Alismatales; family Hydrocharitaceae; genus Ottelia; species Ottelia alismoides. Next base: position 596,356 of record JAZKJV010000601.1, read on the forward strand.
ATACACATAATAATTAATCAACACATATAAATTATAATTAGCTCTCTCTAATACATTATAAATCACATTTATAATATATTATGAATAATTGGATATTTCTATCCACATTATTCTTATCCACATTAATTAAATCACATTTAATTAAATTGGATAATTTCTTCACACATCAAGATGATTAAATCACATTTAATCATTATTTCTTCATTGCTTAGATCTTATGGAATTATTCTTGAACCCTTCAAGAATAATGCAATCTCTCCGCAGATACTTGGAGATAAGGACAGGGCGATTGTATTGTTCCACGTATAGTGACATGGATATTGAGATCATATCTCAAATCCAGATCGCGGGCCTCTCATAGATGCTTGATTAAATCAAGACTGTAAATCTAATCTTCTCATTGTATCTGAATCATATTCAGATCAATGTCCAACACTTGGACCAAGATTAGATCACTTCTCTACTGAGAGGAGTCACTAAAATCCAGACCCGTTTCATCACTCCCTAGGAATGGAAGCGTCATAGTTATACAATCGTTTATGATCAAATCATCCTCAGGTATTCCCAATACCTGTACATCCTGCATACTGGAAGACTCAGACTAAACCCGAAGTATCGGATCAACTTTATACTGTCTACTTCATGGTTTTATCAGCAAGTTTCTCATTCGATCATTGGGAGTTGGTATCGATCATACGCTTTCCAAAAGTGTATATCATACCTAGGTCTTGATCATATACTAAAAGTATATATCAAACCTACAAATTCAGTCAAGCTTCCAAAGCGAGATGACCATGCGCATGGAATTTGATTCATCCCAATATCTCATGAGTGAGCTCATGTCTTCCGGTTCAGTAACTGAACCGGTATGATCCCTTTGAGAGATCGTATTACTCATATGCCCTTATATGCACACCAGCGCGTCGGTGTATAGACCTTGATTAGATCATCAACCTATTGGTCTGCCAAATGTACATACTTGGACATATAGCAACACATCTGTCTCCGGTCAGAGGATGCGTGCCTATATCATGACAACATATGATATAGGACTTTGGTTATCTCGATCTCGTTAAGTCAACTCTTTGACCTAACTAATCTGACACCTCCGAATCTCTATTCCTATGCAGAGGACCTGCATCAAGAGGTCGGTTAGATATCAGCCTTCAGAGATAAGGATTGCCATCTCCTACTCAGGCTGGAGATCATCTCTTAACAATCATTTGACGGTGCTTGATGAGTCCTCAATCTAACTCTTTAGATATTCATCCAAGCACCAGCCTCTATGATTCAATAGTTGAATCAACAGCTGTATGATTATTAAGATGGCCATGGTACATAACCCTAATTGTACTAAGGGACCTATTATGCAAATTAATTATTCTTCATTTCAGATCAGGGAATGAAATTTGCAATAACATTTATTGCATAATGGCTCGTCGTGGGCTCGCATTTCCAGCAGTGTCGAGATCTCAGATCTCGCAGATGACGCACCGACATTCCTAGTGAATGGACAGTTGTTGAAGCACTTCGTCGAATCCAACGAACAGTTAGTCCATGTTGAGGAGATTGTATTCATGCGCGAGACAGATACATCAGATTCACATCAAGCTGCGTATGAGACCTTGCAGCAATGAACTCCATCCATCAGCAACATCTTGAAAGATTCACACCGACTCATCTGTGTATACCATCAATCTTGTACATCCTATCCTTTACCCCTGCGATTCTAGTAACCCATCCCCACATCATCGAACCATTATCTTGGACTATACTTAGGATGACCAGATCTTAAGTATAGGGGGGAAGGGTCACCTGAGTCGGTTCTCTGTACATTCTCCAGATCACATTGGCCCTCATACTAATTTCCTACCGATACTTAGGCTGACCTGAGCCTAAGTGTAGGGGGGACCGATGCCCGCATTGATACCCATCCACTACCCATATTTCCCTCGTCCGCCCCATTTCTGATCTTCTTCTACACTTAGGCTGCCAGAGCCTAAGTATAGGGGGGCGAGACGACTTCTATACTTTTTGTTCCTTTAGCTCTCCTACGCTTAGCACGAGCTATGTCTTTTTCCTCGCTCTTCGTGCTCTGAGGACATAGCACACGCTAAGTATAGGGGGGCGTGTATATATTACATATATACTTTACCCATAGCTCGTACTTTCGCGTATTTTTGTATATATTTTACAATAATTACGGGTGGGTAAAAATCGAAAAAAAAAATAAATAAATAATGAAAAGAGGCTTCTTATTTACTCATGCATATCATATCTGCATCCAAGAAAAAGAAAAAGAGTCTTGCATTTTCATAGCATGACATCTCATCTCATCTGCATACTTTGCATATGCAAAGTGAAAAGCTAGTGGGTTCTAGACTAAGTTATGAGCAGATATTGAGGATAGAATTGATTTGACCTTAATCCACCTAATTCCAGAGGAACCTTATAGGAACTAGAGTTAAGATTTTTCAGGTCAGGTGACTTAATTCTTTGAGTCCGCAAGTCTATGTTCATATGTCATCTTGACAAGCCTGGGTAGAGCACTTAACAACACATACATGACTCTTAGAGACAATGGCTTGACGTGCACCAGCACTTTACACATGGCTCTCTATGGATGAGGTGATGAGGAGGCAGTTTCCTTTAGCTTAGGGTAGCATATGAGGGTAGTACTTCTAGGCGGAACCTCTCTTCTTCTTCTAGTGAAGGAAGTGCGTCTCAACTTGGCCTAGTGGTGATGAAGGCTAAAGACAGAAGCTGTGGGTTGCAATAAAGCTTCAAAAGAGGGATAGTCTACTGGCTCAAGAGGAAATTTCTTGTATATATGCTGCACCATGTAGATATGTTGTACAGAGGCATTTTGTTGAAAAAAAATGCCAAAAAGAACTCCAAAAAAAAGTGGTGGGTCGGATTGAAAATTTAATAACCCCACCGGAGTGTACGTAGTCAAGAAAAGCAAAAGCTTATGGTCACCATGTTATATCTCATGAAGCTTGCAGCGGGAGACTTAGCTACACTGGCTGAGCTCCCAAAAGTCTATACTTCTTCCCCCTCTTCTTGAGCCGGTTGCACTTGAACTTAGAAGGGAATACCACGCTTCTTGAGGAAAGAGTTGCTAGACCGAGGCATTAGAGTTACCAGGTTGGGGGAGGTTGTTTCTTTGTTACTTCTGAGGTGGGGAGTCATATATCACTTACACTGCATGAAAAGATTCATGGTCATTAAAGTTTGTGTATGTAGACTTGTTCTGATCAGGTGTGTTGAGGAGTCTTGAATAGAAGACTTGTGGAACTTGAAATCTGTTAAGTCTTAAACTCAGATCCCAATAAGGTTCCGACACATAATTAATCCAAAGGTCGAGTCAAGCTCTATTTTTAACTTTTGTTCATGACCTTGATTTGGAACCCAAAATCATTTCACTCTTGCATTTCATTTAGTTGCTCGGGGACGAGCAAGGTTTAAGTATAGGGGGTTGATGAATCTGTGATTCATCACTTCAAAAGTCAAAAAATAGAGCCTTGTTCCCGAGCAAAGAGAGGCATATTTCCCTTTATATTGCATAAATAACATTCATGCATACATCCATAATTCATACATTTTAGCAGTCCATTTACATTTAAATAAGAAGCCAAAAATCCCTTGTAAAATACCCATTCACTAAAATAACCTCTTCTCTACAATATGTACTCCTTAGTTAATAATATAGGGAAGAATGCCAAAAATCCCCCTTGTAAATTAGTCAATAAAGCCCTAGAATCCCTGTACACTAAAATGCACATAGAGCCCTCACACAAACTCCGAATTAGGTCTACTTACTCCTTGAATACTACACATTAAAAGACCTTTAAAATGAGACTAATTTCATTGAATTTGGAGCTCGTATGAGAAAGTTGGGTTTTTTGGGCCACTTTGTATACTACATAGGTGTATAATTGTATCTTTGTATTTATGTATCATATTTGACCTCATTTCCGCCTTTGGTCATGAAACTTGTAGATCTCATCGAGATCTACAACTTTCATGTTTTGAGTTTTTCCAAATTCGGCTCCCTCTTCCCTCTACATGTGTATCTTCTTTCAGCCACTCAAAGCAGGCCACGTGGCGCCCTCTGGTTGCGCCACGCGGCCTGCTTTCCCTTGCCTCATCCGCCTGCATTCTCAGCCGTTGGATCGCGCTTCAGATCCAACGGCCCAGCTGTGCCCACGCACGCCTATTGCCTCAGCCATTGATTTTCTCCGACCCTCGATCATCACCGTTCGTCCGCGCCTCTTCCAGAGCTCGCCACGTGGCGACAGATGGACCATCTGATCGAGTCCATCTCAGCCGCTCCTCCGTTGGCGTCCCTCAGCCGCTTGATCAGACCCTCGGTATCATCCAAACCGCCCGATGGTGCCTCGTTCGCAGCTCGCCACGTGGCTCCACCGCAGCCCATCATCACCGAGCCCCCGATCTAATCCTACCCGCCCACCACGCTTCGATCACCACCGTTGGATCACAAGATCCAACGGTGGAGACCTCGTCTCCTACCTCCGGGCGCCCCTCTCTCCCACGTTCCCTGCCTTGCGGGAGGGGCGCCCCCTTCCAATTCTTGGAAGCACCTCATCCACCTTCTCCGACCACCAGCACCACCACGATTGAGGGCACTCCTCCCTCACCATCGCCAGCTCCCTCACTTCCCACGATCTCCACCATAGAAGCCCCACGTTGCCCACAAACCTCGCCTCGTCGCCAACACTACTGCCACCTCCATCCTTTAAATACTCCACCACCGGCAACCTTCAGCCGCATCCGCCACTCCAGAGAGCATCCCTGAGCTCTGATACTCCAGTTGGTGACAGCAATTCAGCGATTCATCGAGCGAAGACGGGCTTCAGCTCCGGCGAGATCCACGGCAGCTCCGCCGTGTTGCAGCCGCCCCTCCGAGTAGCTGCACGAGCTCGGGACACTACCGATCCCTAGAGCGACGACCCTAGAACTTGAGACCGAGCTCCGATCCCCAGGTAACCCCCTCCATTCCTCCTCCGATCTTCTTCTTATTTTCCTTTTATTTTCTCCGATTTTATTCCGCATCCACGATCACCTTCTCGCTTCCTTTCCATCTCGCCGAGCTTCGCGTCGAAGCTTCCATCCTCGCGGTAGCTTTTACGACCTCCGACGACGCACCTCGCAATACCCCGATCACCAGCTCCGCCATTTGGCCGGAGCTCCATCTCTAGACGCCCTCCGTCACCCTTAGGCCTCTCCGATCACCGTAACCTCTCCACAAACACACGCACGAGCTCCGGCTCTATCTTTCGCACTTGCAGGTACCCAGCTTCTCATTGAACGGAAGCTCGCCGGAGACACCCTCGAGCTTCACCGCCATCAACGACAGGCCGCTCTTCGACGCTCCTGAGACTACCAGCATCTCCGTCTCCTCGCCACGCGTCTTCTGGAACATCTCCGACCAGTCGGAGAGCGTCAGCGACACGAGGAAGAACGGGCGGAGCTGCAGCACCTTCGCCGGAGCCCCGCCTTCTCCTCCGTAGGCGGCGGAGGATCGTCGGGGCAGACGAGCAGCTGCCGTTCGATCACATCGATCGAGCGGCCCCCACATCGCCATGCGTCTCCTCACCGCAGCAGCTTCCCACCGTCGATCGCTCCTCTGATCCAGCGGCCCTCAACGAGCCACGTCGCCGTCCTCATCGAGCCCCAGAGGCCGTTGGATCATTATCGATCCAAAGGCCCGAGGTCACGCCACGCGTCGGCACTGACACCCCTCGGATCCATCTTGATCCAAGGGCCTTCCTTACGCCACGTATCCCCGGCCCGGACCTCCTCTCCGAGCCTCGGTTCGGGTCGCACGAACCTCACTCCAGACCTCCAGAGCGCCCGAGCCTCGCCCGAGCCTCCGCAGCCATCCGAGCCTAGGCCGCCCACGTGAGGAGCACGTGCGGCCTGGGTAAATTGCACAGAGGCCCCTAGAGCTTTCCCGATTTGCAAAGAGGTCCCTGTGAAGCAGACCCCACGTGTGGAGCACGTGCATTGTGGAGAATTTGCACAAAAGTCCCCCGCATTTTAGGTAATTGCATTTTAGTCCCTATCTGCATATTTGCTTATTGTATTTTTATTTTTCTGTATTGCACTTACACCCTTGTGTTTGCACGCATCCCTAGGTTGCATTTTACTTCATTTTGCAAATCTAAAAATTGCATGTTGTTGAGAATTTTGTCCTCTGTCTATTAGTCCACGTGTCATATTTTTATAATTTCAGTTGAATTATTAATGAATTAAATGGTGAATTTTTGGCATATTTTGCCCAGTGACACCTTTTGATTTATAGTTAATTCTCTGTGCTTCCAAAAATAATCAAAAATTCACAGTAGCTTAAGGGCAATATTCTTAACATACCATAAAAATTTCATGTCATTTGCACGCATATTGAGGCCTAAATAAATTGTTGAGTGATTTTCTAAATTTAATTTTATTTAATTCATTTCACAGTGAAATTAAGATCTGTCAATTTTCCTAGGTCCCTTATCATTAGAGCTATCTAGTATATTTTAGATCTTGAAAAAATTGTGGTTTGATATTTATTAAAAATTAAATATTGAAAATCACCCTGTCTGCTCATTTAATTCACAGTAAATTCATTCAGTGTCGAAAAATTCCAAAAAAATTAGTGTAGGTCATTTTCATCATCATTAACCATCTGGCCAATTTTCATAATTTTTGGACTTCATTTGATATATTAATTAAATTGAAATGTTAAATTGGCTTGTATTTTCCGCATAAGTCTGCATAAAAAGTAAAAAAAGACCAAAAAAAAATTACTCCTCGAAAATCAACACTCGGACACTTGCTAAAATTCACCTAAGGACACAGATGCCTCCCTGAGATCGACCTTGGACTCCACCAAGTAAAAAATATTTGCCGCTTAAAATTAACTTAACATTAATTGATAAGTGGTTTTTGATTAACCCCTCGTATCCGACTACAACGAAACATCTTAATTAACTTGGACATTAATTTGACCGAGTTAACTAAGGGTGCGGGGAGCTCGTCAGTGGGCAACGTGGCACGTGGAGGGTGATTAAGTTGAGGGATTTTCCCGATCTAACAGTCAGAATATGGAGGCGATGGTAGGACAACCCAAGGCAGAGGGTTGTTGGTGGTGGAGCGGAGATGCGACGATTGTTGGAGAGCGGTGGCGCAACAGTCTACTGTTGGAGGTCTGGGAATGTAGCTACGCATAGGGGTGGTGGCACGGTGAGACAACGATCTGATGTGGGAGCGATGAAAGGAGAGCGATTGTACCTGAAGTGATGGCACGTCTATCAAGGCAACAACTAGGGCAGGCGACGATGGTTCCAAGGCAATTGAGCTAGATGAGTTGGGGTGGTGACTGGTCAAGGGCGTGGAGCTTATCCAAGGGTAGAGTCTGGAAGGGTGAGGCACTTCTCCATAACGATATGTGGACTGCAGGCGTGGGAGCAGCTAGCGAGGAACTGAATGGCGAAGGCTTGCGACCAAGCATGGTGGGTGGAGGTATGCGCATAGTGGTCGAGGGTGTACGCCAGAGATGAAATGGAGTAAAAGTCAAGCGATTATGATGAACGAATCGAGTTGAGGTGCGAAGGATCCTGAAGGAGTGAGGAAGCCGATGCCTAGAAATTGGAAGCGGTGGAGGCCTTCTCTAGCGGTCGCTTGAGATGGCTGGAGTACGTGCCTTAAAGCTTCTGCAAAGCCTAGAATCTATGCAACATAGACTAGACTTTGTATCACGTCGAGATGAATAGCATCGGGCCGCTGTCATCGACCAAACTGGATGAAGGGAAAATGCCATGGAAGGAGGTAACATGAGGGTGGCTATTATGCTCGCGATGGAGGCAGAGTTCAGAGAGGTGTGTAGGAGGGGGAGAAGAAAGGGGAGGAGGTGGGTCACTTGCCTTGCACGTGATCTGGGGAGAGGTTGAGGTCACGTGCGAGGCACATGACTAAAAGGCAGCAGGAGAGTGAAGGGAAGTGGGTGAGAGAGTGGGGGTGCCACGTGGCATGCCCAAGGGCTACCACGTATCCCCCCCAATTTTTTAAAAATATAAAGAGAGAAGAAAATAGAAAAGAAAACATAAAAGAAATAGAAGTAGACCTCAGATCAAAAGAATTCCTTCACAAAATTTGTTCATCTTGACGAGATCTAAAATTAAATTAAGGAATTGGGAGCAAATGTGGTCACTTGTACAAAGTGGTGTTCTTGGTCATTCTCCATGTGTATAAAAAACCAACTTTTAGGTGTTTTGCACTTTTTTGTTATTTTTAAAGAGGATAAAGTTTTATAAAAATATGATAAGATACAAGATAATTAATTACACATTAATCTATTTTTTTGGATTTTTAATAAATATGAAAATAAGGAAATAAAATAGAAGTACAAAATAAGAGATTTTTGTACAGACTCGTAAAAGTCACTCGGTCACATTCAGTTTTTTGGCTTCAATCTTGATTTGGATTTGGATTTTTATTCCATTTGATAAAAATATGATCGAAGAATGCAAATGAAAAAAAATAAATTTAAAATTCTTAATTATGTACATAAAAGAACAAGTAAAAATAGCAAAAAGGTGGAATGTGCAAAAGAGGACCAAAACCCTACTTTCACGTATGAGCTCTTAATTTTATGGAATTGGTATTGTTTTGAATGTATTTGAAAATGAAGTACTTTAAATGTGAGTAGACCAACATAGTACATATTATGAGGAAGATGTGCCCGTTTTTTAGTCTGTCTAATGTGAAATTAGATTTTGGGTTCATTGGTCACTTTTTTGAGTTAGCATTTTTTGTTTTCTTATTTTTTCTAGTCATTATTATCTACACAACAGAAGTAGTTTCAGTTCAATCGTAGTTAGGATGAATTAATTAAAAATTTGGTAAGTTTTTGAATGGATTGTTTTTGAATGGAGGCAGAGGTGAAAATTTTATAGGATGCATCCAGAGTCTAGACTGATCAAAGGAATGTGTGAATCCCTTCAAATATTCGGCTCTACCTAGGACGAGGATAATGAATCCTAGGAGAGGAATTAGACATTAAATTGATGGGGATGAAAATTTCCTCTTTAATTATAAAGAATGTTACTATAGCAGACGAAATTTGGTAAATCAAAAAATACAAATTTTGATTATTGTGTAATTTTCTTACTTGGCAAGTCTACCACGGTCGAACATATGGAATGTTGATATTTAGTTGAGTGGTTTTAAATTAAATTAAAGAATTAACTAAATGTTCGATGAATTTCTGTGTTGGGAAAATATAATACAATGCAATGATGAATACGCGATACGAAGAAAATGAAAAGAGAAGACAATTGAGCGCGTGATGTGTAATTTTATATGATTTAAATCCTCAATGAAATTAATCAATTAATACTCGAAAACTAACATATCAAAAGATATAAAAACCAGGAATATGTGTTAAATTAATTCTACATGCAGGAAAGAGTGCTAATATATCTATGAATAATCCTGCAAGTTATAAGGATAAAAAAATAATATTATAGATGAATTTTTAATCTCCAACATCTCTCTAATCTAATCATCAATTAAACAGATTTTGATCACGTAGAATAATGATATTAAATTAAATCCTTTATGATCACACCCCTATAAAAATTACTCAATTTATATGATTTGTAATTACAAGAGGAATAAATAAAAACCTCCTCAAATGAGCCCCTCCATATATTGATTTCTCAAAAACCAACTAATCAACTTAAGTCTTCAATAGAATCCATGCAAAATAGTTTGTTATATTTCCATAAAAATACGATGTAAAATATCAATAATCAGTCTGTATTTGTCAACATAAATCCTCAGATAATAATCATCACAAAATAGTCTTAGATATTTTCATAAATCATGGAAAAGGATAGAGCACAAAATAAGCTTTAAATAGACATATTGTACGCTAAAATTGGATGTTAGATGCAAACGTTATGATAATATGAAGTAGCAGAGACTAAAATGTAAATAAAACTAAAGATTTTTACTTCAAAGTGGTCACTAGAGGGTCTTATCTGCAAATAGTACAATTTCGAGGGAGATTTATGCAATTTTCCCTCATGCTAATGCGCAAGGCACATGACTATGTTGGTTGGTGGCCTTTTTGTCATATACGGTGTTTACAAGGGTCTGCTGACACGATTTTCGTGGTTTAAAATGATGATTTAATCAAGTCACTGTTTTCCCACTATAAATCGGAATCAAACAAATAATATTACAACTACGAGCACGATGAAAGTATGCAAACAATATGCAGCAAGTAGAGGATCGAATCCACAGGGACCAAGCAAATTTGCGATATTTGTTCTTCTTTCAAACTTAAATCAAATTTTACTCCATGGCAATGAGAGAAAAAATTATGAAATCTTAAAGAGTAAATGCAATCTATGGTAAAAATATTTCTTAGAACTCAAAGTAAACAAATGTGGGCATGAGTGCAACTAAATAAGGAGACAAGGGTAGAATTGCAATTTAAGATAGAAAAATTAATGTGACATTTGCAATGTTTCCAAATAAAATAATGGAAGGTAAACTTTCAATATATTAAGGCAACTTAGAGTTGAGAAAGAACCCTATGAAATAAGAGTGCTTCCAAGTTCAACTTAAACAAAACAAGTAATATGTAAAAAACAAGAGAACTTATAACATGAGAGTTGTTTCCTTCAAGTTCAACTTAAATAAAATGAATAAAGGAAAAATGCAAAAGGTAAGTATAGATGGGGAAGAATTCTTCCCTATTGGAGCTTGCGAATCTAAAATGAAGACGATGATGGAGCTGGATGTCGAGAAGGCGGGCGCGCGAGTTGGTGGGAACACCAACGGGGCACACAATGATCCGACTGCGTGGGGAGGTGCTGGACACGTGCTAGGCCCCACGAGGAAGGAGCCGGATGCGTGGGAGGTGGAACCAGAGTGTACGGAGAAGGAGCCGAAGTACGTGAAGGAGGTGCACACAGGATGATGGTTGCGTTGAGGAGAACATTGGAGGTACACGAGGATGTCGAGGGGCTGGTCGAGGTTGCGAATGGAGGAGGGGGCGAGTTGGTGAGAGAGCAGCGTTCCATCGGGCACAGCTGGATGCGAAGGGCGGTGAGGTGCGTCGCAGTTGCTGGAGGTGATGACCTACAAAAAAATGGAAACACGAGGGAGAGAGATAATCGAGAGAGGGAGATCTAGCGGGGGAAGAAGAGAATACGGGAGAGAGGGAGAGTAAGTTGCGTGTGCATGAAAAATGGGAGAGAGGGAGAGGGTGCGTGAGTAGTTAAGGGAGTAAGAAGGCTTCCTCCCTCATGTGTCGTGTATGCCTTTTATACATGAAAGTTTCTTGCAATAATGGGAGACACACCATGTACATAAAGACAAAATATCATTATTAATGCATGGGAAATTAATTCTTTGCATGGGGAAGGATGGCATGGGCGGCTACAATTTGTGGGAAAAGAGGAGAGAGAGAGAGTAAAGAGGATATGCATGGGAAGGCCTTTGTACATGGCTCTATGCACATGGGAATAATGAGTGGAAATTTTCCATTAACCCCCCTCCCCTTTTCCTTCCAACAAAAAAGTTAGAGATATTTTTAGAGTCAATTCAATATGTTGGATGCTATATTATTATATCCAATGCACTTTCATTTTCTGCTTTGTTGTAGATAATTTATGCATGGAAATTTAGTATTTAAATACATTCTCACCATATATAATCAATACATAATCTGTGAATGGATATTTTTGAGAGTATTTTACTTGGATATCACGATTTTCTCCTCTATAATTATGGAATAAATAACAAATGAGTTATGCGAGATTGCAGATTATATGTCAAATATTGGGCTTGTTTTTCGCATAATTTTATCGTATTATACCAATATATATTGTAATCATCACACCCCTATACTTAAATCTTGCTAGTCCCGAGCAAGAATAAGATAAGTAATAATGAAGGAAAAAGAAAATAGCCAAGATAGATCGGGCTAGGGTTTTCTACAGACATACCCACAAAGTCTCGAGACTCAGATCCTAACAACGCAAATGCACAAACTGACCCATGGATTAATGATTTGTTCGAATTGTCGACTTGACTTGAGTTTTGTAGTTTCAACAACCTTTCAGTTTCAACAAAATCAGACATGGTTTCAGAAGATCGATCAGGTTAGTTCATCCCTAAGAAACAAGTATTCTCTTTGACTTTAAATGGATATAAACATTGTTAGTAATGTTCTAGCCTTCGTGAGTCAAGAGAACGAGCTAACAACACTATCTATCGAGGTACTGAATGATTCCCTACTCATATAGCCTCAGTCCTCACCTGAATTCTGGCATAGTCTCTTTTCACCCAAGTATATCAGCATAAAAAAATAGGTCATAATTCTTTGGAGAATGGGACTTAACTTTTGGGGTTTTCCGTAGACCGCTTTGGTCCGTTTCTCTCATTCTTTTCCTTTTGCAGAGCATAACCCTGGGCCTCTTTGGGCCTCTTTTAAAAATTTAGGTGACATCATTAGGCTGCTACCATGGCTTTTTGGTGGAGAAGGGATATTCGGTGGTCTTCTTTGTTTGCTTTTGCTTCGCACATCTTTGCATGATTGGTGGTTTTTTTTGGCATTTGTATTGTGATATGCCCTTTGTGGTGTTTTTGTCTTGGGTTTGGCATCAAAAGGTAGTATCGGCTTAATATTGACTTTGGAGGCACGATATTGGCTTATTTGCTGACATACTTAGACTAAAGACATCATGTTTCCCTTGAGTCAAGTTCCTTCACTGGCTATAGATAAGGTTCAGGCATTGGCACAATCAAGAGGACAACTCCTCACCTCAACTAGATTGTAATTATATCTCGTAAAATAAACTCAATCAAGCTAAGTACAATGTGCAGTTGCTTAATATCCACTGAAGAGTTTAAGAGTGCTAGTAGTTGCTCCGGTGATCTAGTTAGATGCAGAAGTTCATTCACCAATAGAGTTAGTGGAACTGAGAGAATAAAGTCCATAAGGACATGAAGAAAGCTTATAAAAACTCATGCCTAGTGAAATTCTAATGAAGTTAAGTGGATTAGGGTCAACTCAACCTCAGTCTATGATTTATGCAATGAAGAGCTGATTTCTCAAAAGATAGGAAAAAACTAGGAAGGACGTATTTTTGGTGGTTTTCTTGAAAATATATTTTAAGGGAATTTTTGCAAAATTCTTGAAGTTTTTTTTAGTAATTGTTTTGAAAAGTATGCAATTTTGAAAACTATACAGAGACCCCCCATGCTTATCAGAAACCATGTCCTCATGGTGAAGACAAAGTGTAATATGAGGACCAAAAGAAGGGGTGAGTGATGTGAAAAGGTATTTTTGTGTTTTGGTGGGGATGTTTTTTTATGAAGACGTGTACCCCGATACTTATCTAATGCTATGCAGTAAAGAGAAGGATACAGAGAAAGGAAAAGATACCTATGGGTGTGGACCCGCAAAATGTTGTTTCTTTAGCGTCCCAACTCGACGATTCAGTTTATCAAGAGTATCCAGTGTTGCGTGTGAGGGCAGAAGCTGTATTCAGAAAACCCAAATGAAACTCTTGATATGATACGGATATCATGACCTAGATGTGAGAGTGTGGTTGATGAATTTGATAAATGTGTGCTCTCATTAATACGGTGAAGACATTAATTGGTTGATGAATCGGAATGAGAGATGAATCAGTTTGATCTTACATTGGATGTGATGGGAGGGAAATGGGTGGACTGATGAAAGGCTCATGGACCAGATATAATGTATTGAAGTCGAGATCTGCATGATCAAGAATTGATTCCTCCATGAGATCCTCTGCATCTTGTGATAAATCATCATTTTCTCTCAAATAATCATCATGGCTATCCTCAGTGGCATCTATTGTGAATTTTATTTAAGTTCTCTTCTTGAGCCACAAAGATAATTCTTTCCAAGACATATGATTAGTAGATTCAGAGGCCAGGAGTGGGGGAATATTGTCTAATGGATGATTTTCTTCGATTGTTTTGAGTATTTCCTTGTTATCATCCCAGAAAAGGATCAGAAAATAGAAAATCACTCTGATCAAACTCAGTAATAGAAGATGTATCCATATAGTCATCGACTGAATTGATTTGATCTTCTTTCCTTGTGGTGGGGGTAATGGAATTGGAAATTTCATCTTTGAACAAGTCATCGCAAAAATTCTTCAATATATCATCATGTGTTGGTTGGAAAGGAGTTTTGGTGCATGAAGAAGTCAACACATTGTCTGATATGTCCTCAGATTCCAACTCAAAATCTGTACTTTTCTTAATTGAAAAATCACATCTTGAATCAACATCAAATGGCATATATCATTATGTTTCTTCTTTCCACTCAACATAAGTGCCATCCTCAATTTCAACTTTTGTCTCAGACCAATCAATATCATTAATACACTTAGGTGCATAACTTTCAAAATCGTCTGAGGAAGGATCAATGCTATCATCAAAACATGTCTTCATCTTTGGCATACCTAGGGCTGAAGTTAATTTGAGAACAGTATTTAGTGTTTCCCAGGTTTCATCTAACTCAAAAATTTTCCGACCAGTGAGAGGACATGGTGGGGCTTCAAGTGCAGAGTATAGATGAGACATGTCCTTATGAGTGAGTTGTGAGGTGTTCAGACTAATCTCTAGAAGATCTTTGGAAAGATGGATAGGGGAAAAATCATCAAGAATAGAACAGTTCTCTATCCACCCACAGTCCTCAATTTAAGAGTCACCAGAAGTAGGGGTGACATTATCCATAGGAATATCCTTATCATTGAATTTCAATTTCACTCTCTCATCTTCATAGTCAAAATGTACCTTGGAAATGGCCAAGAACGATCGTTCAAGTATGTTGGGTCTCTCACTTAATGTATTGGCTTGATTGGACTTTTGTTGTGTTGTAGCCAGTTGATGAATGGCCTGGGTCAGAGCATCAAAATCTACAGCTGAGGTTCGTTGTGTCAGTAAGGGCTCAATCAGTTGTTTGGGCTGGGTGTGATTTTGATCCCAATGGACTGTGTCCTCTGCTGCAGAGAAATAACGTGTGTTGATGGGTGGTGGTTGGATGAGAGAAGCTATGGTATGTCGGATTGTCGCATTCTCTTCTCTCAAAAGTTGTACCTGTTGGAAGATGAGGTCCATGGTGTTCGGTTTCTCTGCTCCCATATCTCCTAGGTTAGGTAAATTTTCAGGTTTCTCAGTAGAAGGAGATGGGTTGGATTTTGATTTGTAAACCGGATCGTATTCTAGAGGTTGTTGTAATGGATTTTTCAGGGATCTATGACCTAGCATACACAACACAAACACCAGACAAGTTGTTGATTCACCAACTCACACAAAAATTACCGTGGGAGCGGTTATCTTCTCAATTTTAATTTATTGATTCAACAAATGTTATCAGAGAATTTATGGGTCCTCAATGAAGAGGTGGGTGTGGAAGATTGTGAGAAATCGATGTCCTAATCCGGCTGGAGGATCTAGGGTGCAGTACTCAGATCGAGAATCTGCTCTTCTCACAAGAACATGTGCCCAACGTGTCGAGGATTTACGATTTCTCCCTGCAATGCCACATAGCACTAGAGATTTTTGTCTCTATCCAAGGTTTCTATGTGCTCGTGATTTTTATGTCATACATGTGCATCAAAAAAAGCATTCAGAAATTTTGCCCTCTTTCTGCTCGGGCCACTACGATGGCCTTTCAAGCTTATCTTTTTAGTGTGATAAAGCACGTTTTGGTGATCTTTTTAGGTGAGCAGAGGGAGAAGACCACAGAGATGATGCAAAGAAGAAGTGTTTTCTAATTTTTTTGGTTTAAATTTCGAGCACAAACAAATGTAGAATTTTTTTAAAAACCTAAGATGCCTAACAGAAAGAGGAGCTCACAGTGCCTGCACTTCTGGCGCTAATCCGTATTTTCTTGTCCTGCTGATGGTGAGCTCTTCCGAGAAGGGGGGTGGGTTAGAAAATATTACAAATTACAAGTTTGTGAAAAATGCATGAAAAGACCAATGAATTTTTTCCCTTTTTGAGGCCTAAGTACCTGCAAAACAAAAAGATGCACAGGTTAGATACTTGAAACTAAGTTAAAATGAAGAAGAAAAAATTGCTGATGTTGCCTACGATTAAAACGTTGACACGATTTTTCACGGTTTAAAATGATGATTTAATCAAGTCGTTGTTTTCCCACGATAAATCTGAATCAAACAAATAATATTACAACTACGAGAACGATGAAAGTATGTAAAAAGTATGCGGCAAGTACAGGATCGAATCCACATGGACCAAGAAAATTTGTGATATATGTTCTTCTTTCAAACTTAAATCAAATCTTAATTCATGGAAATGAGAGAAAAAATATTTCTTAGAACTCAAAGTAAATAAATGTGGGCATGAGTGCAACTAAATAAGGAGACAAGGGTAGAGTTGCACTTTAAGATAGAAAAATTAATGTGACGTTTGCAATGTTTCAAAACAAAATGATGGAAGGTAAACTTGCAATATATTAAGGCAACTTAGAGCTGAGAAAGAACCTTATGAATTAAGAATGCTTCCAAGTTCAACTTAAACAAAACAAGTAATATATAAAAAAGAACAAGAGAACTTATAACATGAGAGTTGTTTCCTTCAAGTTCAACTTAAATAAAATGACTAATGGAAAAAATGCAAAAGGTAAGTATAGATGGGAAAGAAGTCTTCTCTATTGGAGCTTGCGAATATAAAATGAAGACAATGATGGAGCTAGATGTCGAGGAGGCGGGCGCACGAGTTGGTGGGAACACCAACGGTGCACACAATGATCCGACTGCATGGGGAGGTGCTGGACACGTGCTAGGCCACACGAGGAAGGAGTCGGATGCGTAGGAGGTGGAACCAGAGTGCACGGAGAAGGAGCCGAAGTACACGGAGGAGGTGCACACAGGCTGATGGTTGCATCGACGAGGACGCTGGAGGCACACGAGGATGTCGAGGAGCTAGTCGAGATGAGGGGGCGAGTTGGTGATAGAGCAGCATTCCTTCGGGCACAGCTGGATGCGAGGGCCGCGAGGTGCGTCGCAGTTGCTGGAGGTGATGACCTGCAAAAAAATGGAAACACAAAGGGAGAGAGATAATCGAGAGAGGGAGAGCTAGCAGGGGAAGAAGAGAACACTAGAGAGTGGGAGAGTGAGGTACGCGTGCATGAAAAATGGGAGAGAGGGAGAGGGTGCGAGAGTAGTTACGGGGTAAGAAGGCCTCCTCCCTCATGTGTTGTGTATGCCTTTTTATACATGAAAGTTGCTTGCAATAAAGGGAGACACCTATGCACATAAAGAGAAAATATCATTATTAATGCATGGGAAATTAATTCTTTGCATGGGGAAGGATGGCATGGGCAGCTACAATTTGTGGGAAAAGAGGAAAGAGAGTAAAGAGGGTATGCAGGGGTAAGGCCTTTGTACGTGGCTCTATGCACATGGGAATAATGAGTGGAAGTTTTACATTAACCCCCTCCCCTTTTCTTTCCAACAAAAAAGTAAGAGATATTTTCTAGAGTCAAGTCAACATGTCGGATGCTATATTATTAAATCCAATGCACTTTCATTTTTTCCTTTACTGTAGATAATTTATTCATGGAAATTTAGTATTTAAATATATTCTCACCAATATATTATATACATAATCTGTGAATGGATATTTTTGAGAGTATTTTACCTGGCACAATTTTCTCCTATGTAATTATGGAATAAATATCAAATGAGTTATGCGAGATTGCATATTATATGTCAAATATTGGGCTTGATCTTTGCATAATTTTATCGTATTATACCAATATATATTGTAATCATCAGGGTCCTTTCGTGATTTCCCCCAAATCCACATGCATTGCTCGTGCTTCTTGCAGACGGGGCTCTTCTGCAAATCTCTAAAAGCTTGAGTGTTTAAATGAAAATTTTGTAGCCCCTTACCTATTGTTGTCACCATTGGGCTCTTTTGTATTTCTGAGGAGGGAGAGGGTGCAAGAGCAATTTCACCATGCTTAGTATGTGTTGAGCACGTGCTTCGCTTAAGTTGAGAGGTGGTAGTAGAGGCCCGGTGTCCCGAGCCCATGTGGCAGGTTGAGAATCCTTTGGTCGATCCGAGCTTGTCAGTTGGATCGAGGTTTGGGCGAGCGACTTGGCATGCAGAGGACGGCTGGGTCGAGGGATTTTTCTCTATCTAAATGTCAGAATGTGGAGGCGATGGCAGGACAACCCAAGGAAGAGGTCTATTGGCGGAGGAGTAGAGATGCGGCGACTATTGGAGAGCGGTGGCGCAGCAACCTACTGTTGGAGGTATGGGGATGTAGCTACACATAGGGGCAGTGGCACGGTGAGACAACAATCTTATGTGGTTGCAATGAAAGGAGAGCGACTGTACCTGAAGTGATGGCACGTCTGTCGAGGCAACAACGAGGTAGGGTGACGATGGTTCCAAGGCAGTGGAGCTAGATGACCTGGGATGGTGACCGTTCGAGGGCATGGATCTCATCCAGGGGTAGAGCGTGGAGGGGTGAGGCACTTCTCCAAAACAATATGTGGACAGAAGGCAGGGGAGTAACTGACGGGGCATTGAATGGCGAGGGCTAGCAACCAATAATGGATGGTGGAGCTATGCGTATGGTGGTCAATGGCGCATGGTGGATATGAGATGGAGTAAAGGTTGAGTGACGACATTGAACGAATCAAGCTAAGGTGTGAGAGATCTTGGAGGATTGAGGTGGTCAATGCCTGGAAATTGGAGGTGGTGGAGGCCTTCTCCAGTGGTTGCTTCAGATGGTCGACGAACGTGCCTTGAAGCTTCTACAAATCTTGGAATCTATGCAACAAAGGCTAGCCTTCGGATCACGTTGCAATGAGTAGTGTTGGGCAGTTGTCACCGACCAAGCTAGAGGAAGGGCAAATGCCATGGAAGGAGGTGATGGTTTTGGATTTATAGGGTAAAATGGTAAAGGTGGTGAGGTGGCTTTACGTGCGACTGGAATTACGTGCGTGAGGCTATAATGGCCTGTGAGGAGGGACGTGAGGGTCACCATTATGCTCGCGGTGGTGGCAGAGTTTACAAAGGTGTGTAGGAGTGGTAGAGAGAAGGAAGGGGAGGAGGTGGTTTGCGTGCCTCACACGTGACATGGGGAGAGGCTGAGGTCACCTGTGAGGCAAATGACTAAGGGGCAGCAGGAGAGAGAAGGAGAGTGGTTAAGAGAGTGGGGGTGCCATGTGGCATGCCTACGATCTTCCACATATCCCCCCCCCCATTTTCAAAAAATAAAGAGAGAAGAAGATAGAAAGAAAACATAAAAGATATACATGGAGACCTTGGATCAAAAAATTTCCATCACAAAAGTTGTTTATCTCGACTATATTTACAGCTTCCATGAAAAAATCAGGAGCAAAGAGGTCATCCGTGCAAAGTGGTATTTTTGGTCGTTCTCCATGTGTATAGAAACTAACTTTTTGGAGTTTTGCATTTTTTGTGATTTTTAAAGAGGATAAAAATTCTATAAAAATTACGAGAAGATACAAGAAAATTAATTACACATTAATCTATTTTTGTATTTTTAATAAGTAATTTAAATAGGTAAATAAAAAAGAAGTACAATATAAGAGATTTTTGTAAAGACTCGCAAAAGTCACTCGGACACAATCAGTTTCTTTGATTTCAGTCTTTATTTGGATTTATATTTTTTTTACCATTTGATAAAAATCTCATAAAAGAATGCAAATGGAAAAGAAATAAATTTAGAATTGTTAATTATGTACATAAAATCTCAGGTCAAAAATAGCAAAAAGGTGAATTGTGCAAAAGAGGCCCAATGAGCATTGAATTCTATGAAATTAGTCTTGTTTTGAAGATATTTGAAAATAAAGTACTTTAAAAGTGAGTAGAACAAAATAGTACATTTTATGAGTAAGATATACGCGTTTTAGTTTATTTGATGTGAAATTAGGTTTTGGGTTTATTTGTCACTTTTTGAGTTAGCAATTTTTTGTTTATTTATTTATTTTTGTCAGCAATATCTACATAATGGAAATAGTTTCAGTTCAATCATAGTTAGGAAGAATTAATTAAAAATTGGGTAACTTGGTTGTTTTTTACGTAAATTCACACTTGAATTCTTTTATTATTTATTTTATGCAATTATGTATATGATAAAATGTTGATATTATAGACACATGTATGAATGCTATTGATGTTATATTAATAATTAAATGCATATGGATTGGGGAATAGAGCTTAGTTGAGCAATTTTAACGTGATGAATCTAGTATCATCATACCCCTATAATTTAACCACGCTCGTATCCGAGCATCAATGAATAAATGACTTAGCAGGTTAAATCCTTGATTGTGCATGTGAATTTTCAAGGCTTAATTCATCGAAGACCCTTAGTTTGAGTGATCATGAAATTATGGTCTCAGCCATGCTTTAATCAAAAGGAATCCAACTTCTCTAATGATTAGACTCTCTATTTGTACATATAATATAAGGATATGACTTTTAGTATGTTGCATTCATGAGAGTTGAGTCAAGATGTCACTCAAGGTCCTCGTCAAGGAGACTCTCATCTAGACCTAATCCTAACACAAGGGAATAAGTCAGTTCTTGCATTCAATCCATTGTTTCATTAGTTTTTCAGACTTGAAAGTGTAGATGGACAATCAAATGATGGAGGACATAGTATTGTTTTATTTCTTCTCTCCGTCACATTGGGACAAGGGGCCTCTCGAGTGCCTTATTACTCAACACATGTATATTTTTATTATGTTGATCAATATGTCCATCAAGAGAATTCAGAGTTGTCTGCACTAGTTTTCATGGGAGTACATCGGGGTGTGTATCTTTTGAGTATCTATAATACCTTCGACACCTAGACTTGTATCACGATGTTGAGCCCTTTTTTGTTGCTATCCCGACTCCTCAGTCCTCATAGCATTTGGTCCAAGTGGATACTTTGAAATGTTTGGGGGTGATCTCCTTTGGTGGAAGCTCATAGAATTTGTATTTGTAATTATTAATCTTGTTATTGTATGAGAAAACTTCTCTCGAATTTCCATTTCATTATTTGGCTAGCTCTACAGCTTTTACCAAAAGTTGGCGCACATTGATCAACAATTATTTAAGTTTCATCACACCCCGACACATACGTAGATATCAAACGATAGCATGTGAACTTTTCACATACTAGCAAGGGTTTTGCTGACACTCAGGTTTCTTGATGCCTTAATTAACTTTATCCCATCCACGAGCATCATTAAATCAAGACTGAACTTAAATCACGAGTCCTAGTTCCTCAAGTTATAACTCAACTCATCTCATCAGTCAATCAATTGTTAAAGTGATGTGGTGATCATATTCTTTAGATGGTAGATATGAAGAGTGAAATATAGCGCTCAAATCCTTAAAAGTAGGGAGGTGTGTATTATTAAGTTTCAAAACCCTAATTACTAAGGCTCGCTAGCTCAGTCTCTCAAGATCTCAGAAATCAAGTGTCTACAAACCCTTAGGCCTTGAGTGATAGTGAATATGAAAGGAATACACCAACTAAAGAATGCATAAGATGCTTAATGGAATGCAAGATCATGAGTGATTTTTTTACTGCAATAAAAGTGTTTTTTGTTTTATTGTTTTTCTGTTTTTTTAAACCTTGTATTATTTAAGAAAGTATAATGTACATAATAAACACAATGCGTACTCATATCCGATTTTAGATGAAAACAATTAAAGCATAAGCTATGGATAAAGTAAGTAGAATATATACAAATGGGGAACCGAATAGATTTACGAATGTACAAGGTCAAGCGGCTATGCGACTAACCTTCTTACGAGAGTAGGGTGGGAGATAATATGGAGCTTTGGAGGGTGGTGAATAGCAGGACGATGAAGAGGACCAACAATCATAAGAGTCGTCCTCATAATAATAGTGGTCCTACGCAGAGGATATCTAACTATTGTCAACAAGAGATAAGTGCCCTTTGATCATAGTTGTACTTATTGCACTTACATGACGAACCACATGAGGACCGAATGAGGCCTCTTCAAAAATCACCTCGTGTCTAAGGTCAAAGGTGGCTTTCTTAATTGGTTTGCTTTTGTGAGATGCATTGGGAGAAAGATGGATAGAGTTCTTCTCCCAATTATGAGTAATCGATGTGACATTTATGAGTTCCTTGTCAGATGAATCCCTGTAAAAGTCGACCAATTCTTGTAGGGTCTTACGCAGCTTCGGACGAGGGTGCATGTTCCTGGTGGCTTTATGATTGTTGGTTGGTGCTATTGATGTCACTCCCTGGTAGTCGTGAATTTTGATGACATCGGTGGTTTCCTGAATCATTTCTTTATATGGTTCAAGTATCTCATAAAATATTGTTGACTCTAAGATAGAACAACTTAAATAATTGTGACATTCCTCAAAAATATGGTCCAACTCTTCATAAGCTCCTAAGTAATGTTTCCTCTTAAGAGCAGTTGTAGGTTGGGAGGTGTGGTGTGAAACAGAGGTCTTCCCAACAGTCGGTCTCATGGGTGTCTCTCCCAGGGCATGTGTTTGTGTTTTGTAAGGAGAAGTATGACCATGTGATGTGGTTGTCTCATGATCATGACTGTCGATGTCAAGTAGGGTTTCCTAAGAGTAGGTCGTATCATTGAGGGTTTGTTCATTGTAGTCTGAGTTCGGGATCATGATGACCTGAGTCTCACAATCCACAATCTATTTAGAAGAGGCTAAGAATGGATTTCCTAAAATGATAGGAGACTCAAAGAATCCTCTGCGGTGCTCGATGTCATGGGAAATAAAATCGACTTCATGTTTCTCACCTTGAAAGTTTACGATGATCGAAACAATCCCCCATGGTCTTTTGGTGGATCGATCAGGAAATTGAACGATCACCCCTAGTCTTTTTTAGTTGTCCGAGTTTGAGTTGGTCAAAGACGGACTTGGGGAGGATGTTTAATGTGGATTTGTTGTTTAGCCGAACATTGATGATGTAGAGTCCTCAATTTCACTCATAATCTGAGTCATGTGATTGACTTTACGGCTCTTGGTTTTTTGATTCATCACCAAAGAACTAGCCATAGATATGATATGATATTATGTCCTACGCTTTTGCCCATCTTTTTAGGATTTAGACGATTGTTCTCAAATTTCTTAAGATCGGGTGCATATTCTATGGCGTTGATCAATGGAAGCTCTAAGATCTGGCTCTTGCAAAATGTTTTCATTTCAGAATTATCCATTTTTTAAAATTTCTATTTTTTAATTTTTTTGGTATTTTTGGGGATATAATCAGTAGGGCGTCAGGGGTGAGTGCTGGTTATGCTTGATTGTGAGTCACATATTGATTTTGTCATACACAATGTGGTGGCCTCACTTCTTCTGGATTCTATGTAGATTAGATGAGATCATATATTTTCTCACTAAAAGCATTTTCTCAATTATTGATCCGATCAATCTCATCCTCAAACATCTCACGACTTGTGATTGAATAATCATTCTCCATATGTCATGATTCCAGCATGTAACCTTGAGTGGAGTATTGATTTATTCAAGTCGCTATGGTCTGTTCATGAGTCACATCTCCATTACTCTAATTTTCTCATGAATTGTCGAAGGAAAATTGGTCGTACTCAGGAAGATTGTCAACCTGAGTAGGGCTTGGTTCAAGAGGTTGAAAGTCCATAGTAACAGGAAATCATGTTTCTCTATCAATATTGGTTACTCTATTTTCCATCCTCAGTTCTACTCACTATCTCATGTCCATAAGATTGTCAAAATGTGAGAGATATATATTCCATGAAGAAATGTGGGCGTAGGGTGGGATGTATGGAAGGGAAGTGAATGATGGTTGATGGAGGCTAGTTTGAAGAGAGGATTCCCCTGGATAGAGTAAGAAGAAGGATGTCAGGATATTGTTGTGGAGATTGGGTAGGAATACCAATGTGCCTACATCTTCTCAAGAGAGGGATGAAATGATTTGTGAACCACGATTTTCTCATAATTGCAAGGTCTTTGATGCACACAATTCAAACACAAAACAAACACACCGATTCACCCACTCGACATTTGTGAAGGCACGACAGGTTCAACCACTTATCTTTTCTATTTTAATTGATGACAAAAGAATCTTGAAGATTATGAGAAGTTGTTAGTTACTAAATTATTCACAAAGACTATCCCAAGTTCATACAACTAGTTGCATCTATTTTCAGCCAGTATATGTGTAAGTGCGGGCCGTAAAAATACGGCTACCCGTTACTTGAGGATGGAGCCTTACACTGTGTCCTCTAAACCACCCACTCTACAAAGGGAAGTCAGACCGTAAAATGGCTAACCGAAACCCCCACTGAGAAGTAGCTATTTGTTTCTAAACATAGTAGTCTGAATGAGAATTTTCGATTTTTATCTCTATCCTGGAGGTGTGATCTTGTCCTTACAAACAATGAGTGGGTTATTCTCCACCAAACACAACTTGATTTTAAGTTAGTTACAGTAACCTTGGTTAGCAGTCCTGGTTTTTATTAAGGTTATCACTGAAGTCTTAGATGGGAAGTGAAATTGACGCCTAACTAGCAGTCCCAATTCGTTTAATTCCTAAGTTACAAAAATCGAGGAGGGAGATTCGAAATAGAAAATGCAAGCGTAAATAAATGATTCACGCTTAAGAAGAAGATTTACAATGATCCCTCCATTCATGTTGGATGCAATACAAGGAATTTAAATTTACTCTAAATGATATGCATAGAGGAAAATTATTGTATGCTGATAATTCTATTAATAGGAAGAATTTATTTCAATTTGGCTAACATTAAACGATCTATAGTGTGTATAATTAGTGAAAGATGTGTGGCCAAAAGGCTACAAGGACATGAGAATATAAATATGCTAGCGTCTATGTACCTATTTCCTACACTACTCAAGTTGGGTCCCAACCAGATAAAAGGGTTGAAACAGACACGACACACCACAGACAAGTCCAGTCCGATTTACTACAAATTAGAGGGTCCAGAGAGAGATACGCCGTGAATAATCCAGAAAATTTAATCTAGACTCACCTCACTCATAAAAATAAAAATCAGTCTTCATTGTATACCATTGAATTATATTCAAAAATCGATCTGAGCTATCTGCAAAGAGACAATATGCGTTAGTATCTGTTGAGAGAGCGGTATACAAAATATAATACAAAAATAAAATGCAAAAAAATGACACAAAAATTAATTTCACAAAAATTATTTATAGAAAATAATTTAAACACTAAAAATATGTCCTTCCCCAGCAACGACATTATATGATGGACACGAAAATCGCCTTTTTAATTATAAAGAATTGTAGTATAAGAGATGAATTCGGTCGATCAAAAACTAAAAATTTTGAATATTGTGGAATATTTTTACTTGACAAATCTAGCAAGGTCGAACACAGAGAACTATGATTTTTAGTTGCGTGGTTTTAAATTAAATTAAATGTTTGATTAATTTATGTGTTGGTAAAATATACTAGAATGCAATGATAAAGATGTAAAACGAAGAAAATGAACAGAGAAGATAATCGAACGTAGGATCTGTGCTTTAACATGATGTAAATCCTCAATGAAATTGATCAATTAATCCACAAAAAGTTATCACATATCAAATGATATCAAATCCAGGAATATGTATAAATTAAATCCATATACAGGAAAGAGTGCATATATATCTATGAATAATACTGCAAATTAGGGAGATAAAAAATTTATTTTATCGATGAAATTTTAATCTCCATCATCTCTCTAATCAAATCCTCAATTAAATAGATTTTGATCATGTAGAATAATGAGAGGTCAAATTAAATCCTTTATGATAACACCCCTGCAAAAAAATTTAAATCTTCAATTTATATAATCAATAATTATGAGAGGAATAAATACAAATCTCCTCAAATGGGCCGCTATAGATATTGATTTCTCAAACATCAATTAATAAACTCAAAATCATCAGTTGAATTCCTATAAAATATGTCATCAAATCTCCCAATAGAATACATTTCAAAATATCAATAATCAACCTGCATCTGTTAACATAGATCTTCATAATAATCATAATAAAATCGCAAGTTATGCAAAGGGATAAAGCACGAATACACTTCAAATTGACATATTGTACACTAAAATTGGAGCTCATATGCAAAAGATATGATAAAATGAAGTAACAAAAGACTAAAATGTAAGTAAAACTAAAGTTTTTTCCTTCAAAGTGGTCCTTGGAGGGACTTATCTGCAAATAATAGAAACCAAAGCGAGCTTTATGCAATTTGCCCTCATGCTCATGCACAGGGCACATGATTATGCCAGTGGGTGGCCCTTTTGTAATATTTGGAGTTTGTGGGGGTCCTTTCATTATTTGCCCCCCAATCCACGTGCCTTGCATGTGCTTCTCACAGGTGGAGCTCTTCTGCGACCCTCTAGAAGCGTGAGGGTTGAAATGCATTCCCAACCTTTTACATGTTGCTCACGTTAGGGGGCTTTTTTCTTTTTCTAAGAAAGGCGAGGGTTAAGGCACAATTTCACCAAGCTTAGCATATGTTATCCATGTGCTGCTCTTAGGCTTGGAGGTGGTAGAAGAGGCTTGGTGTCTTGAACTTAGGTGGCAGGTTGAGGACGCTTTGGTCGATATGAGACTCTTTGTTATGATCGAATCTTGGGAGGACGACGTGGTGTGTGGAGGTCGTTGGATCGAGGGCTTTTGCCTGATCCGATGGTCAGAATGTGGAGGCGGTGGCAGGGAAACCTAGGGCGGATGGCTGTTTGCGATGGAGAGGAGATGCAATGAATATTGGAGAGCAGTGGCGTAGTAGAATGTTATTGGAGGTCTAGGGATATAGCCACGTACAAGGGAAGTGGCATGATGGGGCAACGATCTGAGGCATGAGAGATGAAGGGACAGTTGTTGTACCTATAGTAATGGTGCAATTGTTGAGGCTGCAAAAAGGGCGGGTGGTTATGGTTCCAAGGCAGTGGATCTAGATGAGCTGGGGCGGCGACTGTCGATGGCGTGGAGCTCGGCCAAGGAAAGTGCGTGAAGGGGCGATGTGCTTCTCCAGAAATATATGCGGACTGGAGGTGTGGGAGTAGCTGGCATGGCGATGAATGGCGAAGGCGATTGTGCTCGGTCGTAAAGCCTTGTGGTTGAGCATGGAGGGCAGATCTAGACATGTGGTGGTCGAGGGTGCACAACGGAGATGAGGTGGAGTAAAGGTCGAGCGACGACTATGAGAAAGAATATGAACAAAACAAGGTGTGGCACGAAGGATCCTAGAGATTTGAGGTGGTCAACACCTGGAAATTGGAGGCGGCAACGGCTTTCTCCAGATGTAGCTTCAAATGGACGACGAATGAGCCTTGAATCTTCTGCAAATACTGGAAGCTCTGTAATGAAGTCTAGCCTTCGCATCACATCGCGAAGAGTAGCGTCGGGCCGTTGTCACCGGCCTAGCTAGAGAAGGGAGAATGCCATGGAAGGAGGTTATGGTTTTGAATTTATAGGGAAAGAGTGTAACGATGGCGAGGTGGCCTTATGCACGACCGGTGTTACGTACGTTATGTTGTAATGATCGGTGAGGAGGAATGTGAGGGTTGTTGTTATGCTCGCAGTGGTGGTGACGGTTACAGAGGTGTGCAGTTGGCGGAGGGAGAAGTAAGGAAGGGGAGGAGGTGGGTCACGTGCCTTGCACATGACCAGGGGAGATGTTGAGATCACGTGGGAGGCATACATCTAAGCGACGGCAAGATAGAGAAGGAGAGGGGGTGAGAGAGTGGGGGAGCCACATGGCACGCCCAGGGGCTGCCACATGTCCCCCAAAAAATTCAAAAAAGAAAAAGTGAAGAAAAAAGAAAAGAAATTGAAGGAGACCTTGGGATTGAAAAATTTCCTTCACGAAATTTGTTCATTTCGACGAGATCTACAACTTTTGTGAAGGAACCGGGAGAAAAAGATGACATCTGTAAAAAGAGGTATTTTTGGTGGTTCTTCATGTATAAAACCGACTTTTTGGAGTTTTGTTATTTTCTTGTGATTTTAAAGAGTATAAAAATTGTATAAAAATACTATAATATTCAAGACCATTAATTACACACTAATCTAATTTTTTATTTTTAATAAATAAGAAAATATGGATATAAAATAGAAGTACAAAATAAGAGATTTTTATACATACTTGCAAAGGTCACTGAGACATAGTTAGTTTCTTTGATTTCAGTCTTGAATTGGATTTGTATTTGATAAAACTATCATCAAATAATGCAAATGAAAAATAAATAAATTTAAAAGGGTTAATTATGTGCACAAAAATTCAAGCCAAAAATAGCAAAAAGGTGAAATGCGCAAAGGCTCAAAACCCAATTTTCACATGTGAGCTTCGAATTTTATGAAATTGGTCTTGTTTTTTATGGTATTTGAAACTGGAGTACTATAAAAATGAGTAGACCAAAATCGGACACTGTCTGAGGAAGAGATGCATGTTTTAGTCTGTTTGATGTGAAATTAAATTTTAGGTTTATTTGTTACTTATTTGAGTTAGATTTTTTTTGTATTTTGTATTTATTCTTATTAGTAATATCTACAATGTAGAAGTGGTTTCAGGTCAATGAGATTATGGTGAATTGATTTAAAATAAGGGAAGTTAGCTGATATTTAGGTAATTAACACTTGAATTTTTTTATTCTTTATTTTATGCAATTATGCATGATGAAATGCGAATATTATTAACACATGTACAAATGCTAATGATTATATATTAATGATTAAATACATATAGATTTGGGGAACTGAGCCAAATTGTCCAATTTTTTGTGTTTCTTCAGAAATAAAGGGAGAAGACGGCTGGACTCGATATGGAAAAAGGCAAGAAATCTGGTCCAACTATGAGGGACTCGGTTCGGGTCTAAAAGAGGGGAGGCTGACCTTGGTTAATAGGCCCTAGTTGACCAATCTGCTCAGATTTTAAAAATAAAAAATATGAATATAAAATAGTAAATGAATTTAAAATAAAAAATGATTAAAATAAAAAATGTTTATTATTTTTTTAGGATTTTTCATGTGATTTATAATTATTTTTATGAAATATACTGTATATAGAGTACATAATATTATGTATACGTATTATATACCTATATATTTTATTCTCTGATTTTTATTTTATTATTTTTACATAAATACCCTTTATTTTATATTTTATTTATTTATAAAGTAATTTAAGAGGCATGAAATGATTTCTATTTTATATTTACAAATTAAATGAAGTAGTAAAGAAACAAGTATTCTTTACAATATACATAAGTATGGCTTTTGTTCAATGAACATTTCCTTTTATTTTTATTTTATTTTATGTTTTCTAGTATATATTTTACTGTTAGGAGTATGTACAAGTATTTAAAATAAAACATGCATGAATTATGAATTAATCTAATAAAATATAGATATTTACAATTATAGGTACACTATGACTATACAATGCACCCAAAGAGTCAATTTTTACCTCAACTCCAAAATTTATGAAACTGCCCACATTTGAAAAATAATTTAATTTATAGTCCAAGAAAATATTTTGGAAGAATTTTAGTTCATATGGAGCCCGAATTGATCTTTTAAGTTCTTGATGTGTGGCTTTTTATCAGTGGTATTATTTGTATCATATGTACCAATGATGTTTCAATTATATTCGTTATTTAGAAAAATATTTTTTTATACAAGTTCTATTAAGAAAATAATTTATTTGAAGTCTCTTATTGATGCATAAAATATATGAATGATATATACATAGAATGCATAGTGATGAATCATGCAAGGACCTGATCTCCCCCTACTTTATTCCTGGTCGATCAGGTCAATGATTGACCTGCTCTTGGGGTTTGGTTCAGTCTGTACTTGTTTCATAATTACATCCCTCTTCTCTTTTTCTTTTCCTCTTTATTATTTTATTTTTGGAAAAAGTTTTTAATTATACATTGTTAAGAATACTATGTACAATAATAATTTGTTGTATTTACACATATTCACATGTGGTTTCGCTAAAAGATACGGCTAAAATAAAAGAATAAAGAATGAGAATCATAGATCCATAATAGATTTACACCATCCAAGCAAGTGTCATCACCAATCGTCCAATGTAAATCTAGATGCATCAGAGCCATCGACCAGTCCACGTGAATTAAGCGTAAAATTGTGCCCCGCCCCATGCTTTTATTTTATTTCGCAAATAAATCATGTAAGGACTCGTGTATGCATGTAATCATTGGAACATTTGCAATATATTCCATGTGATTTATTTTATTTTTTAAGGTCCTATTTAAACCTCAATGCGTACTTTGCACGTGGTGTTTGAAAAATTGCAATAACAACCCTATGTTACTAATTGGTCCCTGGAAATATTAAATTTGCATATAAATCCAATCCAACTCAACTCACGTGCCTGTACAAAAATTTTATAAATTTTGCATATTTCACTCTGCCCTTTCTATCTATGTTATTATTTAGTCCATAAACATTATTTATTTGCATCCATACCCCTGTGCACTTGCTTATTTTTGCATATTAAAATCAAATAAAAAATAGCAAACCATTTTAAAAATAGCATAAAAATCATGGTAACTCTTTGTTAAGTAAAATTTTCATCTTTAATTTTCATTTCGTATTTTCATTAATTTTATTAATTATAAATTTAAAACACTCTCTAAAAACTCCATGTTTACTTTTATAAATTAAGAAAAAATATAAAAGAATCTTCTCAAAATTTCTAAAAAATCCAGCTTACTTATTTTCATCTCTTTTAATTTCTCTACCATTTGACATTTTTATTCCTCATAAGAAGCAAAAAGTAATAAAACATCAAACACAAAAAAAATCATAAAAATTTATAGAAAATTAAAATAACATAAAATAACATTTTGGGAAATAGCAAAATATTTCTTTCTTTATGTTCATATTTTATCATTTTTTGATTTCGTTTGCTATTCAACAATTCAAAAATAATCGCTTTTATATTTTATTTATTTTATATTTTTTTATTTATTTAAAAGCCTTAAAAATTATAAAATTATCAAAAATTACAAAACAGAATAAAATTGTGAGGATATCAAAAACAATTTTATTTGTATTTTCGGTTATTTTAACCATTTTGTAAAAAAATCCAGAAAGTTGCCTTCTTTCTCTTTTTCTTATTTTTTTCTTCATTTCTATTTTCTTTTGTTTTATAAAAAAGGAATATCCTTTCGCAAAATAAAAAAATAAATAATATGAAATCGGAAAATTAAATAAAAATTAAAATTCCATAAAAATAAAAAAGTCAAAATACAAAAACCAAAAATAATGTTCATAGAAGTCCCTTCTTATTTTATTGATTCTTTCATTGAAGTAATAACCCTCGGGATTTTTTAGCCTCCATGAGTTCGATCCTGTACGCTATACATGTAAATAAATAACACTCATTGTTCTTCTACTTAGATTTTTCTTCTTGCTTGTTTTCTTGAGCTATGAATAAAATACAAATAATTTTTGTTGAGGGATTTTTAGGATTGTAATGACACTACAAATAAATCTCATTAATTTAAATCCTCGAAATTCCTTGCTCAATAGAATACTCAAGGGCTTTTTGAAAGTATATGATTAATACCAACTCCCAATGATCTGGTGAAGAACTTAATGATAAAATCCTGAAGATGATAGTTCAAATATAATCCAAAACATCAGGTTTAATCTACATATTCCAGTATGCAGGATGTACGGGTATTAGGAATACTTGCGGGTTATGTGATCATAAGCTATTATATAACCTTGACAATTCAATTCTGAGGGAGTGATGAAAATAGGTTTCGATTTTAGTGATTTCTCTCAATAGATCATTAAACTAATCCTAGTCCAAATGTTGGACATTGATCTAAATATAATTAAAATGCAATAAAGAAAATTAGATTTACTTTTATATTAAATAAAACATTTATGAAAGGTTCCCAATATATGGATTTGAGATATGATTTCATTATCCAAGTAACTATACATGGAACGTACAATCTCCATATCCTTATCTCCATGTATCCGTTGAGAAAGCACATTATTCATTAATTAGTTCGAGAATAATTCAATCGTTGATAATGTATATGAGCAATGGGAATTAGATAACTAAATATAATTGAATGATCATGAATAATGTGAATATAATTCATTTTAGTTGGACACATGAGAATTGACATCTAAAATTTTTAAATATGAATTAATTATTAGAGACCTGATTAAAGTGGATATCACTATCCATAATAATAATTATTATTATAAAAATGATTTATAATATAATAGAGAGAGATATTTGTAAATAGGATTTACAAATTAAATGTTGATATGAATTAGATTCACATTCTACAACTAATTGTAAATATAATTTCCATTTTATTCGGTGATTGAATTTGATTCGTAATTATCAATGACTTAGTTTGCAATTGTCATAAATATATTCCAAAAATTTTATATTTTGTCAAAAAAAGATTATGTGAAATAAGAATTAATGTAACAAGATTACATTATGATGGGAGAGTGTTTTCTCTCTTCGATCTAGTGTGGCCATTGACGAGTCAAGAATCGCCCTACGTTAATTTTTGTGAATTATCATAGGTTTAATTTAATGTCATTTCGTTGTAGGCCAAAAAATATGAAACTTGGCCAAGATGAAAATTATGCTGAAATGAATGCATTATATCTTTTTGGAATTTTTAGATGTAGGATAAATAATTTATGGATTTTTGAATGCAAACAATGCAAATTTTAATATTTAATTATAATAATTATTAAATTTTGTTATTTTTAAGGGATAAAATTATCCAAGATCTATCACTAGTTGATCGATTTCAGAGAAATCTCTAAACTCAAAAAATACAGGATTTAATATCTATTGAAAATTAAATATCGAAATATGCTAAATTATTTTTCTAAGGGAAGTCATGCATGTAAATGGAAATATTTTTGGGCATGATGTAATAAACAACAAATTATAGAATCTGAGAATTGTAGGCATTTTTTTGAGCAATGGTTAATTTAGTATGAATTTCAAGCACAAAATGGGTAAATATGTAATTTTCCACAAAATAATTAATTATTAATTAACCACTGAACACAAAAATGTCAAACATATGCCATACTATAGAGAATTAGTTGAAGAACATCATGTGAATTTTTGATAAATAAAATGATGCAATAAAATGGTTTAAAATAAGGGGAACACAAGGGGTCTATCTGCAATTATAATAAATAAAAGAAAAAGAAAAATACGCAAAGCACAGGCGAACGAGTATTTAACAAAATTTTGGGCGGCGATCTGCAAAATTTCCATGGGAGCACGTACGCTGGGGAGGCGGGGGTGATCTTGCAAGTAAGGAAAACTCTGGGGGGTGATCAGCAAAAACTCTAGAAAGTCACGTGCGGAGCACGTGACTTCTGGATGGGGGCTCTTCGTGCAATGTCTAGCTAACATTGGGGGTGTTGTTGTAAAAAGTCCCCTCTCGCACGTGCTCAGCATGGGGAGGGTCTCAGGTTCTGTACCCGGCCGTCGAAGGCGGAGGATGCAGGGCTTCTACGTGTGTAGTGCTCCTCCCTCTAATATTTGAAGTAGGGGCAGCGTCGATTGTTGGTGAAGAGTGGCTTGTGAGCAACTGGAGATGCGAGAGGCTGAGGCGTTGGTGATGATGGCGAACGCCGGTGGAGAAGACGTGTAGGTGGAGCAGCGATCTGGTGAAGTTGTTGGAAGTCGTAGGTGGCGGAGGCGTTGGCGATAGTGATAGTCGGTGAAATTCCTGGAAGTAGCTCGAGGCATGGGGCAGTTTGCGGTTCTGCAAAGGAGGTGGCGATGAAGTGGTTGACGGTGAAAAGTAGGCTCAACGGCGTAAAGCAGCCAGAGCAAGAGCAAACGCACGAGATGCGCGGTGTTGCGACAAGCTCAAAGAGCTTGGATCTTGTCGAGATAGAGGTGGCTGAGCAAGTGTTGTCACCACTGCGCACCCTTGTAGATGATGCAATCGACGGATGCGCGGCAAGTATGTCCGGCGGTGGTCTTCTATAGAAGATGGTGAAAGGGCCGAAGATGGCATGTGATCGCGATTCTTTGCTTGATCAGGAAGATCGGGATTGATCATGATGGGGGTTGAAGACCGGAGATGGGATTCGATTGCGGGTTGATAGGAAGCGACCGACGAGATTTGGGGGGCGATTGCGGGGCCTGAAAGGGAAAGGAGGGGGTGATTGAGAACAACGTACAAGGGTCGTCCGATCAGTCGAGATTGGACAGACCTAATGCGTCCACGTGGCAGCTATGGGCGGGTGTGCCGAGCACGTGCTTAGGACGCACATGTGCTGCGCGTGCGGTGTTTTAATTTTTTTTATAAAAACGAAATTAAAAATATAAAAAAGACAAAAAATGGGTGGCACGTGACGGCTCCAGGAGCACCATGTGTCATCCCCACAAAAATCAAAAAATAAATACCATAAAAATCCGGAATAAATAGCAAACAACCTTGGATTGAAAATTTTTCTTCACAAAAGTTACTTGCCTCCACAAGACCTACAACTTTTAGAAAGAGACCAAAACAAAAATCGATCATTTATACAAAGTGATGTTTTGGGGCATCCCATGTACATAGAATACCTTGATTTTTGGGTTTTATAATTTTTTGTCATTTTTAAACTAGATAAAAATCCGGAAAAAGTTATGACAAAATCAAAGATAAATATTTATACATTAATTAATTTTTTCGGATTTTTATTAAGCAAGAAAAAGAAGAATAAAATATATGAAAAGGACAGTTTTTGTATAGACAGTTAGTGAAGACTCAGACTCAATTAGTTTCTTTGATTTCAAGCTCAGTTTGGATTTGGATTTTTGCGCATTTTAATTAAAATTTTATCAAAGAAGACAAATGAAAAAAAATAAAAATGAGTCAATTTTGTACATAAAATAATAGGTCAAAAACCACCAAAATACAAAATGTACAAAAGAGGCCCAAAACTCAGCTTTCACATATGAGCTCCGATTCACTTGAACTTGGTCTTGTTTTGAAGGTATTTGAGTGTACATTAGTTCAAAAGTGGGTATGATCAAAATGGACACTGTATGGGGAATACATCAAAGTTTTAGTCTGGAAATCCTAGAACAAGGGTTTGGGTTTTTGGTCCACATATTTAGTTAGTGATTTTTTTGTATTTTTCATTTATTCTTGTTATTGATATGTACATAACGGAGGTAGCTTCAAGTCATTTGGAGTTAGCATGAATTAATTAAAAATCAAGGAAGTTAGGCTATTTTACAGACCATTTTGGTTGGGATTTTTGGCTTCTTATTTTGTGCAATAATAAGTGATAAAATACCATTCATATCAAGACATGCATGAAAGCTAATTATGCAGAATAAATGAAGAAATAAAAATGAATTTTAGGAATTTGAGCTTAATTAGTGACTTTTAGAGTAATGAATCTGAGATTCATCACACCGCGAAGGTGAAACTTCTATGAGACTTAGAATTCTAAAATCAACAGCCTTCAAGTTTTACCCATCATTGTCACAGTTTTGGCTTAGAAGTCATCTTAGATCAATCCTCCGCCCAAAACATACCCCATAAACATTGAACAATCGACTCATGTGTGTGAAATGTTTTAGCTCTTCCCATCCAGAATGCCAGACTACTATGCAAACCTCCTCTACGGTAACTCGTCCTCAAGGAGGCAGGTATTTCCTTCTAAGGTCTGTCATGTTGTGTTCACAATCGAAATGGGGGAGAAGTTAGAAGAAGGAGAAATGAAATGGAGGGTGGCCAGTGTAGTCACATCTCCTTGTGAAACCGGCTAGTTTAGCCAAGTGTCCACCAAGATCTGCAGGTTTTCTTGAAGCTTGGACCTTTTTGGTCTAATATCTTTTGGTAGTGGCTTCTTTATATTTGGATTTTTGGTAGCTCTGCTTAGATCTTGTTGTGCCCCTACGGATATGGAATCTTTTTTTCTGTACATTTTTAGGGTCTTAGAAAACCAGCCGTCCATACCTTTTCCGAAGCTTTATTTCAACCCATACTCCGATCTTTAGATTTCCACGCTACCAAAAAAGAAACTCACACAGTCTTCCAACAACCCATCTGAGTTGAGCTAAGTGCGTAGTGCAAGAGTACAAATTAATTCCCTAATCAAGAGTCGTACCCAGAATGAAGAGACCAGGTTTGACACTAAGAGTCCAACCCTACTGTTGAACGCGAATTTTCAGAGGTTGGTGATTAATTGTAAAAATATGTGTCGTTGATTTTCCCCAAAACCCGCGTCAACAAAAAATATTTTTTTATGATTTTTTTTTGCTACTTATTAACCTGTATAGCGGACAGGGTCGAACTCAGGGAGGCTACAATTCCCGAGGGTTATTCAATTAATCAGAAACTAATTAAAAGAAAACAGGAATCTCAAAGGACAACTATCCTTGGTTTTTGTGATTTTTTATCTTTTTATTTTTTTTTTTAAATTTTTTTTTATTTCTAATTTTTTTTATATTTTCTGATTTTTAAATTTTTATGATTTTGCTTTTGCAAATTTTTTTTTATTTTCAAAAATAATACGACGCAATATAAACAAGGTAAAGAGTATACACACACCAACTCTTTTTGCAATTTTCAATTATGCCAAAAATGATCAGAAAAATTCAAAGAAAATATTTTTGTCTTTTGAAAGTTTTGAAATGTTTTTGAGAATTTTTGTAGACTTTTCAGATGTTTTTGTATTCTTTTAAAAATCAAACAGTGAGGAAATCGGAAAATGTGGACAGCCTGGAGTAATTTGCAATTTAAAACTCTTTTAAATGCCCAAAACTCCTGGCTACTATTTTTAAGGCAAACTAGAAGAAAATATCTACAAACAGAAACTGAAATCACAATTTTTGGGTTTTTGTAGAATTTTTTATGATTTTTAGAAGATTTTTGATATTTTTCAATTTTTTTGAGTTTTATAAATAATTAATGCGTGAAACTTGGTCTGAAATT
This sequence comes from Ottelia alismoides, assembly GCA_037367405.1. Lineage (NCBI taxonomy): Eukaryota > Viridiplantae > Streptophyta > Magnoliopsida > Alismatales > Hydrocharitaceae > Ottelia > Ottelia alismoides. The sequence continues at coordinate 633,435 of JAZKJV010000601.1, forward strand.
AAAAGACAATGAAATAAAACTACTCTAATTTTTTTAGAATTTTTGGAGTTAGTTTCGAATTTTTATGAATTTTCGAATTTCCAACAATGAAAAAGACACTGTTTTTGATTTTTTAATAATAAGAAATGATCACAAAATGCAATGAAAAATTTATGCTAGGAAGATCATCACATCAGGAGCATAGCACATTTTTCTCAAAATTTTTGAAGCACATATAACATTTATTTCATTCCAAAGGAAACAAGCAAGTTTGTTGTCTGGAATAGGGACTAAAATGTAAATACTGCAGAAGTTGTGGACTGAAATGTAAAGTTTCAATGTTTTGACCACAAATAAATAAAAAAAATAAAATGCGAGGCAGTACGTGCAAATTACCAATATACCATGTGCAGTGCATGTGCCTTGAAGCTCTGGCAGGGGCGTTTTTGTAGTTTTGAAATCCTTCGGGGGGCAGAATGTAATTTACCCGTTCTTTTTTTACTTCAAAATCCAAGCCCTAGAGGACTTTCATTCGTTTCTTGCAAATGAAGCAAACAGGATGGGGTCGGCCGCCGCCTTCGTTTTCTTCTTCACCAGGCGCGGCGGTTGCGGCTGAAGGCGGAGCGCGGGAGGCGCGGCTATGGATTCAGGCGAGCGCGGTGGGGCGCGTGTCGCGCGCGCGCGACCGCGCGTGGCTGCGCGAGGCGGCTAGGCGGAGGTCTTCGCGGCGGGGACGGTGGCTGCTGCGTCGGCTGATGGCGAAGGAGGGCGCGCAGCAGGTCCTGCGGAGGGGGGAACGCACCTGGGTCGCCGCCACCGCCTTCTCTCCACGCGCGCGCAGGCGGCGCTGGAGCAGCGGAGGTTGGAGGCTGCAAGGGCGCGGCGCGCGGCGGCGATGGAGTCGGCGCCGACTCCAAGCACAGGAGCGGGATCGGGTGCGGTTGTCGCGCGGTGGTTCAAGGAGGAGGGGCAGCCGATGGAGGATGGCGGCGGGGGGTGACGACCCCGCTGCTGGAGAATTTTTTATTTTGTTTTTTTTTTTATTTTTTTTGTAATTTTGTTTTAAGATGTAAACAGTGAATGAAAAAAAACAAAAGGAAAACACTTTTTTTTTATTTTTTTTTTGTAAATCCGAAAATAAGTGAAAAGAGGAATAAAGAAATATTTTTTTATTTTTTTTTTGTTTTTTTTTATTTTTTCATATTATCCTGCAAAACAAATGTTAGAAATAAAGAAAATTTTTTTATTTATCTATAAAATCGGGAAGTGAATGGGGATTCGGCGAACGGTGAGGGATTCGAATCCGACTCTCCGACCACCGTGCGTGGTCGGAGTTGATAGATCGTGAATGGTAGAGATAGAACGCGTAGAGATCAAGAAAGTGAGATGAAAAATCGAGTCGATGGCGGATCAAATCGTGATGAATTTTTTTATGATCTAGAAGAACAAAATGACGATAAAAAGAAAAAAAATGCGATAAAATAAAGAGCGATTAAACTACGATAAAGATGCAAAGAAAAATACGGATCTCACCTTAGGAGCGGAAAATAGACCGTGATTGCCTCGACAAGGCCGACTCGCTGTCACCGGACGGCTTGGAGGCTAGGCAACTTCCTCGACGAAATTTCTCTCGGAGATCGGGCTCCTCTCTCTAAAGATTGATCAGGTTGGAATGAGGGAGATGGAGCCATATAAATAGAAAAGAGATGAATTTTGAATTTTGAAGAAGATAAGAGAGATTTTTGATTTTTTTTTGGTGGGAGAGATAATCATGAGAGATAAAATAGAAGGATAAAATTATTTACAAAATTATCTAATTTTTTTGAATTTTCGTCACTTTATTTATTGGAATTTGAAAATGTTATTTTTTTATTTTTTTTATGATGGTTGGTTAAAAATTGCAACTATATACATATACTATATACATATATGACATTATATACAAGGATAAATGGGGAAATTAGCCTCTCTTTTTTTTTGTTTTAAGAAATTTATTAAATTTTTTATTTTTATTTTATTATTTTTTTTATTTTTATTTTTGTTTTAAGTAATTAGTAAAAATATTTACAAATATATATACAAATACAATATACACAAAATACAAGGGAAAATTGCACAAACCACCCCAGAAAACCAACTTTTTAACCGTAACTCCAAAAATTATAAAATCACAGTCATTTTGAAGATAATTTAATTTAGATTTCAATGGAAGTGATATTTGTTCAATTTGAGATCATATGGAGTCGGAATTTATCTTTCAATTAGTGCTTAGTGGCTTTTTCCAAGTGTGGCTACTTTTATTCTGTACATGATTTAATTGTGCAATCAGTTTTATTAATTAGGACCCATTTTTATTTACAACTTTGATTTTGAATGTTATTTGATTTGGGGTCAATTAAGGTACAAATAAATTAGTGTTAGTTTTATACAGATATACACAAAATAAGTGAGAAACACATTTTTTTAGATTTTCTGGTTGAGGACCCTATCTCCCCCTACTTTATTCCTGGTCGATCAGGTCAAGTCTTGACCTTCTCTCGGGGTTCGGGTCAGCCTGTATACAGTCTTCCTTTTTTTATTTTCTTTTCTTTATTTTTCCTTTCTTTCTTTATTTATTTATTTTAGGTTAAAATTAGTAAGAAATGTACAATATTTACACACAAATGCAAGTTAGTAAGAATATGGAGTTAGCGTTATATGCATGTGTTTTATAAGGGATTTTAAGCTAAAATAAATGAATAAAGATGACGAATCGCAGATTCATCATCCCCCTATGCTTTACCTTTGCTAGTCCCTTAGCAAACACTTATTTGAAAGAATAAGTGAAGAAGAAAAAGAAAGGGAAAATAAAGAAAGTAGGACAATATTGAGTATTAAACTTATCTTCATAAAATTGTAGTTTGGAGCTCTGTCGGACCTTTGGATTATTTGTGTGTCGGAACTTCTGTGAGACTTAGAATTTTAAAACCAACAGCCTTCAAGTTCTACATATCATTGTCACAGTTTTGGCCCAGAAGTCATCTTAGATCGATCCTCTTCCCAAAGCATACCCTATGAACATTGAATAATCGACTCATGTGTGTGAAAAATTTTTAGCTCTTCCCATCCAGAATGCCGGACTACCATGCAAATCTCCTCTCCAATAACTCGTCCTCGGGGAGTCAGGTATTTCCTTCTAAGGTCTGTCGTGCTGTGTTCACAATCGAATTGGGGGAGAAGTTAGAAGAATGAGAAAAGAACTGGAGGGTGATTTGGTGTGATCACCTCTCCTTGTGAAGCTGGCCAGTGTAGCCGAGTCTCCACCAAGATCTGCAGGTTTTCTTGAAGCTTGGACCTTTTTGGTCAGATTTTTATTTGGTAGTAGCTTCTTTGTATTTGGACTTTTGGTGGTTCTGCTTGGATCTTGTTTTGCCCCTACGGATATAGCATCTTTTTATTCCGTACATTTTTTGGGGTCTTAGAAAAAATTGTGCCCAGCCGTCCATCCCTTTTCCGAAGCTTTATTTCAACCCGTTACTCTGGTCTTTAGATTTCCACGCTACCAGAAAAGAAACTCACACAGTCTTCCAACATCCCGTCTGAGTTGAGCTAAGTGCATAGTGCAGGAGTACAAATTAATTCGCTATTCCAGAGTTGTACCCAGAATGAAGAGACCAGGTTAGACACTAAGGGTCAAATGCTGCACATTGTCTTGTGGAACTTAAAGAATTAAGTCAAAGACCTGAAGCTTCTAAAATCCTATTTCTCGGTGAAGTTCCTCTTAGAATTAGGTGGATTAAGGTCCAACTAAGCTCCATTCTTCAGTTTTATTCCAGACATAGTTTAAATATCAATACTATCCAGAAAAATGCACATGCAAATGCAGACTATGAACAATGCAGAGAGGTTTTTTTTTTTTTTAAGGAATGATGCACATGTGAAAAGAACCATTTTTTTTATACAATTTTCTAATTTTGAACTTTTTATGGATTTTTGGAGAAAAATGCAGGTGTGAAAAAAAATTTTTATGCAAATTTTTATGATTTTTTGGTTTTGTAGTTTTTTTTAAGGAGAAAAGGTTAGTAATATATACAAGTATATACAAGAGACTTTTTTTTATGTGTTTTTTTTTGTTTTTTTTTGTTTTTTTTTCTCTCTCTCTCTTCCCATTTTTTTTGTTTTGTTTGTTTTTTTTTGTTTTTGTTTTTATTATTTTTGTTGTTGTTGTTTTTTTTTTGTGTTTTTGTTTTTGTTTTTGTTTTTGTTTTTTTTATGTGATTTTATAAAATATACACATAACCCTCCAGATAAATATATTTAAAAGTACGAGTTATGTCTAAAGTATATATACAATATATACGACACCCCCCTATACTTAGCTCGAACTATGTCCTCATAGTGATCAGAGAGCGACAAAGGAAGACATAACTCGTGCTAAGCAAAGAAAGGTGAAAAGACTCCTATGCTACAACGACTCAAAGAAAAGATAAAAATGAAGAGAAGTTGGTGATCCCCCCCTATACTTAGGATCAAGTAATCCTAAGTATAGTGGAATGTACAAAGGGGAAAACCGATGAAGAGAATGTACAAACTCACAGAGACACGATATGAACAACATCACCCCCCTATACTTAGGGTAGAGTATCCCTAAGTATAGGCAACAACAACAAGGGTGATAAACAGGACGAATATGAACAACACAAATCCTTCACCCCCCCTATACTTAGGATAAAGCACATCCTAAGTATAGCATATATACACACACACACGGAAAAGGGGTGAATGATAAAACGGGAGAAGACAGAGTGAAACGAAAGGATATACAAGAGGAGTGGATTTACAAAGGTTGAGAAGGTCGAAAACGAACCTTCTTGCGGGACCGCTGAGGTATGGATTTGACAAGATGTAGGTCGATATTGGGATTATCATTAGATATGAACTGAGTAGAATCGACCAAGAATGTATGCTCAGCGGTTTCAGATTGTGCAGGCCTAAACCGGTTATTGGAAGTAGTGTGATCATGTCCTGCCTTGGAAGTCTCGCAAACATCAAAGTAGAATGGCTCGAAATCATTATCAGAAAAAGTAGGATCAATTTCAGCCTGACGAGCCTCTACTGGATCATCATCTTTATCAAAAGGCCCAAATTCCTTTATAAAAGCAATCAAATCAAATTTGGCCTGATCGGTCTCTTCTTTATCAGGGTGAGTAGGAACGGACTTATCAGTGAAAGTAGTCAAATCGTGTCCGTCCTGTCTAGTCTCAGAGTCTGCCTTCCGCTCTAGGGTGTCTATCGTGTAAATCCCGCGGATGTCATCAATGCATCGCCACGTACCAGAAGAGGGAACTCCAAGGTCTATGCTTTCCGAGTCCTCCTCCTTGAAGAGGAATTCTCGGGTCTCAGTATCATCCATCATATAGCAAAAATCTCTGGTAGTATCATCATGATCAAAGTTCTTGGGGTTGTCTAACACGGGTGGGCTCTCATGGGATGCGGGTTTCTGGATGGTAGTGGGTGTAGTGATTAACACATCGCTCCCTACATCAGAACGGAAGCGAATCTCTCCTGAACCATAGTCAATAACGGCTCCTGCAGAGGCAAGGAAAGGCCGTCCCAGGATGATTGGAGGGTGCTCCACAGGGGTGGAGGTCTCCATGGGCATTACAACAAAATCCGAAGTAAAATCCATGCCCTGAATAAGAATGACAACGTTTTCTAAAATACCCTTCGGCCTCTTGATAGATCCATCAGCAAATTGAACTATCATCCTGGTTTTCTTGAGAGGCTCAAGATGAAGAGACTGTACCATAGAGAAGGGTATTATGTTGATTGATGAACCGCCATCAAGGAGAGCGTTATCACAAGAATAGTCAGATATGGAGCAACTCACAAGAGGTGTGACCGTGTTCCCTTTCTTAAAATATGGACGGTGAGAGATGGCGTAGGCAGTGGCCATGGTCAAAATATGACGCTCAGATCTTCTCCTTCGCTTTCTTTTCTTGTGTTGAGGAGTAGATAAATCTGTCATGGCCTGTTGAAGTGGGGCTTTAATGATCTCATGAAGGGTGGCCACCACTTCGGGTTTAGTCAACATTTTTTTGAATTTTTGGACCTCATCCATACAAGGGAGGAGGTCGGAATCAGCATTTACATGAGGATTGCCAAGAGCAGTCTGTACAGTGGCATCCTCGGGATCTACGTTGGGACAAGGCTGTGTGGGTAAATGATCGGGCATTTGGGCTCTTTTCTCACAAAATGAATCAATAATATGTCTCCCAGAATCTTTTTGTATTTTCAAAATTTTCTCATTTTTTTGTGTTTTGGATGATTTCAAGCTCTCATGATTATCCTCGAGTGAATCAATATCCTCAAACATTGGAGCAGCGTTCTGTCTCTCATTTATGTTAATAAAATTGGAAATCTTCGAATTCATATGCTCCACCATTTGATTCAATGTGTTAAGTGTGGAAATCATGAAAGGTGACTCCAAAATTCCAGGATCGGGTGGGTTGAATGAGGGTGGGTGAAAATCAAAGTCCTCCGTCTCCTGAAATAATGGGTTAGGCGGATATGCACAAACATCTGGAGGAAGATCCTCCTGGAAAAGGGAAGGTGGATCGTCTGGAGAGTACAAGGTATCTGCGAAGATCGGATTAGAATAACTCCAGTCGGCCATCTTTGAAACAAAAGATGGGAGAGCACGAGGGTCAAGCCAAAAGATATGGAGAAAAAGGCGCAAATGCACAGAAAAGATCTGGTATGCACACAAACAATCAAACGCAATACAGACCCCCAATTCACCAACTCAACGCAATGTGAAGACCGTGAAGGTTCGGTCTCTTAATCTTGTATGTTTTAGAGTTAGGTGATAATCACAAAGTTGTACAAACACTTAGGTTGAATTATGGGATTTGGGCACTAACCTTAGTGTGTGCGCGAGCAAGTAAAAATGAATACAATGAGGGGGTTACTCTCCCCAAGACAATGATTTTTCTTTGTATTTTTTTAGGGTCGAGTTTTCTTTAGCAGTCCCGGTTTTAGGCAGTTGTCACTTGGTTAAGATATTTTCAAAGAATCGCCTACCGAGTGTCCAATTTCCTTTTTAACTTATGTGAGTGAAAACAAGGGAGGAGATCGGAAATGCCAATGCGCGATTAAAAAACGATGATGCATGCAGGGGTTAGAGATGCGTACCTTGTCGCCAGCACTCTACATGCAAGTGATCCGCGCAGAATTTAAATACAGAAAATAAACTAACCTATATGCAATGCAAGTAAACCGTCCTAGATGATAACTTCTATTAACGGGCAAGAACAAGTTAATTTGACTAAGTCCAAATTACGATCTACTCTATAGGCACAGAAATTCTTGTTTAGGGTGTTTGGACCTAATTAATTACCTGGCTCAAGCAAATTAATTAAAGCAATCAATAGGTGGCTTTCGAAATCCGTGAAAAACAAAGAAAATAAAGGCGATGAAAACAAAACCGGTGAGGTCCCCCAAGTGCACCGGCACTTGGCGAAACAGACCCCGCAACAAATGAATGTCCGTTTACAAGAGTTCAAATGCTAGAAAATAAAAACTCTCTCTTTTTTTTTCTCTTTTTTTTTCTTTCTCTCTTTTTTTCGGCTCTTTCAATTCTTCCTCTCCTCTTCTCACGCTATCCTGCGGCTTGGTGAAGAATCAAGCCGCCTCCACGTCGCTTGGGTGCTTCGGCTCTCCTAGGATCGCCTCCTTCGCTCCGCGGGCCCTCGCAAGAAAAAGAAAAGAGAATGTGTAAGAAACACAATTTTCAAAATATTAGCCGGCAACGGCGCCATTTTGTTGTGTCGGAAATTTGGAGGTTGGTGATTAATTGTAAAAATATGTGTCGTTGATTTTCCCCAAAACCCGCGTCAACAAAAAATATTTTTTTATGATTTTTTTTGCTACTTATTAACCTGTATAGCGGACAGGGTCGAACTCAGGGAGGCTACAATTCCCGAGGGTTATTCAATTAATCAGAAACTAATTAAAAGAAAATAGGAATCTCAAAGGACAACTATCCTTGGTTTTTGTGATTTTTTATCTTTTTATTTTTTTTTAAATTTTTTTTTATTTCTAATTTTTTTTATATTTTCTGATTTTTAAATTTTTATGATTTTGCTTTTGCAATTTTTTTTTTATTTTCAAAAATAATACGACGCAATATAAACAAGGTAAAGAGTATACACACACTAACTCTTTTTGCAATTTTCAATTATGCCAAAAATGATCAGAAAAATTCAAAGAAAATATTTTTGTCTTTTGAAAGTTTTGAAATGTTTTTGAGAATTTTTGTAGACTTTTCAGATGTTTTTGTATTCTTTTAAAAATCAAACAGTGAGGAAATCGGAAAATGTGGACAGCCTGGAGTAATTTGCAATTTAAAACTCTTTTAAATGCCCAAAACTCCTGGCTACTATTTTTAAGGCAAACTAGAAGAAAATATCTACAAACAAAAACTGAAATCACAATTTTTGGGTTTTTGTAGAATTTTTTATGATTTTTAGAAGATTTTTGATATTTTTCAATTTTTTTGAGTTTTATAAATAATTAATGCGTGAAACTTGGTCTGAAATTAAAAGACAATGAAATAAAACTACTCTAATTTTTTTAGAATTTTTGGAGTTAGTTTCGAATTTTTATGAATTTTCGAATTTCCAACAATGAAAAAGACACTGTTTTTGATTTTTTAATAATAAGAAATGATCACAAAATGCAATGAAAAATTTATGCTAGGAAGATCATCACATCAGGAGCATAGCACATTTTTCTCAAAATTTTTGAAGCACATATAACATTTATTTCATTCCAAAGGAAACAAGCAAGTTTGTTGTCTGGAATAGGGACTAAAATGTAAATACTGCAGAAGTTGTGGACTGAAATGTAAAGTTTCAATGTTTTGACCACAAATAAATAAAAAAAATAAAATGCGAGGCAGTACGTGCAAATTACCAATATACCATGTGCAGTGCATGTGCCTTGAAGCTCTGGCAGGGGCGTTTTTGTAGTTTTGAAATCCTTCGGGGGGCAGAATGTAATTTACCCGTTCTTTTTTTACTTCAAAATCCAAGCCCTAGAGGACTTTCATTCGTTTCTTGCAAATGAAGCAAACAGGATGGGGTCGGCCGCCGCCTTCGTTTTCTTCTTCACCAGGCGCGGCGGTTGCGGCTGAAGGCGGAGCGCGGGAGGCGCGGCTATGGATTCAGGCGAGCGCGGTGGGGCGCGTGTCGCGCGCGCGACCGCGCGTGGCTGCGCGAGGCGGCTAGGCGGAGGTCTTCGCGGCGGGGACGGTGGCTGCTGCGTCGGCTGATGGCGAAGGAGGGCGCGCAGCAGGTCCTGCGGAGGGGGGAACGCACCTGGGTCGCCGCCACCGCCTTCTCTCCACGCGCGCGCAGGCGGCGCTGGAGCAGCGGAGGTTGGAGGCTGCAAGGGCGCGGCGCGCGGCGGCGATGGAGTCGGCGCCGACTCCAAGCACAGGAGCGGGATCGGGTGCGGTTGTCGCGCGGTGGTTCAAGGAGGAGGGGCAGCCGATGGAGGATGGCGGCGGGGGGTGACGACCCCGCTGCTGGAGAATTTTTTATTTTGTTTTTTTTTTATTTTTTTTGTAATTTTGTTTTAAGATGTAAACAGTGAATGAAAAAAAACAAAAGGAAAACACTTTTTTTTTATTTTTTTTTTTGTAAATCCGAAAATAAGAGAAAAGAGGAATAAAGAAATATTTTTTTATTTTTTTTTGTTTTTTTTTTATTTTTTCATATTATCCTGCAAAACAAATGTTAGAAATAAAGAAAATTTTTTTATTTATCTATAAAATCGGGAAGTGAATGGGGATTCGGCGAACGGTGAGGGATTCGAATCCGACTCTCCGACCACCGTGCGTGGTCGGAGTTGATAGATCGTGAATGGTAGAGATAGAACGCGTAGAGATCAAGAAAGTGAGATGAAAAATCGAGTCGATGGCGGATCAAATCGTGATGAATTTTTTTATGATCTAGAAGAACAAAATGACGATAAAAAGAAAAAAAATGCGATAAAATAAAGAGCGATTAAACTACGATAAAGATGCAAAGAAAAATACGGATCTCACCTTAGGAGCGGAAAATAGACCGTGATTGCCTCGACAAGGCCGACTCGCTGTCACCGGACGGCTTGGAGGCTAGGCAACTTCCTCGACGAAATTTCTCTCGGAGATCGGGCTCCTCTCTCTAAAGATTGATCAGGTTGGAATGAGGGAGATGGAGCCATATAAATAGAAAAGAGATGAATTTTGAATTTTGAAGAAGATAAGAGAGATTTTTGAATTTTTTTTGGTGGGAGAGATAATCATGAGAGATAAAATAGAAGGATAAAATTATTTACAAAATTATCTAATTTTTTTGAATTTTCGTCACTTTATTTATTGGAATTTGAAAATGTTATTTTTTTATTTTTTTTATGATGGTTGGTTAAAAATTGCAACTATATACATATACTATATACATATATGACATTATATACAAGGATAAATGGGGAAATTAGCCTCTCTTTTTTTTTGTTTTAAGAAATTTATTAAATTTTTTATTTTTATTTTATTATTTTTTTATTTTTATTTTTGTTTTAAGTAATTAGTAAAAATATTTACAAATATATATACAAATACAATATACACAAAATACAAGGGAAAATTGCACAAACCACCCCAGAAAACCAACTTTTTAACCGTAACTCCAAAAATTATAAAATCACAGTCATTTTGAAGATAATTTAATTTAGATTTCAATGGAAGTGATATTTGTTCAATTTGAGATCATATGGAGTCGGAATTTATCTTTCAATTAGTGCTTAGTGGCTTTTTCCAAGTGTGGCTACTTTTATTCTGTACATGATTTAATTGTGCAATCAGTTTTATTAATTAGGACCCATTTTTATTTACAACTTTGATTTTGAATGTTATTTGATTTGGGGTCAATTAAGGTACAAATAAAATAGTGTTAGTTTTATACAGATATACACAAAATAAGTGAGAAACACATTTTTTTAGATTTTCTGGTTGAGGACCCTATCTCCCCCTACTTTATTCCTGGTTGATCAGGTCAAGTCTTGACCTTCTCTCGGGGTTCGGGTCAGCCTGTATACAGTCTTCCTTTTTTTATTTTCTTTTCTTTATTTTTCCTTTCTTTCTTTATTTATTTATTTTAGGTTAAAATTAGTAAGAAATGTACAATATTTACACACAAATGCAAGTTAGTAAGAATATGGAGTTAGCGTTATATGCATGTGTTTTATAAGGGATTTTAAGCTAAAATAAATGAATAAAGATGACGAATCGCAGATTCATCACCTACACATTATCATGTGGAACTCAAGGAGTTTAATTAATAGACCTGAAGCTTCTAAAATCTTGTTTCTCAGTGAAGTTCCTTTGAAAATTAGGTGGATTAGGGTTAAGTCCATACCACTCTCGGTTTCTGCTCATAACTCGGTTCATAACCCTAAGACTTTTCACAAATGCAGGTGCATGTAATGTGAAATGCAAACACATTTCTTTGTGATTATTTTTCTTTTTTTCCCTTTTTCTTTTTTTGAGATAATTTTTTATGCAAGGATTTTTTTGTTTTTTATAATGAATAAGAAGCCATTTTTTTCAAGTTTTTTGGTTGGACACAATCAGTGTTAGTAGCATTTTTTTGTTTTTTTAGAGTTAGTTACCCACACTGTAAATACATAAAGACTTACGTGAAAAGACATGGTATAGGTAAAATATATACATACTATATATACACCCCCCTATACTTGAAGGATATGGAATTATCCTCAAGCGCATCACGGAAGCGTGATCGTCGTATCGGATACGACGAAGAACGACTAGTCGTACTAGTTGCTCGCTGCAGCGGAATTTAAAAAATTTTATTCGATGAAACCACATGATCCGAGAACCATTCTCAGATCGTTTCATCTATAACCACAACAAGTATAATGCAATACCTCTTGAAGCGTGGTTGATCGAGTCTCTAAAAGAAGAGACCTCCTGTCTCATGTCCGATCATCGGCGAGACTGCTTGCGAGCACGGGGATGAACCGCGTTGTCCTCGCAATCCAAGAAGTTGATCCAAGCGTGGTTGCTCCTGATCTCGTCACACGAGATCTAACGTCTCCTTCGTGGGCGTAGCACACCAAGAAGACGGAGAAACCGAAGAACGTCGAAGCGGCAGCGCGGTGGCGATGGCGACGACGATTCCCTTCTCTAGGGTATGGTGGACGGCCACCAACAAAAGAGGGAGAGAGGGCTGGCGTGTATGAAGAAATGAGGGAGAGAGAGAGCTCCAATATTACATATATTTAGAGAGCATAGAATGCCTCTCTATTTATAGGGTTTTGGGATCCATGGATCTCAATCCATGGGACACATAAAATCAATGGATGAGATTGATTTGTGTCAATCCAATGGCCAAGATTGTTGTTGTCAAATGCAGCAAATTTAGGTTAAAATATATTTGAAAAAATAAAATATAATTTAGTCCTAAATCAACCCAACAAATAAGGAGAGAATGTGCTTGGAGATTTCATCTCCATGCACCTTCCATGTTGGACGGCCACCCATTCCATATAGGAATGGTGTGCCGCCCACTATGGGAGTCCAAGGAGGCAATCTCATGGATTCCCATGAGATTGCATATCTCCTTGATTTTTTTCTCTCTTATTTATTTGCAACAAATTTATTGGGTTTTATTCTCCAAAAAAATAATTCACAATTATCTTTGAGAATATTGCATTCTTGCCATGGAAAAAATTGTGAATTATATTCACAACCCAAAACAACATATAATTCATATTGTTAATTAATTACACAATGTGTATCCAATACACATAATAATTAACCAACACATATAAATTATAATTAGTTCTCTCTAATACATTATAAATCACATTTATAATATATTATGAATAATTGGATATTTCTATCCACATTATTCTTATCCACATTAATTAAATCACATTTAATTAAATTGGATAATTTCTTCACACATCAAGATGATTAAATCACATTTAATCATTATTTCTTCATTGCTTAGATCTTATGGAATTATTCTTGAACCCTTCAAGAATAATGCAATCTCTCCGAAGATACTTGGAGATAAGGACAGGGCGATTGTATTGTTCCACGTATAGTGACATGGATATTGAGATCATATCTCAAATCCAGATCGCGGGCCTCCCATAGATGCTTGATTAAATCAAGACCGTAAATCTAATCTTCTCATTGTATCTGAATCACATTCAGATCAATGTCCAACACTTGGACCAAGATCAGATCACTTCTCTACTGAGAGGAGTCACTAAAATCCAGACCCGTTTCATCACTCCCTAGGAATGGAAGCGTCATGGTTATACAATCGTTTATGATCAAATCACCCTCAGGTATTCCTAATACATGTACATCCTGCATACTAGAAGACTCAGACTAAACCCGAAGTATCGGATCAACTTTATATTGTCTACTTCATGGTTTTATCAGTAAGTTTCTCATTCGATCATTGGGAGTTGGTATCGATCATACACTTTCCAAAAGTGTATATCATACCTAGGTCTTGATCATATACTAAAAGTATATATCAAACCTACAAATTCAGTCAAGCTTCCAAAGCGAGACGACCATGCGCATGGAATTTGATTCTTCCCAATATCTCATTAGTGAGCTCATGTCTTCCGGTTCAGTAACTGAACCTGTATGATCCCTTTGAGAGATCGTATTACTCATATGCCCTTATATGCACACCAGCGTGCCGGTGTATAGACCTTGATTAGGTCATCAACTTATTGGTCTGCCAAATGTACATACTTGGACATATAGCAACACATCTGTCTCCGGTCAGAGGATGCGTGCCTATATCATGATAGCATATGATATAGGACTTTGGTTATCTCGATCTCGTTAAGTCAACTCTTTGACCTAACTAATATGACACCTCCAAATCTCTATTCCTATGCAGAGGACCTGCATCAAGAGGTCGGTCAGATATCATCCTAAAGAGATAAGGATTGCCATCTCCTACTCAGGCTGGAGATCATCTCTTAACAATCATTTGATGGTGCTTGATGAGTCCTCAATCTAACCCTTTAGATATTCATCCAAGCACCAGCCTCTATGATTCAATAGTTGAATCAACAGCTGTATGATTATTAAGATGGCCATGGTACATAACCCTAATTGTACTAAGGGACCTATTATGCAAATTATTATTCTTCATTTCAGATCAGGGAATGATATTTTGAAATAACATTTATTGCATAATGGCTCGCCGTGGGCTCGCATTTCCAACAATCTCCCACTAGCCCAAAGAGCCATTAATGGGCTAATCATTTAAACCCGCACTCATGTGACAATCATAGGCTATTTAGAAAATAACTAGGTAAGCTGATCAGTCACTCTGTCCCCGCAAGACTATGCCAAGTCCTTTTACGGCACTTGCATATCCCCAGTAACAGTGTCCGCATCTCATGCGAATGTTGCATCTTATGCAACTAATACTCAATCTTGTTAGTTATAGTGTCCTTGACACCACAGCTTAACAATTATCACAACTAGTATTTCCATAATCCTTATCAGAATATCCTTATTCCTGGAGATCTCTATCTCTTAAGGTATCTATAGTTAAGACCTTTTAGATCACTATCTATAAAGTCTTAAACTTTTGAAGATAGGACTTTGAGATCACTATCTCAAAAATCTTGTCATCTATGAAGATTTTGTTATTACTGTAACCAAGTGTTTTATTTCCATAGTAGGATTAGTAACAGTTTACTACTCCCACTGCATGGCAGCCATCTGGCTTTTATACACCTCTAGCATACACCCGGCTTCTCAGAACTGATGCCCAAAGGCAAGTAGTTCTAGCATTCACTTCCTCAACTCTTTGAGGTGCTATCCCTTTAGATAGGTCAGTACCATATCTTAAGGGATGGAAGCCATTACTGGAATTTTCCATAAAATGGAATATGTCCAAGATGTACTATAAATGTGACAGTCCCATTATCCTCTTCTCTTTGCTTCTGAACAACTTCAGAACTAAGATCTGAGAGGCATCTTTGAAATCATATTTCATGTAATGGAACAACCAGATTATAAAACACTAATTATTATCCTTATATCATTTTTAAATGATTAGGATATCATCTACATTTAGCACGATGAACACAAAAGCACTCCCACTAAGCTTCATATGGTTCATCAAGATTCTATCTGAAATCATAACATTTATAATTTCATCAAATCTTATGATCCAACTTCAAGAAGCTTATTTGAGCCCATGGATGGATTCCTTAGCTTGCACACCTTGCTTTCCTCAACCATGAAGCCCTGGGGCTACTTCATATGAATATCCTCAAAGAGGTATTCGTAGAGGAATGCAATATTGACTTACATCTTGAAGATGCAATAGTCAAGTTGTGTAGCTAAGGTAAGCAATATTCAGACGGTTTTAAGCATGGTCACCGAAGAGCATGTCTCATTGCAAGCAATGTCTTCTCTTCCAGTGTGTAGCTTATGGCTACGAACCGTGCTTTGAAGATCTCTACCTTCCCATAAGGTTCCCTGTCTCTTGAAGATCCATTTACACCTTTACAGGTCTTTCCCATATAGGTGGAACCTCGAGGGTCGATATACAACACTTGTATATGAAGTCTACATTAGACTTTTATTGTTATCCATCTATCCATGCTATGATCTTCAGAAGATTCATCACATGAAGTTCGATCATTGTCAGATTTCTCTAACACATGGAATCCATCCTCAAACTCATTTGAAGAGGTATTAGTGTTTCATCTTTAATTGTCCTATTAGTTTCCAATTTCAGGAGTCTCATTATCTTCTCAAGATTAAATGAGTTCCTATACTTCATTTTCATCTTGATTCTCAAGAGTCTCAACCTCTAAGAATCACATTCTTGGAGATGAGATATTTTAAGAATCTCAAGGTCATAAAGTAGGTATCCAATACCATTCTTTAATTTCCTTATGAAGCAACACTCTCAAGTGCTAGATTCCAACATACATGGAACCTTATTAAGGATATACATTGTAGTCTCTACTACACATATATACCTGGAAACTAAGGGATAATTATGCTAAAATTCAACATTGATAAGATCATGTCACACATGATCCAATTGTATCTACCTATAACTCTTTGGAGTTAAGGTGTGTTAGGAGTATTGAGATAGAAATGATATTCATATCTCCATAAGGTATTCTTCGAATTTATCTAGTAGGTACTTGCTACCTAGATTAGATCAAATTCATTTTATCTTCCTTCAAACTTTGGTTCTAAACCAAAATTAATGAAATCTTTGAACATTTCAAAGGTTTCTTAGGTGAAGAGAAGAAATCTCATATCATACAATCATCAATAGATATCACATATCCACAATGTTTACTATGATATAGATGATCCACATACATCAATATGTATGAGATCCTGAATACCTTGGCATCTTACACCATTCCCGAAGAAGGATGTATTGGACAATATTCATAAGTATGTAAGTTTTGAAATTTTAGACATTCTAAAGTTTCATCTCTTACTATTCTATTGATCAAATCAATAGACAAATGTCCAAGGCTTGATGCTAGATCATTGTCAAATGATCTTCATCCTCCTATTGATCTTAAGGTTTAATTTCAGTATTCAGAAATGTTAATGAACCATTCATTAATTTTTCTAATTTATGTGGAGTCCACTAGATTTTAGATTACTATCTGAAATATCTTCATCATAACTCTTTATGATAGTTCTATCTCAGAATTCATGTTTATTTCCAACATTTAGAAACAAACAATGAGTGTATTCTTATATCTAGGTCATAGAGACATTCTCTACGACTAAGGGCTCTCCCACTGAAATTAACAAGTCTATTAATCCAACAGAGATTGTTGCAACAATTGCATCAATATTCATGTGGACAACTATAAACCTTTAAGATCAAATTTTCCAGTCTTCTAAAACATATGCAACCCATTTCAAATGTCATCAGAAGATTGAGATACAATTATTTGACTTTATCTTAATAAGTAAGTCAATATCAATGATTTATGTAGATTATTCTGATGCTTCATCCGAGACCTTTTCTAAGGATTCTAGACAGACTTGATAGTCATACTATCAACACATCAACTTATTACAGTATTGGCATTCATCCAACTCTTTGGATGTCATATGGAAGTCACAGAAGTCCAGTCAACTCTTTGACTTTCCTTCTTTCTTGGGTCCAACCCATGCTTCCATTGCGCTCCCTTTATCTATAAGCAACCATTGCTCAAGACAGAGGATCTCTTATTTTAAATTCAAAAGAATTCAAAGTAAGAGTTTTTCAACATTTATACATGCTTCATTAAATTCATATAATATGAATATTATGAAGCTTCATGAATGACTAGAGTATAGATAGTAGAATAATGACATTCATCATCTATATCCATCTAAACTCTTAAAACATAGGTTCAGGTAGGTACTCAAACAATTTGAATACATCATCTCTTTATAGAGCTACCATTCTACATGATGCAGAGAACCATGCCACTCATGATTAAATGTCAAGAGCACATATGTATACTAGAAAATCTTCATTGATTTTATAAGGATTATATGACAATCATCATCATCATCAACATGTCACTTCCAAAGTACATTTGATGATACCAAGACTATAGAGACACACAAACCCTAGGGTTGTAGTCCTATCATCTATTTAATTGTCATTCCTCACTATTATGAGGAAACTTGCATATTGCAACCACATACATTATGTGTTCATTTGCAAGTACAATATCTGGATTATGAGTCCAATCCATGATATTTTACTGGTTATTATTGAGTATATCATTGAGTGGGTTTTAATGAAGGATTATCTGAAATAAGAAATTTGCATAAATATATAAATATATATATATATATATATATATATATTTTACTTTGATTTAGGATTTGTATATCAAAGTTGTCTTGCCTTGTCAACACTGAAAGTTCATTCCCTTAATCACTTTCAATGTAAGAGATATACTTACCATTATATCTCAAGCAAGATCTGGGATCTCCTTCCTTATCTTTGTTGCATCCCAATAATATGAGAACCTACAACTCGGATAAAAAGAAGCGGGAACACATTCCGCTTTGCAAGTCCAACTTGCATTTCCCAATTCGGTCTTTAACACCCGAGCCCACCACCCCTAAGGCGATGTTGACCCGTCGTTAATTGAACCAACCGTCAACAGGAATAGTACTCGCTATACGCAATCCAATATCGCCCCAATAATATGAGGATCCGATATTGGGGTCACTACGTATACGGCCTTACTCTTTCGAGAAGCAAAGAGCCCGATCCAGATGCTCTTGCATACAGGAGCTGTCACTTCGGACAGGCGTCTCCTACATACAATCCCTGGCGACGGAACCCTTCGCCTTGACGGGAGACCATGGATGTCACTTATGTGATCCTCCATATCATATTCAAATTTTAATTAATTATCGTGAATCACATTCACATAATTAATTCTTCCAAGGGAATTATTAGCTCTAATCATATTAGAGTATTTCAATTGGACATAATCAATTTAATCATATTAAATTAATTATCAATCCAATTCAATCAATCAAACTTGATTATTTTACTTGAATACATATATGGTAATATCTCAAAATACGTATTAATTCGAATTTTAATAATTAGAAAAATACATCTTAATACCTCGGACATTATCCCGGCCCTACCCGCTGTCATGGCCAGTACCGACGAGAGTGGGACGGACCACATACGTTGCAACCCGCAACCCCAATGCTCTCCGACTAGGCACCATATCCGCCTCGGGAAAGGATAATGCCAAATTGATTAATTTGTACTTGAGATGATCATCGGTTCTTCAACCGAAATTGTACCATATAGTAATAATCAAAACATTTTTGATTATAAGGAAATTTGCTAGACAAATTCCCAAATCCTATTCAAGCATCAAGTTTGAAAGATTGTGGTTTCCAATTATGATTTAGATCACATCTTAATCAATTATTGGTTAAGGCAATGTCATTTAAGGGAATAATTATCATCAAATATTTCACAAATATTTATGCACAATTATTCTAGGAAATTAAACAATTTAATTTCACTAAATGATTAAATGACAATCACCAATCAAACATTAAGTTTGATGAATGTGTTTCCAATTAAGATTTAGATCAAATCTAATCAATTAATTGGTTCAGGCCAAGTCAATTATGTAAATAATCATCTTCAAATATTTCACAAATATTTTTCATGATTATTTCACGAAATTAACAATTAATTTCACTAATTGACAATCACTTGGTTCTAGGTTAGGACTGTAATTTCAGCAGTGACCCCTTCTTACTAAAATTAGCATATCTCAATCATATTAAATCCAAATTAGACAAAATCAATTTTCATAGTTTGCTAATTTGATTTAGGACAGAAGTGTTACACGCATTTCGAGGAAATTCTAAACAGTAATTAACATTTTAATCACGTTCAGATCTACAGTTCCCGCAACAGTGCATACATGTTCATTAAAACAACCATATCTAGAGCATACGAAATCCGATTTACGTAAACTCAGTTCCTATGGTTTCCTTATTTAATGGGGAACAAAATTCAAGTATTAAATTCGTGTTTAAACAATTTAAACAGTGCCGAATTTATTTACTAAACAGATCTGCGAAATCAAATGCAATGAAAAATTTCGCGACCTTAACGAACCCAAGTCGTCCTCGGTTTTTCGAATCATATTTGAAACCGTCGACCTAAGGCTCTGATACCACTTGAAGGATATGGAATTATCCTCAAGCGCATCACGGAAGCGTGATCGTCGTATCGGATACGACGAAGAACGACTAGTCGTACTAGTTGTTCGGTGCAGCGGAATTTAAAAAATTTTATTCGATGAAACCACATGATCCGAGAACCATTCTCAGATCGTTTCATCTATAACCACAACAAGTATAATGCAATACCTATTGAAGTGTGGTTGATCGAGTCTCTAAAAGAAGAGACCTCCTGTCTCAAGTCCGATCATCGGCGAGACTGCTTGCGAGCGCGGGGATGAACCGCGTTGTCCTCGCAATCCAAGAAGTTGATCCAAGCGTGGTTGCTCCTGATCTCGTCACACGAGATCTAACGTCGCCTTCGTGGGCGTAGCACACCAAGAAGACGGAGAAACTGAAGAACGTTGAAGCGGCAGCGCGGTGGCGATGGCGACGACGATTCCCTTCTCTAGGGTATGGTGGACAGCCACCAACAAGAGAGGGAGAGAGGGCTGGCGTGTATGAAGAAATGAGGGAGAGAGAGAGCTCCAATATTACATATATTTAGAGAGCATAGAATGCCTCTCTATTTACAGGGTTTTGGGATCCATGGATCTCAATCCATGGGACACATAAAATCAATGGATGAGATTGATTTGTGTGAATCCAATGGCCAAGATTGTTGTTGTCAAAAGCAACAAATTTAGGTTAAAATATATTTGAAAAAATCAAATATAATTTAGTCCTAAATCAACCCAACAAATAAGGAGAGAATGTGCATGGAGATTTCATCTCCATGCACCTTCCATGTTTGACGGCCACCCATTCCATATAGGAATGGTGTGCCGCCCACTATGGGAGTCCAAGGAGGCAATCTTATGGATTCCCATGAGATTGCATATCTCCTTGATTTTTTCTCTCTTATTTATTTGCAACAAATTTATTGGGTTTTATTCTCCAAAAAAATAATTCACAATTATCTTTGAGAATATTGCATTCTTGCCATGGAAAAAATTGTGAATCATATTCACAACCCAAAACAACATATAATTCATATTGTTAATTAATTACACAATGTGTATCCAATACACATAATAATTAACCAACACATATAAATTATAATTAGCTCTCTCTAATACATTATAAATAACATTTATAATATATTATGAATAATTGGATATTTCTATCCACATTATTCTTATCCACATTAATTAAATCACATTTAATTAAATTAGATAATTTCGTCACACATCAAGATGATTAAATCACATTTAATCATTATTTCTTCATTGCTTAGATCTTATGGAATTATTCTTGAACCCTTCAAGAATAATGCAATCTCTCCGCAGATACTTGGAGATAAGGACAGGGCGATTGTATTGTTCCACGTATAGTGACATGGATATTGAGATCATATCTCAAATCCAGATCGCGGGCCTCCCATAGATGCTTGATTAAATCAAGACCGTAAATCTAATCTTCTCATTGTATCTGAATCACATTCAGATCAATGCCCAACACTTGGACCAAGATCAGATCACTTCTCTACTGAGAGGAGTCACTAAAATCCAGACCCGTTTCATCACTCCCTAGGAATGGAAGCGTCATGGTTATACAATCGTTTATGATCAAATCACCCTCAGGTATTCCTAATACCTGTACATCCTGCATACTGGAAGACTCAGACTAAACCCGAAGTATCGGATCAACTTTATACTGTCTACTTCATGGTTTTATCAGTAAGTTTCTCATTCGATCATTGGGAGTTGGTATCGATCATACACTTTCCAAATATCATACCTAGGTCTTGATCATATACTAAAAGTATATATCAAACCTACAAATTCAGTCAAGCTTCCAAAGCGAGACGACCATGCACATGGAATTTGATTCTTCCCAATATCTCATGAGTGAGCTCATGTCTTCCGGTTCAGTAACTGAACCTGTATGATCCCTTTGAGAGATCGTATTACTCATATGCCCTTATATGCACACCAGCGCACCGGTGTATAGACCTTGATTAGGTCATCAACCTATTGGTCTGCCAAATGTACATACTTGGACATATAGCAACACATCTGTCTCTGGTCAGAGGATGCGTGCCTATATCATGACAGCATATGATATAGGACTTCGGTTATCTCGATCTCATTAAGTCAACTCTTTGACCTAACTAATCTGACACCTCCGAATCTCTATTCCTATGCAGAGGACCTGCATCAAGAGGTCGGTCAGATATCAGCCTAAAGAGATAAGGATTGCCATCTCCTACTCAGGCTGGAGATCATCTCTTAACAATCATTTGATGGTGCTTGATGAGTCCTCAATCTAACCCTTTAGATATTCATCCAAGCACCAGCCTCTATGATTCAATAGTTGAATCAACAGCTGTATGATTATTAAGATGGCCATGGTACATAACCCTAATTGTACTAAGGGACCTATTATGCAAATTAATTATTCTTCATTTCAGATCAGGGAATGATATTTTGAAATAACATTTATTGCATAATGGCTCGCCGTGGGCTCGCATTTCCAACAATACTTAGCAAGTGGTGTGTCCTCAGAGCACAAGAATCGTAGAGAAGACATTGCTCGGGTTAAGCGTAAGAGAGTGGAAAAGAAAAAGAAAGAGATAGAAGTCGGTCCGCCCCCCTATACTTATCTTGTGAACAGTCAAAGTATAGAAGAAGAGTGAAAATGAGGCGGTCATTGTTTGTGAATGAGGAGAGTATATACAGATGAGCATCGGTTCCCCCTATACTTAGGCTCTTGTCAGCCTAAGTATAGAAGAAGGGTGGAAATGAGGCAATCGTGAGATGGGGATAATGGTATGTACAGATGGCATGGGTCTCCCCCTATACTTAGGCCTTCGCCTAAGTAGAGGAAGAAGATGTACAAGGAGACCGATGGGGTAGGGAGGGAGGGTCGTTAGCCGATGATTAAGGCAGTTTTCGGCTGATCGTTTTGTAATCATGTGGTGGGAGATCATAATAATAAGGATATGAAGCATATGATTCCCAACCATTATCAGTGTTATCCTTAGAGAAATCATGTTGGATAGTAGATTATGCATATGAGTTAGATGAAAGATAACCATCATCGGATTTATCCTTACAGGAATAGTATTTGAAAGTAGAGGCACTCCAGATATTCTTGTCTTTTAGTTTCTTCAGTTGTTTTATCAGAATTCGTTCCTTCTTAGGATCAAGAGATTTGTCCTTAGATGAATACTATGAAGCACCAGTCTCAGTTAGCTCATAAGAAATTATTCTAGTGTATTTAATGAGACCAAGAGAATCGGCTTTGGATGAAGAATAATGAGGAACGAGAGTCGTCCAACGGGAATCAATGTTTGGATCCTTGCGAAGATACTATTAATGACTGCTGAACAAACCTTACTTATGTAGATTATCTTTTCCGGACCTGATGGCGGATTATCAGACGATTCCTCTTCTAGAAGGTCAACGGCGACTTTCTTTTTAGATGTAGAAGTAGTCATTTTGTTTCGTGAAGGTGTTGGTCCTGGGAATGAGGTGTTGACACTTGAGTCTCTAGATGAATAACCATTAAAAATTTTCTCCTTGGTCGGTGTTCGTCTCGTATGTTTGTTCTAAGTTTTTTTGATGTTGGTGAACTCCTGAGTTGGATTGATTTGTTCTAGGTAGTCAGAGAAGGTTTACTCAAGGTGAGCCCATACATATGTCTCTGCTTGTTCGTTCTTAATTTACTTGATGTTGGAGCATTCCGGTGTCGGGTTGATTTGATTATTGTGGTCAGAGGAGATGTCGGCCGACTAGGGATGTGCCCATGCATAAGTCTCATAATCATAATAATAGTCATTTCCCATGGTAAGAGAAGCGGGAAATGGAATAGGGGGAAGAGTCTCTAAACCAATAGTCTCTTCAACAACCCTTATTTCAGGTGTAGCAACAGGGTAGGTCTCTTCTACTGTTTGGTTACGGTTGTCAAGGTCTTCGTGGGTTACCTCAGATTATCGTGGTTCCTTAGATATTTGTTGAGATCGAAGTGCTCCCAATGTTGTAAAATTGATTTCCGGAGTCTCACATTCAATAATTGCCTTATACAATGCCACGATTGGCTTTCCAAGAATGATCGGAGACTTGGTGAATTCTCGTTTATGCTCAATATCAATGATGGTAAAGTCTTTTTTGAGTGGAGCACCTTGGAATGTAATGATGATAGAAATGGTTCCTCTCGGTCGCTTTATGGATCGATCAACCAGTTGAATGATCTCTCGTATCTTTCCGATAGGTCCGAGTTTGAGCTCTTTAAAATTAAAGTCGGAAGGAAATTAGTTGGTGAGTCGTCATCAATTTGAGCGTTGGTAAATATTGTGTCTTTGATTCCACAGTCAAATCTGGGCAACCGATTCACTATGCATCTCTTGGTTTTTCTCCTCATTACTAAGGAGGTGGCCATTGACAAGGCATGTCTTTCAGTATTTGTTCTTATCCTACCCAACCTTTTCATCATTAATTAATCCATTACAAATCCTTTAAGGTCATGGAAGTGTTCAATGGCCTGTATCAAGGGAAGTTCAAAAATCAATCTTTTATCTAATACTTCTCGTAAAGCAGGATCCAAATTCTTCATATCTTCTTCAGTTTCAATTTTTATGTATTTTTCGAAATTTTCGATTTTTTTGGTTGTTTTTGAAGATTTCAATTTCTTTGGTATTTCAAGTGTGGTGTGTGGATGTGGTGTTTTCCATAGATGGTGAGGGGCTTTGATGTTCCGAGTAAGAGTCAGAGTCATAGTCGTCCCTGGGGGAGTAATATGCAGAAGTGTCACTGTTATAGACATTCCTAGGGTGAATATATTCTCTAGGTTTTCGAATATCCTCAGAATTCTCAACATGAGATCCGATCTTTTCCTCATCCATTTTTATATCCGAGCTACCAGAGAGTGAAATTAGTCGGTCAACAAACTTTCTAAATTTATCCTCTATTAAATAAAATCTATTATTTATCCCCAAATTATAATCCTAAAAAATCTATTCATGATCAATCATGGGAGCAGTCGGGGTGTGTTTCAGAATTTGAGTTTCAATAATTTCATCTTCCATTTTACTATATGAATTGAGAGGAGATTTTCTTGGATTATCCAATATATGATTGTTATTTCTTGAAAATTTCTCCTTAAAAATTAATGAAGGAGTCTGCTCAGTGGAAGGATTTTGCGGGAATATGTAGGTTTCATACTCAACATGTCATGACTCAGGCATGCAATGCTGATTTGAGTAGAGTCTACTTCCATGGTCATGATTGATCGTATTCTCATGGCATCATACAGAGTGCATATGTGTCGATATCATATGTCTGGTCCTCTGTATGTGTGGGCTGATCGAAGGAATGGTGTTCAGGATTGTCGATATGGATGTGATTGTCATCGTTAATCCAACATTGATGATCATTAGATGCGAGCCTCTCGATCAAGTGTGATCAGGTTTGGTCTCTCTGCCAATCATGAGTCTTGAAAGTGATTTGTTCTTGAAATGGTTCATTAAGTTCGGCGAGAAGCTGCAAATAAGATGGTTCAGTCCAGGATGGCAGTTGCTTAGGTGGTTGAGGTGAACAATATGAGGCTGTGGTTACCTTGCTCGAATGATTCAAGTATAGTGTCTTGGAAATTATTGAGGGGGTCATATTCATCTGAGAATGAAAGTCTCCCACAAATTTGGAGGATTATTGAAAGAAGAGGGTTTACTTAATTTGGGCCTGACCGAGACAAATTCATTTTCATAATATAGGTCAAATGGGTACTCAGACTATTGTCCTGTATTTGTCAAAGGAGGTTGATGATGAATAGACATGGTTGATCTCGTTGCAAGTCTACAAGATATTCAAAAGAAATTTTTATCAAGGAGATTGATGGCACAAATGTGCATCTTTTGATCTTCGAAATCGGTTTACGCACACCAATGCAAACACAAATCAAACCTCAGGTTCACGAACTCATACAATGAAGCCGCAAGAGTTCGGTAATTATCTTTTCAATTTTTGTTGGTGACAAGACAATCTTGAAAAACAATTAGCAAGTTGTTAGGTGCTGAAAATTGTCTGATAGATTGTCCTGATTTTTTACGATTATTTGCACCTACTTTTAGCTAGTATAGGTGTAAGTACGGACCGTAAAACAACTACCCATATTACTTAAGGACAAAGCCTTATGCAATGTCCTTTAAACCACCCACTTTGTAAAAGAAATCCGGACCGTTTGTCGACTACCCATATTCCCCACTAAGAAGTAGCTAATTGTTTGTAGAATAAGTAGTCTGAACGAAAATTTCGGAGCTGGTCTCTAACCTTAAATGGCGTCTCTCGCTCACTCAGACAAATAAATGCAACCAAGGTAGGAGTTGCTCTCCCACAAAAATTCTTGATTTTATGAGCTATTTAGAATCGGCTATATTTAGCAGTCCCAATTTTATTAGGTGATCACTGAAAATATAAGGTGAGCACAAATACATGTCTACCGTCTTATCCCAGTTTCCTTTTAAAATTATGTGACAAAACAGGAGGGAGAAATTCGAGAAAAGTCGATGCACGTGAAATAATGATGTATGTTCAGATAGAAAACTTATAGTGATTCATCGCAATCTCCATGTGGGTAATACATGAATTGAAAGTTTATTCTATATAAATGCGAGTCGATGAAAACTACACCTAGCAGAAAGTTCTATTGTTGTGAAGAACTGATTTTGAATCTTTGACCTAATGATTACCGCCCGAATGACAGAGGTAAAAGGTCTAAAAATAAATCACAATGTCGTTGCGACCTCAATCAATCAGACTAGGTAAATCAAGAAAAATAATCAACCACTCGAATAAGATAAAATCAACTAAACACAGAGAAGAGCGGTCCTGCTATAGGATTAACCTGGTATAGCTCCCAGGGTCGAACACAAGGAGCACAGATTGGCCTTGCGGCCTACGATGTAGTCAGAAATCCAAAAGAGTCTTTTTTATGGTTTTTATTTGTTTTTATATTTTTTTAGAATTTTTTTAAAAGATGAGAAACTGAGAGGAAGTAAATACAAGGGGACTTCAACAATTTATACAACACACAAAAATAATGCAAAAATTCCAGAAAATTGGTTTTTAGGTTTTTTAGGTTTTTTACTGTTTTTGGTGAATTTTTGGGATTTTTCTAATGGGTAAATTAATTACTAAAAATCAAACCAGGCAGAAACACCAAGGTACTGTCCAGCAAGGTTAGAAACTCAAAAATAAAATATTTAAGAGTTTTAATCAACCTTGTAGGTAATTTTCCTGTAATCTATGAAGAATAAGGAAAATTTAGGCACCCTAATTATTGTTTTTGGATTTTTAATTTATTTATTGTAATTTTTATGAGTTTTTAAGGGTTTTGCAATTTTTAGGGTTTTTAAGTGATGAACAATAGCCAAAATTGGCTAGAAAATCAAACAACAAGCAATAAACAGTACCTAATTTTTTTGGAATTTTTAGTGGAGTTTTTAGATTTTTTTGGTATTTTTAAAGTCAAACAGTAGCAAAAATATGGGTTTTTGAATTTTTAAAAATAATAAATGAAATCAAAAATGTCCCCAAAAATCATAGAAATTCCTACACCATGGCAGGAGCCATGTGTCAAAATTTCATTGGATTTGGAGGTCGTTTGATATTTTATTCAAAAATAAAGGTGGGGCACTGTGCACAGGGACCTAAGTGCAAATACCCAAAAGTTCTGGGGTCCTGGTGCAAAATACCCAAGAAGTCACGTGCCAAGCACGTGTCTGGGGCACTCAAGGACCTAAATGTAATAAAAATAAGTCCCAAGGACCTATTGATAACTCGTATCAAAAGTCCAGGGGGCTCGGTTGCAATTTACCCAAAATAATTCGCACATGTGCAAAATCAATGCTCACAGGGGTATATTTGCAAATAAACAAAACATTTCATTCAATGAATAACATCCAGAACTACAAGGGGTCTCATGCAAATAACCCAACAAAACACGTGACGAAGCACGTGGGTCTCTACTGGCAGGGGTATAAATGCAAATAAAATTAAGCGCGAGGGTCTCTATGCAAATATCCCAGAAAATAAACAACTGACTCGACAACTTACAGGACTGAAACGAAATAAAGCAAAGAAAAGGGCCTAAGGGTAAATTACCCTTTATTAAATGGAAGTGTTGGATGCGCGCCACGTGTAGATCG
This sequence comes from Ottelia alismoides, assembly GCA_037367405.1. Taxonomy (NCBI): domain Eukaryota; kingdom Viridiplantae; phylum Streptophyta; class Magnoliopsida; order Alismatales; family Hydrocharitaceae; genus Ottelia; species Ottelia alismoides. The sequence goes on from JAZKJV010000601.1 coordinate 661,409, forward strand.
AACGGATGCGGCTGGTGGGCGCTCCAGATCACTCCTCCTCTGATCGGACGGTACTGGTAACAGCTCCTCGATCGGACGGCCAAGATCTGATCTGGAGCGATGAGGACGATCGAACGGCGATGGAGGGTCCTCGAAGAACAGGTCCCCGGCGAGACTCGCCGAGCTCGTGCGTGCGCTAGAACCCTCCGGTGAGCCTCCTGAAGGTCGGAGAAGAATCGCGGGAGGTTGCGCAGCTGCTGCGGGTCTCCGGTGGTCAAGCCAAGCTCCGAGGAGCTCGAGCAAGGCCGGCGGAGAGGAAGCTCCTGGCTGAAGTTGGGAAGCCTCAGACGGCCTCCTCTTGACCTGCAAAAGAGTTCAGAAGCTTCGCGGGTCGAGGGCAAAATGCCTCGACCCAAGAAGGCGGGGTGAAGGTGGATGGTGCGGCGTGGCGAACGAGCTCCGGCGAGGCGGAGGCGATGGAACTCGAATCCCAGATCCTGTGCGATCTGGGTTGAATGAGCGGGCGTAGAAGGTGCGTGGGGACACGGTGAAGGTGATGGTCGGGTCGGATTGGAAGATGGGTGATCGGAGTGGCCGGAATCGGAGATGTGCGTCGGAGATAAGATTTGGGCGAAATCAAAAATTGGAAGAAATTAGAAGAAACTAAGGGTACCTGATGGATGCTGGAGACTATGCTGGAGCTGGGCTTGCTCCTGGTCGTAGCTTCGAAGGGCGTCAAGGCCTGAAGCTCGATGCTCAACGCCGGCGGCGGAGCAAGGACGGCGAAGTACGCCGGATCGATGGATACGCTTCCTCACCTCACTGCAACAAGGGCACAGCTTGCTGTCACTCTCGCGATGCCAATGGAGGTCACTGGGAAGGAAGAGAAGGGCCAAAGATGCGGCGCGGAGGCGGCGGAGGGGAAGAATATATAGAGTGACCGGGGCGTTTAGGGTTGAGGAGTGACAGCGAAGGAAAGCGTGGATTTGATGGCGAAGGATCCGGCGAGGGAGAGGGATGAATGGCGAAGAATCCGGGCTCGAGATATGCGTGAGGGACAGCCTGGATGCGCGTGGGAAAATCGGGGAAGGAGGCGCGGCGCGCGACTTCCAGAAAAGGAAGGAGGTCGCGGGGGAGTTGACCGGGGTCAACATTCCCCCGTGGACCAGTCAGACGCTGCCACGTGTGGTGGATTTTGTTTATTTATTTTAGGGCAGAAATAGGTCGAATTAGAGAAAACTCAAAACATGAAATATTTTTCTTTTATTTTTTTCTCTTTTTTGGTGATTTTTAATTAATTTTTGGAAATAAAAATAGGTTAGCTATATACATAGGTATATGTACACTATATGGATTTTTATTTTTGATTTTTTATTTGTTATTTTTATGTGTTTTTATGCTCATTTTGTATTTTATTTATTTACAAGATAAAATGAGGAATAAAAGAATATTTTTATTTTATTTTTATCACTTATATACAAGGGTGAAATAAATAAATGAGTACATTTATATACATGGTATTTATACAATGTTTTTTTTTTTTATTTTCAATTTTGTGATTTTTATTTGATTTTTGTTTTGTTTCTTGTTATTTTATATATTTACAATATGTATCATAGAATACTTACAAGAAGTTTAGAAAATAAATGAATTTATTTACAAGGTTAAATAAATACAAGAGTGTGGTTTATGCACATGGTGAAGGAAGGATGTTTTTGATCTTTTTGCTTTTTATCTTTTTATTTTGTTTTTAATAGTTTCTAAATATACACACAATATGTACAAACATCTTTTTGGGTGAGGAAAATATAGAGTTTTATTTATTTACAAATATATACATATGAGCTCCTATCTCCCTCTACTTTGGCTTTTATGCGGTCAGGCCCATGCTGAGCCCTCCCTTGGGTTAGGTTGCTCAATATTTATTCTAAATATTTCCCTCTTTTTCTTTTTGCTCTTTATTCTTTTATTTTGTGCACAAAAACATGCTAATTATAGGTTTTTACACAATGCATGCTTTTGGTAATTATTTGTATTTACACATATCTACATGTATTTGCAAAGGTTTTTGTAGCTAAAATAGAAGAATAAAGAGTGATGAATGGGTATTCATCACCCCCCTATGCTTAACTTTGCTAGTCCCTTAGCAAACACTTATTTGAAAAAGAAGTGAAAAAGAAAGAAAAAGAAAAAGAGGAAGAGGATGTACATGGATCAAGGTTGACTTATTAAATTTTTCCTTCATTAAATTGAGATATGGAGCTCGATCAGATCTTTGGATTATTAATGTGTCGGAACCTTATTTGGACTTAAGCTTAAAACTCAACAGCCTCCAAGTTCCACCAATCTATGGGCAAGACTCCTCAATAAACCAGATCAGAACAAGTCTACATACACAAACTCTAATGACCATGAATCTTTTCCTTGCGGTGTAAGTGATATGTGGCTCCCCACCTCAGAAGTAACAAAGAAACAACCTCCCTCAACCTGGTAACTCTAATGCCTCAGTCTAGCAACTCTTTCCTCGAGAAGCGGGGTATTCCCTTCTAAGTTCAAGTGCAACCGGCTCAAGAAGAGGGGGTAGAAGTATAGAGTTTTGGAAGCTTAGCCAGTGTAGCTAAGTCTCCCGCTGCAAGCTTCATGAGATGTAACATGGATACCATAAGCTTTTGCTTTCTACTCCGGTGGGGTTATTAAATTTTCAATCCGACCCACCACTTTTTTGGAGTTCTTTTTGCATTTTTGCATTTTTTTTTTTTCAACAACTTCTGTACAACATATCTACATGGTGCAGCATATATAAGAAATTTCCCCTTGAGCCAGTAGACTATCCCTCTTTTGAAGCTTTATTGCAACCCACAGCTTCTGTCTTTAGCTTTCAACACCACTAGACCAAGTTGAGGTGCACTTCCTTCACTATAAGAAGAAGAGAGGTTCCGCCTAGAAGTACTACCCTCATATGCTACCCCAAGCCAAAGGAAACTGCCTCCTCACCACCTCATCCATGGAGAGCCATGTGTAAAGTGCAGGTGCAAGTTAAGCCATTGTCTCTGAGAGTCATGTGTGTGTTGTTAAGTGCTCTACTTAGGCTCATCAAGATGACATATGCTCATAGCCTAGTGGACTCAAAGAATTAAGTCCTTATGGACCTGAAAAGCCTTAACCCTAAGTCCTACAAGGTTCCTCTTGAAGTTAAGTGAATTAAGATCTTATTCAAGCTCCATTTCTCAATTTAATTCCAGGCTTAGTTTAAATGTCAACTCTCATCCAGGAAAAACTATATACATATATGTACACAAGATGCTATTTACAAAGAATTTACAATCATGCAAAAATTTTTGAAAATGTTTTGAAATCATGAATGAATGATGCATGAAGTGCAAGTTTTGCAAAAAGATATTTACACAAATTTACACAAGATTTTTGCAAACATTTGATTTTTCAAAACATTTTGGAAAAATTTTGTACTATATACATAATTTTGATACAAAATATTTTCACAAGCTTTACACAAAAGATTTTTGAAATTATTTTTACAAAAATACTTTGTACACTAGCTATGTATGTGCAAGAATAAAAGAGGTTTATGTACATGAAAAATTTTTAATTTTTGTGATTTTTAGCCATTTTATTTATTAACACACTCACACAAAGTACGAGTTATGGCTAAAGTATATATGAAATATATACACACCCCCCCTATACTTAGCTCGAACGATGTCCTCAGAGTGATCAAGAGCGATGAAGAAGACATAACCCGTGCTTAGTAAAAGGGAAGTGAAAAGGAATGTCTAAGTACAGGAACGAATAAATGAATAGAATGAGAGGAACTCGGTGGTTTCCCCCTATACTTAGGATTAACTAATCCTAAGTATAGAAAGCTGTACATGAAGGGAAAGCCGAGTGAGGAATGTACAGAATCTGCCCCCCCTATACTTAGGGTAAAATATCCCTAAGTATAGGCAGCAAAAACAAGAGCAGAAAGAATGAAAAGAATACTCACAGGTCCGACATCCCCCCTATACTTAGGGTAAAGTACACCCTAAGTATAGCATAATCATAAGATGAGAAATGGGATGTGGGACTAAAGAATAGAATGATATAGACAACTGGATCTATACAGGCGGAAGAACAGTGAAAATCAGGCGTGAGATGTAAAAGATGTGAGTCAAAAGACCACATCTCACGCAAAATGAATAGCGGCAATAATAACGTCCCGCGGCTCATGATCTAGAAATGGTTTGAGCTGCTGGCCGTTCACTCGGAAGGTACTCTCAGAAGATAACTCAGATATATCAATGCTACCGTTATCGTGTACCTTTCTGACCAAATAAGGTCCTTTCCATTTGCTCTGTAGCTTCCCTGGAAATAATCTAAGCCTTGCATCAAACAGCCATACTTTCTGTCCAATCTCAAAATGCTTGTGGCTGATATGAGAATCATGCCACTCTTTGACTTTCTCCTTATAATGTAGACTGTTTGAGAAAGCTGCATCTCTAAGCTCTTCCAAGGCGGCTAACTCTGCCCTCCTCTGGTCTCCTATACCATTTGGATCCATCAATATGTCTGTAACTGCCCAGAGTGACTTGTGCCTCAGCTCCACTGGTAGGTGACAGGGCTTGCCATACACGAGGCGAAAGGGAGATGTACCCAATGGTGTCTTGAAAGACGTCCGATATGCCCACAAGACCGAGTCCAAAAGCTGTGACCAATTCTTTCGGTCAGGGCGGACGACTTTCTGCAAAATATTCTTAATCTCCCTATTCGACACTTCGGCTAGACCATTTGTCTGTGGATGATATGGTGTAGCAACACGATGGTCTATGCCGAACTCGGTAGCAAGTGCCTTCACCTGGTCGTTGATGAAATGAGATCCCCCATCAGAAATCAGAACTCGTGGAACCCCGAACCGCGTGATGATGTTCTTCCTCAAAAATCTGCAAACTGTCTTTGCATCTGCGGCTCGGGCGGGGATAGCCTCAACCCAACGACTAACATAATCTACGGCCAACAGAATGTACTCAAATCCCTGACTCTTAGGGAATGGACCCATGAAATCGATGCCCCATGCGTCAAAAACCTCACAGAAATGAATGGGCTGCATCGGCATCATATCACGTTGTCCACAAGTGCCCATCCTCTGACAGTCAGTACACCTCTTCACGAACTCATCAGAGTCCTTGAAGAGTGTAGGCCACCACAAGCCGGATTGGAGCACTTTCTGTGCCGTTCTCCTCCCAGAATGATGTCCTCCTGCCTCAAGCTTGTGGCAGTAAGTGAGGACACTATGATGCTCCTCCTGAGGAATACACCGACGCCAGATGCTATCCCCTCCTTCGTGGTAAAGGATGGGATCCTCCCAGTGGTAGGACTTGGCCTTCGCAAGGAAGGTCTCAATCTTCTGCTTGGGCCAATCTTGTGGGACTTTCCCAGCAACGAGAAAGTTCACAATATCGGCATACCATGGGAGTGAGGCGATAGCAAGGATCGCCTCATCTGGGAAGGTATCACAAATGGGATCAATCTGCTCAGAATCCTCAGGCTGCTCTAATCGGGATAAATGGTCCGCCACCACATTCTTGACTCCAGGCTTATCCTTGATCTCAATGTCGAACTCCTGGAGTAGAAGGATCCATCTAGTAAGTCTGGCCTTGGCATCCTTCTTTGACATGAGGTACCTGATGGCGGTGTGGTCAGTATACAAGGTCACTCTAGATCCAATGATATATGATCTGAATTTGTCTAGGGCAAACACTACTGCTAGCATCTCCTTCTCTGTGACTGTATAATTCCGCTGGGCGGAATCCAATGTGCGGCTAGCATAGTGTATCGCAAATGGTACTCCATCCCTCCTCTGTCCTAGCACTGCCCCTACTGCAAAATCGGAGGCGTCCGTCATGATCTCGAATGGGAGAGACCAATCGGGTGGCTGAAGGACAGGAGCCTCAATAACACACTGCTGGAGAGTCTCAAAGGACGAAAGACACTTGTCATCGACAAGGAACTCGGTGTCTTTCGTCAAGAGGTCAGTCAACGGTCGGGCAATCTTGCTGAAATCATGAATGAATCTCCTGTAAAAACCAACGTGCCCTAGAAATGACCGTAACTGCTTCAGATTGGACGGCGGTGTGAGTTTCCTAATGACATCGACCTTGGCCGGATCAACCTCCATGCCTCTGTTGGAGATGATGTGGCCAAGCACCGTCCCTTGAGTCACCATGAAGTGACTCTTCTCCCAAGACAGAACCAAGCGGGTAGCAATACATCGCTGGAGCACTCGGTCTAGGCAGTCAAGACAGGAATCGAATCCGTCGCCGTAAACCGAGAAGTCGTCCATGAAGACCTCCAAACACTCCCCAACCATGTCCGAAAATATCGACAGCATGCATCTCTGAAAAGTCGCAGGGGCGTTACATAGCCCGAATGGCATGCGTCGGAAGGCGTAAGTACCGAAGGGACAGGTAAAGGTCGTCTTCTCCTGATCCTCAGGAGCGATGGCCACTTAGTTGTAGCCCGAGTACCCATCGAGGAAGCAATAATGGCTCTTCCCTGCCAGTCTCTCTATGATCTGGTCAATAAAAGGCAGGGGGAAATGGTCCTTCTTGGTGGCCTGGTTGAGTCTCCTGTAGTCAACACAGACCCGCCAAGAGGTGGGTACTCGTGTAGCAATCTCCTCTCCCGACTCACTGATCACAGTAGTGATGCCCGTCTTCTTGGGCACCACATGCAAGGGGCTGACCCACTTGGAGTCGGAAATGGGATAAATAAAATCTGCACTCCACCATTTTGATATTTCCTTCATAACAACCTCTCTTAGGTTAGGGTTCAGTCGCCGCTGGAACTCACGCGACGGCTTCGCCCCTTCCTCGAGATAGATATGGTGGGAACACAACGAGGGACTAATCCCATGGAGATCTGCTACGCTCCATCCAATTGCCTTGCGGTTCTTTTCAAGAACCTCCATCAGACGGGATTCTTGCTCTCCAGTCAGATCGGCAGAGATGATGACTGGGTACATCTCAGACTCTCCCGCAAGGAATCTATACTTCAGCGAAGTAGGGAGCGGCTTTAGCTCTGGACAGCTGGGTGCTGGCAAATCTGGCTTCTGAAGAAGATGCGTGTATGCGGACAATTCTGCCAAATTTGCCTGGGAAAATGATAAAGAACTCTCACAGACTGGATCTGGAGAAGGCGGGTCCTCTACATTGTCTCTGGTCTGTTCTGCCTCTACCCCCTCCTCATCTATAGGCTCAAGTGGATCCAGATCTGGCATCTGATCATCACAATCTGCCCAATCAGACTCTGAATCCGAGGGATCTGTATCAGACTCGGTGGCCTCAGTACCACCGGATGACAAGGTGGCATCAGTACCACCATCACTGGAAATCGTGTCGCGATCAAGGTCCGACTCTGCTGACTCAATAGTATCCTGATCCAGGGCTGTGCTCTCCAGACTATCCTCTGCTATCATCTCTGCATCAGCTGTGGCTGAATATGAGAGGATGGTCTGTGCTGCAGGATCTGCCCAAGCTGCCTCATCATCTGTGATCACAAAATCACAGTCCTGGTGGATATCTGGCTCTACGTCTGTCAGCTGCTCTGAATCTGTACTGCCATGTGAGCAGGATCTGGATCTGGTTCTGTGGTCCTTGACCGTCTCTATTTGTATACTCTCGCCCTGGACGCGAAAGTACACCTTCCCGCTATCATGATCAGTCACTGCTTTGGCTGTGGCCAAGAACGGGCGACCGAGGATGATGGGGGAATCGGTCAACGAGTCAGGGGTCTCCATGTCCAGTACGACAAAGTCCACGGGGAATTGCAAACCCTGAATCGTGACGACAACGTCTCGCAACAACCCCTTTGGCCTCTTGACAGACCGATCAGCAAACTGAAGGTATGTCCTGCTCTGTCTAAGAGTGCCCAACTCTAAGTGGTCGAGAAGGGCTGCCGGAAGAAGGTTGATTGACGATCCGCTATCTAATAGAGTGCGGTCGAACCTCTGCTCACTAATCTGACATCTGACATACGGGGCCCCTAAATCTGGCCTCTTAGTCGGCAGATGGTTCTGGATCGCGTAACACGTGGCTTTTGTCAGCACATGGATCTCTGCGGTCTTGCTCCTCTTCTTCCTTCTGACTGTGGTCCTATCTCTTAGGGATCGCTGAAGAAGAGGAATGTGCTGCAAAGCCTCATTGAGGGTCAGCTGGATGTGAAATCGGTCTATCATGCTCTGGCTGAACTCCTCCTGCTCTCTCTTTTTTGGGTCTTTTTCTTTTTTCTTCCCCTTCCCTAACTCAAGGGCTCTAGGAAAGGGGATCACAGGGTCCTTCTCAGATGAAGGACTAGGAATAGGTCTAGATGATTCGATGACCGGATCCTCACAAACATCATTCACAACAGTGGGATCAGAAGAAACTAAACCTTTTCCTTTATTCAAATCAGAGTTCCGAGATACATTCATTCGAGGAAAGACAACACTTCTATCAGAATAAATGTTGGTGGCATCAGTACCACCTCTAGTTGGCTCTACAACTAGACGTCTTGCGGCCTCAGTACCGCTGGCTGGCTCGGCTCTGCTTGTGGCGTCAGTACCACCTCCTCGATGTGGTGAAATGGCGGCCTCAGTACCGCCGGTGGAATCAGCATCTCGGGTGGCATCAGTACCACCGTCATCATGATGTGCGGCTTCAGTACCGCTCTCCTCTTCCTCATCTGGCGCTCTAGATGGATCCTTGCGTTGTCGCTCAGATGAGGCGCCTCCTGCTGGTCTTCTACCGCTCCTAAGTGTGACAAAATCAGCATCAAATAGATCCGACGAGATAACATCAAATGAGTCACTAGAAGTGGTAGGCTCAGTGTGAACTACCTGCTCAGATTTCCTCTTCAAGTTATTCGGATTAGGCTCGATCTGTGCAGGGATGGCGGCCTTCCCTCTCATCAGGTCCCGCATCTCCTGGCGGAACTCGTCCATCTCCCGTCTAAATGTAGCCTGCTGCTCTGTGAAGAGGCGGGCTAAATCATCCATGGCGGGGCTCTCATGGGAGCCCGACGGGTTGCCTCTCTGGTAATGAGGCTGCTGGACCTGGTGCTGCTGTGGCTGAGAGGGGTAAGAGGAAGGATGCTGCTGCTGGTGAGCCTGCTGCTCACGTTTCCAACTCTGTCCCTGCTGCTGATAGGGACGAGATACGAAGGATGATGGCTGGTGTGGCTGGTATGCTGGGGGCTGCTGGTGATCTCTCTGCTGGGAGTACTGCCCTCCCTGACCGGCTGGCTGCTGTTGGGACTGGTTACCCCCATTCCCCCACCTGAATCCGGGATGGTCTCGTCGGATTCCAGGTTGAGGGCGGTCATACCAAATCCCGTTGACATCCATCAACGGCTCAGCATCGTAAGGGGCTGGTGGGAGTACATCCAGAGGCTGATCCGGCTGATATACCACCATCTGCAAGTCTGGAGATGGTGGTGACTGGTAAGAGGGCTGCTGCTGCTGGTACGGCTCCGCCTGTACAAGGTGAACTTGTCTAGGCTGCTGCAAGGAGCTGGAGCGCTGGGACGAGCTGCGGCTGCCGCCGGAATCGCCTCGCGACAGAAGACGGGGCTGAGGAGCCGTCTGTGCCTCCTGAAGACACAAGAGCTGGGTCTTCATGTCGCTCAGAGTTTGTGCCATTTCCTCCATCTGAGTTATGCCCTGGCACTGCTTCTTCTCTATGATTTCCATGCGGTCCAACTTCTCGCTGATTATCCCCATGTCCGCAGCGGCCGACTCTGCCTGTGCGGCTGCAACTGTGGACGAACTGGATGGACCTGCATCAACCCGTGCTATCCGCTGATACTGCACGGGTCCTGGCGGCTGAACTCTCTGTGTGTACAACCGAGTCTGGGACATCACCATGTAATTTTCGGACATCTCCTCAAAGATTGCCCAGACTTGGTTGTGGTCCTTGGCAAAGTAGGACCCGCCGCAAGAAGCATTCACCAGTCCCTGATGCTCTGGCGTCAGCCCACTAAAGAAGCTCTGAACTAGGTTCGGCTTCGAAATGTCGTGGTGTGGGCATCTGTCTAGAAGCTCTCTGAACCTCTCCCATGCCTCGTGAAATTGCTCGTTAGGGAGCATGGAGAAGTTGTTGATCAGGGACCTTGCTGCATTCGTCCGCCCGAGTGGATAGTACTTGTTCAAGTACTCGGTGCGGAGTTGCTCCCAGGTGTATACAAACTTCCCTAGATGTTTCAGCCAGGCGGCTGCTCTATCTGCCAGTGAAAAAGGGAAGGCCATCATTCGAATCGTATCTTGGTCCACACGACGGTCGTGGACAGTGCTGCAGATCATCAGAAACTCCTGGAGATGGAGGTGGGGTTCCTCAGTGGCGAGTCCATGAAAATGAGGAAGCATCTGCAGGGTGTTCGGAGGGAACTTGAAATCCCCCACGATAGCAGGAATCACCACCCATTGGTGCATCAGTGTAGATCCAGGGTTGTGAAGCTCCCGCATCGGTCTCGCTGCGGCGGCGGCTGCCGCGGCTGCGGCTGCTGCTGCTGCGGCTGCTGCCTCTGCATCAGCATCAGGGATGTCTTCCGGCTCGCTCGGCTCGTCTCGCTCTCTTCGGAGTCTCTCCAACTCCCTCCTCATCTCTATCATGAATGCCCCCTGATCGCGTAACTGTTGCTGAACTGTCTCTAATGATGCAATCAGGGTGGAGTTAATCGCTCCCTGGTCTAAGACAAAATGTTCGGGCTGGCGATCGTCTGAACTTCCGGCTCCAGCCATAGGGACGTCTGCAAAATCAGATGAGCCTAACTCAGGTTCTGTCAAATTAATTCGTCTTTCCTCGGGCTCATGTCTCTCAGTAGCAGAAGAAAGGGGATCGAGGGGGAACAGGGTGGAATCGAACTCGGGCCCAGAGAGCTGGTCTCGACTCTCACGGGCCAACCTAGACGATGGAGTAGACGCGCCTGAAAGCGGTGCAGCCAGAGGCTGCCTAAGAGATCGTCTACCCATCATCTTGATCTTGGCGAGTTGAGCGGATGGGATCTGGAGAAAATATGATTGCAAAGCAAACCCCCGGTTCACCAACGCAACACAATCTGAAGACCGTGAAAGATCGGTCAATTTATCTTGTCAATTTTATTTGGTGAACATACAAGATATCAGAGCGATTACGTGACCTGCTGGGATACCCGATACTCTCTCAACCGACTGTCCCGCACAGAAGAGTCGGTAATCAGTCGAGATGAGCACCGGAGGGCTTTACCTAGTGTTCGGGTCACTCTCTCGCACAATCAAACCAAACAATGAGGGGGTTGCTCTCCCCAAGACAAGTTTTTAATGTGAGTGTCTTTTAGGGTCAATAATGTTATCCAGTCCCAATTTTTTTTGTTTTTCTTTTTAATTAAATTTTTTTTTTTTCAAAATAAATACAAGCGGCCTAACGGTTTTTCCGATTCTCCTGATGATTAAGCCAAAAACAGTGGGAGAAGACGAAAAAGCCGATGCGCGAAGAAATCAATGATGCATGCAGAGGAAGAAATGCGTACCTTGTCTCCAGCACTCTACATGCAAGTGATCCGCGCAGAATTTTAAAGACAGAAATAAAACTACCTAAATGGTGCAGCGGGAAAAACCGAATCCTAGAGGAGCAACTTCTATTGATCGTGAAGAACAATAGTTAGCTAACCGAATCGAGTCCGGAGTCCGATCTTGGGAGTCACTCGGTGCCCGCCACAACGGGTCCTGCCAGCGCTGTATGTGACTCCTCACGGCACGTGGTCTCAAATCCAATTAAACTAACTTTTTCAGTGAATTTTATTAAGGTCCAATTACGTTCTATAGGAACAGATATTCTATTAGGTGTTGGGCCTTAAAAATCTACGTCACAATCAATCAAAATTCCTATGTCTAGGGGCTAAAACCGCGAGAAACACCGGAAAAGGCAGCTAGCTATAAAACCACGATAAAAGCCGCGAAAATCTAAATGGGTCCCCCGAGCACACCGGTGCTCGGCGAAACAGACCCGCTAAGTTACAAATGTCCACAAATGTCCAAAGTCCAAGTCCTAAATTATTACAACAAGAATAATGTTCTCTCTCTCTGAATAGAAAATTTCTTCTCTCTCTCTCTCTCTTCCTGCTCTTCTTCCCGTGCGGGTCCTCAAAAAGTGTACTCCAAGATCTCCACGTAGTACCTCGCACAAAAATTAGAAAGAGAGAGTGTCAGAAAACAATTATAATGTAGAGAGACAAAAATAAAAGAATGAAAAACTGACTACAAAGCCGTGCTCCCCGGCAACGACGCCATTCTGATTACCGCCCGAATGACAGAGGTAAAAGGTCTAAAAATAAATCACAATGTCGTTGCGACCTCAATCAATCAGACTAGGTAAATCAAGAAAAATAATCAACCACTCGAATAAGATAAAATCAACTAAACACAGAGAAGAGCGGTCCTGCTATAGGATTAACCTGGTATAGCTCCCAGGGTCGAACACAAGGAGCACAGATTGGCCTTGCGGCCTACGATGTAGTCAGAAATCCAAAAGAGTCTTTTTTATGGTTTTTATTTGTTTTTATATTTTTTTAGAATTTTTTTAAAAGATGAGAAACTGAGAGGAAGTAAATACAAGGGGACTTCAACAATTTATACAACACACAAAAATAATGCAAAAATTCCAGAAAATTGGTTTTTAGGTTTTTTAGGTTTTTTACTGTTTTTGGTGAATTTTTGGGATTTTTCTAATGGGTAAATTAATTACTAAAAATCAAACCAGGCAGAAACACCAAGGTACTGTCCAGCAAGGTTAGAAACTCAAAAATAAAATATTTAAGAGTTTTAATCAACCTTGTAGGTAATTTTCCTGTAATCTATGAAGAATAAGGAAAATTTAGGCACCCTAATTATTGTTTTTGGATTTTTAATTTATTTATTGTAATTTTTATGAGTTTTTAAGGGTTTTGCAATTTTTAGGGTTTTTAAGTGATGAACAATAGCCAAAATTGGCTAGAAAATCAAACAACAAGCAATAAACAGTACCTAATTTTTTTGGAATTTTTAGTGGAGTTTTTAGATTTTTTTGGTATTTTTAAAGTCAAACAGTAGCAAAAATATGGGTTTTTGAATTTTTAAAAATAATAAATGAAATCAAAAATGTCCCCAAAAATCATAGAAATTCCAACACCATGGCAGGAGCCATGTGTCAAAATTTCATTGGATTTGGAGGTCGTTTGATATTTTATTCAAAAATAAAGGTGGGGCACTGTGCACAGGGACCTAAGTGCAAATACCCAAAAGTTCTGGGGTCCTGGTGCAAAATACCCAAGAAGTCACGTGCCAAGCACGTGTCTGGGGCACTCAAGGACCTAAATGTAATAAAAATAAGTCCCAAGGACCTATTGATAACTCGTATCAAAAGTCCAGGGGGCTCGGTTGCAATTTACCCAAAATAATTCGCACATGTGCAAAATCAATGCTCACAGGGGTATATTTGCAAATAAACAAAACATTTCATTCAATGAATAACATCCAGAACTACAAGGGGTCTCATGCAAATAACCCAACAAAACACGTGACGAAGCACGTGGGTCTCTACTGGCAGGGGTATAAATGCAAATAAAATTAAGCGCGAGGGTCTCTATGCAAATATCCCAGAAAATAAACAACTGACTCGACAACTTACAGGACTGAAACGAAATAAAGCAAAGAAAAGGGCCTAAGGGTAAATTACCCTTTATTAAATGGAAGCGTTGGATGCGCGCCACGTGTAGATCGAACGGATGCGGCTGGTGGGCGCTCCAGATCACTCCTCCTCTGATCGGACGGTACTGGTAACAGCTCCTCGATCGGACGGCCAAGATCTGATCTGGAGCGATGAGGACGATCGAACGGCGATGGAGGGTCCTCGAAGAACAGGTCCCCGGCGAGACTCGCCGAGCTCGTGCGTGCGCTAGAACCCTCCGGTGAGCCTCCTGAAGGTCGGAGAAGAATCGCGGGAGGTTGCGCAGCTGCTGCGGGTCTCCGGTGGTCAAGCCAAGCTCCGAGGAGCTCGAGCAAGGCCGGCGGAGAGGAAGCTCCTGGCTGAAGTTGGGAAGCCTCAGACGGCCTCCTCTTGACCTGCAAAAGAGTTCAGAAGCTTCGCGGGTCGAGGGCAAAATGCCTCGACCCAAGAAGGCGGGGTGAAGGTGGATGGTGCGGCGTGGCGAACGAGCTCCGGCGAGGCGGAGGCGATGGAACTCGAATCCCAGATCCTGTGCGATCTGGGTTGAATGAGCGGGCGTAGAAGGTGCGTGGGGACACGGTGAAGGTGATGGTCGGGTCGGATTGGAAGATGGGTGATCGGAGTGGCCGGAATCGGAGATGTGCGTCGGAGATAAGATTTGGGCGAAATCAAAAATTGGAAGAAATTAGAAGAAACTAAGGGTACCTGATGGATGCTGGAGACTATGCTGGAGCTGGGCTTGCTCCTGGTCGTAGCTTCGAAGGGCGTCAAGGCCTGAAGCTCGATGCTCAACGCCGGCGGCGGAGCAAGGACGGCGAAGTACGCCGGATCGATGGATACGCTTCCTCACCTCACTGCAACAAGGGCACAGCTTGCTGTCACTCTCGCGATGCCAATGGAGGTCACTGGGAAGGAAGAGAAGGGCCAAAGATGCGGCGCGGAGGCGGCGGAGGGGAAGAATATATAGAGTGACCGGGGCGTTTAGGGTTGAGGAGTGACAGCGAAGGAAAGCGTGGATTTGATGGCGAAGGATCCGGCGAGGGAGAGGGATGAATGGCGAAGAATCCGGGCTCGAGATATGCGTGAGGGACAGCCTGGATGCGCGTGGGAAAATCGGGGAAGGAGGCGCGGCGCGCGACTTCCAGAAAAGGAAGGAGGTCGCGGGGGAGTTGACCGGGGTCAACATTCCCCCGTGGACCAGTCAGACGCTGCCACGTGTGGTGGATTTTGTTTATTTATTTTAGGGCAGAAATAGGTCGAATTAGAGAAAACTCAAAACATGAAATATTTTTCTTTTATTTTTTTCTCTTTTTTGGTGATTTTTAATTAATTTTTGGAAATAAAAATAGGTTAGCTATATACATAGGTATATGTACACTATATGGATTTTTATTTTTGATTTTTTATTTGTTATTTTTATGTGTTTTTATGCTCATTTTGTATTTTATTTATTTACAAGATAAAATGAGGAATAAAAGAATATTTTTATTTTATTTTTATCACTTATATACAAGGGTGAAATAAATAAATGAGTACATTTATATACATGGTATTTATACAATGTTTTTTTTTTTTATTTTCAATTTTGTGATTTTTATTTGATTTTTGTTTTGTTTCTTGTTATTTTATATATTTACAATATGTATCATAGAATACTTACAAGAAGTTTAGAAAATAAATGAATTTATTTACAAGGTTAAATAAATACAAGAGTGTGGTTTATGCACATGGTGAAGGAAGGATGTTTTTGATCTTTTTGCTTTTTATCTTTTTATTTTGTTTTTAATAGTTTCTAAATATACACACAATATGTACAAACATCTTTTTGGGTGAGGAAAATATAGAGTTTTATTTATTTACAAATATATACATATGAGCTCCTATCTCCCTCTACTTTGGCTTTTATGCGGTCAGGCCCATGCTGAGCCCTCCCTTGGGTTAGGTTGCTCAATATTTATTCTAAATATTTCCCTCTTTTTCTTTTTGCTCTTTATTCTTTTATTTTGTGCACAAAAACATGCTAATTATAGGTTTTTACACAATGCATGCTTTTGGTAATTATTTGTATTTACACATATCTACATGTATTTGCAAAGGTTTTTGTAGCTAAAATAGAAGAATAAAGAGTGATGAATGGGTATTCATCACCTAACTTGAATGATCTAAGGTGTGTCTCGATTAAAGTGAAGTACGGTCCTAGGTTCAACGAGCACAATCAAAAATTATAGAAGCTCTAATAGCCATATATGTAGATCTATCCTAAGCGCCACTCAAGTCGGACCCCACCCTCACTTGTGAGTGAAACAGGCCACGACATACAACAGAAAAAAAATTAGATGTCTTATTACACACGAGAGAGTACAAATAAACATCGCTATAAATAAGCAATTAATTATAAAAATTAAAATTGCAGAAATAAATCCTAGACTCTACGCTCTCTCACAACTCGACTCGATCTTAATTTAATTGCAGATTTTCAGGCGTCAGTGAAGATGCCTCGTTTTTACAAGAAACCGCTCCACGTATGTGGGGTACCTCACAAGAAAAATAAGAGAGAGAATGTAAGATAATGAAACAAAAAATAAAAGATCTAGATAGAAAATAAATGAGGAAAAATAAAATAAAAATAAATGTAAGAAAAAAATGGAATTTCTACAGTGAAGACTCGGGGGTCAGACTACCCGAATAAAGAAAACCAAATAAAAATTTTTTAAATAAAAAACGAAGTTGTTTGTCTCCTCGGCAATGGCACCACCTAATGAGTCACGAATTGCTCGACGTTAATTTACACGAATTATCGAGGGTTTAAATTAATGTCATTTTGTTGTAGTTGGGCAATCAGAATCGATCAATAAATAACCACAAGAAATTTAGTCAGTTTTAATCAATGCAGTTTTATGTTTATTTTACTTAGGCCAGTCCCAAGGTCGAAATCAAGGAGGCAAAGGAACTAGCTAGAAATTGTCTATCAAAGTTTGTGCACGATTTTTAAGGCGGGCTTTTTTTGGTATTTTTAATGCAATTTTGGGATTCAAAATGCAAATATGGCCTATTTTAGGGACTAAAATGTAAAGATCAATCAATAATTACTTAGAAGGTCCAAGACTAAATCAAAAGGCGAACGATTTCAAAAAATACAAAACTTGTCCGAGATGACAATTATGATGAAATGAATGTACCGTATTTTTTTGGAATTTCTGGATGCAAGATAAATATTTTGTGGATTTTTAATGCAAACAATGCGAATTCCAATAATTAATTACAATAAATATTAAATCTATTTTTTTTTAAGGGATAATATTATTCGAGATCTATCAGTAGGTGATCGTTTCAGAAAAATCCTAATCCTCAAAAATACATGATTCAATGTCTATTAAAAACTAAATATTGAAATATGCAAAATGATTTTGTAAGTCAAATCATGCATGCAAATGAAAATCTTGTTGGGTGCAATGTAATAAACAATTAATTCTACAATCCGATAATTTTTGGCAATTTCTCGAGCAATGGTTAACTGAATATGAATTTCCTAGCACATAATGGGTAAAATATGCAAATTTCCATAAAAAATTAATTATTAATTACCACTGAACACAAAAATGTCAAACATATGCTATAATATAGAGAATTGGTTGAAGAACATCATGCGAATTTCTGATAAATAAAATTATGCAGTAAAACAGTTTAAAATAAGGTGGAACACAGGGGTCTATCTACAATTATAATAAACAAAAGAAACAGAAAAATATGCAAAGTAGGGACGAACAGGTAATTACCAAAACCCTGGGGGGTAATCTGCAAAATTTATAAAGGAGCACGTGCGTAGGATATAGGGATGATGTTGCGAATAAGGAATACTCCGGGGGGTGATCAGCAAAAACTCCAGAAAGTCACGTGGGGAGCACGTGACTTCTCGATGGGGGATCTTCATGCAATATCATGCTATCGTCGGGGGTGTTGCTGTAAAAAGTCCCCTCTCACACGTGCTCAGCACATGGGAGGGTCTCGGGTTCTGTACCCAGCCGTCGACGGTGGAGGATGCGGGGCTTCTGCATGGGCAGTGTTCCTCCGGTTGATATTTGAAGCAACAGTGGCAGCATCGGTCGTTGGTGAAGAGTGGCTGTGAGCAACCAAAGATGTGAGTGGCGGAGGCATTGGTGATGTTGGCGGATGCTAGTGGAGAAGACGTGCAGGTGGAGCAGCGGTCCGGGGAAGCATCTGGACGAAGTCATAGGTGGCGGACGCATTGGCGATAGTGACGGTCAGTGAAGCTCCTGGAAGTATCTGGAGGCACGGAGCGGTTGGCGGTTCTGCGAAGGAGGTGGCGATGAAGTTGTTGACGGTGAAAAGTAGGCTCAACGGCGCAAAGTAGTTGGAACGAGAGCAAACGCACGAGATGCGCGGTGTTGTGACAAGCTCAAAGATCTGGGATCTCGCCGAGATAGAGATGGCCGAGCGAGTGTTGCCACCACCGCGCGCCCTTGTAGATGATGCAATCGACGATGGGCGATGAGTATGTCCAGTGGTGGTCTTTTATAGCAGAGGGTGAAAGGGCAGGAGATGGCATGTGATCATGAGTCTTTGCTTAATCAGAAACATCGTGATTGATCGTAATGGGGGTTGAAGACCGGAGATGGGATTCGATTGCGGAGCGATAGGCAACGGCCAACGAGATTTGGGGAGCGGTGGCGCGGCCTGAAAGGGAAAGGAGGGGGGTGATTGAGAATGACGTACAGGGGTCGTCCGGTCGGCCAAGATAGGACACCCCTAATGCGTTCACGTGGCAGCAAGGGGGCGGGTGTGCCGAGCACATGTAGGGAACGTGCTTAACGCACGTGAAGTGTTTTTTTATAAAAATGAAATTAAAAATATAAAAACAACAAAAATGGGTGACACGTGGCGGCTCCAGGAGCACCACGTGTTAGCCCCACAAAAATAAAAAAATGAAGACCATAAAAAATCCTGAATAAATAGCAAATGACCTCGGATCGAAAAATTTTCTATACAAAAGTTGCTCATCTCGACATGTTCTACAATTTTTATGAAGAGACTAAAATCGATCATTTGCACAAAGCGATGTTTTTGGGGTATCCCATGTACATAGAATACCTTGATTTTGGATTTTAATAATTTTTTGTCAATTTTAAATCAAATAAACATCCGAAAAAATATGATAAAATCAAAGATAAATATTTACACATTAACCTTATTTTTTTAGATTTTTATTAAGCATGAAAAAAAGAAATAAAATAAAATACAAAAAAGACAATTTTTGTACAAACAGTTAGTGAAGACTCGGACTCAATTACTTTCTTTGATTTCAAGCTCGGTATGGATTTGAATTTTTATCCATTTTAATAAAACTTTTATTAAAGAAGAAAAATGAAAAAGAAGTAAAATAAAATGATTCAATTATGTACATAAAATAATAGGTCAAAATCAACTAAAATACAAAATGTACAAAAGAGGCCGAAAACCCAACTTTCACGTATGAGCTCCAATTCACTTGAACGTGGTTTTGTTTTGAAGGTATTTGAATGTACATTAGTTCAAAAGTGAGTAGGATAGAAATGGACACTGAATGTGAAAGATAACATGGTTTTAGTCTGGAAATCCTAGAACTAGGATTTGGGTTTTTGGTCCATGTATTTAGGTTAGTGATTTTTTTGTATTTTTCATTTATTCTTGTTAATAATATGTACACAGTGAACGTGGTTTCAAGTCATTTGGAGTTAGCATGAATTAATTAAAAATTAGGGAAGTTATGTTATTTTACAGGTCATTTTGGCTAAGATTTTTGGCTTCTTATTTTGTGCAATAGTAAGTGATAAAATGTCATTCTTATTAAAACATGCATGAATGCTAATTATGCAGAATAAATGAAGAAATACCAATGAATTTTAGGGATTTGAGTTTAATTAGTGTCTTTTAGAGTGATGAATCTGAGATTCATCATTAAACCACCTTGATTAAAAGGGAAGGAGGCTATCTCCTTTCCCTTTTAATGGCAGGTGGAGGCTTAGTCTTATTTCATTCATGAGAATATTTATATAATTGAAACTAAATATGTTAAGAATATTTACTGATTTAATTTATTTTCTTTTAAATTATTCACTAATTGTTTTTGCAAAATTTTCACAACAAATCCAAATCATTTATTTTATTTAGGAGTGCATCTCCAACATTCAATTTAGTATAAAAAGGAGGGTAACCCTAGTCTTTTCTACTACATCAAGAAGAGAAACAAAACTCTCTCTCTCTCTCTCTATTATGTACATGCCCTCTCTCTCTCTCTCTTGATATTGTAGTTGTTCGCATGTTGACCTAGAGAATCTCGCAATCACCACAACGTTGTTGTGCTGCTGGATCGACTGCTTGTGGATCTCCACCTTCTTCGATGCATCTTTCTCATAAGGAAGGCTATCGATTTTGTGCAATGAAATCTGGAGACTTCGTGCTCAGATCTTCAACTCGAATTTCAGGAAGCATGTATCTCATCCATGTGCTAGCAAGTGCATCCTTCATTGGATCGGATTTGAGACAGGAGAATCTCTTACTTTAGAAATTAGCGATTACAAACATGCTGCAATAGTTAATCCTAATTACTTGTTTGTGAGCTTTATGAAACTATTTGAGAATTGTTCTCGATCATCTGGTTTTATCCATTTAAAAATTTTAATATCCGATACATCTTTCAACTCATATTTGATGCGATCATGACACTTCAGTTATATGCTAAGGCCTAAAACCTAGCCTTTAGTTTGCCATGACCCACATTGCGTTAGGGCACAAACAAAGGGAGTTGGTGCAAGTTCAACTATTGGAGGGCTCGCTGATGAGGATTCGCAGTTCCAAGTGATAGGGGAGTGTGCAAGATGATCAGCGGGGTTGAATTTGGAGATTAAGAAGTGAGGCGTAGTGTTCTCGAATGAGAAGTTTTCATAATGGGCAACCTCCTTGTAGTTGTTCAGCGGGTGGAATGTGGCTTCGAAAAGTCCATTAGCTGTCACAACCTCATTGCCTTTGGGTACAACTTGAATCTTGTGGATGTCAACAAGGAGCTTTACAATTGTTGCTTCCTCTAAGTCCTCAACCGTGGAGGGGATATCGTATGTGAGGAACAACCTGAAATTCTTGACACGATTGTTTAGGATATTGGTGTATCAATCATGAAGCAGAAGCCCAAGAACCGCGAACTAGTAAAGGTTTGTTTCATTAATAATTTTTGTGTCGAAAGAGGGGGACCATCGGTAGAAACAAATAGTGACCTCATCAAGGTAAGTGACAGAAGTATTAAGGAGGTTAATATAAGTTTTTCATCGATCACCTCAACGGCCAGTAGACACTTGGAGATCTTCCAGTAACAGCCGAAGGCATCTTCACCAAACTCATCAATAAACACATCCTTAGACCAATTAAGGGTAGGGATGTTTCTGGTGAATTCAACGATCATGCATCAAAGAAGTTTACGAGTTGGTAAGAGGGGCTATGAACATACCTCGACCTGCCACCTTGGGGCTATGATGGCATCGCCACGTTATACAGGAAATGATCTATGACGTGAATAATTTTATATAACATGTATTTTATTTCATAATAAGAAACTATATTTTTTTGTCAAAAACTAGGTGAGTAAACTGGTGGTTAATTTGGTTTAACTTGTTCAACTATGTAAACTGAAGCTTGATTTTGCTTGATTTGTTTATTTATTTGACTGATTTGCATTTTCTAAATAAAAACGATTGGGATGACTTTATTCTACCGGATTTTGGTTTAACCGGCCAGTTAGAGAAAGGTCTGTCCCTTAGAGAAAGGTTTAACCGGATTTGCAATTTCTAAATAAATCCACTTAGAGAAAGGCATGTCCCTATAATATCAAAATTAAAATAATTGTGAGGATTATAGATATCTCCATACAAATGACAAATTGAATATATATATATATATATATATATAATTACTTGAATTTTGATGAATAATAAGGACTAATATTGATATTCTAATTGTAATCCTATTACATCGTAATATGGGATTAAACAAAATGGGTATTATTCTTCAATATTACTCGAAAAGA
Organism: Ottelia alismoides; assembly: GCA_037367405.1. NCBI lineage: Eukaryota > Viridiplantae > Streptophyta > Magnoliopsida > Alismatales > Hydrocharitaceae > Ottelia > Ottelia alismoides. The sequence goes on from JAZKJV010000601.1 coordinate 683,171, forward strand.
AAGTTGGAAAATGAGTGTAATTAACATATAGCATGCCCTCTACTGCGGCAAATTCTAATTAACATTTTATGAAGGTTTAGACTAACTTCTATTCAAAAGTCATACATGCTTTAATTTATCTTCTCTTCGAACGTTATATATACTTTTATTTAACTCCAATATCAAACTCATGTGTTCTTCCAAAAAAAGGCATAAAACCAAATTTGAATAATTTAAGTATTTGAAGGTATATCATTTGGTTTTATATATACTATAGTAAATATTATTCATTACAAAATTTTCTATTAAAAAATTTGATACAATTGTTGATGATTTCTTTGTCATAAAAAAATTATATTAATTTTTTATAATTTAGCAATGAAAAGGAGAACATTCTTGAAAAGTCAAGAAATAACTTTCATTATATAAACCATTACCTACATTATAACAAAGAATATCGCAATCATTGTGATATATTATAATAAAAAATATTATATAGTGAATAATTATAAATTTAAAATTTTCCCACTACCTCTGCTTGTCATTTTTTGGCTTCACATTAGAAAAGATGTGTCATGGTTATTACATTCTTTATTTGTTCGTTAAGTAAACTTCCTCGTCAATTTAGGAATATGGCATACGAATGATAATATTTCTAAGAGAATAATGGGGCTGCCCCTTGCGGGCAGCCAAGAATGGCTGCCCCCGCGTCGTTTCGGCGTGTTTTTTTTTTTGAAAAATCTTGCCGTGTAAATTCATCCCTATATCCCTCCTAGATGTCATTCGAATTTCGTCAGAAACAGAGGCTCCTACGGCCTCCATCGAGATAGTGTCGATTTAAAAAATTCTGTTACCGTTAAAAAATGTCTGTCTCGATGGAGGCCGTAGGAGCCTCTGTTTCTGACGAAATTCGAATGACATATAGGAGGGATATAGGGATGAATATACATGGCGATATTTTTCAAAATAAAAAAATAAAAAACGCGCCGAAACGGCGCGGGGGCAGCCATCTTGGCTGCCCGCAAGGGGCAGCCCCATTAATCTCTATTTCTAAATAGGAGTACAACAAAATTCAACTATAAGGATATTTTTTCAAAATTCATCACTAAATTAACTATGGTTTAATATACAATGACAAATTTATTCATTGCAAAATTATATTTTATATTTGAATTTTATGACTAATAGCATACCGCTATATAATTACCGAGGGTTCATATAGCGATGCTTATCTCTTGTTATTTTTTAAAATTTTAATTGCTAATCATCATTTAATTTTGAACATAAAGTAACAACAATTAGCTAAAATTTTGAAAATAAAATAAAATAGTAAGTGTCGCTATATGTATCATCGCTAACGATATAGCAACATATAGATATTCGTCGCTAATTGTAAACACGAAAAATAATTCGCAAAGAATAATATCATTGTTATGTATTTAACGACTGTTTTTAATGACGGATTTTGGGAAAAGTATTATTGTAACTCAATTTTAACGTAGTGTAATAAGCTATAAAAAAGTGACATGTCATGTATTATCTTTCAAAATATTAATATTTAAATAATTTCTGTATACACAGAATAGTATCTAATACAAGGAAGATAAAATTCCAAGATTCGTGATAGAGGTTTTTGATGCTTCCACATCTCCTATCCGTGGCTCCAAATTTAATTGCAATAAGTATATACTCAATACGAACGAGATAAAACTTTGCCTTAACTTTCATATCCCTTTAAGCCGACCATTTGGAGAGCAGATCCTCTTCCCATCGAATGCTGTAATGTCGGAACACGCCCGAGCCAGTTCACACGAAATTGGAGTTTTAGTGGATTCTTATTCTGTGATCGAGCGACTCACGCCTCTACTACAGAGTCTGTTGCGGATCCTGCAACAGAGTATCTGTTCCCTCGCATGAGATGCTGTCATTTTTCACGTGAGATATGGAATCTTTTACTGGTTTTATTTATCTCAAGTTTTTCAATGGTGTATATTATATGTATAAATTTTCTGAAGAGTCAGCCTGATATACATAATTCGTTTGTGCTTCATGCACAGTCTGGTCCACCTTTTCCCCTCCGGTTGATATGCATTAAATCTTAACCAAGAACCATCATACACACCTCTGTCGTACCATACACCAACAAGACGGGGATTTTGATGCTTGGTTAGAGAGCTTGAAGGTGGGAGGGGGCATCAGTGCGAATTTTTTTATTAACAGTTCTAACCAATGATCGCTATCCAAGGAGTAGCCCAATTACAAGTGAACCTTATAAATCCGTACATCTTCATGCTTGCGTGATTCATCTTATTTGTGGAAACTTCCACGATTTGCAACATCTTAAATGTTAATCATGCCAAAGTGTATGCATTACCTGTAGAAGACAAGCATTGGAGAAGTAATATCGGAGAGGTTATAATTAGTGCATGTCAATTTTGATATTTTCGATTAAACTCGGAGACATATAACTGTTTTCCTGGATAATGACGCAACAAGAGAAGGTGAGGAAGAAAACATTGAATAAATTCGTTGTGGGAGGGAAGGAGAGATCTTCATGCTGTGCATCCACTCCATGTACGTATCCCTCTCTCGAGCTGCTTCAATTAGGCCGAACCACCTACAAAACGGCAGAGATATCCATCAAGATTACATTCGACAAATGCAAAACTGAATACACAAAGGAACACGTCTCCGGTTTTCTCATCCCTTGAGAATCCAAAAGGGAGATTAATTAGCTGCTTCTCCTTTCCATTAAGAATCAAAGAAATTGTTCATATTCGGGGTAATATATATACCTGCTGCTTTGGCGGATTCCATGCAGGATTCGATGCACCTCTGCGTGCACTCGAGCTTGCTCATGAAGTTACACTCTTTGAAACATCCGAAGAAGCAGAGATCGTTCTGGGCCAGTGCCGGCATGGCGATGACGGCGATGACGAGGATGCACAACGCGAGTGCGGCGATGTTCCTCATGGATGCCATCGTCTTATGTTATGTAGCCCCCCCTTGGGTCTCCTCCTCACTTGTTGCTATATGTTCGAATATGTATCTCTCCTTGTTGGGTTTTCTCTATGAGGTTTGCGAAGCTCTTATATGGCTTTTCGGGCGTGCTATTTTTGAAGGTTGTTAGGATTAAGAGGAGTTGATGTTTTTAGTTTTAGTGATTGTTACGGGATGGTAGGAGGGGATTGAACAGCGATCTACCAGGTTCAGCATCTTCAACGGAAATCCTTTGACTTTTCTTTAGGTTGAAATTCCGAGTTCTTAAGCAGATACACCATTTTAAATAATAAGCAAATATGGTCCAGGTGGCGTTACTATACATCTAGTTTTCCTGCTTACAATTTCAGCCATAACAACCATCTAGTTCTTAAGCAGACAACGTTCGATTAATGACGTGTCCAATTAATGATGCGTTCTTAAGAGCTAAGTTTTGAGACTTAAACAACATCTATGTTCAACTGGACATTAGTCAAGTTCGGCTTTAAAGTTCACCTCAGATGTACTTGCTCATGAAGCAGATTACATAATATTGAGGCTAACGGTGCTATTAGTGAAGGGTATTATCCCTTCCCACTTAAAGGTATGAATGACTAGTCAATCAACTTCCTTAGCTACTCAACCTCAAGGAGTTGGAAGCTGATTGTCTGTTGTGAGTTATATATTATGCTGAGATGCACGTCAGGTGGCAACATATGATCTCGGGCTTGGAATACACTACCACCCAATCCTTCCTCACTCGACACTTTTCTCCCCAAATCCTCCATGTTCTCAATCCCATGACATGCATCTCCCCTACCGTGCATCCTCCTTGCCACGCCTCCCCCTCCATCAGGCATCAACCTCCCCACACCTCCCACATCTGTTGCGCATCCTCTTCGTCATTAGACTCCATCTACAATATATGCATCTCCTTTTGGGATCACCAAAGGCCCACTTCACTCCCGCCTTTTCCTTCTTTATCCGCTTCACCATGAGTCGAAGATGTCGCCAGGAGCTCCTCGGAGAAGAGAAGGAGCCCTTCCTCCTACGGTCTTTCCTCCATGAGAAGCGGGGTCTTCTTCTTCTCAAACCGAAAACCAGATCCAACCATATATGCCTTAGATGAAGCACTTTCATTTCTTCGAGAAGCTTGAGGAAGCTACATAGACATAAGAGAGTAAGAAAGAAGAAGAGATATATATTCTCATTGTTGAAGTGGTTCTTCCCCAGTACACATCAGAGAAAGGGATGTTTGTATGCACATGAATATTTTTGTATATTGTTGTAAATTCTTGGAAAGATTTAAGATAAGTTTGTATCAGTTGATATTACTTTGTATTGGATGTATTATTGTCTATAGGTGAACGATTTTGTATTATAAGATCAAAGTTTGTTTAGATGCACCTTCTTTTGCATATCTGGGTGCAAGTTGGTACGAGTCTTTCTTCTTGTGTATACATGGTAGAGAAGGGGATGTTTGTATAGAGAATGAATATTTTTGTATATTAGAGTAAGTCCTTATATGTATTCATCATGTATTGCATACTTGAGATAAATGTTGTATGAAACATCATTCCCTTGTAATGCACTATTATCAGTAAGTGAATGATAAAGGATATGGAAGAATTCTTAAGCGCATCGAGGAAGCGTAAGAGTCACATCATATACGATCGAGAGGTACTAGTCACACTAGTTGCTCGATGCAGCAGAATTTAAAATTTTAAAATGATGAAACCACAAGATCCAAGAACGATTCTCGACGTTTCATCTAAATTGCATTATAGATTAAAGAATACCTCGTGTAGCGTGGTTGTGACCGAGTCTCTAAGAGAAGAGACCTTTTGTCTCTGATCTGTCAGAGTAGACGCTTGCGAGCATGAAGATGAATCACATTCTTCTTGCAATCCAAATAGTTGATCCAAGTAAAAGAACTCCTGATCTCATCACACAAGATCGAATGTCTTCTTCGTGAATGAAGCGGACTAAAGAAGACGTATAACCTAGGGTAGTTGAAGCAATGACACAACGATAATCCAACGATGACGGTGGTCTTCTGTCTAGGATTTGGATGGATGACCACCCAAAGAGAGAGAGAGAGAGTAGGCATGAGAATGAAAGAAAGAGAGAGAGCTTCATGTTGCAACTGTTGTTGTAACACGAAGAGCATTGGATGACTCTTCTTATATAGTACTTTGGGAGTCCATGGATCACAATATATGGACTATACAAAATCATTGGATGATATTGATTTGTGCTTCTTTCAATGGCCAAGATTTTGTTGTAAAACCACAACAACAATAAATCTAATTTAGATTAAATATATATTGATAAATCAATATAATTTAATCCTAAAATTAAATCAATCAAATATGGAGATAATGTAATCGATATTACATCCTTCCATGGAATAGAGTGGATGGTCACTCTTTCCTAATGGGATTGGGTCGTCATCCACCCTTAAATTATGGAAGGGTGCAATCTCAAGTAATCTCATGAGATTACATTTTTCCTTGGAAGTCTCCAATATTTTACAACAACACTTGTTGTAAATTAGTCTACAAAAAATAATTCATAATTATTTTGTGAATATTGTAATCTTGCCATTGGAAATTTGTGAATCAAATTCACAACCTAAAAAATATGTGATTTACATTTTCAATTAATTATCCAATGTGAATCCAATTTACTCCAATAATTAATCAACAAATATAAATCATAATAAGCTCTCTCTATACATTGCAAATCATATTTATAATATATTATGAATAATTTAGATAGTATTATCCACATTATTTGTATCCATAATAATTAAATCACATTTAATTATATTGGATTATCATTCTCATGCATTCAAATAATATGAATCAAATTCATATTTTTAATGATAATTAAATCACAATTAATTCTCCATTTCTCAATGCTTAGATATAATTCAACAATGAAATTATTCTTGAACTCTTTCAAGAATAATACGCTTTCTCTGTAGATGTTTGGAGATAAGGACAGGGCGATTGTGCATTCTACGTATAGAGACGTGGATATTGAGATTACATCTCAAATCCAGATCTCATGGACCTCTCATAGATTCTTGATTAAATCACGGCCGCAAATCTAATATTCTAATTGCATCTGAATCTCATTCAGATCGATGTCCAATACTTGGACCAAGATTAGATTACTTCTCTCCTAAGAGGAGTCAGTAAAATCTCAGACCTATTTCATCATTCCCTCGGAATGGAAGCATCGTAGTTATACAATTGTTTATGATCATATCAGCATCAGATATTCCTAATACCTGTATATCCTACATATTGGAAGACCTATGATAAAACCCGTAGATATAGATCAATTTAACACTGTCATCTTTAGGGTTTCATCGTCAAGTTTCTTAATCTTGGTCACTCGGAGTTTGTATCAAGCATATGCTTTCTAAAAGAGTATTCATACCGATAAATTCTGGTCATGCTTTCAAAGCACGACAACCATGCGTGGAATTTGATCGGTCCCAATATCTCATGGGTGAGCTGATGAATCGCATTTCATCATCTTTATTCATTTATTTTATCTTAAAATCCTTTATAAAACACCTATATATAATACTAACTCTATATTCTTACGAATTTGCATCCGTGTGTAAATATTATATATTTGTATATTGTTTTAACCTAAAATAAATAAAGAAAGAAAGGAAAAATAAAGAAAAGAAAAGAAAATGACTGTATATATGTAATAGATACAGGGTGATCCGAACCCCGAGAGAAAGTCAAGACTTGACCTGATCGAGTAAGAATAAAGTAGGGTTAGAAAATTAAAAAAATGTGTTGTAAATACTTCTCACTTATTTTGTATATCTTTATAAAACTAAGACTATTTTATTTGTATATAAATTGACTAAAATAAAATAATTTTCAAAATAAAATTTGCAAATATAAATATTTCCTAAATAGTAAAAATGTTTTCCAAATAAAATCATGTATATAATAAACGTAACGACATCTGGAAAACGCCATTAAGCAATAATTAAATTATATATTTCGAGTCCATATGAACTAAAGTTGAATCAAACTCACTTCCATTGTATTCTAAATTAAATTACCTTTAAAAGGGCTATAGTTTCATAATTTTTGGAGTTATAGTTTGAAAGTCAGTTTTTTGTGTGGTTTGTGCAATTTTAGCATTTATTTATACATATTGCATTGGTAAATAATTGTAAATATTTTGTATAAATATTTAAAATTTAAAAAATAGAAGAAAACAAAAAAATTAAAATAAATAAAAATAAAAAATAATTTCCTTATTTAACCATGTAAATAATATACTATTTGTATATAGCTTATGTATGTAGTTCAATTTCTTAAATAACCACCAAAAACATAAAAAATTAAAATTTATTTTTCAATTTAATAAATTGACGAAAATACAAAAATATTAGTTAATTTTTGTAAATAATTGCAATCACTAATTTAGTTTTTTTCTTTATCTCATTTCAAATTTTTTCTCGTATTTCTTATCTTCATTCAAAATTTTAAAAATTCAAACTCAATTAAGTTTCTATTTATATGGATCCTCCTGTCTCATTTCAACTTGATCAATCTTTGGTGAGAGGAGCCCGGAATCCGAGAGTCATCTTATCGTAGAAGGGTGCCTAGCCTTCGAGCCGTCCACTGACATCGAGTCAGCCTTCGTTGAGGCGATCACAATCTTTTCCGATCCTAAGGTGAGATTCACATTTTCTCTTATTTTTATCCTAGGTTAATCTTAGTTTTATTTCTCGCATCTTCATTTCATCATCATTTTTTAATCTAGATCTTAGAATCCATCACGATTTTGATCCACCATCGACTCTGATTTTTCATCTCATTTTCTCAATCCCTACACGTTCACATTTTATCCCCCACGATCTCTTAACTCCGGCCACACATGGTGGTTGGAGACTTGACATTGGTTCTTCCATTTTGCTGGATCCTCATTCACATCTTTTCAAATTTTTATTCTTATTTATTTAAATAAGCAGAAATGATGTATAGTGCTGGAGTCCTCTTCCTTTTAAAAAAATAAAAAAATAAAAGCAACACATATATTTTTTCTTTAACATTTGTTTTTTGTAGGATAAAATAAAAAAACTAAAAAAATTTAAAAATTATTTGTAGTTTCTGTTCTAAAAAATTTAAAAAGTTTATTTATTTATTTATTTATGTTTCTGCATTTACATTTACAAATAAAAACTAAAAAAATATTAGCGTTGGGCGCCACCCCTCCAGCATTCAGGCGGTGCCCGCCGCTAGTGCTCGCTAGCACCACCGCGACTCTTCCTGCAGCCATCCTCTCCTCTTCTTGTACGTACACCACAACCACTCCATCTACTGCCTTCGATAGCCGCCACCTCCATCTACCTTGCCGGCTGTAGCTAGCCTACCACTAGCCACTACTGGGGGCGTGTGTCACCCCCGCTCATCATCCGTCGCTGCTCAGGACCGACCGCGTACGCAAGCATCATGACTTCCACCGTGGGTGGACACCCACCTCCGTCTATCACCATCCTTTGCGCCTCCACCCTCCTCCTAGGAGGGAATCCTCCAAGATTATTGATCGCCACAGCTTCACTTTATCGCCCTTCAGAAATACGACGTGCGCGCAACGCCTTGACTCTTCGACTTTCACTCCGCTTGGTGTAAGGATACCTCGATTCACCCCGCCACCCTTAAGAATCGCGTCATGTGTGCAATGCCTCATCTCGTCGACTTTCGCTTCGCTCAGAGCAAGGATACCTTTGTTCAACCGCCCTCTCAAAGACGACACCATGCGAAGAAGAAGAAAAGGAATAGGGGTGACAACCTCCCTTTGGTGCTTTGGGTGAAGAATAAAGAAGAGTAACATGGAACCCTAGGGGTCATTATTAAAAATATTGGAAAAATTGCAATCGAGCCCCTAAGAAATTCATTTTTTTACAGTAAAGGTTCCAACTTTAGAATTGTCACGTGCCTCACACGCCTAACTTGGTAAATTGAGTTTTCTCTTACGTTTTTTTATTTCTTATTACAGATTATTTCCTGAATTTAAACATTTACGTTTCAGTCCCTGAATTTCCAGACAATTTGTAGTGTGTCTTTTATATTGAAATAAATGTGTTTATTGCTTTGAAAATTTTACAAAAATCTGTGAGGTCGTCTATTGTTTCTTGTTATCATGTAAATTATTCATTACATTTTATCATCATTTGATATTATGAAAAAATAAAAAACATGTTATTTTACCCTGTTTAAACTTAAAAAATCATAAAAATTTGAATATTGCTCGAAAATTCCAAAAACATTAGATTGGTTTTATTTTATTGTCTATTAATTCCTCTCTCATTTTTGTGCACTAATTTTTTTCAAAACCCGGAAAAATTGAAAAATATAAAAAAACCTTTGAAAAATCATAGAAAATTCAACAAAAATACAAAAATTGTGATTTCACTTCTTGTTTTTAGATATTTGTTATATTTTAGCATAAAAATATTCTTCAGGAATTTTAGGCATTAAAATATTTTTAAATTGCAAATTCTCCAGACTTTGCATTGTTTATAATTTTTGCCACTATTTGATTTTTACAAAATACAAAAAATATATGAAAATTCTACAAAAAATCCCAAAAATATTTTAAAGCTTTAAACCCCAAAATATTTTCTATATTTTTCTGAGTACTTTTTATATAATTGAAAAATACAATAAAGTATGGTGTACGTATTTCATCACTTATGCATATTGTTCCTTATCTGAAAATTAAAAAAATGTAAAATTAAAATCACTAAAAATTTGAAAATTAGAAAATAAAAATTAGAAATAAAAAAATTAAAAAATTAAAAAAACCAATGATGGTTTGTATTTGAGATTCCCTTTTTCTTTTAATTGATTTTTTGTCTATTATATAGATAACCGTCGGGAATTTTAGCCTCACTGAGATCGATCCTATCCGCTATACAGGTAAATCAATAGCAAAAACATTTCTCTTGCTCACATTATTCTTTGTAATTAATATTTCAACTTGAGAAAGAAAAAATTATTTGTTTGTTGTGGGATATTTGGGTTGCAATGACCACTGTGTATTTATTTTTATCAATAATTAAAAACCCCAAAGATCTCGTGTTAACAAAATGGCACCGTTGCCGGGGAGGCACGGAGAGCGTTGTTAGGTTTCTCCTTTGACCTGTTATTCTTGGTCGTAAATAATTTTTCTACATTTACTTTATTGTCCATATTCGCTGCATTTATTTCATTATTTGTTCTCATATTGCTATAATTGTGTCTCTTACATATTTTCTTTATTTCATTTTTCTTGAAAGGGCCTACAGAGCGAAGGAGGCGATCTTAGGAGAGTTGAAGCACCTAAGAGAAGCGGAGGCAGCTTGATTCATCTCGAAGCCCTAGTTGATGGTGAGAGGAGGAGAAGAAGTTTTTGAGAGAGACCATCATTTGGAGCATAGATAGTTTTCTTTTTTATTAGCATTTGAACTCTTGTAAAAAGGATATTCATTTATTGCGAGGTCTGTTTCGCCAAGTGCCGGTGCACTTGGGGGACCTCATCGGATTTGTTTACATCGCCTTATTTTTCTTTGTTTCACGTGGATTTCGTGAGCTACCTATTGATTGCTTTATTTAATTTGCTTGAGCCAGATAATTAATTAGGTCTAAACACCCTAAACAAGAATTTCTGTACCTATAGAGTAGAGCGTAATTGGACTAAGTCAAATTTGATTGGTTCTTGCCCGTTAATAGGAGCTATTGTTAGGCCGGTTCACTTACATTTGCATATAGGTTAGTTTATTCATCTGTATTTAAATTATGTGTAGATCTTTTGCATGTAGAGTGTTGGCTACAAGGTATACATCTCTTAACCCCTGCATGCATCATTGTTTTTAATCGCGCATTGACATTTCTGATCTTCTTTCTTGTTTTCACTCCCATAATCTTACAAAGAAATTAGAAACTCGGTAGGCAATTCATTGAATATATTTAAACCAAGTTACAACTGCCTAAAATTTGGGACTGCTAAAGAAAGCTCGACCCTAAAATAAATGTAAAGATAATCATTGTTTTTGGGAGAGTAACCCCCTCATTGGTTGGTTTACTTGAGCGAGAGAGTGATACACACACTATTCCAGATCCATACCTAAACTTCCATTAGACTACTGGTCTTGGGATTAGTCGTTCTCCAGTTAGGATCTCTCTCCGGGTAGCCGATAAATGGTCTGCGACATCCTTAGCAGATTGAATTAATCGGGTAGCCGGTAAAGAGTCACAATTCATACTAGATGAGAAAGATCTAAGTTTGGAATTGGGCCAGTCTCTTGTGAACATCGGGTTCCTAATAGCTCGCTTAACCACTCTGATAGATTGATTTGTCACCAAACTCTAAAAATTGACAAGATAATTGACCGAACCTTCAGGATCTCCACATTTTGTTGAGTTGGTGAATTGGGGGTTTGTATTGTGTTTGATTGCTAGTGATAAAGATCCTTATGCGCAATTTGTGCCTTCACTCACTTTCGGTCTTGCATTGACCTTCGTGCTCTCGCATCTTTCCTATTAATTTTGAAGATGTTGGACCAGAGTATTTCTTATTCGAACTTTGCAAACTCATTCTACACTCTGAACCGTTCACCTTCTATTCGGGGAGACTCACTTCCCGAATATTCCTTTTTCTTTACCTCATCCTTCACAACATCCATCAATCCACTATTTGAGATTGGCTTTAATCTCGAATTAATATATGAGACTCCATCATTTCTGAGAACTAAACGGGTTTTATGCACATTTTCAAAGTCAGACACCGGACACTTGATGCCACCAAAGGGAAAGGGAACCATGTTGGAGTAGAGAGAGATCAACAACACTATATTAGACTCCATTCAGTCAATTCAAGCCCAGTTAATAGAGCAGGCTAATATACAGACCACGTTGAGAGATATGATTCTCGAGATGAGATGGGAAAGAGAAGACATGAGAGAGGGAGACAATAGAAACTCTGGAGGTGGAAATGGGGTAGAAGAACCTAACATAGAACCTAGGGCTAAGCCAACACTAAAGGATGCTTATAATCCAGGGGCAGGATAGATAAATTATTGGATACAAATCCCTGTGGTTCATGGGTATTTTTAGCATAAGCACACTATTTTACCTCTTCTCCCTATATTCCATGGAAATATTAATGAAGAATCATATATACATGTAAAGACTTGAATTTGGTCTCGGTTCCTATACCATAAAATCCGGTTCATCAAGAGGAAACCAAGGGAATTTGTTTCGTATGAATCGGACGTCGTTTGGAATTGTTATGATTTCGGAAGAAAGAGAAGTAAAGAGGTTTAAGACATCATTAACACATAATGATTGTCATTAAGATTAATTAAACATGATTAAAGAAACTACTGATGGATTGAAAACCATTAATAATTATTAGCGAACACTAATCAATCGTTAGCAAAAGATAAGCCTAAGTCATGAAAGTTAAATTGTGATTAGTGAAAGTTAATGATGATTAATGTTAATTAAGCATCATTAGCGAATCTAGAATCCTCTGCAATGTTATAACTTAAGACATAAGTTTCGGATAAGTTTTGGCCAAAATCATGGGGCAAAACCATAGGCCGCTAAACACAGTTAAGGGCTAAACCATAGTTTTCTAAACATGGTTAGCAGTTTATGGAGCTTATAAATACCCCCTACCATTCAACTCTCTACGATTTCCACTACCACCACCGCAAGGGCTAGGGTCGAGAGGTCGGGAGGAGGAGTAGGTGGTGAGGGAGGAGCACTGGCGAAGCGCTGCCGGGAGAAAAAGGAGGAGGAAGGTACGATCCTCTCTTAGTTTGCTTCGTGAGTTAGATTTTTTATTCTTTCAATTTCGTTATTATTTTCCTCTCAGTGTTTTTATAGAGGAATGTCTTTTCGTTCGTCTTTTAAATATGTCCCAGTAAATGGGGAAACTCTGCCAAAATATTTCTAGAAATATGTCCCAATATAAGGGGAAACTCTACCGAGCTTTTCTTAGAAACATGACCATATATAAGGGGATGTTCTGCCAAAATTTTAAGAAAATTATGTTCTTCGTGTCCTTCATGTTCTTCGCACATTCTTAGTGTTTTTGATACGAAAATGAAATTCGATAATTTCAGGAGCCTAATATCATCCTTTCTGAAAACGAAACATAATAAAGCACTGCATACATGAGAGAGAGCTCGATTATGTAATGAAATCCTTCCTTTTGATATTGGGCCTTCATATGAGATCGTTGAAATTTCTGATTTTATGTTCTTTTCTATGATGAATCCTAATTTTGGCTATTTTTGAGAAAGTATGAAAAGTTACTTTATGATTCCCACTAAAATAAGGTTTAAGCATCGAATTGATGCAGTGGATTGGAAAGTTAGGTTTGAAAGTTAAAATTATCAAAAATACGAGTAGATATGCGTATGAATAATATATATGTGAGTCTATACTAAGTGTTGATGATTATGAAAATCGAAGACTTAACGAAAGAATTTCATCATGGGATTTGATGTATACTGAGTTGGATCCTGAAAAGTATCGTGTCTTACGTCAGGAATGGCTTGGAGTAGAACTATAGACCCGTATTGGCGTTGCCCTACCTAGGAGATACACGGTTGCCCTGTTATGATAAGTGCGTATAAAATGAATGATTTGCAATGCGTGGTATCGGGAGCCAATATATTCGGGTTGAACGATGGAAGATGTAGCTGTGCCATGTGGAGGCACGTGTGGTTCAATAGAGGCTAGGTAACGATAACATGTTTTTAGAGCTGGTAGGTTATATGATTAAATGTTAACTTGATGTTTAAGCAACTGAGTCCTTAAGGACGGTGTGCTCCTTTGTTTGAAGGGCTGAGGGCTTGAGACCCTGGATAATAAAAGAAAAGGAAATTGTCAGGGTAGTATTCGAAGATTGGTTGCGACGACGTGTGGCAGCATAAGCTTACCAGATCAACGCAATCTCCAAGCCCTGAAGTGTCCACAGCTTAGGAGTTCACGAATGGTGAGGTTCCCCTGAACATATACCTGGCATGGAATAGATGGAATAGAACTTAAACTTATGAGAATAAATGTAACTTTTTATGCTAACAACTTTTTGAAAAATTACACAATTGTTTACTTTTCTCTTCTTCGTTACTTAACACCCGCTAATTGTTATCCTATGATTTATGGAAAATCCAACAAGTGGCGGTGAACCATCACAAGGACTTTTATAATCCAGTCAGTTAACATAGTCATCTAACTAGCCATAATAGCTTTCTCTATAAGGTAGTTAGTAATCTTTTATGTATTTTCCTTTCAAGCTAATGTACATGCAACTGGTTATAGTGGGACAATGTATTATGATGTGAACTTTATTTTGTGAACGGAAAAGTGATAAAATACTTTCTTCTGAGTATTCTTATTTGTAGTCTATTTCTAAATGTTAGTAATGACTGCTGAATAAATTATTGCTGAGTAACTAGATCTGGATATGGGAGGATCCGATAGCCTAGAATTGAGGTCGTGACAGTTTGATATCAGAGCATGTTTAATCCAGTAATTTACTCAGTAATTGATGACTATGAGCAGTGTTCAGAAACTGAGGTTGCCTTAAGATCCTTTGATCTTAATAAGTGACTACAGTAGCATTCACAAATCATTGTCCCTTATGTACATCATGCAAAAATATTTAGGACCTAGCCTTTGGCCTTAGCTCATCCCAGGATCATGGCAGACCAAGACATGTCCATGAAATTAGCAGCTATGATGATAATGCTGCAAGAAATGGGGTAAAAGCAACAAGCGTTAGAGGAGAGGCTCAATGCACAAGTTGAGAGACTTAAGGCATCGAGACATGTGGATGCTAGGATTAACGGTTCTATCCATCTTTCTAAGGAAGAATCTAGTTACCATCCTTCAACTGAGTCTGCTCCTACCCTAGCCGAAGAAACGATGGAGACGACCCTTCTTAGACACAAAACATTACTAGATCATTACCGAAAGCAAAAGATTCCTCGATTTAAAGGTATAGAGACACCTGCTGAGGTAGAACTATGTCTTGATGATGTCAATAGGATGCTGAGAATAATACACGCATCGGCAAACACTTGGGTGCACTTCACTGATTACTCCCTATCAGACTATGCAAGACGATGGTGGAGAGTCATTTCCAAGAAATTAGTGGATCTTATTCCATGGGTAGTTTTGAAGAAAGGTTCCGAGATCACTATTGTCCCTCCCATTGGGAAGAATTGAAGAGGAGGGAGTTGGCCTCTTTGACCCAAGGATCCAAGAATGTACGGGATTATCATATTCACCTTACGAAGCTACTATGTTACTCCCCATCTCCAGAAGTTTCACTAAAAGAGTGTCTTATCAAATTTGTTAGGGTCTTTAGGGAGATTTGAGAGAAAAGCTTGCAGGTATTAGAGCCACCACTGTATATGAAGCCATTGACATCGCCTCTCGTATTGAGATGGAGAGGGATAAAAACTACCAAAGAAGAAGCTTTCACTTTATTGGAGGACCATCCAATCGTAAGGTGAATTATAATCTAAGAGACAATAATTATCATCCAATTGGGTCTAGTATAAGTTCACCACATACATAGGGCCATGAATTATCTAGAAGAAGGGGTTTCGCTAGACCTCCACTATATCCTCATGACATAGCAGTAGGAGCTAGTACCTCTGTGGCTATGTCTTCAGCTCAAATAGGAGCACGTTTGTGTTATTACTGTCATCAGGAAGGACACATCAAGAAAGATTGTCCTAAGTTGAGACTTTGATGTTTAAACTAACCTCAATTAACAGTATAACATCCACCTCGAATAATGGAGCAACATGTGGAGGAAGACATGGCAGTGGTCGTGGTTCACAAGGAACGTCTCCTAAACAGCAACCACCACAAAGTGTTGCAGGTTCTAGCTTGCCTATTCCTAAAGGCTAGCTCAATGCAATTACTGAAGAACAAGCCTATAATTCAGGCACGGTCGTACGAGGTACTGTTACTATTCTTGGCTTTTCAGTACATGTCTTATTTGATTATGGTCATTCACATTCATTTCTTACTCGATTGTTAGTACCCATTTTGGGTAAGATAACAGTAGAAGTACAACGGTTCCATCTGATCAAGGGACCAGGAGGACAAGTATTTGTAATCCGAGAAATCATGGATAATTATATAGTACTGATACCAGAACATCAGTTACGTGTTTCACTACTACTAATCGAGAGGGAGGACTTTTATCTTATCTTAGGGATGGACTGGTTAGAAAGGCATCATGCATGTCTTGACTGTTTTCAGAAGACAGTAACGTTTTACCTTCCTAACTCAATAGAGTTCTAGTTCATTGGAAAGACGTCCAATGATAATGTTAAATTTATCTCTACTTTTAAGGCACAACAACTATTAAAGCAAGGGTGCCAAGGTTATTTAGCCTATGTAACCACTACATCAGAGTCAGACCAAATGATAGAAGATGTACCTATAGGTTGTGAGTTTCGTGATGTATTTCCAGAGGAACTGCCTGGATTACCACCTGAACAAGAGATTGAATTTAAAATCTCTCTCATACATAATACTCAGCCTATTTACAAGAGTTAAAGGTACAGTTGCAAGAACTGTTAAATAAAGGATTTGTTCGTCCTAGTACTTCACCATGGGGTGCACCTGTCTTATTTGTTAGGAAAAAGGATGGGTCAATGCAGTTGTGCATTCACTATAGATAACTAAATAAGAGGACCGTAAAGAACAAGTATCCTCTGCCAAGAATAGATAATCTCGTTGATCAGTTATAGGTTTCAAGTGTATATTCCAAGATTGACTTAAGATATGGATACCATCAGTTGAAGATAAAAGATGCGGACATCCCCAAGACAGCCTTTCGAACTAGATATGGACATTATGAATTCTTAGTTATGCCTTTTGGACTGACAAATGCCCCAGCAGCCTTCAAGAATCTCATGAATAGAGAATTCAAGGTGTTCTTAGATCACTTTGTAGTACTCTTTATTGATGATGTGGTTATTTACTCCAAGGACCAATATTTGCATGAATACTATCTCAAGCGGGCACTTGAAACTCTAAGGAAGAACAAATTGTATGCTAAATATAGAAAATGTGACTTCCAGCTATCTGAAGTATCTTTCTTAGGCCATGTTATTTCTGGGGAAGGTATATCAGTTGATCCTACAAAGTTTAGTGCATTGATGAGTTGGGAATGCCCGAAAACTGTAACAGAAATAAAATCTTTTCTGGGATTAGCTAGGTATTATAGAAGATTTGTGAAAGACTTTTCACAAATAGCGTTGCCAATGAATAGTCTGACTCAAAAGGAAGTTCCATTCATATGATCCCATGCATGTGAAACTAGTTTCTAAACATTGAAAATAAGCCTAACATATGCACCCATCCTTACTCTAGCCTCTAAGTGAAGGGTTCATAGTATACACTATTGCAACTAAAGAAGGACTTGGGGCAGTTCTTATGCAACATGGTAAGGCAGTTGCGTACGCATCACGACAGCTTAGGACACATGAGAAGAGCCACCCAACACATGACCTTCAATTAGATGTTGTAGTTTTCGCTTTAAAGATATGGAGACACTACCTCTATGGTATTACGTTTTGAATCTTCATTGATCATAAATGCTTGAAATATCTGTTTGATCAAAAGAAGCTCAATATGAGATAGAGAAAATGGCTAGAGTTGTTTAAAGACTATGATTGCACTATCTCCTACCACGTTGGTAAGGGGAACGTCGTAGCATATGCCCTTAGTAGAAGAACCTATTCACCTGGGTTGGTGAGTGCCATCCACTTATGGGGTTTACTATCAATGTTAAGTGAATGGAAACCATTTGTGAGTAGTGTCGATACTATAACTACTCCTCACCGATATAAACCAGAGATCTGGGATAATGTAAAGAAAGGACAGGTGGATGATCCAGTCCTTAAAGACTTGAGACAACAACTTGAGAAGAATGAGATAGAGGGATTCTAGATCCAACATGGGTTACTGTATAACCATCACAGAGCTTGTGTACCAGACATACCTGAACTGAGGAAAGACATCTTACGTGAAGCTCATTGTTCTAGATTATCTATTCATACATGAATTATTAAGATGTATAAGGATCTTCATTCATACTTTGGTGGCCGAGAATGAAGAAAGATGTTGCTGAGTTTGTGAATTCATGTTTCACATGCCAACAGGTAAAAGCTTCACACCAAAAGCCACCATAATTGTTACAACCCCTCCCCATACCTGAGTGGAAATGTGAAAGCATTTCCATGGACTTCGTTAATGGCTTACCTCAGATGACTGGTAGTAACGATAGTATTTGGGTTATAATAGATCATCTGACCAATGTAGTACACTTTATTCCTATAAGTTTATCTTTCACTCTAGATTAGCTTGTTGAGTTATATATTACATATGTGATCGATTTCCATTGTATTCAAAAGGAAGTAGTTTCCGATCGAGATTCACGATTCACCTCACATTATTGGGAGAACTTCATGAAAGCCTTAGGTACACAACTATACTTAAGCAAAACATATAATCCACAATCAGATGGTCAACCAGAACGTACGAGTTAGAAATTAGATGATATGCTACGAGCATGTGCCTTTGAATGGAAAGGATCATGGATTAAACATTTACCTCTTGCAGAATTCACATACAATAATAGTTACCATACAAGTATTGGCATGGCACCATTTGAAGCTCTTTATGGACGATGGTGTACTACTCCTTTGTGTTGGCAAGAGGTCGGATTAAAGAACCTTTACGATTCAGATAGACTACAAGAGATACGGGAAGTTGTAGAGCTTGGTCGAAAAAGACTAATAATTGCCTAGAGTCACTAGAAAAGCTATAGTGATACCAGGAGAAGAGACCTTTAGTTTAAGATAGGTGACTTTGTATTTCTCAAAGTATCGCCTATGAAAGGAGTTCATAGGTTTGGCTTGCATGGAAAATTGGCACCCAGGTTTGTGGGTCCCTTTGAAATCATTGAGCAGATTGGAAAAGTGGCATGTAGACTTGTGCTTCCTCCACATATTTCGGTAATACATGATGTTTTTCATGTATCAAACCTGAGAAAAACATTAGGGATCCAGAGCATAAGATAAGTTATGATGATTTACATGTTGAGCCAGACTTGACATACAAAGAAATACTTGTGGAAATACTAGATAGAGATATCAAGAAGTTGAGGAATAAAGAGGTGCCTTTAGTTAAAGTATTATGGCGGAACCAAGAGTTTGAAGAAGCCACATGAGAATCTGAGGCAGAAATGATAGAAAAATACTCGTACTTGTTTGAATAGTAATACTATATATTGTGTATATCTTCATTATAAATGAAATAACTTTCATTCTCTTTAAGGTTGTTATAGTTTCAACCCTCTTTAAGGTTGTTATGCCTGCATTTCTAGTTTTGAGGACAAGACTTCCCTTAAGGTTGTTATAATTGTAAAACCTTGAACATGGTCTCCCTCGGATTCTACATCATAAGATCCTGCTCGTCAAGAGGAAACCAATGGAATTTGTTTCGTATGAATCAGACTTCATTTAGAATTGTTATGATTTTCAGAAGAAAGAGAAGTAAAGAGGTTTAACCCGTCAGTAACACAAAATGACTGTCATTAAGACTAATTGAACATTATTAAAGAAACTAATGATAGATTGAAAACCACTAATGACTATTAGCGAACACTAATCAATAGTTGGCAAAAGATAAGCCTAAGTCGTGAAAGTTAAATCGTGATTAGTGAAAGTTAATCACAATTACAGTTAATTAAGCATCATTAGCGAATCTAGAATGCCCTGTAATGTTCTAACTTAAGCCCTAAGTTTCGGATAAGTTTTGGTCAAAACAATGGGCTAAAACCATGGACCGCTAAACGCAGTTTAGCGCTAAACCATGGTTTTCTAAACATGGTTGGCAGTTATCTGGAGCCTATAAATACCCCCTCCCCACCAATTCAATTCTCTACGATTTCCACTACCACCACCCCAACAGATAGGGTCGAGAGGTCAGGAGGAGTAGGAGGTAAGTAAGGAGTGTTAGCGAAGCGCTGTCGGGAGAACGAGGAGGAGGAAGGTGCGATCCTCTCTTAGTTTGCTCCGTGAGTTAGATTTTTTATTCTTTCAGTTTCGTTATTGTTTTACTCTTGATGATTTTATAGATGAAAGTCTTTTCGTTTATCTTTTAAAATATATCTCGATATAAGGGGAAACTCTGTCGAAATATTTCTAGAAATATATTCCAGTATAAGGGAAAACTTTACCCAAATTTTCTTGGAAATATCACCCAATATAAGGGGAAGTTCTTCCAAAATTTTAAGAAAATTATGTTCTTTGCATTCTTCATGTTCTTCGTTCCTTCTTCGTGTTCTTGGCACGTTCTTAGTGTTTGGTATACGAAAATGAAATTCGATAGTTTTATTAGCCTTAAATCATTCTTTTTGAAAACAAAATATAATAAAGCACTGCATATACGAGAGAGAGAGAGAGCTTGATTAGGTAACGAAATCCTTCCTTTTGATGTTGGGTTTTCATATGAGATCGTTGAAATTTCTGATTTTATGTTCTTTGTTATGAAGAACCCTATTTTTGGCTATTTTTGAGAAAGTATGAAAAGTTTCTTTGTGATTCCCACTAAAATAAGGGTTAAGCATCGAATTGAGGCACTGGCTTGAAAAGGTAGGGTTTGTTAGTTAATATAAGCATAAATATGAGTATATATGCATGTGAATAATATATATGTGATTTTATACTAAGTGTTGATGATTATGAAAATCGAAGACTTAACGAAAGAAATTCAAAAAAGCAAAAAAATAAATTAAATTCGTAATAAAATACCAAATTAAATAATAAAAAAATATTTTATACACAAAAATAAATAAAATCATCTACAATTTGAAATGAATTATTTTTTGAATAAATTGGTTGTTTTGTCGCCTAGCGGGCTGATGTGGCACAATGGTGGCGTGTCAAGAGTTGACCGTTGGTCAACTTCCCCTACTCCTGATTAGACACAGACCCGTCAAACCCCGTGTTTTCTTGCCTTTTTCTCTATTGAAACATTGTTCAATCGACTTTGCATCCTTCAAGAAAAATAATCATCATTCCTCCAGGATTCACGCCGAGATCATGATTATACTGTACATACGCTCGACTTGTTGATTTAGCCCAGTCAATAAGGGTGCATGTTCATGTTCGTAAATAAAAGACTCCATCTTCCATTGATTCTTTGGTCATTTTCTGAAGTCCTAATCCCCTTGCTTCAGCCAAGAGTGCATCCCCGTGACAGGGGGACGTCCCCTGATGCTCCACTGTGGCGGATGGATGGCGTAGGTGAACCCAGGCAGTGCTCTAATGATTGTCCTGCTCCCTAGCCAATACCCTGGTTTGAGTTGCACTTTTATGATTTTTTAGTAGAGTTTAATTCCAATATTTTAAGCACGCATTTCTTTTATCCTTCAAACCATATATTTATCATAGAATTCTTGATTCGTAGTTTGTCGGAGCTCCGCTGTGGCAAACATTTCGTCGTGTTCCCAATTGTTTTCTCCGCACTTTCCATCTTCATTTCATTTCCCTTTGTCTTCTCGACACCCCACGCACCTCAGTCTAACCAGATCCATTCGGATTAGGAATCAAATCTTCCTTCTGCCACCTCACCGGAAACGTCTCCACCCATCTCATATTTCATTCTCACAGCTTCATTTTTGGTCGAGGATCACCCTCTCGAGTTGTGCTTTCATCTTGTGTAGGTCACAATGTTGGACATGCGAGCCCTTGGTGAGCCATTCTGCAATAAATGTTATTGCAATTCACTCCTCAATCTAAAATGAAGAATAACTAATTTGCATAATAGGTCCCTTAATACAATTAGGGTTATGTATCATGGCCATCTTAATGATCATACAGTTGTTGATTCAATGATTTAATCATAGAGGCAGGTGCTTGGATGAATATCTAAAGAGTTAGATTGAGGACTCATCAAGCACCATCAATGTTAAGATGTGATCTCTAGCACGAGTAGGAGATATCAATCCTTATCTCTAAAGGCAGATATCCAACTGACCTCTTGATGCAAGTCCTCTGTATAGGAATAGAGATTCGAAGGTGTCAAATAAGTTAGGTCAAAGAGTTGGCTTAATGAGATTGAGATAACCGAAGACCTACGTTGTATGTTGTCATGGTATAGGCACACATCCTTTGACGGAGACAGTTGTGTTACTATATGTCTGAGTATGTACATTTGGTAGACCGATAAGTTGATGGCCCTATCAATGTGTATATAGCGGTGATCTGGTGTGTATATAAGGGCATATGAGCAATACGATCTCTGAAAGGGATCATACAGGTTCATTACTGAACCGAAAGACATGAGCTCACTCATGAGATATTGGGAAGAATCAAATTCTGTGCATGGTTGTCTTGCTTTGGAAGCTTGACTGAATTTGTACGTTTGATATATACTTTTGGAAAGTATATGATCAACATCTGGGTACGATATATGCTTTTGGAAAGTGTATGATTGATACCAACTCCCAAAAGTCAAATGATAATCTTAATGATAAAACCTTGAAGAAGACAATCTAAAAGAGATCTAAAAACTTCGTGTTTATTCTGGGTCTTCTAGTATGCAGGATGTACATGTATTAAGAATACCTGAGGGTGATGTGATCATAAACAATTGTATAACCATGACGCATCCATTCCTAGGGAGTGATGAATCGGGTCTGGATTTTAGTGACTCCTCTCAGTAGAGATGTGATATGATCTTCGTCCAAATATTGGACATTGATCCCAATGTGATTCAGATGCATGAAGAAGATTAGATTTGTGGTCCTGATTTAATCAATCATCTATGGGAGGTCCGCGAGATCTTGATTTGAGCTATGATCTCAATATCCAAGTCACTGTACGTGGAACAATACAATCGCCCTATCCTTATCTCCAAGTATCCATGGAGAAAGCACATTATCCTTGTAGGAGTTCAAGATTGATTCCATTGTTGATTTATATATATACAAGCATTGAAATATGGATGATTAAATATGATTTAATCGTAAAATATAATATGAATTTGATTCGTATTATTTATCCATATAAGAATATCTATCTAAGATAATTAGATGTGATTTAATTATCAAAGATGTGAATAATGTGAATATGATTCATATTATTTGAGCACATGAGAATAGAGATTCAAGATGAATAAATATGATTTAATTATCATGGTTATGAATAATGTGGATAGTACTATCCATATTAATCTTGTATATTACAAATGTGATTTATAATATATTAGAGAGAGAGCATATTGTGATTTATATTTGTTAATTAATTATTGATGTGAATTGGATTCACATTAGATGATTAATTGAAAATATAATTTACATTTTATTTTGGGATGTTAATGTGATTCACATTTTTCCAATTGCATGATTGCAATATTTCACAAGATAATTGTGAATTATTTTTGTGAAACAATTTACAACAAATGTTGTTGTAAATCTTGGAGATATCATGAGCTAGTGAGATCTCATGAGATAATGAAATCTCATGAGAAAGTGAGATCTCATGAGTGGACGTCCCCCCTTTTAAAGGGATGTGGTTTATCTCCACATTATCTCCAATTAGAATTAATTGATTTAATTTGAATTTAAATATTTTGATTTATCAATATATATTAAATTAAATTAAATTAATTGTGTTGTGTTTTCACAACAAAATCATGGCCATTGAAAGAAATACAAATCAATCTCATCCATTTATTTTGTGTTGTCCATTTATTGAGATCCATGAATCCCAAAACACTATTTAAGAACCCCTTGCTCTTCAAATTACATGATCAATCCATAAGCTCTCGCTCTTTCGCTCTACACGCCAAAGGTGCTCTCCCTCTCTGCCATTGTGGCCATCCACCATGGAGCCCAAGAGAGAGTCGTCATCATCGAAGCATCATCGTTGTGCTGCTGGATCATCTACTCATGGATCTCCATCTCCTTCGGCGTGCCTCGCTCGTGAAGAAGATGTTGGATCTCATGTGATGAGATCAGGAGATCCGCTGCTTGGATTATCAAGATGGATTGCGAGGAGTACTTGTCTCATCAACGTGCTCGCAAGTGTCTCCTCGGTTGGATTGGACTTGAGACTGGAGGTCTCTTGGTTTAGAGACTCGATCGCAACCATGCTTCAAGAGATAACCCTAGTACCTATTTGTGGTTTAGATGAAACGATCCAAGAAGTGTTCTTGGAGCATGTGGTTTCATCATTTATTTTTTTTTCAAATTCCGATTCCTAGAGCCACTAGTGTGACTAGTCGCTCTCGATCGCATATGATGCAATCCTCATGCTTTCGTGATGTGCTTGAGGATTTTCCCCATATCATTCACACGAAGCCAATGGAGCCCAGTTGGGCTCGAATCAAATCAACTTGCAGGTACCTGAAGTCCCTTCTTTCCCGGAGCTCTCCTGACCTCGTCGTGAGGTCCTTGAGCCCCTTTCGATCCCCAGACGCTGCGTACGACCTCCTCGGAGGAATAGAGCCCAACGCCATCGCCAAAGACCACTGAATGATGGAGAAATCGACAATCGAAGCTCGGAGGCAGGGAATTTCTTCCCTATTCTTCGAGCAACCAGCAGTCGTTCGATCTGAGGAGCTGCCCCAAATTTGATTGTGGCTGTCCACCTTTGCCATGTTTCAGCCTCTGATGAAGAATCAAGATCTGATCCAGACCAATTATCTGCGAAGTGTTATCGACCGTTGCTCTCTTAACACGTGGATAAGTGGATGGCGCCCCACCATCCAATTGCACGCTACTTTGGGGTATATTGCATATCCAGCCCCTGACCTTTCTGTATTTGTTATCTAATTCGGTAAATAAAATATATCATTTTAAAAATCATTGGAAATTTTGCAAAATGACCCCTGAGCTTTCTTTAATTACAATTTGGTCTATTATAGCTCAACTCACTTGTCGTCCCACGTGAGCAGGGCAAATTGAAGGGACCACCCTGCAAGTTTTTATATTTA
Source organism: Ottelia alismoides (assembly GCA_037367405.1). NCBI lineage: Eukaryota > Viridiplantae > Streptophyta > Magnoliopsida > Alismatales > Hydrocharitaceae > Ottelia > Ottelia alismoides. The sequence goes on from JAZKJV010000601.1 coordinate 708,205, forward strand.
TATTTAGTACAATAAAATGAAATGAACATTGTATATTTTTTTAAATTTGTTGGATGGCCCCTGGACTTTATTGTATTTAAATTTTGGTCCTTCCCTAGCGTGTCACGTGTAGCCCCACGTGATGGGAAAATTGCATGTATATTCCAAACATTTTTGTAATTTATTATTAATTAAATAAAATTTCATGTGTGTTGTTTATGTATGGGTTATTTGCATATGCATCCTTGTGGTTATATTAATTGCGAAAATGCCGTTGTGAGGACTTTGATTTTTGTGTGTTTTATCTATTTATTAGATATAGATATTGTGCTCCTAGAAATCCACAAATATAGGGTTAGATGCTTCATGTCATGTACTTTCATGCCTATATTTTATTTTGCATTTTTTGCTTCTAATCTATTTATTAAAAATGAAAAAGGGCATATATATTCCTTGTTTAAATTAGAAAATAGCAAAATAAAATATAAATATCTCTTAAAATTCCAAAAGATTATATATAGTATATTTTTTCCTATTTTAATTTCATAACGAAAATTGCTAAAAATTGAAAAACAAAAAAATCCTAAAAATCTAAAAATCCTAAAATCTCTTAAAAATTCTAAAAATTCTAAAAATCCAAAAATATTGTTTCTGTTTCATAATTTTATTTACATAAATATCTATATATTAAAATCTAATTAGGTAGTTTGGGACCTATTTACTAGTTTTCACATCAAAATCAATTTCATGTATTGTCTTAATCCCTTATTTGGGATATTTCTGACTTTGAAAATACATAAAAAGTAGCAAAAAATCCAGAAAAATAACAAAAAATTAGAATAATATAAAAAGCAAAAAATTACTATTTTTTATTGTATTTTGACTATTTTTACGTATTTATAGACATGGTATCTATTTATGTCTTGTATTATATATACATATAGATATATGTATACATATATATGTTATATTAAAATGAAAAAGAAATATAAAAATTTAAAAGTATAGAAAGAAAATATAAAATTAACACCAAAAATATAGTAAAAATTATAAAAATTAAAAATACATAAAAATAATAACATGGACAAGAGATAAAAGACATAAATTTTTGTGCAGTGTATTTTGCCTCCTTCTATTGTTTGCTCCATGTGTTCGACTTCTACACAATCTTACACTCTATACATACTGTTGTAGAGTTATAATAATTTTTAACTCTATATTTTTTATACTTAATTGATTTATTCTTATTGTGGGTTAATTGTTGATTAATTGAGGTTTATTGAGTGGTCAACGCATCGATTGCGATCTCGTCTTGTGAGACTGTACGACCCTCTATTTTTCTCGATTATCAATGTTCCCTTTAAGAGATGATTACTCATATGCCCTTGTATGTACACCAACACGTCAATGCATAGACATTGATTAGGCCATCAATATATAGATCTGACAAATGTACATGCTCAAATATATAGTAACACATCTGTTTCCAGTTAGAGGAAACATGACTATATCGTGACAACATACAACATAGATCTTTTGTTATCTCGATCACATTAAGTCAACTATTGGACCTGACTTATCTAACATCTCTGGATCTTTATTCCTATGAAAAGGACATGCCTCAAGAGGTTAGATAAATATCAACCCATTAGAGGAAGGATTGCCATCTCCTACACAGGTTGGAGATCCTCTCTTAACAATCATTTAACGGTGCTTGATGAGTCCTCAATCAAACTCTTTATATATTCTTCCAAGCACCAACCTCTATGATTCGACAATTGAATCAAAAACTGCATGATCATCAAGATGGCCATGGTACATAACCCTAATTGTACTAAGGAACCTATTATGCAAATTAAATATTATTCATTTTAGATCAAGGAATGATATTTGAAATAGCATTTACTGCATAATGGCTCACCATGGGCTCGCATGTCCAATAATCCCCCACTAGCCCAAAGAGCCATAAATTGATTAATATTTAAACCCACACTCATGTGTTAATCATAAGCTATTTTGAAAAATATCTAAGTAAGATGACTAGTCACTCTATTCCAAAGACATTACGCAAGGTCAATTATGGTACTTGCATATCCTCTTCTGGCAATGCTCACATCCAATGCAAATGTTGCATCTTATGCAATCATTACTCAATTTTGAAGCAGTTATAGTGTTGTTAACACTACAACTCAATAATCATTATTAGTATCATGTAATTTCTATTATCCTTATCAGAATACCTTTATTCCCAGAGATATGTATCTCCTCATACTAAGACCCAGTCTTATATCTTATAAGACATTTGCAATTAAAACCTTTTAGATCACTATCTATAAAGTCATAAGTTTTTTAAGATAAGAATTTGAGATCATTACATCTTTGAAGGTGTTGTTATTAATTCCATCAAGTGTTTTATCTCCTTAGTAGTATTAATAACCGTTTACTATGCCCACCACTGCATGGCAGACATGAAGCTTTCATACACATCTAGTATACACGGAACTTCCCATAGCTAATGCACTAGGGCATGTAGCTTTGGCATTCACATCCTCAAATATTTGAGGTGTTATCCCTTTAGATAGGTCGGTACCATATCTTAACGAAAAGAATCCTTTTTTGGAATTTTCCACAAAATGGAACTTGTCCATGGTATACTACAAATGTGACAGTCTCAATACCCTCTTTTCCATGCTTCTGAACATTTTCAGAACTAAGAAGATATATTCTTGAGACCATATCTCGAGGTATGTAACAACCAAATTATAAAACACTTAGTATCATCCTTATATCATTTCAAATGATTGGGATTTTATCTACATTTAGCACGATGAACACAATTGTGCTCCCACTAAACTTCACATGGTTCATCAAGATTATATCTGAAATCATAATATTTATAATTTAATTAAATCTAGTGTTCCAACTAAAAGAAGCTTATTTGAGTTCATATATGTAATTCCTTTATCTTCCACATCTTGCTTTCCTCAACTATGAAGTCATGGGGCAACTTCCTATGAATATCCTCGGAGAGGTATTCATAGAGGAATGCAATATTGACTTCCATCTCGTAGATGTCAAAGTCAATTTGTATAGCTATAGTTAGCAATATTTTGATTGGTTTAAGCATGCCCATTAGAGAGAAAGTCTCATCGCAAGCGATGTCTTCTTTTCGATGTGTAGCTCATGGCTACGAGCCGTGCTTTGAAGGTCTCGAGCTTCTCATCAGGTCCCCTATATCTCTTGAAGATCCATTTACACCTTAATGGGTCTTACCCAAATAGGTGGATCCTCGATGTTCCATATACAACACCTATATATGAAGTCCACTTTAGACTTTATTGCTAACATCCATCTTTCCATGTCATGATCCTTAGAAGCTTCATCATATGAAGTTCGATCATTCTTAGATTTCTCTGACACATGGAACCCAACCTCAACCAAATTTGAAGATATATGAGTGTTTCAACTTTAATTATCCTTTTTGGTTTCTTATTTCAGGAACCTCATTATCTTCTCAAGATTCAAGGAGTTCCTTTACTTCATTTTCATCTTGATTCTCAAGAAAGTCATCCTCTAAGAATTATATCCTTAGAGATGAGATCTTTTAAGAATCTCAAGGCCATAAAGTAGGTATCCAATACCATCCTTTATTTTCCTAAAGAAGTAGCACTCTCTGGTGCTAGATTTGAGCTTACTTGCATGGAATCTTTTTAAAGATATATTGTAGTCTCTACTACATATACACGAAAACTAAGAGGTAATTATGCTAATATTCATCATTGATCAAATCATATCACACTTGATCCAATTGCATCTCCCCACAACTATATTGAGTTTAGGCGTATTAGGAGGAATGAGACAAGAACGCCATTCCTTTCTCCATAGGGTATTTCTTGAATTCATCTAATAGGTACTTGCTACCTTGATTAGATCAAATTCTTTCACATTCCTTCAAATTTTGGTTATAAACCAAAATTGTGAAATCTTTAAAATTCCAAAGGTTTCTAAGGTGAAGGGAATAAATCTCTTAAAAATCATAAATTGATGTCATATGTCATTAATGTTTATTATGATACAGATGATCCACGTACATCAATATGTACGAGATCTTAAATACTTTGGCATCTTACACCATTCCCAAAGAAGAGTGTATTGGACATTTTTACTTTGAATGTAAGTTTCGAGCCTTTAGATAATCTAAAGTTCAATATATTATTAATATATTGATCATATCAATAGACATATGCCCAAGGCTCGCTACTAGGTCATTATCAAATGATCTTCATTCTTCTATTGATCTTTTAAAGTATAATTTTTTAGTATTTAGAAATGTTAATGAAACATTAATTTATTTTCTACTTTAGTAGAGTCCTCAAGATGTTAGATTATTATATGAAATATGTCCATCATAACTCGTTATGATGGACCCACAAAATATTGTTGGTTTAGCGTCCCAACTCGACGATTCAGTTTATCAAGAGTATCCAGTGTTGCGTGTGAGTGCAGAAGCTGTATTCAGAAAACCCAAATGAAACTCTTGATATGATACGGATATCCTGACCCAGATGTGAGAGTGTGGTTGATGAATTTGATAAATGTGTGCTCTCATTAATAGGGTGAAGACATTAATTGGTTGATGAATCAGAATGAGAGATGAATCAGTTTGATCTTACATTGGATGTGATGGGAGGGAAATGGGTGGACTGGTGAAAGGCCCATGGACCAGATATAATGTATTGAAGTCGAGATCTGCATGATCAAGAATTGATTCCTCCATGAGATCCTCTGCATCTTGTGATAAATCATCATTTTCTCTCAAATAATCATCATGGCTATCCTCAGTGGCATCTATTGTGAATTTTATTTAAGTTCTCTTCTTGAGCCACAAAGATGATTCTTTCCAAGACATATGATTACTATATTCAAAGTCCAGGAGCGGGGGAATATTGTCTAATGGATGGTTTTCTTCGATTGTTTTGAGTAGTTCCTTGGTATCATCCCAAAAAAGGATCAGAGAATAGAAAATCACTCTGATCAGACTCGGTAGTAGAAGATGTATCCATACAGTCATCGACTGAATTGAATTGATCTTCTTTCCTTGTTGTGGGGGTAATGGAATTGGAAATTTCATCTTTGAACAAGTCATCGCAAAAAATCTTCAACATATCATCATGTGTTGGTTGGAAAGGAGATTTGGTGCATGAAGAAATCAACTCATTGTCTGATATGTCCTCAGATTCCAACTCAAAATCTGTACTTTCCTTAATTGAAAAATAACATCCTGAATCAACATCAAATGACATATCTCCTTCTGTTTCTTCTTCCCACTCAACATAAGTGCCATCCTCAATTTCAACTTTTGTCTCAGACCAATCAATATCATTAATACTCTTAGGTTCATAACTTTCAAAATCAACTGAGGAAGGATCAATGATATCATCAAAACATGTCTTCATCTTTGGCATACCCATGGCTGAAGTTAATTTGAGATCAGTATTTAGTGTTTCCCAGGCTTCATCTAATTCAAAAATTTTCCGACCAGTGAGAGGACATGGTGGGGCTTCAAGTGCAGAGTATAGATGAGACATGTCCTTATGAGTGAGTTGTGAGGTGTTCAGACTAACCTCCAGAAGATCTTTGGAAAGATGGATAGGGGAAAATCATCAAGAATAGAACAGTTCTCTATCCACCCACAGTCCTCAATTTAAGAGACACCAGAAGTAGGGGTGACATTATCCACAGGAATATCCTTATCATTGAATTTCAATTTCACTCTCTCATCTTCATAGTCAAAATGTGCCTTGGCAGTGGCCAAGAATGATCGTTCAAGTATGTTGGGTCTCTCACTTAGTGTATTGGCTTGATTGGACTTTTGTTGTGTTGTAGCCAGTTGCTGAATGGCCTGGGTCAGAGCATCAAAATCTACAGCTGAGGTTGGTTGTGTCAGTAAGGGCTCAATCACTTGTTTGGGTTGGGTGTGATTTTGGACCCAATGGACTATGTCCTCTGCTGTAGAGAAATAACGTCTGTTGATGGGTGGTGGTCGGATGAGAGGAGCTATGGTATGTCGGATTGTCGCATTCTCTTCTCTAAAAGTTGTACCAGTTGGAAGATGAGGTCCATGGTGTTCGGTTTCTCTGCTCCCATATCTCCTAGATTAGGTGAATTCTCAGGTTTCTTAGTAGAAGGAGATGGGTTGGATTTTGATTTGTAAACCGGATCGTATTCTAGAGGTTGTTGTAATGGATTTTTCAGGGATCTACGACCTAGCATACACAGCACAAACACCAGACAAGTTGTTGTTCACCAATTCACACAAAAATTACCGCGGGAGCGATTATCTTTTCAATTTTAATTTAGTGATTCAACAAATGTTATCAGAGAATTTATGGGTCCTCAATGAAGAGGTGGGTGCGGAAGATTGTGAGAAATCGATGTCCTAATCCGGCTGGGGGATCTAGGTGCAGTACTCAGATCGAGGATCTGCTCTTCTCACAAGAACATGTGCCCAACGTGTCGAGGATTTACGATTTCTCCCTGCAATGCCACGTAGCACCAGAGATTTTTGTCTCTATCCAAGGTTTCTATGTGCTCATGATTTTTATGTCATACATGTGCATCAAAACAAGCACTCAGAAATTTTGCCCTTTTTCTGCTCGGGCCACTACAATGGCCTTTCAAGCTTATCTTTTTAGTGTGATAAAGCACGTTTTGGTGATCTTTTTAGGTAAGCAGAGGGAGAAGACCACAGAGATGATGCAAAGAAGAAGTGTTTATTAATTGTTTTGGTTTAAATTTCGAGCACAAACTAATGTAGAAATTTTTTAAAAACCTAAGATGCCTAAGAGAAAGAGGAGCTCACGGTGCCTGCACTTCTGGCCCTAATCCGTAATATCTTGTCCTGCTGATGGTGAGCTCGTCCGAGAAGGGGGTGGGTTAGAAAATATTACAAATTACAAGTTTGTGAAAAATGCATGAAAAGACAAATGAATTTTTTCTCTTTTTGAGGCCTAAGTACCTGCAAAACAAAAAGATGCACGGGTTAGATACTTGAAACTAAGTTAAAATGAAGAAGAAAAAATTGTTGATGTTGCCTACGATTAAAACGTTGACACGATTTTCACGGTTTAAAATGATGATTTAATCAAGTCGTTGTTTTCCCACGATAAATCGGAATCAAACAAATAATATTACAACTACGAGAACGATGAAAGTATGCAAAAAGTATGCGTCAAGTACAGGATCGAATCCACATGGACCAAGCAAATTTGTGATATTTGTTCTTCTTTCAAACTTAAATCAAATCTTACTTCATGAAAATGAGAGAAAAAATATTTCTTAGAAATCAAAGTAAGTGAATGTGGGCATGAGTGCAACTAAATATGGAGACAAGGGTAGTATTGCAATTTAAGATAGAAAAATTAATGTGACGTTTGCAATGTTTCAAAACAAAATGATGAAAGGTAAACTTGCAATATATTAAGGCAACTTAGAGTTGAGAAAGAACCTTATGAAATAAGAATGCTTCCAAGTTCAACTTAAACTAAATAAGTAATATATAAAAAAGAACAAGAGAACTTATAACATGAGAGTTGTTTCCTTCAAGTTCAACTTAAATAAAATGACTAATGGAAAAAAATGCAAAAGGTAAGTATAGATGGGAAAGAAGTCTTCTCTATTGGAGCTTGCGAATATAAAATGAAGACGATGATGGAGCTAGATGTCGAGGAGGCGGGCGTGCGAGTTGGTGGGAACACTAACGGTGCACACAATGATCCAACTGCATGGGGAGGTGCTGGACACGTGCTAGGCCACACGAGGAAGGAGTCGGATGCGTGGGAGGTGGAACCAGAGTGCACGGAGAAGGAGCTGAAGTACGCGGAGGAGGTGCACACAGGCTGATGGTTGCATTGACGAGGACGCTGGAGGCACACGAGGATGTCGAGGAGCTAGTTGAGGTCGTGAATGGATGAGGGGGCAAGTTGGTGATAGAGCAGCGTTCCGTTGGGCAAAGCTGGATGCGAGGGCCGCGAGGTGCATCGCAGTTGCTGGAGGTGATGACCTGCAAAAAAATGGAAACACGAAGGGAGAGAGATAATTGAGAGAGGGAGAGCTAGCAGGGGAAGAAGAGAACACGAGAGAGAGGGAGAGTGAGGTATGCGTGCATGAAAATGGGAGAGAGGGAGAGGGTGCGAGAGTAGTTACGGGGGTAAGAAGGCCTCCTCCCTCATGTGTCGTGTATGCCTTTTATACATGAATGTTGCTTGCAATAAAGGGAGACACCCGTGCACATAAAGACAAAATATCATTATTAATGCATGGGAAATTAATTCTTTGCATGGGGAAGGATGGCATGGGTGGCTACAATTTGTGGGAAAAGAGGAAAGAGAGTAAAGAGGGTATGCAGGGGTAAGGCCTTTGTACGTGGCTCTATGCACATGGGAATAATGAGTGGAAGTTTTACATTAACCCCCTCCCCTTTTCTTTACAACACAAAAGTAAGAGATATTTTCTGGAGTCAAGTCAACATGTTGGATGCTATATTATTAAATCCAATGCACTTTCATTTTCTCCTTTACTGTAGATAATTTATTCATGGAAATTTAGTATTTATATATATTCTCACCAATATATTATATACATAATCCGTGAATGGATATTTTTGAGAGTATTTTACCTGGCACGATTTTCTCCTACGTAATTATGGAATAAATATCAAATGAGTTATGCGAGATTGCATATTATATGTCAAATATTGGGCTTGATCTTTGCATAATTTTATCGTATTATACCAATATATATTGTAATCATCAGGGTCCTTTCGTGATTTCCCCCTAATCCACGTGCATTGCACATGCTTCTTGCAGATGGGGCTCTTCTGCAAATCTCTAGAAGCTTGAGTGTTTAAATGAAAATTTCATAGCCCCTTACCTATAGCTGTCACCATTGGGCTCTTTTGTATTTCTGAGGAGGGAGAGGGAGCAGGAGCAATTTCACCATGCTTAGTATGTGTTGAGCACGTGCTTCGCTAAAGTTGAGAGGTGGTAGCTGAGGCTCGGTGTCCCGAGCCCATGTGGCAGGTTGAGAATCCTTTGGTCGATCCGAGCTTGTCAGTTGGATCGAGGTTTGGGCGAGAGACTTGGCATGCGGAGGATGGTTGGGTCGAGGGATTTTTCTTTATCTAAATGTCAGAATGTGGAGGGGATGGCAGGACAACCCAAGGAAGAGGTCTATTGGCGGAGGAGCGGAGATGCGGCGACTGTTGGAGAGCGGCGGTGCAACAACCTACTATTGGAGGTATGGGGATGTAGCTACACATAGGGGCAGTGGCACGGTGAGGCAACAATCTTATGTGGTTGCAATGAAAGGAGAGCGACTGTACATGAAGTGATGGCACATCTGTCGAGGCAACAACGAGGCAGGGTGACGATGGTTCCAAGGCAGTGGAGCTAGATGACCTGGGATGGTGACCGTTCGAGGGCATGGAGCTCATCCATGGGTAGAGCGTGGAGGGGTGAGGCACTTCTCCAAAACGATATGTGGACTGAAGGCAGGGGAGTAACTGACGAGGCAGTGAATGGCGAGGGCTGGCAACCAATAATGGATGGTGGAGCTATGCGCATGGTGGTCAAGGGCGCATGGTGGATATGAGATGGAGTAAAGGTTGAGTGACGACAATGAAAGAATCAAGCTAAGGCGTGAGAGATCTTGGAGGATTGAGGTGGTCAATGCCTGGAAATTGGAGGTGGCGGAGGCCTTCTCCAGTGGTCGCTTCAGATGGTCGACGAACGTGCCTTGAAGCTTCTACAAATCTTGGAATCTATGCAACAAAGGCTAGCCTTCGGATCACGTTGCGATGAGTATTGTCGGGTAATTGTCACCGACCAAGCTAGAGGAAGGGCAAATGCCATGGAAGGAGGTGATGGTTTTGGATTTATAGGGTAAAATGGTAAAGGCGGTGAGGTGGCTTTACGTGCGACTGGAATTAAGTGTGTGAGGCTATAATGGCCAGTGAAGAGGGACGTGAGGGTGGCCATTATGCTCGCGGTGGTGGCAGAGTTTACAGAGGTGTGTAGGAGGGGTACAGAGAAGGAAGGGGGGGAGGTGGTTTGCGTGCCTCACACATGACATGGGGAGAGGCTGAGGTCACATGTGAGGCACATGACTAAGGAGCAATAGGAGAGAGAAGGAGAGGGGTTGAGAGAGTGGGGGTGCCATGTGGCATGCCTAGGAGCTGCCACATATCCCCCCCCCATTTTCAAAAAATAAAGAGAGAAGAAGATAGAAAGAAAACATAAAAGATATACAAGGAGACCTTGGATCAAAAAATTTCCATCACAAAGTTGTTTATCTCGACTATATCTACAGCTTCCATGAAAAAATCAGGAGCAAATAGGTCATCCATGCAAAGTGGTATTTTTGGTCGTTCTCCATGTGTATAGAAACTAACTTTTTGGAGTTTTGCATTTTTTGTGATTTTTAAAGAGGATAAAAATTCTATAAAAATTACAAGAAGATACAAGAAAATTAATGACACATTAATCTATTTTTATATTTTTAATAAATAATTTAAATAGGGAAATAAAAAAAGAAGTACAATATAAGAGATTTTTGTAAAGACTCGCAAAAGTCACTCGGACACAATCAGTTTCTTTGATTTCAGTCTTTATTTGGATTTAGATTTTTTTACCATTTGATAAAAATCTCATAAAAGAATGCAAATGGAAAAGAAATAAATTTAGAATTGTTAATTATTTACATAAAATCTAAGGTAAAAAATAGAAAAAATGTGAATTGTGCAAAAGAGGCCCAATGAGCTTTGAATTCTATGAAATTAGTCTTGTTTTGAAGATATTTGAAAATAAAGTACTTTAAAAGTGAGTAGAACAAAATAGTACATTATATGAGTAAGATATACGCGTTTTAGTTTGTTTTATGTGAAATTAGTTTTTGGGTTTATTTGTCACTTTTTTGAGTTAGCAATTTTTTGTTTTTTTATTTATTCTTGTCAGCAATATCTACATAATGGAAATAGTTTCAGTTCAATCATAGTTGGGAAGAATTAATTAAAAATTGGGTAACTTGGTTGTTTTTTAAGTAAATTTACACTTTAATTCTTTTATTATTTATTTTATGCAATTATGTATATGATAAAATGTTGATATTATAGACACATGTATGAATGCTATTGATGTTATATTAATTATTAAATGCATATGGATTTTGGGAATAGAGCTTAATTGAGCAATTTTAACGTGATGAATCTAGTATTCATCATACCCCTATACTTAAACCACGCTCGTATCCGAGCATCAATGAATAAATGACTTAGCAGGTTAAATCCCTGATTGTGCATGTGAATTTTCAAGGCTTAATTCATCGAAGACCCTTAGTTTGAGTGATCATGAAATTATGGTCTCAGCCACGCTTTAATCAAAAGGAGTCCAACTTCTCTAATTATTAGACTCTCTATTTGTACATATAATATAAGGATATGACTTTTAGTATGTTGCATTCATGAGAGTTGAGTCAAGATGTCACTCAAGGTCCTCGTCAAGGAGACTCTCATCTAGACCTAATCCTAACACAAGGGAATAAGTCAGTTCATGCATTCAATCCATTGTTTCATTAGTTTTTCAGACTTGAAAGTCTAGATGGACAGCCAAATGATGGAGGGTATAGTATTGTGTATTTTCTTCTCTCCGTCACATTGGAACAAGGGGCCTCTCGAGTGCCTTATTACTCAACACATGTATATATTTATTATGTTGATCAATATGTCCATCAAGAGAATTTGGAGTTGTCTGCACTAGTTTTCATGGGAGTACATCGGGGTGTGTATCTTTTGAGTATCTATAATACCTTCGACACCTAGACTTGTATCACGATGTTGAGCCCTTTTTTGTTGCTATCCCAACTCCTCAGTCCTCATAGCATTTGGTCCAAGTGGATACTTTGAAATGTTAGGGGTGCTCTCCTTTGGTGGAAGCTCATAGAATTTGTATTTGTAATTATTAATCATCTTATTGTATGAGAAAACTTCTCTCGAATTTTCATTTCATTATTTGGCTAGCTCTACTGCTTTTTACCAAAAGTTGGCGCACATTGATCGACAATTATTTAAGTTTCATCACACCCCGACACATACGTAGATATCAAACGATAGCATGTGAACTTTTCACATACTAGCAAGGGTTTTGCTGACACTCAGGTTTCTTGATGCCTTAATTAACTTTATCCCATCCACGAGCATCATTAAATCAGGACTAAACTTAAATCACTAGTCCTAGTTCCTCAAGTTATAACTCAACTCATCTCATCAGTCAATCAATTGTTAAAGTGATGTGGTGATCATATTCTTTAGATGGTAGATATGAAGAGTGAAATATAGTGCTCAAATCATTAAAAGTAGGGAGGTGTGTATTATTAAGTTTCAAAACCCTAGTTACTAAGGCTCGCTAGCTCAGTCTCTCAAGATCTCAGAAATCAAGTGTCTACAAACCCTTAAGCCTTGAGTGATAGTGAATATGAAAGGTATACACCAACTAAAGAATGCATAAGATGCTTAATGGAATGCAAGATCATGAGTGATTTTTTTACTGCAATAAAAGGGTTTTTTGTTTTGTTGTTTTTTGTTTTTTTAAACCTTGTATTATTTAAGAAAGTATAATGTACATAATTAACACAATGCGTACTCATATCCGATTTTAGATGAAAACAATTAAAGCATAAGCTATGGATAAAGTAAGTAGAATATATACAAATGGGGAACCGAATAGATTTACGAACGTACAAGGTCAAGGAGCTATGCGACTAACCTTCTTACGAGAGTGGGGTGGGAGATAATATGGAGCTTTGGAGGGTGGTGAATAGCGGGACGATGAAGAGGACCAACCATCATAAGAGTCGTCCTCATAAGAATAGTGGTCCTACGCAGAGGATATCTAACTATTGTCAACAAGAGATAAGTGCCCTTGATCATAGTTGTACTTATTGCACTTTCATGACGAACCGATTCAGGACCGAATGAGGACTCTTCAAAAATCACCTCGTGTCTAAGGTCAAAGGTGGCTTTCTTAATAGGTTTGCTTTTGTGAGATGCATTGGGAGAAAGATGGATAGAGTTCTTCTCCCAATTATGAGTAATCGGTGTGACATTTATGAGTTCCTTGTCAGATGAATCCCTATAAAAGTTGACCAATTCTTGTAGGGTCTTACGCAGCTTCGGACGAGGGTGCATGTTCCTGGTGGCTTTATGATTGTTGGTTGGTGCTATTGATGTCACTCCCTGGTAGTCGAGAATTTTGATGACATCGGTGGTTTCCTGAATCATTTCTTTATATGGTTCAAGTATCTCATAAAATATTGCTGACTCTATGATAGAACCACTTAAATAATTGTGACATTCCTCAAAAATTTGGTCCAACTCTTCATAAGCTCCTAAGTAATGTTTCCTCTTAGGAGCAGTTGTAGGTTGGGAGGTGTGGTATGAAACAGAGGTCTTCCCAACAGTCGGTCTCATTGGTGTCTCTCCCAAGGCATGTGTTTGTGTTTTGTAAGGAGAGGTATGACCATGTGATGTGGTTGTCTTATGATCACGACTGTCGATGTCAAGTAGGTTTTCCTAAGAGTAGATCGTATCATTGAGGGTTTGTTCATTGTAGTATGAGTTCGGGATCATGATGACCTGAGTCTCACAATCCACAATCTACTTGGAATAGGATAATAATGGATTTCCTAAAATGATAGGAGACTCAAAGAATCCTCTGCGGTGCTCGATGTCATGGAAAATAAAATCCACTTTGTGTTTCTCACCTTGAAAGTTTACGATGATCGAAACAATCCCCCATGGTCTTTTGGTGGATCGATCAGGAAATTGAACGATCGCCCCTAGTCTTTTTTAGTTATCCGAGTTTGAGTTGGTCAAAGACGGACTTGGGGAGGATGTTTAATGTGGATTTGTTGTTTAGCCGAACATCGATGATGTAGAGTCCTCAATTTCACTCATAATCTGAGTCAAGTGATTGACTTTGCGGCTCTTGGTTTTTCGATTCATCACCAAAGAACTAGCCATAGATATAATATGATATTATGTCCCACGCTTTTGCCCATCTTTTTAGGATTTAGACGATTGTTCTCAATTTTCTTAAGATCGGGTGCATATTCTATGGCTTTGATTAATAGAAGCTCTAAGATCTGGCTCTTGCAAAATGTTTTCATTTCAGAATTATCCATTTTTTAAATTTCTATTTTTTAATTTTTTTGGTATTTTTGGGGATATGATCAGTAGGGGGTCAGGGGTGAGTGGTGGTTATGCTTGATTGTGAGTCACATATTGATTTTGTGGTACACAATGTGGTGGCCTCACTTCTTCTGGATTCTATGTAGATTAGATGAGATCATATATTTTCTCACTAAAAGCATTTCCTCAATGATTGATACGATCAATCTCATCCTCAAACATCTCACGACTTGTGATTGAATAATCATTCTCCATATGTTATGATTCCAACATGAAACCTTGAGTGGAGTATTAATTTATTCAAGTCGCTATGGTCTGTTCATGAGTCACATCTCCTTTACTCTAATTTTCTCATGAATTGTCGAAGGAAAATTGGTCGTACTCAGGAAGATAGTCAACCTGAGTAGGGCTTGGTTCAAGAGGTTGAGAGTCCATAGTAACAGGAAATCATGTTTCTCTATAAATATTGGTTACACTATTTTCCATCCTCAGTTCTACTCACTCTCTCATGTCCATAAGATTGTCAAAATGTGAGAGATATATATTCCATGAAGAAATGCGGGTGTAGGGTGGGATGTATGGAAGGAAAGTGAATGATGGTTGAGGGAGGCCAGTTTGAAGAGAGGGTTCCCCTGGATAGAGTAAGAAGAAGGATGTCAGGATATTGTTGTGGAGATTGGGTAGGAATACCAATGTGCCTACATCTTCTCAAGAGAGGGATGAAATGATTTGTGAACCACAATTTTCTCATAATTGCAAGGTCTTTGATGCACACAATTCAAACACAAAACAAACACACCGATTCACCCACTCGACATTTGTGAAGGCACGACATGTTCAACCACTTATCTTTTCTATTTTAATTGATGACAAAAGAATCTTGAAGATTATGAGAAGTTGTTAGGTACTAAATTATTCACAAAGACTATCCCAAGTTCATACAACTAGTTGCATCTATTTTCAACCAGTATATGTGTAAGTACGGGCCGTAAAACTACGACTACCCGTTACTTGAGGATGGAGCCTTACACTGTGTCCTCTAAACCACCCACTCTACTAAGAGAAGTCAGACCGTAAAATGGCTAACCGAAACCCCCACTGAGAAGTAGCTATTTGTTTCTAAACATAGTAGTCTGGATGAGAATTTTCGGTTTTTATCTCTATCCTGGAGGTGTGATCTTGTCCTTACAAACAATGAGTATGTTATTCTCCACCAAACACAAACTTGATTTTAAGTTAGTTACAATAACCTTGATTAGCAGTCTTGGTTTTTATTAAGGTTATCACTGAAGTCTTAGATGGGCAGTGAAATTCACGCCTAACTAGCAGTCCCAATTCGTTTAATTGCTAAGTTACAAAAATCGAGGAGGGAGATTCGAAATAGAAAATGCAAGCGTAAATAAATGATTCACGCTTAGACTCCATTCAATCAATTCAAGCCCAGTTAATAGAGCATGCTAATTTTCACACCACTGAGAGATATGATTCTCGAGATGAGATAGGAAAGAGAAGATATGAGAAAGGGAGATAATAGAAACTCTGGATGTGGAAATGGTGTAGAAGAACCTAGCATAGAACCTAGGGCTAAGCCTACATTATAGGATGCTTATAATCCAGGGGCAGGATAGATAAATTATTGGATATAAATCCCTGTGCTTCATGGGTATTTTTAGCATAAGCACACTATTTTACCTCTTCTCCCAATATTCCATGGAAATATTAATGAAGAACCATATATAAATGTAAAGACTTGAATTTGGTCTCGGGTCCTATACCATAAGATCCGGCTCATCAAGAAGAAACCAACGGAATTTGTTTCGTATGAATCGGACTTCGTTTGGAATTGTTATGATTTCAGAAGAAAGAAAAGTAAAGAGGTTTAAGGCATCATTAACCCATAATGACTGTCATTAAGATTAATTAAACATAATTAAAGAAACTAATGATGGATTGAAAACCATTAATGATTATTAGCGAACACTAATCAATCGTTAGCAAAAGATAAGCCTAAGCCTTGAAAGTTAAATTGTGATTAGTGAAAGTTAATCACGATTAATGTTAATTAAGCATCATTAACGAATCTAGAATCCTCTGGAATGTTATAACTTAAGACATATGTTTCAGATAAGTTTTGGCCAAAATCAAGGGGGAAAACCATGGGCCGCTAAACGCAGTTAAGGGCTAAACCATGATTTTCTAAACATGGTTAGCAGTTTATGGAGCTTATAAATACCCCCTACCATTCAATTCTCTACGATTTCCACTACCACCACCACAAGGGCTAGGGTCGAGAGGTCGGGAGGAGGAGTAGGTGGTGAGGGAGGAGCACTGGCGAAGCGCTGCCGGGAGAAAGAGGAGGAGGAAGGTACGATCCTCTCTTAGTTTGCTTCGTGAGTTAGATTTTTTATTCTATCAGTTTCGTTATTATTTTCCTATCAGTGATTTTATAGAGGAATGTCTTTTCGTTCGTCTTTTAAATATGTTCCAGTAAATGGGGAAACTCTGCCAAAATATTTCTAGAAATATGTCCCAGTATAAGGGGAAACACTACCGAGCTTTTCTTAAAAACATGACCATATATAAGGGGATGTTCTGCCAAAATTTTAAGAAAATTATGTTCTTCGTGTTCTTCATGTTCTTGGCACATTCTTAGTGTTTTTGATACGAAAATGAAATTCGATAATTTCATGAGCCTAATATCATCCTTTCTGAAAACGAAACATAATAAAGCACTGCATACATGAGAGAGATCTCGATTATGTAATGAAATCATTCATTTTGATGTTGGGCATTCATATGAGATCGTTGAAATTTCTGATTTTATGTTCTTTTCTATGATGAATCCTAATTTTGGCTATTTTTGAGAAAGTATGAAAAGTTACTTTAGGATTCCCACTAAAATCAGGTTTAAGCATCGAATTGATGCAGTGGATTGGAAAGTTAGGTTTGAAAGTTAAAATAATCATAAATGCGAGTAGATATGCGTATGAATCATATATATGCGAGTCTATACTATGTGTTGATGATTATGAAAATTGAAAACTTACGAAAGAATTTCATCATGGGATTTGATGTATATTGAGTTGGATCCTGAAAAGGATCGTGTCTTACGTCAGGAATGACTTGGAGTAGAACTATAGACCCGTATTGGCATTGCCCTACCTAGGAGATACACGGTTGCCCTGTTATGATAAGTGCGTATAAAATGAATGATTTGCAATGCGTGGTATCGGGAGCCAATATCTTCGGGTTGAACGACGGAAGATGTAGATGTGCCATGTGGAGGCACAGGTGGTTCAATAGCAGCTAGGTAACGATAACATGTTTTTAGAGCTGGTAGATTATATGATTAAATGTTAACTTAATGTTTAAGCAACCGAGTCCTTAAGGACGGTGTACTCCTTTGTTTGACAGGCCGAGGGCTTGAGACCATGCATAATAAAAGAAAAGGAAATTGTTAGGGTAGTATTGGAAGATTGGTTGCAGCGACGTGTGGCAGCATAAGCTTACCAGATCAACGCAATCTCCAAACCCTGAAGTGTCCACAACTTAGGAGTTTAAGATTGGTGAGGTTCCCCTGAACATATACCTAGCGTGGAATAGATGGAATAGAACTTAAACTTATGAGAATAAATGTAACTTTTTGTGCTAACAACTCTTTGAAAAATTACACAATTGTTTACTTTTCTCTTCTTTGTTACTTAACACCCGCTAATTGTTATCCTATAATTTATGGAAAACCGAACAAGTGGCGGTGAGCCATCGCAAGGACTTTAATAATCCAATCAATTAACATAGTCATCTAACTAGCAACAATAGCTTTCTCTGTAGGGTAGTTAGTAATCTTTTATGTATTTTCCTTTCAAGCTGATGTACATGTAAATGGTTATAGTGGGACAATGTATTATGTGAACTTTATTTTGTGAACGGAAAAGTGATAAAATACTTTCTTCTGAGTATTCTTATTTGTAGTCTATTTCTAAATGTTAGTAATGATTGCTGAATAAATTATTGCTGAGTAACTAGATCTGGATATGGGAGGATCCGATATCCTGGAATTAAGGTCGTGACAGTTTGATATCAGAGCTTGGTTAATCCAGTAATTGACTCAGTAATTGATGACTATGAGCAGTGTTCAGAAACTGAGGTTGCCTTAAGATCCTTTGATCTTAATAAGTGACTACAGTAGCATTCACAAATCATTGTCCCTTATGTACATCATGCAAAAATATTTAGGACCTAGCCTTTGGCCTTAGCTCATCCCAAGATCATGGCAGACCAAGACATGTCTAGGAAATTAGCAGCTATGATGATAATGCTACAAGAAATGGGGTAAAAGCAACAAGCGTTAGAGGAGAGGCTCAATGCACAAGTTGAGAGACTTGAGGCATCCAGACATGTGGATGCTAGGATTAACGGTTCTGTCCATCTTTCTAAGGAAGAATCTAGTTACCATCCTTCAACTGAGTCTGCTCCTACCCTAGCTGAAGAAACAATGGAGACGACCCTTCTTAGACACAACATTACTAGATCATTACCGAAAGCAAAAGATTCCTCGATTTAAAGGCATAGAGACACCTGCTGAGGCAGAACTATGTCTTGATGATGTCAATAGGATGTTGAGAATAATACACGCATCGACAAACACTTGGGTGCACTCACTGATTACTCCCTAGCAGACTATGCAAGACGATGGTGGAGAGTCATTTCCAAGAAATTAGTAGATCTTGTTCCATGGGTTGTTTTGAAGAAAGGTTCCGAGATCACTATTGTCCCTTCCATTGGGAAGAATTGAAGAGGAGGGAGTTGGCCTCTTTGACACATGGATCCAAGAATGTACGGGATTATCATATTCACCTTACGAAGCTACTACATTACTCCCCAGTTCCAGAAGCTTCACCAAAAGAGTGTCTTACCAAATTTGTTAGAGTCTTTAGGGAGATTTGAGAGAAAAGCTTGCAGGTTTTAGAGCCACCACTATATATGAAGCCATTGACATCGCCTCTCGTATTGAGATGGAGAGGGATAAAAACTGCCAAAGAAGAAGCTTTCACTTTACTGGAGGACCATCCAATCGTAAGGTGAATTATAATCAAAGAGACAATAATTATCATCCAATTGGGTCTAGTATAAGCTCACCACATACGTAGGGCCAGGAATTATCTAGAAGAAGGGGTTTCGTTAGACCTCCACTATATCCTCGCGACACAGCAGTAGGAGCTAGTACCTCTGTGGCTAGGTCTTCAGCTCAAATAGGAGCACGTTTGTGTTATTACTGTCATCAGGAAGGCCACATCAAGAAAGATTGTCCTAAGTTGAGATCTTTGATGTTTAAACTAACCTCAATTAACAGTATAACATCCACCTCGAGCAATGGAGCAACACGTGGAGGAAGACATGGCAGAGGTCGTGGTTCACAAGGAACGTCTCCTATACAACAACCACCACAAAGTGTTGCATGTTCTAGCTTGCATATTCCTAATGACAAGCTCAATGCAATTACTGAAGAACAAGCCTATAATTCAAACACGGTCGTACGAGGTACTGTTACTATTCATGGCTTTTCATTTCATGCCTTATTTGATTATGGTCATTCACATTCATTTCTTACTCGATTGTTAGTACCCATTTTGCGTAAGATACCAATAGAAGTACAACGGTCCCATCTAATCAAGGGACTAGGAGGACAAGTATTTATAATCCGAGAAATCATGGATAATTATATAGTACTGATACCAGAACATCAGTTACGTGTTTCACTACTACTAATCGAGAGGGAGGACTTTTATCTTATCTTAGGGATAGACTGGTTAGAAAGGCATCATGCATGTCTTGACTGTTTTCAGAAGACAGTAACGTTTTACCTTCCTGACTCAATAGAGTTCTAGTTCATTGGAAAGACATCCAATGATAATGTCAAATTTATCTCTACTTTTAAGGCACAACAACTATTAGAGCAAGGGTGCCAAGGTTATTTAGCCTATGTAACCACTACATCAGAGTCAGACCGAATGATAGAAGATGTACCTATAGTGTGTGAGTTTCGTGATGTATTTCCAGAGGAACTGCCTAGATTACCATCTGAACAAGAGATTGAATTTAAAATCTCTCTCATACATAATACTCAGCCTATTTACAAGAGTTAAAGGTACAGTTGCAAGAACTGTTAAATAAAGGATTCATTCATTCTAGTACTTCACCATGGGGTGCACCTGTCCTATTTGTTAGGAAAAAGGATGGGTCAATGCAGTTGTGCATTCACTATAGATAACTAAACAAGAAGACCGTAAAGAACAAGTATCCTCTGCCAAGAATAGATAATCTCTTTTATCAGTTATAGGTTTCAAGTGTATATTCCAAGATT
The DNA here is from genome assembly GCA_037367405.1 of Ottelia alismoides. Classification (NCBI taxonomy): domain Eukaryota; kingdom Viridiplantae; phylum Streptophyta; class Magnoliopsida; order Alismatales; family Hydrocharitaceae; genus Ottelia; species Ottelia alismoides. The sequence continues at coordinate 728,790 of JAZKJV010000601.1, forward strand.
GACTTAAGATCTGGATACGATCAGTTGAAGATAAAAGATGCGGACATCCCCAAGATAGCCTTTCGAACTAGATATATACATTATGAATTCTTAGTTATGCCTTTTGGACTGACAAATGCCCCAACAGCCTTCAAGAATCTCATGAATAGAGTATTCAAGGTGTTCTTAGATCACTTTGTAGTACTCTTTATTGATGATGTGCTTATTTACTCCAAGGACCACTATTTGCACGAATACTATCTCAAGGGGGCACTTGAAACTCTAAGGAAGAATAAATTGTATGCTAAATATAGAAAATGTGACTTCTAGCTATCTGAAGTGTCTTTCTTAGGCCATGTTATTTCTGGGGAAGGTATATCAGTTGATCCTACAAAGTTTAGTGCATTGATGAGTTGGGAATGCCCGAAAACTGTCACAGAAATATAATCTTTTCTGGGATTATCTAGGTATTATAGAAGATTTGTGAAAGACTTTCCACAAATAGCATTGCCAATGACTAGTCTGACTCAAAAGGAAGTTCCATTCAAATGGTCCCATGCATGTGAAACTAGTTTCTAAACACGAAAATATGCCTAACATATGCACCCATCCTTACTCTAGCCTCCGAGTGAAGGGTTCATAGTATAAAATATTGCAACTAAAGAAGGACTTGGGGCAGTTCTTATGCAACATGGTAAGGCAGTTACGTATGCATCACGACAGCTTAGGACACATGAGAAGAGCTACCCAACACATGACCTTCAATTAGATGTTGTAGTTTTCGCTTTAAAGATATGAAGACACTACCTCTATGGTATTACTTTTTGAATCTTCATTGATCATAAAAGCTTGAAATATCTGTTTGATCAAAAGAAGCTCAATATGAGATAGAGACAATGGCTAGAGTTGTTGAAAGACTATGATTGCACTATCTCCTACCACGTTGGTAAGGGGAACGTCGTAGCATATGCCCTTGGTAGAAGAACCTATTCACCTGGGTTGGTGAGTGCTATCCACTTCTGGGGTTTACTATCAATGTTAAGTGAATGGAAACCATTTGAGAGTAGTGTCGATACTATAACTACAACTCACCGATATAAACCAGAGATCTGGGATAAAGTAAAGAAAGGACAGGTGGATAATCCAGTCCTTAAAGACATGAGACAACAACTTGAGAAGAATGAGATAGAGGGATTCTAGATCCAACATGGGTTACTATATAACCATCACAGAGCTTATGTACCAGACATACCTGAACTGAGGAAAGACATCTTACGTGAAGCTCATTGTTCTAGATTATCTATTCATACATGAATTATGAAGATGTATAAGGATCTTCATTCATACTTTTGGTCGCCGAGAATGAAGAAAGATGTTGCTGAGTTTGTGAATTCATGTTTCACTTTCCAACAGGTAAAAGCTTCACACCAAAAGCCACCATAATTTTTACAACCCCTCCCCATACCTGAGTGGAAATGGGAAAGCATTTCCATGGTCTTCGTTACTGGCTTACCTCAGACGACTGGTAGTAAAGATAGTATTTGGGTTATAATAGATCATCTGACCAATGTGGTACACTTTATTCCAATAAGTTTGTCTTTCACTCTAGATAAGCTTGCTGCGTTATACATTACATATGTGATCCATCTCCATTGTTTTCCAAAGGAAGTAGTTTCCGATCGATATTCACGATTCACCTCACATTATTGGGAGAACTTCATGAAAGCCTTAGGTACACAACTATACTTGAGCAAAACATATAATCCACAATCAGATGGTCAACCATAACGTACGAGTTAGAAATTAGATGATATGCTACGAGCATGTGCCTTTGAATGGAAAGGATCATGGATTAAACATTTACCTCTTGCAGAATTCACATACAACAATAGTTACCATACAAGTATTGGCATGGCACCATTTGAAGCTCTTTATGGACGATGGTGTACTACTCCTTTGTGTTGGCAAGAGGTCGGGTTAAAGAACCTTTATGATTCAGATAGACTACACGAGACACGGGAAGTTGTAGAGCTTGCTCGAAAAAGACTAATAATTGCCTAGAGTCATTAGAAAAGCTATTGTGATACCAGGAGAAGAGACCTTTAGTTTAAGATAGGTGACTTTGTATTTCTCAAAGTATCGCCTATGAAAGGAGTTCATAGGTTTGGCTTGCCTGGAAAATTGGCACCTAGGTTTGTGGGTCCCTTTGAAATCATTGAGCAGATTGGAAAAGTGGCATGTAGACTTGTGCTTCCTCCACATATTTCGGTAATACATGATGTTTTTCATGTATCAAACCTGAGAAAAACATTAGGGATCCAGAGCATAAGATAAGTTATGATGATTTACATGTTGAGCCAGACTTGACATACAAAGAAATACTTATGGAAATACTAGATAGAGATATCAAGAAGTTGAGGAATAAAGAGGTGCCTTTAGTTAAAGTATGATGGCGGAACCAAGAGTTTGAAGAAGCCACATGAGAATCTGAGGCAGAAATGATAGAAAAATACTCTTACTTGTTTGAATAGTAATACTATATATTGTATATATTTTATTATAAATGAAATAACTTTCATTCTCTATAAGGTTGTTATAGTTTCAACCCTCTTTAAGGTTGTTATGCCTACATTTCTAGTTTTGAGGACAAGACTTCCCTTAAGGTTGATATAATTGTAAAACCTTGAAGTTGGTCTCCCTCAGATTCTACATCATAAGATCCTGCTCGTCAAGAGGAAACCAATGGAATTTGTTTTGTATGAATCAGACTTCATTTGGAATTGTTATGATTTTCAGAAGAAAGAGAAGTAAAGAGGTTTAACCCGTCATTAACCCAAAATGGCTGTCATTAAGACTAATTAAACATTATTAAAGAAACTAATGATAGATTGAAAACCACTAATGACTATTAGCGAACACTAATCAATAGTTAGCAAAAGATAAGCCTAAGTCGTGAAAGTTAAATCGTGATTAGTGAAAGTTAATCACAATTAGAGTTAATTAAGCATCATTAGCGAATCTAGAATGCCCTGTAATGTTCTAACTTAAGCCCTACGTTTCGGATAAGTTTTGACCAAAACCATGGGCTAAAACCATGGACCGCTAAATGCAGTTAAGCGCTAAACCATGGTTTTCTAAACGTGGTTGGCAGTTATCTGGAGCCTATAAATACCCCCCTCCCCACCCATTCAATTCTCTACAATTTCCACTACCACCACCCCAACATCTAGGGTCGAGAGGTCAAGAGGAGTAGGAGGTAAGTAAGGAGTGTTAGCGAAGCGCTATCGGGGGAACGAGGAGGAGGAAGGTGCGATCCTCTCTTAGTTTGCTCCATGAGTTAGATTTTTTATTCTTTCAGTTTCGTTACTCTTGATGATTTTATAGAAGAAAGTCTTTTCGTTTATCTTTTAAAATATATCTCGATATAAGGGGAAACTCTGTCGAAATATTTCTAGAAATATATTCCAGTATAAGGGAAAACTCTACCCAAATTTTCTTGGAAATATCACCCTATATAAGGGGAAGTTCTTCCAAAATTTTAAGAAAATTATGTTCTTTGCGTTCTTCATGTTCTTCATTCCTTCTTCGTGTTCTTGGCACGTTCTTAGTGTTTTGGATACGAAAATGAAATTCAATAGTTTTATTAGCCTTAAATCATTCTTTTTGAAAACAAAACATAATAAAGCACTGCATACACGAGATAGAGCTTGATTAGGTAACGAAATCCTTCCTTTTGATGTTGGGTTTTCATATGAGATCGTTGAAATTTCTGATTTTATGTTGTTTGTTATGAAGAACCCTATTTTTGGCTATTTTTGAGAAAGTATGAAAAGTTACTTTGTGATTCCCACTAAAATAAGGGTTAAGCATCGGATTGAGGCACTGGCTTGAAAAGGTAGGGTTTGTTAGTTAATATAAGCATAAATATGAGTATATATGCATGTGAATAACATAAATGCGAGTTTATACTAAGTGTTGATGATTATGAAAATCGAAGACTTAACGAAAGAATTTCAAAAAAGCAAAAAAATAAATTAAAATCGTAATAAAATACCAAATTAAATAATAAAAAAATATTTTATACACAAAAATAAATAAAATCATCTACAATTTGAAATGAATTATTTTTTGAATAAATTGGCATTTTTGTCGCCTAGCGGGCTGGCGTGGCACAATGGTGGCGTGTCAAGAGTTGACCATTGGTCAACTTCCCCTACTTCTGATTAGACACAAACCTGTCAAACCCCATGTTTTCTTGCCTTTTTCTCTATTGAAACATTGTTCAATCGACTTTGCATCCTTCACGAAAAATAATCATCATTCCTCCAGGATTCACGCCGAGATCATGATTATACTGTACATACGCTCGATTTGTTGATTTAGCCCAGTCAATAAGGGTGCATGTTCATGTTCGTAAATAAAAAACTCCATCTTCCACTGATTCTTTGGTCATTTTCTGAAGTCCTAAGCCCCTTGCTTCTGCCAAGAGTGCATCCCCGTGACAGGGGGACGTCCCCTGATGCTCCACTGTGGCTGATGGATGGCATAGGTGAACCCAGGCAGTGCTCCAACGATTGTCCTACTCCCTAGCCAATACCCCGGTTTGAGTTGCGCTTTTATGATTTTTTGGTAGAGTTTAATTCCAATATTTTAAGCATGCATTTCTTTTATCCTTTAAACCATATATTTATCATAGAATTCTTGATTCATAGTTCGTCGGAGCTCCGCTGCGACAAACATTTCACCGTGTTCCCGATTGTTTTCGCCGCACTTTCCATCTTCATTTCATTTCCCTTTGTCTTTTCGACACCCCGCGCACCTCTGTCCAACCAGATCCATTTGGATCAGGAATCAAATCTTCTGCCACCTCACCGGAAACATCTCCACCCACCTCATATTTCATTCTCACAGCTTCATTTTTGGTCGAGGATCACCCTCTCGAGTTGTGCTTTCATCCTGTGTAGGTCACAATGTTGGACATGTGAGCCCATGGTGAGCCATTATGCAATAAATGTTATTGCAATTCACTCCTCGATATAAAACGAAGAATAACTAATTTGCATAATAGGTCCCTTAATACAATTAGGGTTATGTATCATGGCCATCTTAATGATCATACAGTTGTTGATTCAATGATTGAATCATAGAGGCTGGTGCTTGGATGAATATCTAAAGAGTTAGATTGAGGACTCATCAAGCACCATCAAATGATTGTTAAGATGTGATCTCTAGCACAAGTAGGAGATATCAATCCTTATCTCTAAAGGCTGATATCTGACTGACCTCTTGATGCAGGTCCTCTGTATAGGAATAGAGATTCAAAGGTGTCAGATTAGTTAGGTCAAAGAGTTGACTTAACGAGATTGAGATAACCAAAGACCTACGTTGTATGTTGTCATGGTATAGGCACGCATCCTTTGACGAAGACAGTTGTGTTACTATATGTCTGAGTATGTACATTTGGTAGACTGATAAGTTGATGGCCTAATCTATATGTATATACCAGTGAGCTGGTGTGTATATAAGGGCATATGAGCAATACGATCTCTGAAAGGGATCATACAGGTTCATTATTGAACCGAAAGACATGAGCTCACTCATGAGATATTGGGAAGAATCAAATTCTGTGCATGGTCGTCGTGCTTTGGAAGCTTGACTGAATTTGTACGTTTGATATATACTTTTGGAAAGTATATGATCAACATCTGGGTATGATATATGCTTTTGGAAAGTGTATGATTGATACCAACTCCCAATAGTCAAATGAAGACAGTCTAAAAGAGATCTAAAAACTTCGTGTTTATTCTAGGTCTTCTAGTATGCAGGATGTACATGTATCAAGAATACCTGAGGGTGATGTGATCATAAATAATTGTATAACCATGACGCATCCATTCCTAGGGAGTGATGAATCGGGTCTGGATTTTAGTGACTCCTCTCAGTAGAGATGTGATATGATCTTCGTCCAAATATTGGACATTGATCCCAATGTGATTCAGATGCAATAAGAAGATTAGATTTGTGGTCCTGATTTAATCAATCATCTATGGGAGGTCCGCGAGATCTTGATTTGAGCCGTGATCTCAATATCCAAGTCACTGTACGTGGAACAATACAATCGCCCTATCCTTATCTCCAAGTATCCACGGAGAAAGCACATTATCCTTGTAGGAGTTCAAGATTGATTCCATAGTTGATTTATATATATACAAGCATTGAGATATGGATGATTAAATATGATTTAATCGTAAAAAATAATATGAATTTGATTCGTATTATTTATCCATATAAGAATATTTATCTAAGATAATTAGATGTGATTTAATTATCAAAGATGCGAATAATGTGAATATGATTCATATTATTTGAGCACATGAGAATAGAAATTCAAGATGAATAAATATGATTTAATTATCATGGATATGAATAATGTGGATAGTACTATCCATATTAATCAGGTATATTACAAATGTGATTTATAATATATTAGAGAGAGAGCATATTGTGATTTATATTTGTTAATTAATTATTGATGTCAATTGGATTCACGTTGGATGATTAATTGAAAATATAATTTACATTTTATTTTGGGATGTGAATGTGATTCACATTTTTCCAATTGTATGATTGCAATATTTCACAAGATAATTATGAATTATTTTTGTGAAACAATTTACAACAAATGTTGTTGTAAATCTTGGAGATATCATAAGGTAGTGAGATCTCATGAGATAATGAAATCTCATGAGATAGTGAGATCTTATGAGTGGACGTCCCCCCTTTTAAAGGGATGTGGTTTATCTCCACATTATCTCTAATTATAATTAATTGATTTAATTTGAATTTAAATATTTTGATTTATCAATATATATTAAATTAAATTAAATTAATTGTGTCATGTTTTCACAACAAAATCATGGCGATTGAAAGAAAGACAAATCAATCTCGTCCATTGATTTTGTGTTGTCCATTGATTACGATCCATGGATCCCAAAACACGATTTAAGAACCCCTTGCTCTTCAAATTACATGATCAATCCATAAGCTCTCACTCTCTCTCTCTACACGCCAAAGGTGCTCTCCCTCTCTGCCATTGTGGCCATACACCATGGAGCCCAAGAGAGAGTCGTCATCATCGAAGCATCATCATTGTGCTGCTGGATCATCTACTCATGGATCTCCATCTCCTTCGACGTGCCTCGCTCGTGAAGCAGATGTTGGATCTCATGTGATGAGATGAGGAGATTCGCTGCTTGGATCATCAAGATGGGTTGCGAGGAGTACTTGTCTCATCAACGTGCTCACAAGTGTCTCCTCGGTTGGATTGGACTTGAGACTGGAGGTCTCTTGGTTTAGAGACTCGATCGCAACCATGCTTCAAGAGGTAACCCTAGTACCTATTTGTGGTTTAGATGAAACGATCCAAGAAGTGTTCTTGGAGCATGTGGTTTCATCATTTATTTTTTTTTCAAATTCCGATTCCTGGAGCCACTAGTGTGACTAGTCGCTCTCGATCGCATATGATGCAATCCTCATGCTTCCGTGATGCGCTTGAGGATTTTCCACATATCCTTCACACGAAGCCAATGGAGCTCAGTTGGGTTCGAATCAACTCAACTTGCAGGTACCTGAAGTCCCTTCTTTCCCGGAGCTCTCCTGACCTCGTCGTGAGGTCCTTGAGCCCCTTTCGACCCCCAGATGCTGTGTAAGACCACCCCGGAGGAATAGAGCCCAACGCCATCGCCAAAGACCACTGAAGGATGGAGAAATCGATAATCGAAGCTCGGAGGCAGGGACCTTCTTCCCTGTTCTTCGAGCAACCAGCAGCTGTTCGATCTGAGGAGCTGCCCCAAATTTGATCGTGGTTGTCCACCTTTGCCATGTTTCAGCCTCTGATGAAGAATCAAGATCTAATCCAGACCGATCATCTGCGAAGCGTTATCGACCGTTGCTCTCTCAACACGTGGATAAGTGGATGGTGCTCCACCATCCAATCGCATGCTACTTTGGGGTATATTGCATATCCAACCCCTGAACTTTTTGTATTTGTTATCTAATTCGGTAAATAAAATATATTATTTAAAAATCATTGGACATTTTGCAAAATGACCCATGAGCTTTCTTTAATTACACTTTGGTCTATTACAGCTTAACTAACTTGTCGTCCCACGTAAGCTGGGCAAATTGAAGGGACCACCCTGCGAGTTTTTATATTTATATTTAGTACAATAAAATGAAATGAACATTGTATATTTTTTTAAATTTTTTGGAAGGCCCCTGGACTTTATTGTATTTGATTTTCGTCCTTCCCAAGCGTGTCACGTGTAGCCCTACGTGATGGGAAAATTGCATGTATATTCCAAAATTTTTGTAATTTATTATTAATCAAATAAAATTTCATGTGTGTTGTTTATTTACGGGTTATTTGCATACGCATCCCAGTGGTTATATTAATTGCGAAAATGCTGTGTTTTATCTATTTATTAGATATTGCTATTGTGCTCCAAGAAATCCACAAATATAGGGTTAGATGCTTCATGTCATGTAATTTCATGCCTATATTTTGCATTTTTTGCTTCTAATCTATTTATTAAAAATGAAAAAGGGTACATATATTCCTTGTTTAAATTAGAAAATAGCAAAATAAAATAAAAATATCTCTTAAAATTCCAAAAAATTATGTATAGTATATTTTGTCCTATTTTAATTTCATACCGAAAATCGCTAAAAATTGAAAAACAAAGAAAGCCTAAAATCTAAAAATCCTAAAATCTCTTAAAAATTCTAAAAATCCAAAATACTGTTTCTGTTCATAATTTTATTTACATAAATATCTATATATTAAAATCGATTTGGGTAGTTTGGTACCTATTTACTAGTTTTCATATCAAAATCAATTTCATGTATTGTCTTAATCCCTTATTTGGGATATTTCTGACTTTGAAAATATATTAAAAGTAGCAAAAAATCCAGAAAAATAACAAAAAAATAGAAAAATATAAAAAGCACAAAATTATTATTTTTTATTGTATTTTGACTATTTTTACGTATTTATAGACATGGTATCTATTTATGTCTTGTATTATATATACATATAGATATATGTATACATATATATATATTATATTAAAATGAAAAAGAAATATAAAAATTTAAAAGTATAGAAAGAAAATACAAAATTAACACCAAAAATAAAGTAAAAAATATAAAAATTAAAAATGCACAAAAATAATAACATGGACAAGAGATAAAAGACATAAATTTTTGTGCATTGTATTTTGTCTCCTTCTATTGTTTGCTCCATGTGTTCGACCTCTACACATTCTTATACTCTATACACACTGTTGTAGAGTTATAATAAATTTTAACTCTATATTTTTTATACTTAATTGATTTATTCTTATTGTGGGTTAATTGTTGATTGATTGAGGTTTATTGAGTGGTCAACGCATTGATTGCGATCTCGTCTTGTGAGATTGTACAACCCTCTATTTTTCTCGATTATCAATGATCCCTTTAAGAGATGATTACTCATATGCCCTTGTATTCACACCAACACGTCAATGCATAGACATTGATTAGGCCATCAATATATCGATCTGACAAATGTACATGCTCAAATATAAAGTAACACATCTGTTTCCGGTTAGAGGAAACATGACAATATCGTGACAGCATACAACATAGATCTTTTGTTATCTCGATCTCGTTAAGTCAACTCTTGGACCTGACTTATCTAACATCTCTGAATCTTTATTCCTATGCAAACGACATGCCTCAAGAGGTTAGATAGATATCAACCCATTAGAGGAAGGATTGCCATCTCCAACTCAGGCTGGAGATCCTCTCTTAACAATCATTTAACGGTGCTTAATGAGTCCTCAATCAAACTCTTTATATATTCTTCCAAGCACCAACCTCTATGATTCGACAATTGAATCAAAAACTGCATGATCATCAAGATGGCCATGGTACATAACCCTAATTGTACTAAGGAACCTATTATGCAAATTAATTATCATTCATTTTAGATCAAGGAATGATATTTGCAGTAGCATTTACTGCATAATGGCTCACCATGGGCTCGCATGTACAAGAATCCCCTACTAGCCCAAAGAGCCATAAATTGATTAATATTTAAACCCACACTCATGTGTTAATCATAAGCTATTTTGAAAAATATCTAAGTAAGATGACTAGTCACTCTGTTCCCAAGACATTATGCCAGGTCTATTATGGTACTTGCATATCCTCTTCTGGTAATGCTCACATCCAATGCAAATGTTGCATCTTATGCAATCATTACTCAATTTTGAAGACTTTATAGTGTTGTTAACACTACAACTCAATAATCATTATTAGTATCATGTAATTTCTATTATCCTTATCAGAATACCTTTATTCCCGGAGATCTCTATCTCCTCATACTAAGACCCAGTCTTATATCTTATATGACATTTGCAATTAAAACCTTTTAGATCACTATCTATAAAGTCTTAAGTTTTTTAAGATAAGAATTTGAGATCATTACATCTTTGAAGGTGTTGGTATTACTTCCATCAAGTGTTTTATCTCCTTAGTAGTATTAATAACCGTTTACTATGCCCACTGCATGGCAGACATGAAGCTTTCATACACATATAGTATACATGGAACTTCCCATAGCTAATGCACTAGGGCATGTAGCTTGGGCATTCACATCCTCAAATATTTGAGATGTTATCCCTTTAGATAGGTCGGTACCATATCTTAAGGGAAAGAATCCTTTTTTTGGAATTTCCCACAAAATGGAACATGTCCATGATATACTACAAATGTGACAGTCTCAATACCCTCTTTTCCATGCTTCTGAACATTTTCAGAACTAAGAAGATATATTCTTGAGACCATATCTCAAGGTATGGAACAACCAAATTATAAAACACTTAGTATCATCCTTATATCATTTCAAATGATTGGGATTTTATCTACATTTAGCACGATGAACACAGTTGTGCTCCCACTAAGCTTCACATGGTTCATCAAGATTCTATCTGAAATCATAATATTTATAATTTACTTAAATCTAGTGTTCCAACTAAAAGAAGCTTATTTGAGTTCATATATGTAGTTCCTTTATCTTGCACATCTTGCTTTCCTCAACTATGAAGTCATGGGGCTACTTCTTATGAGTATCCTCGGAGAGGTATTCATAGAGGAATGCAATATTGACTTCCATATCATAGACGTAAAAGTCAATTTGTATAGCTACAGTTAGCAATATTTTGATTGGTTTAAGCATGCCCATTAGAGAGAAAGTCTCATAGCAAGCGATGTCTTCTTTTCGATGTGTAGCTCATGGCTACGAGTCGTGCTTTGAAGGTCTCTAGCTTCTCATCAGGTCCCCTATATCTCTTGAAGATCCATTTACACCTTAATGGGTCTTACCCAAATAGGTGGATCCTCGATGTTACATATACAACACCTATATATGAAGTCCACTTTAGACTTTATTGCTAACATCTGTCTTTCCATGTCATGATCCATGGAAGCTTGATCATATGAAGTTCGATCATTCTTAGATTTCTCTGACACACGGAACCCAACCTCAACCAAATTTGAAGATATATGAGTGTTTCAACTTTAATTATCCTTTTTGGTTTCTTATTTCAGGAACCTCATTATCTTCTCAAGATTCAAGGAGTTCCTTTACTTCATCTTGATTCTCAAGAAAGTCATCCTCTAAGAATTATATCCTTAGAGATGAGATATTTTAAGAATCTCAAGGCCATAAAGTAGTTATCAAATAACATCCTTTATTTTCCTAAAGAAGTAGCACTCTCTGATGCTAGATTTGAGCTTACTTGCATGGAATCTTTTTAAAGATATATATTGTAGTCTCTTCTACATATACACAGAAACTAAGAGTTAATTATGCTAATATTCATCATTGATCAAATCATATCACCCTTGATCCAATTGCATCTCCTCACAACTATATTGAGTTTAGGCGTATTAGGAGGAATGAGACAAGAACGCCATTCCTTTCTCCATAGGGTATTTCTTGAATTCAGCTAATAGGTACTTGCTACCTTGATTAGATCTAATTCTTTCATATTCCTTCAAATTTTGGTTATAAACCAAAATTGTGAAATCTTTAAAATTCCAGAGGTTTCTAAGGTGAAGGGAATAAATCTCTTAAAAATCATAAATTGATGTCAGATGTCATTAATGTTTATTATGATACAGATGATCCACATACATCCATATGTATGAGATCTTAAATACTTTGGCATCTTACACCATTCCCAAAGAAGAGTGTATTGGACATTTTTACTTTGAATGTAAGTTTCGAGCCTTTAGATAATCTAAAGTTCAATATATTATTAATATATTGATCATATCAGTAGACATATGTCCTAGGCTTGTTACCAGGTCATTATCAAATGATCTTCATCCTTCTATTGATCTTTTAAAGTTTAATTTTTTAGTATTTAGAAATGTTAATGAAACATTAATTAATTTTCTACTTTAGTAGAGTCCTCAAGATGTTAGATTACTACATGAAATATGTCCATCATAACTCGTTATGATGGGTCTATTCCATAATTCATGTTTATTTCCAACACTTAGAAATAAACAATAATTGTATTGTAATATCTAGGTCATAGAGACATTTTCTAAGACTAAGGTCTCTCCCACTGAAAATATGAAGTCCATCGATCCATTGGATATTGTTACAACAATTACATTATAAAACCTTAAGATCAAATTTTCTAGTCTTTTAAAACATATGCAACCAATTACAAGTGTTATTAGAAGAATGAGATATAAATTTAGACCTTGATCTTATTTAATAAGCAAGTCAATTTCAATGAAATATATAATATTCTGATGCACTATCTGGGTCCATCTCTAAGGATCTTAAATAGTCTAGATAGTCATACTATCAATACATCGGCTTGTTGTAGTAATGGCATTCATCCAACTCTTTGGATGTTATATGTGTGGAAACCATAGAAGTAAAATCAACTCTTTGACTTTCTTTCTAACTTGAGTAAGACCCATGCTTCCATTGTGCTTCCTTCGTCCATATACAAACCATTGCTTAATACTATAGATCTCTTATGTTGAACTCAACATATTTCAATAAAAGAGTATTTCAACATTTATACATGCTTCATTCAATTCATACAATAAAAATATTATGAATTGATTACAATACTGATATTTTTGAAAATAGTGTATTATATACAAATATAAAACATTTATTACTTTTGATATAACATGTCAGAATACTACATCATACACATTATCTTATTTTTCTAAAATGTTTGGAGTACAAGTAATATTTTTAGAAAATAGATACATACAAAGAACTGATTGAACTAGCAGATGTATATTTGCAACTAAAATAAATAAGAGGGGTTATGTGGAAAAACTCCAAAAGTTTATAACTTAAACATGACTTAAACATGCTAGATTATAAATACAAAACCCAGAAGAGTTTACTTGCAAAATACCCATGCACGTGGGCCGTCATGTGAGGTAATGTGTCAAGGGACTAAACTTTTATATTTAAAATGTTCGAGGGAATATGAGCAATTTGTCCACTACTTTTGAACGCTATAAAATATTTACAAGACTTCTTAAATATTGCCAAAATGCTGCGAGGGGTGTTCGATGTTTACCCACTTACACACTATGAATCAGACCATTCTATAGTTGTTACGTGGATGATCGGACAGTGGAGGGATTTAATGCTTTGCATAGGCACAGGCGACAGAGATTAGATTTGAAATGGGCTTGGATTAGACAACTTATGAGAGGTATCCAAGAACACGAAGAACTCATGTTCCGATGACCTTCGAACTCTGATTTCTTCCTCGTCCGAGCTAGAATATTCATGCCAATAAGTGCATCTCCTTCCTGGAGTCCTCAATGTGTGCATGTACGTTCAACGAGCTTCTAAGCCCCAATAATAGGGTCCTGGGGGTTCTTCATCCTGGAGTAACAAGATAAATCCAGAAATTGCTCCAAGTTCTTTGTTTGATCTTAGACATGCACTATGCATTCACTGGAGAGAAGCGAACACCTCGTCTCGAAGAAAGAGGCACGAAGCCTCATGGAGTGGAGGTGCGGTGAGGTTCCGGCGAAACAAAAGAGAGAAACCTTGACTTGCTTCTATTTCAATTGAATCGAAGGGACTGTAATGGGGATGATTTTAGAGAAATGGAAGGAATACGATGTGGGATGATCAGATGGGTCAGATACAGGTGAAATACGATGGAATCAGCCTATAGATGGAGCTTCAGGATTACATAAGCTTTGGATTTTATCCTATCCTACTAGATTAAATGAAAAACTAACTGGAAAATTAAAATTTAAGCTAAGAAGTTTTCTTATAAATGGCTATCAAAGTTTTCAAATTCGTTGGAGCCAAGGAGATGAACCTCACATCAGAGTGCTTGCGGGAGATCATGGACGTTGTCCTCCTCGCACTCTCTTCACTGCAGAATGATGACAATCGTTTGTTGTCACCAAGGCGATGCTCTTGGGCCAGATTTGAGGGGATAAAACTCAAGAAGGAGGGATCAAAATAAAAAATGGTGGCGGTGGTTGGGTTTTGTAGGATGGTACGAAACAGACTTCGATGCAGATTTACGTGCAAAGGATGAGGAGTTGGTGAGGAGGCATGGGTTGGTGAGGGTCGAGTATGTATAAGGATCATAGATGGCAGAGCAGGAGGGCAAGGACACACAAGGAGATTGAGTAGAAAAATAAAGAAATTAGGCATCCTGTGAAGTCTCTGACACGACAGCGAGAAATCTGAATTGTTGACTAGAGGTCAACGATTGGAGGTTCATGTTGGTTCACGCGGACAAACCATAAAATTACAAGGCAAATATACCTTGGAAACTGAATATAAAATAACAAATGGATTAATTATTAAAAATAAAAAATATTACTTTTTTGTAGTATTTATTGCCAAATTTATTTATTTTTTTGATGTGTTTTATTATAAGTTTCTATTTACATGTATATTAATAAGTAAAATACCTATAATAGGCATTATATTTTCATTTTGTATTTTAAATTTTATTATTTTGTCTACATAATTTATATATTTATACTTTATTTAAATACACATAAATATATTTTTTGTGTTTTTCATAGGTTATTTGAACACTTAAATAAATAGATATTTTTATTCTATAGGTATATGTATATGTAATTCATTTATGTATTTTAAATGTATTATTTATTTTTATTTTAATTAATGGTTTTATTTAATTTTAATTATGCATATGTGTTTTTAGTGATATTTAAAAAATTATAAAATATTAAAGATTATTAAGAGAAAATAAAATACATATTTTATTCTTGTATATTGTACAATAGGGGTCCAAAACAAAACTTTTGCATCTTAACTCCAAATTAAATGAAACTACCATCATTAAATAGCTAACAAAATGTTATATACAATTAAAGGTGATTTTGGTTAATTTTGAGTTCATATAAAGGAGATACAAGTTTGAGAAGTTTAGATTTTGATTATTCTGAGTGTAGAAAGCACAAGATGCATTATTTTTATGTGAAATAAATTTAGTATTTTTTATATATTTTTATCTACAAATTTTATGTTGAGGGTTTTATTAGTAAAAGTGTAAAATAATAAAATAAATTTGGTACCAAAAATCAATGATTGATGGATTGAAATTAGTGTTTTTTGTATGGTTTTCTGTGTATCGTTATACAGTTCTTGTACACTATCTCCCTCTAATTTATTCCTTATCGATCAAGTCATCATGATTATTGCGTCTCGGTGCCTAGGGTCACTAAACACCTGTGGTGTTTCATTACTTTTTCTTTTCCTCATTTATTCTTTAATTTTGGAATTAAATACAATAAATAATTAGTATTTTATATAGTCTTTTGTACAAATTACAGAGTGTTTATTTTGACAAATTAATGATATGAACATGTATTTAGCCAGGTATTTAAGGATAAAATGACAGAATAAAGATAATGAAATGGAGATTCATTAATGCACCACATTCGTCTCCCTCTCTTTCTCTCTCTACGTTCACTCTTGTAGCCCTTCAATATGTCGTCTACTAGCCCCCTCCTTTTGCAAATTTCCTTCGTATTTTATGCGATGTTATAAACTCCTACGAATGTTTTAGATATTATATGTGTACATGTTTAAATTATTCGAATGATAACTAAAACCTCAAACCTTCAACCCATTATTTAACTAAAAACAATGCAACATCGATTATGACCTTTTCATTTTTTTAATCAAGCCTTGCTCTGTAATCCTTGATTCATAAAATATAAATAATAATTATCATACCCATTGATTATATAAAATAATTTAAATTGTATTCAATTAATTTGAAAATCATGTTATATTTTTATAAATGTCTTATAAAAAACTAGATGCTTTAGAGAATAACTATCTTTTTTTTATTTTATCATGTTACTCTATCTTAGAAGCATTCATAGCGCCAAACATCATTTTCAACCTATTTTTATCTTTTTTATGTGGATAATATAGTATCATATTTCAATGACTTAGAAAGAAAAAATACAACATCATGAAGTGATGGCAAACATGACTCACTGACTCCCACATATCCATTTATCAAGGGCCCTCATGGTCCCTTATAAGGCAAGATATAGATCAAGATCATTCCTAATGGAATTACGCAAGCAGATATATGCATTCATATTGCCAAACATCATTTTCAGCCTATTTTTATCTTTTTTATGTTCTTTGAATAGTACCATATTTAATGGCATGCGTGAAGCCCTTCTGCCCAACCCGTCCCAGCTCCGCCCCTCTTCTGCCACGACCTGCATGCAACAACTCCCCTTTCTCCTCTCCCCACTCTGCCCAGCACTTTTTGCTTAACCCCTCCCCATTCGCCCAGCCCTTCCCCACGACCTGCGTGCAGGCCATCCTCCCAACCTCGCCTACCTGCCCTTCACTTCCCCACATCCTGCATACAGCCTCGCCTGCCCATCCCTTCTTGAGTGTATCCCCCTATGTAGACCTTCCCTTTTCCATGGCCTACGTGTAGCCCCGGTTGCTTATCCCTTCCCCATGTCCTGCATGCAGTCCTTCTACCCAACCTACGTGCAAACCCTCCCTGCTCCGCCCCCCTTCTCCCACGACATGCTTCCAACCCCTCCTTTTCTGTCCCTCCCCGCTCCACCCAACCCCTTTTGCCCGACCCCTCCCCTTCCACCCAACACCTCCCCAATGCCTTCCTCCCAAGTTGCCCACCTCATATGCCCAACACCTCCCAAGCTGCTCCCAGCCTCTTCCTCCAAGACCACCTACCTCCATAGCCCCTTCCACCCTAGTGTCTTCTTCCCTCTGCCCACCACTTATGCCCTTTCAAAAATAACTTCTCCTCTACTGCATGGTGGAACGTTGTTGTTTCACCATCGAATAGGTTATTGCACATCTTGACGTGTTGGGGCGTCTTCTCATAGATGTCCCCTTCTCCCGTCGAGATGGCCTCCACTATGTCTGACTCAAAACAAGGAGAGATTAATCCTATAGCATGTGCCCCCACACCTCAAAAACATTGTTTTCTCTCGCAATCTTGTTTTGATGATACTTTGTGTGTCTCACATCATATAGGTGGATTGTTGTGTCCATTTTGGAATTTTCATTGTTGCCTGGATGGTATGGAAGAGAGCAAAGGGTTTACATGCTTAATCTCTCATATCAAGAGAGTACAACTTCCTAGCGATGAGCGTACTTCTGTTTTGCAGGATGCCATTAGGAATAATCTTGATCTATATCTTGCCTTAAAGAACATTGAGGGCCTTGATCAGTGGATATGTGGGAGGTACATAAAGATACATGTAGTAAGTCATGCTTACCATCATGACGGTGGTTTTATTCGAGATATAGATGACATGGGGTGGTTCAACAACACATTGTCGACATCTTGAAACCCATCCTGCCTGTTGTACCAGATGTCACAGATGGAGTGGTTGTTGATGCTACACTTAGTTAATCGTATTTTCAAAGATCTAATCACCACAGTTAAGAGCATTCCTCCTAGTTGTCATCTTGCATTCTCTCAGTGTTTTGAAAACAACTTTTTACCGAGTTATCGTCGAGTCAAGATCCATACATGCTTGGGTGAGATTGCTACTTCTTCCCTATTGTACCCTACATGTCTTTAGACCTATGAATAGACAAGATATAATGTATGGTAATAGAAAGTCCTTGCAGTAATTACACATGGAGAAGTACACATAGGTTCACCAAGTAGGGGGTGATATTTTGAAATGTGATATACTTGGGAATCCATGTTTTAGTTAGAAGAGAATAAATATTAAAGCTTCAGCATCATATAGTGTCTTCGTAAAGTGTCAGATGCACTTTACAACAACCATAAAGGGTTATTACTCTTTAGGAGTGGATCCTTATAATGATGACAACATGAAGGCCTTATTGGATAAATATCCATGAATGGCACCTCTTTCCTTACCAAATTTATTGGTTTTATAGACTCCTCTTACAACTGATGTAGATACTATTTTACGGGCTACCAAATTGTTTCCTAAAGGGACATCATGTGGCAAAGGTGGTCTGAGAGCTTAACACATTTTAGATTCCCTTCGTGGGGAGGGGTCGGTAGTTGCCACAAACCTCTTACGTGTTATATTCATGGTAATTATTCATGGCTAAGTGGGAGATTCTCCTTGAGTTTCGCTGAGTTTGTAGCCTCTACATCTCTTATTCCACTACTCAAACCTGACAACCTATGTCCTATTGTTGTAGGCACTATTTGGAGGCGTCTAGTATCTAAAGTTGCTATGGTAGGGATGAGCAAAGATATGTATAAATATCTCAATGACTTTCAATTTGGGGTTGGTGTATATGGAGGAGCAGAAAAACTATTTTACACATCACCAACAAACTTTTGAACAAATTTCATGGTGACATGTCTCTCTCTCTCTCTCTACGCTTACAGTATATTTCTCTAATGCTTTCAACATGATAGATATCTTTGATGCTCCATGAAGTTAGGAGGATATTTCCATCTATTTCTTCATGGGTGGAATTTTTATATGCCCAAGCCACCAGATTATATATTGTAGACAATCACATACAGTCAACCATCGGAGTGCAACAAGGTGATCCTTTAGAACCACTTCATTTTTCTCTGCCATTGCACCCACTTATTCATGAGAACATAGATAACTGTAAACTACTTCTCCATGCTTGGTATCTTGATGATGGGGCTATCATTAGGGACACATTGGAGGTGGCCAAGGTACTTGATATTATACAACACATGGATGTAGAGATGGGGCTTCTTCTAAATATAAAAAAACAGAGCCTTTCTGGCCTACATGTGATAGTCATAAGATATGCAAAGGGTTGTTTGCATGGATAGTGGGAGGCCTGATCTAGGAGTAATGCTACTTGGAGGAGCAGTTAGTAGGGACAAAGACTTTTTGAAGACCTGGCTATGATGATGACCACCAAAGCTGTTGACTTAATACATCTACTTCCTAAGTTGAAAGATACACAAAGCGAGCTTCTTTTATTACAGTCTTGTAGGGGTAATGTCAAGATCAGGTTTGGCTTAAGTACATGTCAACCCGCATATACGGAATGAGGGGCTACATGGTTTAACAAAGGATTACACGAAGCTATTGAAGATATTACTGTTTGTGGAGGCCCTTTCTTTGGTGACCTTTAATGGAGAATGGAATTACTACCCATTAGACTCAGTGGCTTGGGTTTGCACTCAGCTATGGAGGCTTCTTTGTATGCATTTGTGGCCTCTACAACTCAACCTTGGGTGCTCCGAGACCATATTTAATGAGAAAGTGTGTTACAAGGTATGGATTATAATTTTTGAAATGCTTTGTAGGGCCTACATGTTCCACTTCCAGCTCTCGATCTTATATGTTTTACCAACAAGGATACCCCCCAAAGCCCAGAATGCTCTAGGGAGTTCCCTTTTCAGCAAAATCATTAAAGCAATGGAAGTTAAGTTTGACATGACTGCTAGATAAAAACAAATTTTCATTGTTTACAAGATGACCATGCTCAAGATTTACTTCTTGCCATTCCTATTGAGGACCTTGGAATGCATATTTCACCCATTAAATATCTACTATTCTCACGTATCGCCTTATGATTCCTCTATTCCCAGTTGATGAGGCTTGTCCACTATGACACAAATCCTACTAGATGCTTTTGGAGAGCATGCAATTCATTGTCGTGAACTTCCATGTTTTAAATAGAGACATGATTTTGTCAGGGATGTCCTTTATGGTGTACTCAAACATGCTGGAGTTGTTTCAAAGAAAGAAGCACCAGTGAATTTTTTGACTGGTCCACAAGAGGGGAGATCGACATTCAGATCAATGGACATTTTATTATTTGGATGGACTGGAAGGAAACATGTATATGTTGATTTTACTGGAGTTTTCCATTGATGGGTCCGATAAGGAGTGATTTTATTTCAAGAAACACTGCACAAAAATGTCCAATACCATATTTTACGAGAAAGTGGGTTACAAGGTATGGATTCTAATTTTGTAAATGTTTTGGAGGGCCTACATGTCACACTTCCAGCTCTCGATCTTATATGTTTTGCTAATAAGGATACCATCCCCCACTAAAGCCCAGAATGCTTTGGGGAGTTCCCTTTTTACAAAATCATTAAAGAAATAGAAGTTAAATTTGACATGACTGCTAGAAAAAAGCATTTTTTCATTGTTTTCAAGCTGACCATGCTCAATATTTACTTCTTGCCATTCTTATCGAGGACCTTGGAATGCATATGTCACCCACTGAATATCATGCTATTGTCAAGTATCGCCTTATGATTCCTCTATTCCAAGTTGATGATTCTTGTCCACTATGCCACGAATACTACTAGACACTTTTGGAGAGCATGCAGTTCATTGTCATGAACTCCGATGTTTTAAATATAGACATGATTTTGTCAAGGATGTCCTTTATGATGTACTCAAACATGCTTGAGTTGTTTTAAAGAAAGAAGCATCGGTGAATTTTTTGACTGATCTACAAGAGGGGAGATCGACACTCAGATCAATGGACGTTTTAGTATTTGGATGGACTAGAAGGAAACATGTATCTATTGATTTTAATGGAGTTTTTCAATTGATGGGTCCGATAAGGAGTAATTTTATTTTTGGGAACACTACACAGAAAGTTGCTTCAACTAAAGTTGCTAAGCATGAGAAGGCTTGTATTGACAATCATTATGTATTCATCCCATTTAGTTTTGATAACTTTGGGTTCATGGCAACTTAAGCGGTAGAGCTCCTTAAGAGGGTCCAAAAAATTATGCATAGCAATGTTATGGTTCCAAGGTGTTGGCACATGAGATCTCGAGGATCGAAAATTAATGATAAATGTCATTGCAATCCCCAAAACCCCTGTGACAAGCAAACAATTTTTTAATTTTTTCTACTCATTTACATATACAGCGGACATGATCGAACTCAGGGACGCTATAATTCCCAAGGCTTATTCAATTAATCGACAAAAATTCAAATAAAAGAAAAAGGAAATCTCAAAGGCAAACTATCCTCGGCTTTTGTGGAATTTTTCTTTTTAATTTTTTTAATTCCATTTTTTATTTTCTGATTTTCAAATTTTTAGTGATATCAAATTTTGCATTTTTTTTAAATTTTAAATCAAGAACAATATGCATAAAATAAGGAATATGCACAACAACTCTTTTTTGCACTTTTCAATTATATCAAAAATCCTCAGAAATATCAAGAGAAAATATTTTTATGTTTTAAAGATTTAGAAATATTTTTGAGAATTTTTATAGAATTTTCATATGTTCTTTTTTTTTCTAAAAATAAAAAAGTGACAAAAATTAGAAACAGTGCACATCCTTGAGTAATTTGCAACTTAAAAATATTTTAAGTACCCAAACTCCTGACAATTACTTTTATAATAAAATAGAAGAAAATATATAAAAAAACGGACTAAAATCACGATTTTTGGATTTGTGTAGAATTTTCTATGATTTTAATAAGATTTTAGGTATTTTCCCATTTTTTTGGGGTTTTATAAATGATTAATGCGTGCAATGTGGAAAGAAATTAAAAGACAATAAAATAAAACTACTCTAATTTTGTTTGAATATTTTAGAGCAATATCCATATTTTTATGAATTGTTGAATTTCAGGAAGATAAAATGACATTGTTTTTTATTTTTTTAATAATAATAAATGATGACAAAATGCAATGAAAAAATACACAATGATCAAGCATACAACAGGAGTTTACACAGATTTTCAAGGAATTTTTAGAGCAATAAAAATAATTATTTCAATAAAAAGATTATGTAAATCAATGTCTTGGAAAGCACGAATTGATCAACAATTATTCAATGTTTTAGCATTCAACAAGTAAAAGAGATACAAGGAGAAGTTTTATGCAATTTACCCATAAACATGTGCACTGCAAGTGATGCTCTGACTGGAGTGGTCTTCTTGAAAATTTTTAAATCACCGGGGGCTAATATGTAATTTTCAGAATAAAATAATAGCGCCTTAGGGATTTCTGTTCTTTTCTTCATTCGCAAGCTAAAGAGCAAGAGGGGCATCATCCTCTTCTTCCCACGCCCAAGAGAACAAGGTGGCTCGCGCAGGCTGGGTGGGCAAGCAAGGAGGTGGATGTGGGCGCGGTCTACGGAGGAAGCAGACAGGCTCCTCGCGCGGGCAGCGGAGGAGGGTGACGACAGACTGAGAACACACCTGTATCGCACGTGTGGTGTTCGACAAGGTGTTGTCAAAGGGCTCAATGCGGAGGATCGTGCTACTTGCTGGTCCCCAGGCGGAGGTCGGTCAGGAGGTGTGGCGGAGATGAGGACGCCCCTCAACCGACACATGGCCAAGGGCGGTGGAGCGTGGGCGATGGTGACACACGACGACGGTGATGGGCAGCACAAGGAGGTGCACGCCTGGAGGGTGGTCGGTGATGCGGCTGAAATCCGATTGCGGTTTTAAATGAAAGTGTTGTCGGTGTAGAAAACCACAAAGAGATCCTAGTCGATCAAACAAAATTTGGATTTAGAGAAAACCTACACTAATTATTTATCCAGGTGAGTGTGCTTGGGTCGAACTCAAGGAGGCAGAATAGGGTACTTTGATTTTTTTTAAGAGAAAATATTTTTGTGTTTATTTTATCTCTTCTTAAAGTGATCAAGGAAAAAGCTACAATTTTTATCAATGTTTTTATTTTTAATTTTTATTTGATTTTATTCTTTTCCAATTTTTATTTATTTTTCAAAGTGGTATTTTTCACACAATTTATTTACTATAAACAAATCAAAACGGAGATAATTGGTGACAGAGCAAATCATGATGAAAACATGTCGAAAATACACGAAAACTATTGAAAACCTCATGGAGGTAGTTGTGTAATTACCCTAAGAAAATAAAAAAATTTATGTCAAGAATAGGTCCAAAACTCCCCTATAGGACATGGGTATAAGTGCATGAAAAAGAAACAAAAAGTACTGCAAATTGGTCCTCAGCAGGGACTGTTTTGTGAAGAAAATAAGAAAATTTACATTGAGGTCCCCGTACGGGGACCTAAATGTAATATCTGGAAACTTCGGAGCTGGAATGAATATCTGGAAGTCTTCTTTATTTATTCTGCAATTTTTCCATCGATTCAGATGGACGGCTGAGATTATAACGTACGATGCAATCCAAACCGTCCGCTGCCTCCACGTGTCAACAGCCTGTACGCTGGCTGTTCTTGAAGTGCTTCAGGTTCTTCGCAAGGATGACGAAGGTGGCTCCTTCTCTTATTTTCCTCAGGAGGCTGGCAACGAACTTGGACCTCTGGCGGGGTCAGAGGGTTAGCTCCTCTAACTCTCGAGCTCGCCCGCGATGGACGTCAGGCGGCGATGGCTCAGAGCGACGGCGGAAGCTCGATGAAGATGGTGGTTCTCTCTGCTCTGTTCTGGAGTTAGGTTGTTGCGCCTTCTTTGAGAATAAATTGCGAGAAGATCAAGCTTCCAAACGCTGTGAAATTGCTCCTGATGAAAGATGATCCTGCAAAGAAGGTGTGGGCGTGCACGATTCACAAGAAATCGGCCAATTGGTTATAATTTTGCAAGCTCAAAAATGGTGTTTCCAGACATTGATGAAGTTTTCATACAAAATATATGAAAAAGGGAACGCGATTTGGATGGATTTGAAACGAATTGGGAATTGATTTCAAGTGTGTGTGTAAACTAGATGTTTAGGCTAACTAATTACGTGATTAGCCACTCTAATCGTGGAACGAGATTCGAAAAGAAAGTGATAAAGATGGAGGTAGAGATCTATGAAAATAGAGGTGTATTTCCTCTTGAAGATGCTGCGATGGCCGATCTTCGTCGGAGCTGGACGCACGCGTGGCGGTGATGCAAGGGTTGACGAGCGCCTTGGAACCACCTCCGATCTCCCTTCCTCCACACGAGGTAGCCTTCGGGTGCTGTCACCACCGGAGTGACGCGGAATCGAGAGAGGAAGATAGGGGTTCGGCCACTTGAGTTGGGTAGCTTAGGTGGTTAGGAAAGATACTTGTGATTTGCCAACTTTGAAGGTTTATATAGAGATGTTTCGTGATCCCCAAGATAAATCCAATGGTGGCCGTGGATATTGGTTGTTAGGGGAGTCGAATCAATGAATTGGATTGTCGGGAAGGATTATGAGGTGCGCTGGAGAAATGGTTGAAGAAGACTGGTCAGAACAAACTGCAATACTGTCTTCTTGAGGAAGATGAACCAGGTGCTGACACGTGTCAGCATTTGGTTGGCCAAATGTGCGAAATTCTTTATAAATTCAATATTAAATAGTAAATAATGTTATTCTAAATAGGTATAAAAACAAGAAATGTAGATAATTAAATTATCTAATTTATAGAGTTATTATTTTTATTAATAATAAATATTATTCGAAATATAAATAATATATTATTACATATGTATAGACAAATAGGTTTTGGATTTTTATTTTAGTAAATAAAAAAATAAAAATTAATTTTGTATTTTCTTAATAATTAGAATATTAAATAAGGGTTGCGTAAATTTTTAGGGATTTTAATAAATTAATTTACATATATTAATAAATAAAGGTATAAGTTATCTAGTTCATTTTCTACTATAATTTAGGGTTTTGATTTTATTAAAATAATAAATAAACTCCAAAATTTCTGAAATAATTTAGGGTGAAAATACAGTATCATGAAACTAATTAAAATTTATAAAATTTAATAAAATTACAAATAATGCGTTCTACATAAAATAAATAGCCCAGGAACCCCGTTGCCATTTGGTCCCAAAACCTACTTTTTGCAAAAAGACTCCGAATTTGATGAAACCACTGTATTAATTAGAGAATATTATTTTATGAACTTTAAAGGTGAGTAGAGTGAAATTCGAGTTTTTATGAAGAAGTTATGATGTTCGGAAGTTGAGATTTTGACAATCTAAAAGCTGGATTTCTTGGCATACGTATAGGGTAATATTTTTAACTTATTTTTATTTTTATATACCTTTTATGAAATAATTAGGAAAAGAGTTTGGTGAAAAATATGTACATATAAATTAATTAAAAATCAATGAAGTTTTGTATTTATTTGATAAATAGTGAGAAGTACATGAAGTGTGTCTTAATTTATTTTTATGGTTTTCTTTCCTTATCTCGCCCTACTTAGTGGTTTGTCGACCAATGCATGCTGAATTGGTCTTGGGTGTTAGGCTATAAATATACCTTGCAGTTATATGTATATTTATAAGTCATATTGTACATATATACATATCTCCAATATGCCATCTTTTATTTTTCATTGTTCTTTATATTTTTACATGATTTTGATGCCTAAAAATGAATATTTATTCATGAATGAAATTCTTATAAGAGATAGAAATTAATGAATATTTACACGTATTTGTTAAGGGTTTTAAGGCAAAAATGCGACAAAATAGTTAATGAATCAAGGATTCGTCAACCCCCATACTTAAACTTTGCTAGTCCCTTAGCAAACACTTATTTGAAAAAGAAAGTGAAAAAGAAAGAAAGCTAGAATGAATTTGTTTTCTAAACCAATTCATGGGAATAGACAAAGGACAGATCTCGATTAGGCCCGAAACCAGCATTTTATCGGAGCCTTAACTAGTATTAGGATTTTATCCTCAACAGTCCTCAAGTTCCAAAAATCCTTATTCAAGATCACTTCATCGGCTAGTTCAAACTCACTTATTCATATCGCAAACTCTATCATCCTTGAAGTCAATTTGTACAGTGTGTGAAATCATTTAGCTCTTCCTGTTTAGAGAAACGAAGAAACCGTCTATCCCGGCTATACACTTCTATTGCTTCCTCATCCAGCTACTATTTCCTCGGTGAGGGAGGTATTCCCTTCTAAGGTCAGTTCGTGCTATGTCCACAATCGAATATAGAGAGAACATAGAAGAATGAGAAAATAAGTGGAGTGCGACCAGTGTAGATGCATCTCCTTGTGAAGCTCAACTGGTTTAGCTAAGTCTCCACTAAGATGTGCAGGAATTTTTGGTGGAAGCTTGGACCATTGTGGTCGTATTTGTTTTTGGTGGCTTCTTCTTTGAGTTGACTTTGTAATTTACTTGCTCTGCATTCATCTCTTTGTGCCTCAACGGATATAGCAACTTTTGTTCCGTCCCTTTTTTGAGGTCTTAGAAAAATTGTGTCAGCAAATCCTTCCCTCATCCGAAGCAACTATCGCAACCCCAATCTCTCCCGTCTTTTGACTTCAATGCTACAAAGATAAGGATAGAAAGGCACTACCAAGATGTACTGCCCTTCATAACTCCATGCGAGTTGAGCTATGTGCAGGGTGCGTGTGTTCAAGATTGGTTCACTGGTGTAAAGTTGTACGGATGACACCAAATGGTCTTCTTAAGCACATATGACTTGATTACCCGAATATGGTCTTATGAAACCAAAGAGTTTAAGTCACATACCTGAAGAGTCTAAATTCCAGATCCTAACTAGTCTCCTTACAATGGAAGTTAAAAGCCGTCATCAAGCTACATCCTTTAGACTAGACTCAATCCTTAGTTCCAGAAATCATACTTATTCTGAAAAATGCAAATGCAAATGCAACCATGTTTTTCTGAAGTATAATTTCTGAATTTTACTCGATTTTATAGATTTTACGGCTTTTGAATTTTTTATGACTTTTAAGACTTTGTATATTTTTTATGGATTTTCTGATTTTTATAAACAAGTTTTTGTACATGAATTTTACAAGATATATTCTATTTGGGTTAAATATTTAATAAATTTTACAGATTTTATCTACAGAGAATTTTACAAGGATTAAATGACTTTTACACATGTTTTAATAAATAGGATTTTAAATAAGTAGTATAAAAATTTTAAATATAAATTTTAATTACAGATTTTAGATACAAGTTTTAGACATATTTTACTTATTTACAAGGATTTTATAAATAATAAATAAATATATAAATAGATTTTAAACTAACCCTTACCGACTTTTTATGGATTTTATAGATATAGAAAATACATAAAAGTACGAGTTATGGACAAAAGTATATATAATATATATGCACCCCCTATACATAGCTCGAGCTATGTCCCCATAGCGTCAAAAGAGAAAAAGGAGAACATAACTCGTGCTAAGTAAAAGTGGATTAAAAAGACTTTACAAAAACAAGTCAGTCAACCCTCCCCCTTTGCTTACAATCAGGTAATCGTAAGTATAACGGAAGAGCAAAAACGGGATCACCGAGTGAAAAGAATATATAACGAAAGCTTAAAAGGAATAAATAATATGAGATCATCGAAATCACTCAGTCCCCCCTATACATAGGATAAGGCATCCTAAGTATATAAAAGAGTGTAGCCAGAAATCGGAGACCAGTGATATGTGAAAAAGAACGGATATACAAAAGAATCAGAACAAAATATAAAATGTGAATCAACGGGAAATAATTCCCCCCTATGCTTAGGATCTGTTATCCTAAGCATAGAAGAGGAGCAAAAATGGGGAGGATTGTGGTCTACGAAGAATATACAAGTGTTGCGGATCTCCAGAAATTGAATGGCTCAAAAGCATTTGTACAGGATGAGATGAAGTGAAAGATTGATCTTGATTCCTGTGTAAAATAGATCACTTCAGTATGGTCCGGACGATCAGTAATCTCGACGAAGTGCTTCAGCATCTACCCATTAACCACGAACGGTTCTGCACTAGGTGATACATCTGATATTGCTATAATTCCATTGTCGTGCACCGTTCTGACTATATAAGGTCCTTCCCACTTGCTTTTTAATTTGCTAGGAAAAATTCTCAACATTGCATTGAAATACCAGACTTTCTGCCCAGGGACAAAGTTCTTGTGCCGAATATGTCTGTCATGCCATTTCTTCACTTTGTCCTTATAAATGAGAGTGTTCTCATATGCTTGATTTCGAATCTCTACCAGCTCATTCCGATCTATCTTTTTCTTGTCTCCTTCTTTCTGTGTATCCAGTAAAATTTATCGAATGGCCCATTAAAATTTGTGCATGATCTCTATGGGCAAATGGAACGGCTTTCCATAAACCAATCTAAATGGTGAAGTACCTAAGGGAGTTTTATATGCAGTATGATATGCCCAAAGAACCTGATCTCCAAGCGGTGACTAGTTCTTCCTATCCGATCGTACTAATTTCTAGAGAATTGATTTCACCTCCCTATTTGAAACTTCAGCCATGCCGTCCGTCTGTGGGTGATAAGGAGATACTCTGTGATCAATACCGTATTGCTTCACTAGCTTTTTGACCTCCTTATTAACAAAATGCTGCCCCCATCTGAAATAAGAACTCGTGGAATCCCGAACCGAGAAATAATGTGTTCCCTTAGGAACTTGCAAACTATCTTACTGTCTGCGGTTCGTGTGGGTATAGCCTCCACCGATCTACTAACATAATCTACAACGAGAAGAATGCACACAAATCTGTTGCTGGAAGTGAATGGTCCCATGAAATCTTTGCCCCATGCGTCAAAAATCTCACAAATAATAACGGGTCGCATCAGCAATGCATCTCTAGCACTGACTGCCCTAACTGCTTTCTGACAATCTGGG
The DNA here is from genome assembly GCA_037367405.1 of Ottelia alismoides. NCBI lineage: Eukaryota > Viridiplantae > Streptophyta > Magnoliopsida > Alismatales > Hydrocharitaceae > Ottelia > Ottelia alismoides. Next base: position 757,913 of record JAZKJV010000601.1, read on the forward strand.
CAACTCATCACAAATGTGCAGGCATCTCTAGTAAGAGTTGGCCACCATAATCCACTCTGAAGTACCTCCTGCGATGTCCTCTTCCCTGAGTGATGTCCTCCTGCTTCTAAAGAGTGACACAAAGCGAGGATACTATTACATTCCTCCCGATGAATACAACGCTTGTAAACACAATCCGGTCCTTCGTGAAAAAGAATCGGATCCTCCCAGTGGTAATATCGTGCCTCAGAAACTAATTTATCAACTCAATTCATTGGCCAACCTTGAGGACCTTTCTGTGTGACCAAAAAATTTACTATATCTGCATACCATTGATGTTCGGTAACTGCAAAGATGCTCTCATCAAGAATTCTCTCTGCAATCTCTAGCGTGTACTCATCTGAAGTCTGATCTGTCTGTAATCGGGAGAGGTGATCAGCTACCACATTCTTTACCCCAGGTTTATCTTTGATGTCCAAATTGAATTCCCGAAGTAAAAGAATCCATCTAAGAAGGTGTGCCTTTGCATCCTTCTTTTCCATCAGAAACCGGATAGCTGAATGATCTGTGTATATTGTGATTTTCAAGCTAAGAAAATAGGATCGGAATTTATCTAGAGCGAATACGACTGCCAACATCTCCTTTTCTGTCACCGTGTAATTACGCTGAGCATCATCTAATGTTCTGCTGGCATAGTGGATGGCAATGGGAAGTCCATTCCTCCTCTCTCCTAATACAACTCCGACCACAAAATCTGACGCATCCGTCATGATCTCGAAGGGTAGAGACCAATCAGGCGGTTGTAGGACAGGAGCACTGATAATCTTTTCTTTTAGTGTAAGGAAGGCATTAAGACATTTATCATTTAACAAGAACTCGATGTCTTTGCCGGATAATTCAGTTAACGGTCGGGAAATCTTGGATAAACTGTCGGTAAAAGCTGACATGCCCCAGAAATGAGTGTAACTGTTTGATGTTGGATGGTGGTCCGAGTCTTTTGATGACATCCACCATGGCAGGGTCAACCTCCATGCCTCGCAGGGAGATGACGTACCCCAACACGATCCTGTGTGTAACCATAAAATGGCTCTTTTACAAGGACAGAACGAGATCTACCTCATAACACTTTTTAAGAACCTAGTCTAGGTACGCAAAACAATTGTCAAATGACTCACGATAGACCGAAAAATCATCCATAAAAACCTCTAGAAAATCACCGACCATGTCCCCAAAAATAGCAAGCATACACCTTTGGAAAGTAGCGGTAGCGTTGCACAATCCAATGGGCATCCGTCTAAAGGCATACGTGCCGAACAGATATGTGAAAGTGGTTTTCTCCTGGTCTTCAAGAGCAACTATGACTTGGTTGTATCCAGAATAGTCGTCAAGGAAACCGAAGTACTCCTTCCCTGCCAACCGTTCTATGACCTGGTCTAAAAAAGGAAAAGGGAAGTGGTCCTTCTTCGTCACGACATTCAATTCTGTAATCAACGCACACCTGCCACGACGTGGTTACTCTCTTTGGAATTTCCTCTCCAATCTCATTTTAATCATATGAATTCCCGACTTCATCGGGACAACATGTAATGGGTTGACCCATTCAGAGTTGGAGATGGGATAAATGAACCCTACATCACATCATTTTGTAATATCTTTCTCGACAACTTCTCATAAAACCGGATTCAGCCTACGCTGAAACTCTCTGGAGGGTTTGCTGTCGTGATCGAGATAGATATGATGAGAACACAAAGCCGGATTAATCCTTCAGAGATCGAATACAATTCACCCAATAGACTTGCGGTTTCTTTCTAGAATCTCCATCAGACGAGATTCTTGATCGTCGGTCAAAGATGAACTGATAATGACCAAAAATTGTTGATGTGGACACACAAGGAAAGCATATTTCATGTTTGGTAGCAATGTCTTTAGTTCTAGCAAGGTAGATTCTGATTCTTCTAAAGCATCATCCGTATGAGTAATGGTATCTGTATCGGTTGTGAATTTTTCGGCATTCTGATTATCCACCATGTCAATGTGCTCTAGAGTCGAACTACAAAAGATGTTCAAAACATCATCAGAGGAAAACTACCCAGCTAAATGAAATTCGGTCTCTAGATCATCTGAAGTGAAGGAATTCTGTAAAGTCTCTGAATCTGAAAGGTCTGTAATAAATTCGTCAGAAGTCTGATCCCTTTGCTTCTCATCATCCAAACTAAAATATAATGTATCGTCTGAAGAACTTCCAACTGTGGTCTCGGACCCATCCTCTGTTAAACACTCTTGGGTCTCTACTTGATATCTTTTGAGGTCGTCAAGACGGACCTCATCCATGTAGTTGCAAGTGGCTAAAGAACTCATGAAATCAGAAGATCCATCACTAGATGTGTTGGAATCTCTCGCCATCTCTATATGTACCTTTTCACCCTCGGCGCGAAAAGATACCTTCCCTGTATCATAATCGAAGAGAGCCTTTACGATTTCTAAGAAAGGTCTCCCGACAATAATCGGGGTAAGGTGTAACTGTGTAGGGCAATCCATGTCCAGGATCGTAAAGTCCACTGGGAATTGCAGACCCTGCACGATTACGATAACGTTCATTAATATACCCTTAGGTCTCTTTACGGATCTATCAGCAAACTGAAGGATCGCGTGGGATTTGTAAAGAGGACCTAACTCGATCTTATCGAGTAAAGAAGAGAGTATCAAATTGATTGAGGAACCGTTATCTAAGAGAGTGCGATCGAATTCGGCTTTTGCGATCTCGCATCTGACATAATGTGCCCATGAATCCTTCTTCTTCTTCTTCTTCGGTAACTTATTCTGAATAGCACAAGATGTAGACTTAGTCAAAACGTGTTTCTCTGTACAATATCTCTTTTTCATAAGCGTGGTGCATCATTTTTTCAATTGATTCTTAAGCGTAGGAAAATGATCTAAGGCATCATGAAGCGGGATCTTCAAAAAGATGTGATCTTTAAGTAACCTTTCTGTCTCAGGAGTCACAACATTCTTTTTGTTATTTTTCTTTCCTTTTCCATACAGAGCATCGGGAAAAGGAACAATGTCAGGAATTAGAAAATCATAATTTTTATTGCTATTGGAATCAGCTTGTACATCGAGAGTTTCAGAATTATGTACAAAACTCACTAAGACAGGGGAAGATATGTTTTTCTCGGGAGTATCTGCATAATCTGGCGTGATGTCATCACCTGATTCGCTAGTGTCCATGTCAACTGTATCGGCATCGCTCCCAGCTCTTGGATTGTCCTATCAATATGCCGGTTCTCCTCCTCAGCATCAGATTCCTGCAGCTCATGGATTTTCTCCTGGTCCTCTAGTGCCCTCTCCTCTACTCCAGCAGGTGCTCGTGATGATCTACCGATCCTGAGACGAATGAAGTTAGATAAAAATTCAGGAAAAGAGACCGTACCTGTAGTGTCTACCTGATCTATATGCCTCCTCTTGTTGTTTGGGTTCATGTGAGGCTGGGCTGGAAGAGTGGTCTTCAGTGTAGTTAACTCGTCCAGACGACGGTTAACCTGCTCCATCTCGGTCTAATACGCAATCTAGAGCGTACTCAGCATATCCATGATCTGATTTAGTGCCTAGGCTTGTGAGGACATCTCAGGTTCGGTGTAGTGGCCCTGGCTCTCTATTCTCTCCTTCCTTGGTGTGTATGCTGTGAGGTGGAAGGCTGAGAGGATCTCTGTGATGTAAAGGAAGACTACAACTGCTGCTGATAAGGATATGTCTGTGAATGGTTAGCAGGGTACTGATATGAATGTGGTCTCTGATAAGCATGCTGGTGAGACTATTGCAGTGTATAATTCTGCCGGTGCTGGAAATGTGGACGTCCATGCTGCGGCTGACCGTATGGCTGCTGCTGATGATGCAGTATACTCGGTTGTTGAATCGGTGTATACCAAATCCCGTTAATCTCGAGAGTGGATTGTGTCTCAACCTCCATATCTACAGCACTAGTGATCTGACCGGTATTGGCACGAGACTGATCCTCATGCCAATCAATCTGCAAAGTCTCTGGCTCGCTCTGTATGAAGTGAATCTGACGGGTGGGTAGAACAAGTAAAATCCTCCGTGTAGGTTATGCGGCCGAAGAAGATTGGCTCTGCCGGTACTGGATTTGAAGATCAGAAACCTTCTTCGAAAGATCACTCAGCTGCTGAGGTAGAGATGAGAGTTTCTCCAACTCTCACAGCAGCTGTAAATCCTGAACTTGCTTTTGAATCACATCCACCAACGTTAACTTCTTGCTAATAAAACCCATGTTGGTGTTGGATTTAGATTCTGCGATATTAGCCACCTTGTGATGTCTCGGTGATGTGGTGGCTGCGGGCCTTTCTGAAATGCCCGAGTAGAGTCGACAACTCTCGAGTTCTCAGCCATCCCTTCGAAGATGGTCCAAACTGACTCAACATCCTTGTTCAAATAACATCCGCCACATGCGGTACTCACTGCCCCCTGGATGTCCGGCTGGAGTCCTCCAAAATAATTCTGAGCTAGCACCTTCATTGGTATCTCATGATGTTGGCATCTCTCCGTAAGATCTTTGAATCTATCCCATGCCTCATGGAAAGATTCATGTGGATGCTATGTAAAGATGAAGATCTGACTCCTCATAATGTTCGTCCTCCCCAGAGGAAAATATTTACGCAAGAATGTGGACTTTAGATCATCCCATGTAGAGGTTTCTCTTCCCAGGTGACTCAGCTAGTAAAGTGCCTTATCGGCTAAGGCGAAGGGAAAGGCTTTGAGGCGGACAACCTCCTGCGTAACTCTTGGATAGCTAGCCGTACCGCAAATCATCTCGAATTGCTACAAAAAGGTAAACGGCTCCCCTGTAGCATTCCTGTAGAACTTGGGAAGCAGTGAGATGAATGATGGCCTCAATTCGTCTGGCCCTTGATAAGTGGTAGCCGAATCCAATGATGGAGCGTTCTCGTGCCTGGGTCATACTCTTCCCATAAAGTAGCAGGAACCACTGTAGGAGGTAACTGGTTCCCAGCCCCTGCTCGCAGTGCGGCTATCTCAGCCCGCAACTCGTTCTGCATTCTAAACTGATCTCGGATGTGGATGTTCATTTGTTGGAGAGTCTTGAGAATACCTGTCGTAACTTCTATGGTGGGATCTGGTCTTCCGAGATAATGCTCCTCAGCTGTTGGCCTCTCGTTTGCTGCTAGTCCTTTGTCGTGAGGCATCTACATCAAATCATATGGAAAAGAAAAGCTCTCGTAATAACTCAACAAAAATTCAGTTGGAGATGATGTATTGAGAGGAGGCTTTGTATCAATATTCTGGTCGGGAGGCGAAGGAGTCTGGGTCTGACTCTCTTCGAGATTAGATGAGACTACCTTGGGAAGAGAGTCATCCAAAGCTTGTGAAGATGTACGAATGATGGTGGACGGTCGAAAGCTCACGGAGTCTAAGCAGAAAAGCTGTCGAGACACCATCTTCGATGTCAAGAGAAAGGTAGAGCACGGATCGTGATTCAAGAGAGAGGGAAAAGTGCGTAAAGCTGCGGTAACTCACGCCCCGCAAGCAAACACAAAGCAAACCCCATTTTCACCAACTCAACCCGATGATGACCGTAAGAGTTCGGTCTTTTATCTTGTCAGTTTTAGAGTTGTAATTAGCAAACAAGTATAGTCGGTTCTCGTGAGCTGATGCGAGCTAATAGGTGCCCGAATTTTCCCCGCGATACTGTGCTGAGTCCTTACAGAAAAACACTTGCTCTCAGCCAGTATGGTGGCAAGTACGGACCGTTTCTGGCTACCGGTGTTGCTTGAGGACGGAGCCTTACACGGTGTCCTCTAAATCCCCCACTCTGCTAAGTAAACTCAGACGTTTCCGGCTACGCGAGCGTACCCACTGAAAAGCAGTGATCAGGTGTATGGACTAAGTAGTATTTTGAAAGAAATCGGGTTTATATTTAAGGGTCGTCTCTCGCTCGCGTACTCTGAAAAATTTTACGGGAATTACTCTCCCATGTCAAATGAATCTTACGTTTATTTTTAGATCCGATATATTAGCAGTCCCGATTTTATTTGGGGGTTTTATATTTTTCTGAGTTTTTTTTCAAACAAACGTCTATTTTTTTATTTTCTTTTTATGAAAATCCAAAAATCATGTACCTAGTTTGCAAGTCGTAAGACTAACTACGTAAGCACAATCATATAGAATAATAACTCCTAAGCAAGCATCTATCGAAAAAACCATCGAGGCGAGAAAACTGCAGTGGGTGCCCTGATCCCCTGAATAAACGGTACTCGGCAAATCAGACCCCGAAAAGAAATAGGGGGAAAATTTCAAGTCGGGATGTCCTTGGTGGACCCCTTCTAGTAGAGTTCAATACAACTTTCTCTCTCTTTCTCTCTCTTTTACAAAGTTACATTAATCAATATTACCCTCTACAGCTGACTCGTAGAGAAGGAATCAGCCTCTACTCTTTCAAGTGACTTGGCTTCCTAAGAAACTGGCTAATCCTACATGCCCTGCAACAACTGATTAGCGGCTAAAGAAGATCGAGAAATGATTCGAGAAAAGCCATAAGAAAAATCGAGGAAAAGATACGAAAAACAATAAGAAGAGAGAAAATAAAATCATAAAATATGTTAAAAAAAATCAAAATACTGTAACGTCTCCCTATCAACGGTGCCATTTTGATGCGACTAATATCCGATTGCGGTTTTAAATGAAAGTGTTGTCGGTGTTGAAAACCACAAACAGATCCTAGTCGATCAAACAAAATTCGATTTTAGAGAAAATCTACACTAATTATTTATCTAAGTGGGTGTGTCTGTGCCGAACTCAAGGAGGCAGAATAGGGTACTTTGATTTTTTTAAGAGAAAATATTTTTGTGTTTATTTTATCTCTTCCTAAAGTGATCAAGGAAAAAGCTACAATTTTTATGGGATTTTTTTTTATTTTTACTTTTTATTTGATTTTATTCTTTTACAATTTTTATTTATTTTTCAAAGTGGTATTTTTCACTCAAATTATTTGCTATATAATAGGTGAATTATAGAAGAATTATAGATGATATTATATAGAATGTAAAACGGTCGAGCAACGGGCTCGAACAACACACGAAAACATATCAAAACGGACACAATTGGCGACAAGGCAAATCACGATGAGAACACGTCCAAAATTCACGAAAACTACTGAAAACCTCGCAGAGGTAGTTATGTAACTATCCCAAGAAAATCTACAAAAAATTATGTCAAGAATAGGTCCAAAACTCCCCAACAAGCCAGGGGTATAAGTGCAAGAAAAAGAAATAAAAAGTACTACAAATTGGTCCTCGATAGGGACTGTTTTGTGAAGAAAATAAGAAAGTTTACATTTAGTTCCCTGTGCGGGGACCTAAATGTAATATCTGGTAACTTCGGAGCTGGAATGAATATCTGGAAGTCTTCTGTATTTATTCTGCAATTTTTCCACCGGTTCATATGGACGGCTGAGATTATAACGTGCGATGCAATCCAAACTGTCCGATGCCTCCACGTGTCAACAGCTTGTGCACTGGCTGTTCTTGAAGTGCTTCAGGTTCTTCACGAGGATGACAAAGGTGGATCCTTCTCTGATTTTCCTCGGGCGACTGGCAACGAACTTGAACCTCCGGCGGGGCCAGAGAGTTAACTCCTCTAACCCTCGAGCTCGCCCGCGGTGGACGTCAGGAGGCGATGGCTCAGAGCGACGGTGGAATCTCGATGAAGACAGTGGTTCTCTCCGCTCTATCCTGGAGTTAGGTTGTTGTGCCTTCTTTGAGAATGAATTGCGTGGAGATCAAGGTTCCAAACGCTGTAAAATTGCTCCTGATGAAAGATGATCCTGCAAAAAAGGTGTGGGCGTTCCCGATTCGCAAGAAATCAACCAATTGGTTATAATTTTGCAAGCTCAAAAATGGCGTTTCCAGACATTGATGAAGTTTGCGTGCAAATCATATGAAAAAGGTAACGTGATTTGGATAGATTTGAAACGAATTGGGAATTGATTTCAAGTGTGCGTGTAAAACTAGATGTTTAGGCTAACTAATTACGTGAGTAGTCACGCTAATCGACGGTCGATCTTCGTGGAGCTGGACGCGTGCGTGGCGGTGATGCAAGGGTTGGCGAGCGCCTTGGAACCTCCTCCGATCTCCTTACCTCCACACGAGGTAGCCTTCGTGTGCTGTCACCACCGGAGTGAGGCAGAATCGAGAGAGGAAGATAGGGGTTCGGCCACTGGAGTTGGGTAGCTCAGGTGGTTAGGAAAGTTAGTTGTGATTTGGCTAACTTTGAAGGCTTATATAGAGATGTTTCTTGATCCCCAAGATAAATCCAATGGTGGCCGTGGATCTTGGTTGTTAGGGGAGTCGAATCAATGGATTGGATCATCGGGAAGGGTTATGAGGTGCGGTAGAGAAATGGTTGAAGAAGGCTAGTCAGAACAAACTGTAATACCGTCATCTTGAGGAAGATGAACCAGGTGCTCACAGGTGTCAGCACTCGTTGTTGGCCAGATGTGCAAAATTCTTTATACATTCAATATTAAATAGTAAATAATGTTATTTTAAATAGGTATAGAAACAATAAATGTAGATAATTAAATTATCTAATTTATAGAATAATTATTTTTTTACAAATAATAAATATTATTCAAAATATAAATATTATATTAATACATATGTATAGATAAATAGGTTTTGGATTTTTAATTTAATAAATAAATAATTAAAAATTAATTTTATATTATCTTAATTATTAGAATATTAAATAAGGGTTGCGTAAAATTTTATGTATTTTAATAAATTAATTTACATATATTAATAAATAGAGGTATAACTTATCCAGTTCATTTTCTTCTCTGATTTAGGGTTTTGATTTTATTAAAATAAATACTAAACTCCAAAAATTCTGAAATAATTTAGGGTAAAAATACAGTATCATGAAAATAATTAGAAATTATAAAATTTAATAAAACTATAAATAATGTGTTCTACATAATATAAATAGCCCAGCAAACTCGTTGTCATTTGTTCCCTAAACCGACTTTTTGCAAACGGACTCCGAATTTGATGAAACTACCTGTATTAATTAGAGAATATTATTTTATGAACTTTAAAGGTGAGTAGATTGAAACAGGAGTTTGTATGAAGAAGTTATGATGTTCGGAAGTTGAGATTTTGACAATTTAAAAGCTGGATTTCTTGGCATATGTACAAGGTAATATTTTTAACTTATTTTTATATTTTTATATACACTTTTAGAAATAATTAGGAAAAAAGTTTGGTGAAAAATATATACATATAAATTAATTAAAAATCAATGAAGTTTTGTATTTATTTTATAAATAGTGAGAAGTACATGAAGTTTTATGGTTTTCTTTCCTTATATCCCCCTACTTATTGGTTTGTCGATCAATTCATGCTGACTTGGTCTCGTGGGTTAGGCTCTAAATATACCATGCAGTTATATTTATATTTATAAGTCATATTGTACATATATACATATATCCAATCTGCCTTCTTTTCTTTTTGTTTGTTCTTTATATATTTACATGATTTTGATGCTTAAAAATGAATATTTATTCATGAATGAAATTCTTATAAAAGATAGAAATTAATGTATATTTACATGCATTCGTTAAGGGTTTTAAGACAAAAATGCGACAGAAAAGTTAAAGAATCATGGATTCATCAACCCCCTATACTAAAACTTTGTTAGTCCCTTAGCAAACCGTTATTTGAAAAAGTCAGTGAAAAAGAAAGAATGTTAGAATGAATTTGTTTTCCTAAACCACTTCATGAGAACAGACAAAGGACAGAGCTCGATCGGATCTGAAATCAGCATTTTGTCGGAGCCTTAACTAGGATTAGGATTTTATCCTCAACAGTCCTCAAGTTCCAAAAATCCTTATTCAAGATCACTTCATCGGCTAGTTCAGACTCACTTATTCATATCGTAAACTCAATCATCCTTGAATTCAAATTGTACAGTGTGCGAATTGATTTAGCACTTCCTGCTTAGAGAAACGAAGAAACCGTCCATCCTGACTATACACTTCTATTGCTTCCACATCCAGCTACTATTTCCCTGGGGAGGGAGGTATTCCCTTCTGAGGCCAGTTCGTGCTATGTCCACAATCGAATATAGAGAGAAGATAGAAGAATGAGAAAAGAAGTGGAGTGCGACCAGTGTAGACATATCTCCTTGTGAAGCCCAACCGGTGTCGCTAAGTCTCCACTAAAATGTGTAGGCATTTTTGGTGGATGTTTGGACCATTGTGGTCGTATTTGTGTCTGGTGGCTTCTTCTTTGATTTGACTTTGTAATTTGCTTGCACTGCATTCATCTCTTTGTGCCTCAACGGATATAGCATCTTTTGTTCCGTACATTTTTGAGGTCTTAGAAAAATTGTGTCAGCTGATCCTTCCCTCATCCGAAGCGACTATCGCAACCCCAATCTCTCCCGTCTTTTGACTTCAATACCGCAAAGATAAGGATAGAAACACACTACCAAGATGTACTGCCCTTCGTAACTCCATGCGAGTTGATCTAAGTGTAGGGTGCATGTGTTCAAGATTGGTTCACTGGAGTAGAGTTGTATGGATGACACCAAATGGTCTACTTAAGCACATATGACTTGATTACCTGAATATGGTCTTATGGAACCCAAAGATTTCAACACAGATCTGAAGAGTCTGAATTCCAAATCCTAACTAGGCTCCTTACAATGGAAGTTAAAAGCCGTGATTAAGCTCCATCCTTTAGACTAGACTCAATCCTTAGTTCCAGAAATCAAACTTATTATGAAAAATGTGAATGCAAATGCAACCATGGTATTCTGAAGTATATTTTCTGAATTTCACTCATATTATAGATTTTACGGCTTTTGTAATTTTTATGACTTTTTAGACTTTTGTATATTTTTTATGGATTTTCTTATTTTTATAAACAAGTTTTTGTACATTAATTTAACAAGATATATTTTATTTACGTTAAAAATCTAATAAATTTTACAGATTTTATCTATAGAGAATTTTACAAGAATTGAATGATTTTTACACATGTATTAATAAATAGGATTTTAAATAAGTAGTATACAAATTTTAAATACAAATTTTAATTACAGATTTTAGATACAAGTTTTAGACATATTTTACTTATTTACAAGGATTTTATAAATAATAAATAAATATATAAATAGATTTTAAATTAACCCTTACCCACTTTTTATTGATTTTATAGATATAGAAAATACATAAAAGTACGAGTTATGGACAAAAGTATATATACAATATATACGTACCCCCGATACTTAGCTTGAGCTAGGTCCCCATAGCGTCAAAAGAGAAAAAGGAGGACATAACTCGTGCTAAGTAAAAGTGGGTGAAAAAGACTTTACGAAAACAAGTCTGTCAACCCTCCCCCTATACTTACGATCAGGTAATCGTAAGTATAACAGGAGAGAAAAAACGGGATGACTGAGTGAAAAGAATATATAACGAAAGCTTAAAAGGAATAAAGAATACGAGATCATCGAAATCACTCGGTCCCCCCTATACATAGGATAATGCATCCTAAGTATAGAAAAGAGTGTAGCCAAAAATCGGAGACCAATGATTTTTGAAAAAAACGGATATACAAAAGAATCAGAACAAAATATAAAACGTGAATCAATGGGCAATCTGTCCCCCCTATACATAGGATTTGGTATCCTAGGCATAGAAGACGAGCAAAAATGGGGACGATTGTGGAATCAAGTCAGTGGCAGATCAAATCGTGATGGATTCTAAGACTAAAAAAATGACGATGAAATTAAAATGCGACAAAATGGAACTACGATTAATCTAGATGAAAAATAAGAGAAAATGACGATGGATCTCACCTTAGGAGCGGAAAGCTGCCGTGATCGCCTCGATGAAGGCCGACTCGCAGTCATGGGATGGCTCGGAGGCTAGGCACCTTTCTCGACAAGAAGACTTTTAGAGATCGGGATCCTCTCACCAAAGACTGATCAAGTTGGAATGAGGGAGAAGTAGCCATATAAATTGAAAAGATAATGGAGTTTGATTTTTTTTTGAATTTTTGGATGAGGATAAGAGATAAGAGAAAAGAAAGTTTGAAATGAGATAAAGTGGAAAGATAAATATATACAAAAATTAACTTTTTTTAATAAATATATACAAAAATTAACTATTTTTTTGAATTTTCATCACTTTATTTATTGGAAAATTACAAGTTATTTTTTTTATATTTTGTGGAAGTTAGTTTAGAAAATTAAATATATACATATGATATATACAAATATGACATTATCTACATGGGTAAATAAGCAAATTAGTTAGATTTCTTTAAATTTTTTTTTTATTTTTATTTAAAACAATTCGTAAAGAATTACAAATATTTACAAAATACAATAGGTACAAAATACAAGGGATAATTTGCACAAACCACCCTAGAAAACCAACTTTTCACCCATAACTCCAAAAATAATGAAATCATAGCCTCTTTAAAGATAATTTAATTTAGAATACAATGGAAGTGAGTTTGATTCAATTTGAGTTTATATGGAGCCGGAATTGTTCTTTTAATTATAACTTAGTGGATTTTTCCAAGTGTAGTTGCTTTTATTCTATACATGATTTGATTGTGCAATTTTTTTTATTATTTAGCTCACATTTTTATGTAGACCTTTTATTTTGAAAATTATTTTGTTTGAGGTCCATTTATTTACAAATAAAATAGTGTAGTATACAAATATACACAGCATACAATTTTTTTGAATTTTTTGATTAAGGACCCTATCTCCCCCTACTTTATTCCTGGTTGATTAGGTCAAGTCATGACCTTCTCTCAGGGTTCAGGTCAGCCTGTATCTATTACATGTATACAGTCTATTTTTCTTTTCTTTATTTTTCTTTATTTTATTCATTTTAGGTTAAAAAATATACAGTTATACAATATTAACACACATGTGCAAGTTAGTAAGAATATGAAGTTAGTATTATGTACATGTGTCTTATAAAGGATTTTAAGCTAAAATAAATGAATAAAGATGATGAATCGCAGATTCATCATCACCCTATGCTTTACCTTTGATAGTCCCTTAGCAAACACTTATTTGAAAGAATAAGTGAATAGAAGAAAACGGCAGGAAAAATAAAGAAGTTAGGATAATATTGAGTATTAAACTTTTCTTCATAAAATTGTAGTTTGGATCTCTTTCAGAACTTTGGATTATTAGTGTGTCAGAACCGTAATGGGGGATGGATTTAAAACCTATCAGCCTCTAAGTTCCACAACACTCCTATTGAGGTCACCTCAACAGTCAGGTCAGAACAAGTCTACATATACAAATTCTTGTGACTATGAATCTTTACTTGTATGGTGTAAGTGAGATATAACTCCCTATTTCAAAAGTAGTAAAGACACGACCTTCCTCAACAAGGTAACTCTAGTTCCTCGGTCTTGCAACTCTTTCCTCAAGGAGCAGGGATATTCCCTTCTATGTTCAAGTACAACCAACTCAAAAAAGAGGGGATGTAGAAAAGAATGGATGGTAACCAGTGTAGCTACCTATCCTTGGATGCATGACCAGTGTAGCCAAATCATCCGCGCAAGCTCAAAAAAAAGTCTTTGAAGCTCTTATTGTATTATTTTATTTTTTATTGTTTATCCTTGTATATACACTTCGGCAGGAATTTTACTTTTCAATTAGGCGTGTCCACTTTTGGAGATTCTGCATTTTTCCATACCTTTTTTTTGAAAGTATATATAAGGTGCAACATCTACATAAAGAGATTTTGCTCTTGAGCCAGTAGACTATCTCTCTTTTGAAGCATTATTGCAACCCCACAACTCCTGTCTTTAGACCACAACATTGCTAGATCAGGTTGTGACGGACTTCTTTCCCTAGAGGAAGACATGAGGTTCCGGCTAGATGTACTACCCTCGTATGCTACCCCAAGCCAAAAAATTCTGCCTACTCACTACCTCATTCATGAAGAGCTACGTACATGTCGTTTTGTCCAGATAAGCCACACCCTTAAAGAATCATGCGTGGTTTGTTAAACATTCTACTTGGATTACTCAAGATGACATGTGAGCGTAGTCTTATGGATTAAAATAATTACGGCACTACGACCTGAAAATTCTTAACTCCATTTCTTATAATGTTCCTCTGAAATTAAGTGGATTAAGGTCCAACTAAGCTCCATTCTTCAATTTTATTCCAGACTTTGTTTAAATGTCAATACTATCTTGAAAAATGCACATGCAAATGCAAGAGAATATGTACAATGTAGAGAATTTTTTTTGAAAAGCGCATGTGAAAAGAATACATATTTAAAAAAAACAATTCTCTAATTTTGAAATTTTTAGGGATTTTTGGAGAAAAAAATGCAGATGTAAAAGAAAGGTGTTTTTTGCGAGTTTTTATAGATTTTTTTGTTTTGTAATTTTTATGTTTTGCTTTTTTCGTGTTTTGTTTGTTTAGTTTGTTTTAGTTTTTTGTTTTTTATTATTTTTTTGTTTTTGTTTTTTTTGTTTTTTTGTTCTTTTTTACACACATGGATTTTAAAATAAATATATACATATCCCCCAAAATAATTATCTTAAAAGTACGAGTTATGTCTAAAGTATATATACAAATATATGACACCCCCCTATACTTAGATTGAACTATGTCCTCATAATGATCAGAGAGTGACAAAGGAAGACATAACTCGTGCTAAGTATGTAAAGGTGAAAAGACTCCTACGCTACCACGACTTAAAGATAAAAAGAAGAGAAGTTGGTTATCCACCTATACATACAATCAAGTAATCCTAAGTATAGTAGAGTAAACAAAAGTGAAAACCGATGAAGAGAATGTATAGACTCAAAACGACACGATATGAACAACATCACCCCCCATACTTAGGGTAGAGTATCCCTAAGTATAGGCAACAACAAGAGTGATAAACAGGACGAATATGAACAACATAAATCCTTCACCCCCTATACTTAGGATAAAGCACATCCTACGCATAGCATATATACACACGGAAAAGGGGTGAATGATAAAACGGGAGAAGAAAGAGTTAAACGAAAGGATATACAAGAGGTAATGAGCTCATGTATCAAGAACAGAAGATGGAATCAAAAGATCATCGGCTGATACCAAAGATATAGAATCCACAACGGACAAGAATGTATCATGATCCAGATATGGCATCAGCAACTGTCCATTCACAACAAATGTCTATGCGTTGGATAACAAACCAGATATGACAATACTTCCATTGTCAAGCACAACTCTCACAATGAACGGTTCTGACCATTTATTTTCAAATTTCCTGGAAATAGCTTCAACATAGTATCAAATAACCAAACTTTCTGATCAGGAGAGAAAGTCTTCCTTCGAATGTGTTTATCATGCCAACGCTTGACTTTCTCCTTATACATGAGTGAGTTATCACATGAAAAGTCTCGAAATTCTAGTAATTTATTTAGATCTAACTTCCTATTCTTTCCTACCTTCTCATAATCAAGATTGCATACACGGAGTGCCCATAAAGATTTGTGAATTAATTCCACTAGCAGATGTTAGCAATGTGAGCCCTGGGCGAACAATTCCTACAATAAATGTTATAGTAATAAATAAATTATCATTGAAAATTATTGATTATTTTTCACTCCCTTTTTGAGATTAAATGAATGAATTCACTATAAGGTCCCTCTGTACAATAAGGGTTATGTACCATGGCCAACTTGATGATCATACATCTGTTGATTCATTGAATGAATCATAAAGGTTATTGCTTGGATGAATATCTAAGGAGTTAGATAGATGACTCATCAAGCATCGTCAAATGATTGTTAAGTGATGATCTCCAGCATGAGTAGGAGATGGAAATCCTTTCTCAAATGGCTAATATCTGACTGACCTCTTGATGCAGGTCCTCTGCATGGGAATAGTGATTCGGAGGTGTTAGATTATTTGAGTCAATGGGTTGACTTAACGAGATCGAGATAACCAAAGACCTATGTTGAATGCTGTCACATCATAGGCATGCATCCACTGACCAGAGATAGATGTGTTGCTACATGTCCGAGTGTGTACATTTGGCAGACCAATAGGTTGATGACCTAACCAAGGTCTATACATCGGCGAGCTGGTGTGCATGTAAGGACATATGAGTAATACGATCTCTCAGAGGGATCATACATGTTCACTTATGAACCGGGATACATGAGCTCACTCATGAGTTGTTGGGACTGATCAAATTCCATGCATGGTTGTCATGCTTTGGAAGCATGACATGAATTTAAAGGAAAGATATATGCTTTGCGAAAGCATATGATCTATACCAAATACCAGTGACCAAGATTGAGAAACTTAATGATCAAACCCTGAAGATGACAGTGTAAAAGTCATATTTATCTTCAGAATGGTCATAGGTATTCTAGTATACATGATGTATAGGTATTGGGAATACCTGAAGGTGATGTGATCATAAATGATTGTATAACCATGACGCTTCCATTCCGAGGGAGTGATGAAACAGGTTTGGATTTTAGTGACTCCTCTCATTAGGGAAGTGACCTAATCTTAGTCCATGAACTGGACATTGATCTGAATGAGATTCAGATGCAATGAGAAGATTATGTCTACGGTCTTGATTTGATCAAGCTTCAGTGGGAGGTCCATGGGATCTGGATTTGAGATATGATCTCAATATCCAAGTCACTATACATGGAACAATACAATCGCCTTGTCCTTATCTCCAAATATCTGCG
Source organism: Ottelia alismoides (assembly GCA_037367405.1). Classification (NCBI taxonomy): domain Eukaryota; kingdom Viridiplantae; phylum Streptophyta; class Magnoliopsida; order Alismatales; family Hydrocharitaceae; genus Ottelia; species Ottelia alismoides. The sequence goes on from JAZKJV010000601.1 coordinate 774,676, forward strand.
GAGAAATCGCATTATTCTTGAAGGATTAAAGAATAATTCCATAGATCTAAGCAATGAAGGAACAATGAGTAAATATGATTTAATCATTTTGATGTGTGTAGAAATTATCCAATATAATTAAATGTGATTTAATTATTATGGATAAGAATAATGTGGATAGAAATATCCAATTATTCATAATATATTATAAATGTGATTTATAATGTATTAGAGAGAGCCAATTATTATTTATATTTGTTAATTAATTATTATGTGTATTGGATAGACATTGTGTAATTAATTGATAATGTAAATTATATATTGTGTTGGGTTGTGAATATGATTCACAATTTTTCAATGGCAAGATTGCAATATTCTCAAATATAATTGTGAAATATTTTTGAAGAATATATCACAATAAATTTGTTGGAAAAAAATAATGAGAGATTTCCATGGAGGTATGCAATCTCATGAAATCTCATGAGATTGCTTCCATTGGGAACAAGTGGATGGCACCCCTGTCCTATTTGGAACGGGTGGCCATCCACCATGTATACACATGGGAGATGTAATCTTTATGTATATTATATTCTTATTTGTTGGTGTAATTTAGGATTGATTTATATTTGATTTTTTCAAATATATTTTAATCTATATTAGATCATATTTTGTTGGTTTCACCAACAACAATCTTGATCATTGGATTAGACATAAATCAATCTCATCCATTGATTTTATATGTTCCATGGATTGAGATCTATAGATCCGAAAACCCTATAAATAGAGAGGCATAACATGCTCTCTAGGGCTATGCAATATTGAAGCTTTCCCTCTCTCTCTCTCTCTCTTCATACACGTCAACCCTCTCTTCCTCTACTTGGTGGCCGACCACCAAACCATAGTGGAGGTTCTTCGTCGACGCCTTTGCCACCGCGCTGCCGCCTCGACGTTCTTTGGTTCCCCATCTTCTTGGAGTGCTACACTCACGAAGGAGACGTTCGATCTCGTACGACGAGATCAGGTGCAACCGTGCTTGGATCATCTTCTTATATTGCGAGGACTACGCGGTTCATCCCCACACTCGAAAGCGATCTCACCGACGATCAGACTTGAGACGGGAGGACTCTTCTCTTAGAGACTCGATCAACCACGCTTCAAGACATATTCCTTATAATTGTTGTGTTTATAGATGAAATGATTCGAGAACCGTTCTTGGATCATGTGGTTTCATCGCATTTTTTTTTAAATTCTGTTGCATAGAACAACTAGTACGACTAGTCGTTCTGCGTCGTATCTGATACGACGATCAAGCTTCCGTGATGCGCTTGAGGATAAATTTAATATCCTTCAACTGGTGGCAAGACTTTCCGTACGCCAATCTATAGGGAGACATAACCAAAGGAGACTTGTACTCCGTCCGATAAGCCCATAGAACTGATCCAAGCATCTTGGACCAGTTCTTCCCATCTAGATGTACAAGTTTTTGCAATATCATCTTTATCTCCCTATTTGAAATTTCTGCCAAGCCATTAGATTGAGGGTGGTAAGGATATGCAACTCTTTGCCCAATGGCATCCTCCTTCACAAGTTTCTTTACTTCTCTATTAATGAAATGACTTCCACTGTCTGAGATCAATATTTTGGGAATCACAAACCGTGTAATAATGTGGTCCTTGAGAAAGGAACACACAGTACGACTATCTGCAGCTCGGGTGGGGATAGCCTCCACCCATCAACTAACATAATCGACGGCGAGCAAGATGTACTGAAATCCCTGACTGACAGAAAATGGGCCCATGAAGTCTAAATCCCCCAAGCATCAAAAACATCAGAAATCTTTATGTATCTTAGGGGCATGGTATCATTGGAACCAATGGTTCCTCCCATTTTCTGACAGCCGGTACAACCTTGAACATGCTCTGTAGCATCCCTAAACAATGTGGGCCATCATAGGCCACTCTGCAAAACCTTTGCTGCCATGCATTTCCTTGAATGATGCCCACCAGATCCTAATTTGTGATAATGCTCAAGTACACAGGCGTGTTCCTCTTGAGGAATTCACCTTCTCCAGATACAATCCACACCTTCACGAAATAGGTACAGATCCTTCCACTATTAATAATGAATCTCTGACATAAATCTGTCTACTTTGTACATCGACCAATCTTGTGGAACATTGTTGGAGACAAGATAGTTCACAATATCAGCATACCATGGGAGGGAGTCCACATATAAAATGTCCTCGTCTGGAAAAGTTTCAGATTAGGGATCATGTTCTACTTAGAGGTCTCTGCATCCGTGATACGAGAAAGGTGATCTGCCACAATATTTTCCACTCCAGGTTTATCTCAAATCTTTAAATGAAATTCCTAGAGAAGAAGGATCCATCTAATACGGTGTGATTTGCCATTCTTCTTTGCCTGCAAGTATCGTATGGCAGTGTGATCCATGTATACAATAACATGGGAACCGATGAGGTAAGATCTGAACTTTTCTAGCCCAAACACAACTTCTAACATCTCTTTCTCTATAACTATATAATTTTGTTGTGCTTCATCTAGAGTCTTGCTAGCATACTGTATAGCAAATGCTATCCCATCCCTTCTCTGTCCAAAAACAACTTCAACTGCAAAATCTGAGGCATTCGTCATTATCTCGAAACAAAGAGACCAATGAGGTGGCTGTAAGATAGGAGCACTAGTAACCATCTCCTTCATCTTATTGAATGCAACCTTCTCATCGACAACAAAATCAGTTTCCTTATACAGAAACTCAGTCAAAGGTCTGATGATTTTGCTGAAGTCCTTTATGAATCACCTACAGAATCGTACGTGTCCCAAAAATGACCTCAGCTGCTTCAAATTCTGTGGTGGATCTAACTTGGAGATCATATCAATCTTGCCGTCTCAACCTCTATACCATGTTTGGAGATGACATTGCCCAATACATTCCCATTAGTCACCATACAATGACTCTTCTCCCACGAGAGCACTAGGTTTACCTCACAGCAACGTTGAAGAACTCGATCTAAATGAGCAAGACATGTGTCAAAGATATCCACGTAGACCGAGAAATCATCCATGAAAACCTCAAGGAAACTACCCACCATGTCGGCAAAAACGGCCAAATACACCATTGGAATGTAGCGGGAGTGTTACACAATCCAAAGGGCATCAATCTAAAGGTGTAGGTGCCAAATGGACAAGTAAAATTAGTTTTATCCTGATCCTCAGGAGCGATAGCAACTTGGTTGTATCTTGAGTACCCATCCAAGAAGCAAAAGAACTCTTTTCCTGCCAATCTCTCAATAATCTGATCAATAAAGGGCAGTGGAAAGTGATCCTTCTTGGTAGCTGAGTTCAGGCGTCAGTAATTTACACAGACACGCCATGAAGTAGGCACCCCAGTCAGAATCTCCTCACCGAGGTCATTCTTTACAATAGTAATCCCCGATTTTTTCGGGACCGCGTATAAAGGGATGACCCACTTGGAATCCGAGATGGGATATATAAAGCTAACATCACACAATTTTCTGATCTCCTTCATGACAACCACCCTTAGATTTGGATTTAGAAGGTGCTGACGTTCACAGGAGGGTTTATAGTCATCCTCTAGCTAGATATAATGCGAGCACAAATCTGGATTGATCCTACGGAGATCGGAGATATTCCAACCTATGGCCTTGCGGTTTCTTTCAAGAACCTCTAGGACACGAGATTCTTGTTCAGCGGTCAACTGCAAGCAGAGGATGACCGGAAACATTTGGGGGGTCCTGCAAGGAAGGCATATTTCAACGTTGATGGTAAGACCTTGAGCTCAGGTGGGATCTGAATCGGCTCTACAATAACCTCTGCTACTGCACTAGTAGATGGGTTATGATCTGTACTTTGTGGGTTGTCCACCTTGGCTACTAACTGCTCACCAAGCGAAATATCTGATAGATATGTAATGAATGATCTCTGCTCAGAAACGAGGGGCGTATTAAGGTGTTTAGTATTCTGATCAATTAATAGTTCAGATATCTCGACAATGATCTTAGAAATATGTCTCTCATCTGTGCATAAATAATGAAATTCAATGCATGGCTGAGATATCTGTACTTCAGAATTCACAGAATTAGGCCTATCATCAGTAATCTCAGAAAAATGTATCAAAGGAATATCAGATTGTGCCTATAAAAACTCAGATTGATCCTCAGAAATCAACTCTAACTGCTCATCAACAACTAGCTCAATTGGATGACTAAGGGAACTCGTGTCGATTGTGCTTTCCATAGAGTCCTTTTGGGAAAGGAACTCCTGGGTATCTATAAAATTAGTGAAAAGATCTGTCTCTTTGAATTCAGCAAGAAAATCACAGTCGTTTGGCTCTGATATAACTTTCTCTATCTCATCTGCTGCAGGTGTCGGTGATGGTATAGGATCAGATATGGTCTTAATTTTCACCTTGTCACTGCGAGAGTGAAAGATGATCTCTCCACTACCATAATCAACTGTTGCTTCAGCCTTTTGGAGGAACGGTCGACTCAGTATGATTGAGGAATGGAGTAACGGTGCAGGTGTGTCCATATCCATGACAACAAAATCAACAAGGAATTTCATTCCTTGCACCGTTACAATAACGTCCTCTAATATGCCTCTTGGTCTCTTAATCGATCTATCGGCAAACAAGAGGGTCATCCTCTTTGATTTAAGAGGCCCTAATTGAAATTCAGTTAGTAAATAGGAAGGCATGAGATTGATGGAGGAACCGCTGTCGAGAAGAGTACAATCAATTTCTTTATCAAAGATATGGCAACGGATGTGAGGTGCTCCCTTTTCTTTCTTTTTAGGCAGGAGGTTACTGATGGCATGAACAATGGGCATGGTCAAGATGTGCTTCTCTATTTCCTTTCGTCTGTTCTTTCTTGGTTGACGCTTTTGTGTACATGCCTCTTTCATTCCCTTTTTTACTGTAGGCATGTATTCCATGGCCTTAAGGAGTGGCATCTTTAAAAAAATTTCTGTAAGATCTCAATTACTCCCGGATCAGATAAAGTTGTTTTTAATTTTTGGATTTTTGGTAGATTTAAGAGCACAAGGAAATGGCACGAATCAGAAGAAACATGCAAACGTTCATTTCCTTTATTCAATATAGAGTCCTCATGTACAAAAGGACAACCAGTCTGTATAGTGTTGTCCAAATCAGGTGGAGGAAAATAGAATCTAAAATAGAACGGGATGTTGTTGCTGGCGAAAAGGAAGAATCTGTGATTGCTATATTCTCCCTTGCTGATGGTGATCTACATCTGCCTGGTGAAGTTGGTGGTGAAGGCGGTAGAACTCCAGACTTGGGTGCTGCTACACTGGTTCTCTCGATTGTTGGTGAAGGAGATGATGTAGAAGATGATGCTATGTCAGTGGCTCAATTTTCCAACCCCATATGATGCGTAGGAGGCTGCAAACTCCTACTGCTCCTGAGATGAATGGCGTGACATAGACATGTAAAATCAAGGGACATACCTATCTCGAGGGTGGGTGGTCTTTTGGCGACCTGCTCCTTGCATCTGAAATTGTTGTGGTCGGTTTCGACCTATGTTGGAATTAGTGTCTTGGTGTTGGTCAGGTCATCAATCCGCTGAGTCAGTTCATTCATGCTCTTCATAAGAAATGAAAGTTGGTCCATTGTTGGGCTGAGTGAAGAGGCCTAAGGTTGCTCATTGAATGGCTTCGGTTGAGACTGATAGTACGAAAGTTGTTGGTAACCATATGGATACTGGTAATGAGGATTAGGGGGGAAATGATATTGTCCACAATAAGCAGTTTGTTGCTAGTTAGGCTAAGGAAAGTACATAGACTGCTAATGTGGCAGGCCTTGTCTCCAATTTTGGAACTGTGGTGGAGACTGAAAGTGAGATTGGAACTGCTGGTACTGGTACTGTTGTTGTTTGCCTCCTTGAAGCTGGTGGGCGGATCTTTGACACTGTTGTGAACCCAACTAGCCTTGTCTTGATGGACGGGGCTGGTTTCACTCATGGTCGAACAAGTAACCATTCACCTCCTGAATGACAGATGGAGGTGGAGACTGCTGCTCAGGAATGTAGGCTACTTCATGTTGGTACGGAACTATCTGATGTGCATGATGCTGAGCTTGATTAGGTGTCTATACGTAGTAGACATGCTGAACTGTGGATGGTCCTCTTCTACCCTGTTGGGTGGAAGAAGTCTGCTTCCTAGTAGAGGTCTCGGCTGCTGCACTCATACTATGGACTGGATTGATCGTACTCATAAGAAGCTCCAGGTGCTTTGTTATCTCATCCAGGTTATCCAGGTTCTTCGTCCTCTGCTCGATTACATGAAGCTTCTCAAGCTCCTTTGATCGTTTCTCAATAATGTCTACATTGGATAGGTGATTTCCAATAATGGTCAGATCACAACTGTCCACCCTATCCACTTCATGTGATGTTGTCATATTGACATCCTTGTGGGGTATTGCAGGAGCGGTGATGGGGTTCTTCTGAAATGCTGAAAAACAAAGAGTCAAGAGTCGCTAAGGAATGGCCTAACAAATTAGGCTCACTGTTGTTTAGGCGACTACTCAAATCTTCCTGTTTATCAGCAATTAACCCACACAATCAATCAAACAATTAAGAGCAAGGATTAAAATTTATTATACCCTACATAGAATGTATAATGGCAAGCAAGTAGGGGTCGAACACAGGAAGTAAAAGAGTAAAGCAGACTATGTAAAAGTCAAATGCCCTATGTCATGTTTATTACTTAGCCAAAATGGATCTTTTTTGTGGGTTTTTAATTTTATATTTTCTATTTAATTTTTGATTTTCTATTTTTTTATTTTTATTTTTAATTTACTAATTTTGTATTTTCTTTTTACATTTTGTATTTTTGTATTTCCATTTTTCTTTTCATAAAGATATAATATATAAGGAATGTATATACACTAGAGATAACAGAGAGAGATAAAATAGGGAAAAAACTCAAAATACAGGAAATAAAGTGTTTTTGTGGTTTTTATATTTTTCTAATGTTTTTAAGATTTTTCTAGATTTTTTCCCTAATTTGTTTATAATTTTTAAAAGAAACAATACGAGAAAACATTAAACAAAATTGTTGGTCGAAATTAAAATGAGGATGAAAAATATCAAACAAATTCCAAAACTCCTCAAATTAATTTTAAAATAAAGCTAACGTAACAAAGAAAATTCAGAGATCAAATATATATTTTTAGGATTTTTGTGGAATTTTTAAGATTTTTGGGAAGGTTTTTGGGGTTTTATATATTTTAGGAGTTTTCTTTTGCATTTTTAGTGATTTCGTTATGGAGCTAAAACACACAAAAATACACAACAAATATTTTTTGGAATTTTTCAAAAACTTTTTATAATTTATTATGTATTTTCTAATGTAAACAGTGTTGAAAATGCATGTTTTTAAATTTTTATAATATTTAAATGCACTAAAAATGCAGAATAAAATATGGCCTCAAAGAACAACATAACAAGAGCTTATGCCATTTTTTAAAAAATTTTTAGGATTTTGTAGATGCATGAAGTAAATAAAAACAACAACGAGAAAAATAAATTCTAGTAGGGGATGTAAATATCAGAAAGTTAAGGGGCTTAAATGCAATTTCTCCAGAAATATATAGTTCCCAATCTTGGTCATTTGGGAGTTGGTATCGACCACATGCTTTCCAAAAGCATATATCATACCTTCAAATTCATGTCAAGCATCCAAAACACCACGAACATGCATGGAATTTGATCGGTCCAAATACCTTATGAGCGAGCTCATGTCTTCCGATTCATAAGTGAACTTGTATGACCCCTTTGAGAGATCGTATTACTTATATACCCTTATATGCACACCAGCGTGCCGGTGTATAGACCTTGGTTAGTCCATCAACCTATTGGTCTGCCAAATGTACACACTCAAAATTCCAGGACTAAAGGCAAATAGCTAAATCCGTAAGGGTATCTGTGCAAAAAGTCCAAAGTTACGTGCGCAAGCACGTAACAGGCAAGGACCTTTTTGAAATTACTCTAAAATCTGGGATCTCTCTTGCAAATTTTTCAAAAATATTACAAATCATACAAAGTTTACTAGACTAAATAGAAATACCCAATGCTTTGAGGGCCCCTGTGCAAAAATCCCACACCCTACGTGTGTGAGCCACGTGAGGTGATGTGGACAAGGTCCTCGATGTAAATCTTAAAAGTTCGAGGGTGTTTTCGATCGAGAGTGTTTTCAAAAATATTACAAAAAATTATAACGACAGAGGACAGTTTATGTGCTAAACATTATATACAAAAAATGCTAGGGTAGAAAGTAGAAAATACCCAACACGGGCCCGGATTGAACATTGGTGGCGCCTTCACTTGCCACGTGTCCGCCCAGGGATACGCGATGATGCTTGGCCTCCCGTGGTTGAGATTAGATGATTGGGATGGAATCGACGATGCTGGAGGGTCTGAATCCAAGGGCTGCTGCTTCAACTGGAGCTCTAGGTATAATCGGACGGACGAGAAACCCGAAGGAAGAACATGGTAGATCCGTCGGTGAGGCGACCTTTCCATCTTCGATCTTCGGTCTCCGACGTGCAAAACGTATCAAAAGTGGCCGAGGGGACTCCTGAAGCTATCCTCTGTTGACTAGAGGCGTCAGAAATCGCCAAAGGGCGGTGGTGTTCGTGCCACAAGGAGGCAGAGCTGGAGGCTCTGAGTAACTCCGGCGTATGGTCAAAATCTCCCACGGTCGCTATCGTGGCTCAAAACATGCAGAAGAGAGGTGAAGGGGTCGAGGGCAAGTTTCCTCGACCCCGCGGAGAGGAGGATGTGCGTGGGATGATCGTCGGCGACCGGAGGAACTCGAACTCCGACCGTGCAAAAAGAAACACAATTTTGTAGCAAATCGAATGGGATTGAAGATCAATTTCTGATCAAGAATAAATCCTGGTATCCTATGGAACTGAAAGGAAATAAAAAGGGAATAAGAAAACTCACCTGAGATGCACCAACGGTGAGGGTGGCGGCGCACTTCGGTGAGGTGGATCGGCCTCGATTAAACGCCTCCTTGAACCCCGGAATGGCCCACAGTATTCCTGCTGTCACCAGGGATGTCGTCAAGGTCTTTGGCTAGGGATTAGGTGGTGGAAGAGTGATAAAAAACTCAAGGAAGGTCAGGGGGTATTTTTTAAGAGTTGACGGGCGGCATCAAAAATCGAGGAGTATAGGCCGAATCGACGACCCACTCCCCGAGAAAACACTAGGGCATGAATCACCATTCCTCGAGGTATAAAAGTCAAGAAGAGTTCATCACAAGAATGTGCAATACGTGCCCTCCAAAATTCGGAGAAAATGCCAAAAAAGAAGTCTGACATGGATTCAGACCTCAGTCAGGGAGTTGACCGAGGTCTACCTGGGAAAGGACATGGTTGGTCCACATGGACCAACAAGAAAAATACCTGGAAAGAATATTTTATTAATTCGATTTAAAATAATAAATTATTTAATTTTTTTTCTTACAAAATAGAATATGTTTGTTATTTTATGATTTATTTTATTATTATTTTTACTTATTTTTTAGAGCTATAAAATTACAAGTTGCTTTTTTAGGCCTATACAGGTATACAAATCTATATATTTTAATAATTTATGTTTATTTTTTATATTTATTTTATTTGTTTAGTTTATTATTTTAGAAATTTGTAAAATATTTTTATACATTTAATTATATTTTTATTTTATTTTTTGATGTATTTTATACACCTAATAAAATAGAAATATATTCTATGTAGGATTATTTGGAGGTATTATACCTATGTCTTATATACATGTGTTTTATTTTTGTATTTTCTTGAGGTTTTTATTCTGATTTTAATGCAAAAAAATATTATAAATAATATTTACAAATTATCAAAATGTAAAATTATGATAATAATGAATAAATAATAAAAAGAATATTTTAATCTGTACAAGTATACAATAGGGGTCCAAAATGCAACTTTCAAACCGTAGCTCCCCAAAATGTGAAACCACCTTCACTAAATAGTTTATTAAAAACTATATACAATTAAAGGTGATTTTGATGCGTTTCGAGTTCTTATCTGCAAGATGCAGGTTTGGGAAGTTGGGATTCTAGAATCTTATTCAGATCATAACTTTTTATATGTACATTATTTTTGGGTGAAATCAATTCTATATTTTTGTATATTTCATTATCTACAACTTTCATGTAGAAAGTTTCTTTATTTGAAGTATAAAAAGTGGAACTTAAAATAGGTCCCAAAATGAATAAAGAATGAATTAAATAAAAGGGATTTAATTGTATTTTGGCCCTTATCTCCCCCGACTTTATTCCTTGTCAACCTAGTCATCGAGATGCCAATGTTTCGGGGTTTCGGGTCATAAAATATTTACAATATTTTATTCTTTTTCTTTTCTATTCTTTATTCTATAATTTTGGCTTTAAAAACCACATTTTATACACTATTTACACAATGATGCATGAATACTAAAATGACTAAATACGCCTATTTACACACATTTACTAGGGTTTTTAAGGCCAAAATCACAGAACAAAGATGATGAAACGTAGATTCATCATCCCCCTATACTTTCCTTTGCTAGTCCCTAGCAATCACTTATGCAATAAGTGCGGAAAAGATAAACAAAGAAAAGAAAAAGAAGAAATGTGGATTACATTTAATTATCAAACTTGTCTTCACAAAAACAATGTTTGGAGCTCAAGTCAGGCCTTTGGAATTTTAGTGCGGGCAGAACCTTAATGAGAATCGGATTTGAAATCGAACAGCCTTCGAGAATCCCAAAAATTAGTTCATGTCTCCTCAATAGCCAGGTTAGAAATATTTCAACTCATACGCAAACCGTTATGACTATGAATCTGACTCGTACAATGTAAGTGATAGTAGCTCTCCCCAACTGATGTGACAAAGAGAGTGACTTCTCCAATATGACAACCCAATGATTCCCCAATCCAACAACTCATTCCTCAAGAAGTAGGGTATTCCCTTCTAAGTTCAAGTGGCAACCAGCTCAAGAAGAGGGGGTGAAGAGAAGAATGGACGGTATCCAGTGTAGCTACCTATCCTAGGATGCAAGACAAGTGTAGTCATGTTATCCAGCTGCAGGCTCACATGATTTGACTTTGAAGCTCAAGCTTGCTTATTTGATAATATGCATATGTACTCTCTGGCATGCATTTTTATTTTTGTACAGGCTTGTCCACTTTTTGGAGTTTTTGCTTTTTGCATTTTTTTAATACTATATACAACATCATTTACATAGGGAGTTTTTCCTCTTGAGCTGGTAGACTATCCCTATTTTGAAGATTTATTGCAACCCACAATCTCCTGTCCTCAAAACTCATCATCACTGGGCGGGATGGGATGCACTTTCCTCCCTGGAGGAGGACAGTTGTTTCCACCTGTGTGCGTCTCATACCGGCAAATCCATCCCCCTCACCACTCCAACTGAGTTGAGCCATGTGAAAGGTGCATGTGTCCAAGTTAGGTCATTATCAACAAGAGTGTGCGTGTGCTCCGAAATACTCTACTTAGGCAGTCAAGAATCCATTGAACCAAGTCTCGTGATTCTCAAAGAATTAAGTCAACTAGACCGGAAGTTCCTCAATTCCAGCTCCTATAAGGTTCCTGTTATTAGGTAGATTTTAAAGTCCAACCAAGCTCCAATCTTCAGATTTTACTTAGACTCGTTCAACCATTAAACTCAATCCAAAAAAAATGCTCTTGCTATGCAAATGCTATGCAGAAAATATTTTTCTGATGTGATTTTCAATGATTTTGAACTTTTTATGGTTTTTTGAAAAGATGATGCATATGCATTTTTTTAGATTTTTCGAAATGATTTTTCACATGTTGGTATTATAATTTTGCTAATGTTTTTTTGGATTTTTGAAACAAAAAGGTTTTTGGCTAAAAACTAGGTAGAAATATTTACATGGGGATGCATCTTTTATTTACAAGAATTAGATTTTAAGAATTTACAAGGATAAGTGGTCAATTTTATAAGTATATACATGGAGAATTTTAGGTGAGATGTATATATTCCTCAAACTTATTTGACAAAGGTTTTTCCAAGCAATTTTGAAAACTATAGTCCAAAAAAGTTTTTTCAAACAATTTTTACAAACATGTACAAACATTTGAAAATTATTTTGCAAAGGTTTTTCAAACAGTATACTAGATTTTTCAAATATTTTTGCAACCATTTTTCAAACCATTTGCAAATTGTTTTTCAAACATGTTATTTTGCGCAAAGAGAATAAATTTTACAATCAAAATGTTTTTACAAAAGATGAAAATATGTAACAAAACATTTTCCAAATAGTTTTCAAAAGATTTTCACAAGGATTTTCAAACTATTTTTCAAACTTTTTGCAAAAAAAACATTATCACCTGATTTACTAATCAGTACATACAAAAAGAATTTGAGGAATAATAGCATCTTTTTATTAAAGTTTTTAATGAATTTTAAAGAATTCTTAGTAGACATATTTATTAGGAAAATATGAAAGTACGAGTTATGGCTAAAGTATATATGTAGTATATACGATCCCTTATACTTAGCTTAAGCTATGTCCTCATAGATCAGAGAGAAAAGAGAAGACATAACTCGTACTGAGTATAGAAAAGTATACAGAATAACCGAAGAAGCGATGAATGAACGAATGATGAGAAGTTGACCATCCCCCCTTTACTTAGGATAAAATAATCCTAAGTATAGCAGACTGTACACAAGGCAGGTAGGGTCAATGGTGGGAAGGAACAAATCGTACTCAGATTGTCTCCCTCAATACTTAGCGTAAAATATCCTTAAGTATAGACAAGAAGAGGAGACAATGGAGAGGATCAAATATTAGAGAAACTCAGGGTGCATACCCTCCCTATACTTAGGACAAAGTACATCCTAAGTATAGAAGACTGTCTACAAGGGTTGACACTTTTTTGATAGATGCATAAGATAGAAAAGGAAAAGAAGAAAAGAAGAAGAGAAATAAGAATATGGGTATGAACAACTCGGGATGCGCATCCCCCCTATAATTAGGATAAAGTACATCCTAAGTGTAGCAGTGATGAAGGGGATGCCATCATGTCGGTAGAATAATATAGAAGAGAAGGAAAAGAAGAAAAGAAGAAAAGTCATTCAAAAATATTTTTCTCTGCTTTGACTTCTTCTACCGCTTTCAAAATATTCAGCTCATCCCTGTAGATTACTTGAATCGAGTCAACGACAAACATGAATGTATCATGTTCAAGGTAAGACTTCAGAAGCTGTCCGTTGACTACAAATGGGTGCGTCAGCTGATAAATTAGATATCAATACACTTCCATTATCACGTACATGCTTAATCATAAACGGCCTAGTCCATTTGCTATTCAATTTTCCTGGAAATATCTTTAATTTCACATCAAACAACCACACCTTCTAACCTGGATCGAAGGAATTGCGGTGGATATGCTTGTCATGCCACGTTTTGACCATCTCCTTGTACTTCAGGTTGTTGTCGTATGCATAATCTCTGAATTCCAATAATCTGTTCAGATCCAATTTTTTATTCTTCCCTGTTTTCTCCGAGTCCAAATTACATATGTTGATGGCCCATAAAGATTTGTGAATAAATTCAACTTGGAGATGACTTGGCTTGCCAAACACAAGGCGGTAGGGAGACATTCCCAAGGTTGACTTGTACGCTGTTCTGTAAGCCCAAAGAACGGAATCAAGCAACTGAGACCAGTTCTTGTGATCTGGACGCACAAGCTTCTGTAGAATTGCCTTGATCTCCTTGTTTGAACATTCAGCTAAGCCATTGGACTGCGGGTGGTAGGGTGAAGCAACACGATGTTCAATGCAGAATTCCTGAGTCAGCTTCTTCACCTCTCTGTTTATGAAATGACTACCTCCGTCAGATATGAGAATCTTGGGAATCCCGAATCGTGCTATGATGTAATCTTTCAAGAATCGACAGACAGTTCTACTGTCGACAGTTCAGGCGGGGATATCCTCCACCCAGCGACTTACATAGTCGACAACAAGCAGAATATATTCATAACCCTTGCTATTGGGAAATGGGCCCATAAAGTCGATGCCCCATGCATCGATGATGTCTAATATCTGAATGAATTTCAGATGCATCTTATCTCTCATTCTTATGTTTCCGCCCATCTTTTAGTTGTTAGTGCATCATTTGACATAATCATCTACATCCTTGAATAGTGTAGGCCACCAGAGGTCGTTGTGAAGAACTTTTGTTGCCGTTTGTCTGCCAGAATAATGTCCTCCAGAATCTTGGTCATGGCATAAAGCGAGGACACTTGGAACTTCCTCCTGAGGTATACACCTTCTCCATATACAGTCTGCCCCCTCACGAAATAAGTATGAATCTTCCCACTGGTAGAAATGGATTTTAGACAAGAATCTATCTATTTTCAACTTTGGCCAATCCTATGGGATTTTCTTGGTCACCAGATAATTCACGATGTCTGTATACCATGGAAGCGAGGTGACTGACAGAATTTCCTCATCTGGAAAGGTCTCTGTGATTGGTTGCATGCTCAGCTCATGAGATTCCAGCTCAGGAAGCCTCAATAGATAATCGGCCACCACATTCTTTACCCCAGGTTTATCTCTAATTTCCATGTTGAATTCCTAGAGGAGAAGGATCCACCGAATAAGGCGTGGCGTGGCATCCTTCTTCTGTTGTAGATACCGAATGGTTGAATGGTCAGTGTAAATGATTACTTTGGATCCGAGAAGATTGGATCTAAACTTCTCCAAGTCAAAGACTACCGCTAGCAGCTCCTTTTCAGGGACAGTGTAGTTTCGCTGGGGATGATTGAGTGTTCGGATAGCGTAGTGAATCGCAAACGGTACATTATCTTTCCTCAATCCAAGTACAACACCAATGGCATAATCTGATGCGTCGGTCATTATCTCAAACGGCTGAGTCCAGTTGGTGGCTGCAAGACAGGGGCATGTGTGATAATTTCTGTTTACTTATTAAAGGAAAGGAGCACACGATCATCCATAATGAATTCATTCTCCTTACCGAAAAACTCAGTCAATGGTCTAGCCAGTTTGCTGAAATGTTTGATGAATAGTATGGAAAAACCGACATGGGCCAAGAATGACCTAACTTGTTTAACTGTTGTAGGTGGTTCAAATTTGGAAATTACCTCCACCTCGGCTGGGTCAACCTCCATACCACGTTTAGAAATAATGTGACCCAATACGATTCCTTCGGTCACCATAAAGTTGCTCTTCTCTAACGAGAGCATAAGATTTACTTCGCAGCACCTCCGTAAGACTCGGTCTAAATAATACAGACACTGGTCGAATGAAACCTCGAAGACCGAAAAATCGTCCATAAAGACCTCAAGAAAGTTGCCAACCTTGTCGGCAAAAACTGCTAGCACACAGCTTTGAAATGTGTCTGGGGCATTACAGAGCCCGAACGACATCCGTCTGAAGGCATATGTACCAAAAGAATAGGTGAACGCCGTCTTTTCTTGATCTTTAGGAGCAATATCAACTTGATTGTATCCCGAGTATCCATCCAAGAAGCAGAAGTATTCCTTCGCGACCAATCTCTCCAAGATCTGGTCGATGAAGGGTAAAGGAAAGTGGTCCATCTTGGCAGTGAGATTAAGTCTTCTCTAGTCCACGCACACTCGCCAAGAAGTGGGTACTCTGGTTGCGATCTCCTCTCCTTTTTCATTCTTCCCAATGGTGATCCCTGATTTCTTTGGCACCACATGCATATGGCTCACCCCTTTGCTGTCGGAGATGGGATAAATGAATCCTGCATCACACCATTTCTGAATCTCTTTCATAACAACCTCCCGCAGATTTGGATTTAATCTTCTATGAAGTTCTCTAGAGGGCTTGCAATCTTCTTCCAGGAAAATGTGATTGGAGCACAGTGATGGATTGATCCCATGGAGATCCTAAGTTCGCCATTCTATCACCTTGCGGTTGCGTTCAAGAGCCTCCATCTAAAGAAATTCTTGGTCTTCAGTCAGGTTAGCATTGATAATGACCGGGTACATGTTAGGTTTCTCGCAAGAAAAGCATATTTCATGTTGGAGGGCAAGGGTTTCAACTCTGGTTGGGTCGGAGCTACTTCAAAAGTGACTTCAGCTATTAATGCATGTGGCAATTCTTTGATCTGTTCGATGTCCACCATACTCTATTTTGCCTCCTAATTCAAATCTTGACAGAATGTTTCAATTATTTCCTCTTCATCACAAGACTCTTCAATGATTCGCTCTAGATCTCGAAGGCACATCACCCCCACAGAAATCTCATGCAACGTGTCTACAAACACCTCATCTTGATCGATAAGGGGAAATTCGACTGTTCTCTCCAATCCCTCCTCGGGGCAAAAGAGTTCGTTGATATCATTGTCCTTGAAGAATAAGTTGGTGTCTTGAATTTCTGCCAGAATGTCGCAGTCATGTGCGTACTGAATCACCCTTGCGCATGATGCAGATGCTCGTTCTGCTCGTGCTCCCTCGGACATGGTCTCTACTCTGATTATTTCACTGCCTGCGCCAAAAGTTATTTGTCCAGTCCCATCATTCACCAATGCGTTCGAAGTTCGCGGGTTTCGTCGTCCAAGTATTATTGGGGTCAGGAGCAATGGACCGGATACATCCATATCTACTACCAAAAAATCGGAGAGGAACTGCTTCCCCTGAACCGTGACTATTACGTCCTCCAACAGGCCCTTAGGCTGCTTAACTGATTTGTCTGCGAACTGCAGAATCATCTTTGTAGGTTTGAGCGATCCTAGCCTGAATTATGTAAGCAGTGAGACTAGCATTAGATTGACAGAAGACCCGCTATCGAGCAGTGTTCGTTCAAATTCTTGGCCAAACATCTTACAACGAACAAGAGGTGCTCCCATATCTGGCTTTTTATCTAGGAGGATGCTTATGGCATTAATTGCGGCCATTGTGAGGATATGCTTTTCTGAATTGCCACCTTTATTTTTGGAATTATGAGGGCGAGGCATGTGCTTGGTTGTGCATGCATCTTTTAATCCTTTCTTTACAGTTGGGATGTACTCAAGAGCTTTCATCAACGGCATGTTCAATACTAAATTATGAATAATTTCAATGATGGCAGGATTAGACAAAGCATTTTTCAATTTTTTAATTTTTCAATTTTTTTGTGTTTTTTCATTGCTTTTCGGAAAGGAATATTTACAGAATCTCCACAAATGTCTTTCAAAATAGTATCCATGTCATTATTTTCAGATAGATGGCAAAAAGTAATAGAATCATCTGCAGTATGTGGATCAAAAACTGTAGGCTCGGCTTCTGGTGCTGGCGTTGGACTCGTTGCAAGTGCAAGATTCCTCCTATCCGGAGCTGATGCTGAGGCAGATGCAAACGTCTCCAATGCTACCCTTTCTTCACCGAGGCTGCTTCTTTCTTTTTGTCTTTTGTGGTTTTCTTCATTTTTTTGTATTTTTCTGTTTGGTGGTGCTGCTTCAAAAATGCTTCGTGGCCCTTGCGTCGGTCCGGATCACGATTCCTGTCAGATGCAAGACGTTTTCCTTTCGCTATTGCCAATGGCTTGAGTGTCCTATTGCTCCTGAGAGTAATAACATTAGATAAAAAGCAATTTAATTCACATGATTTTGGTTGGACACTACCGGTTACCTGCTCCTTGTGTCGGAAATTGTACGGGTTTACTTCGACTTGAGCACGGATGGCTATTTTCGCAGCCGTCAAGTCGTCGATCTTCTGATTCATCTCAGCCGTGTTCTTCATCAATTGCTCAAGGCAGAAAAGGGCCGGATTGACCGGCACAATCTCAGAAGAGTCCCCTTACTGGGGCCTAGAGTGCTGGTATGAAGGCTGAGATTATGACTGGTAACCTTGAGAAAATTGGTTAGGAGGAGGGTTGGAGGTGTACTATGAGTTCTGGTGGTGATAGGGAGCAGACGGTTGTTGATGATATCCCAAACCGTGATATTTGGACTGCTAAGGACCGTGCTGATTATTCAACCTCCTGATATTTTCCTGAGACGGAGGCTGGTACTGATATGAGGGATGGAAGGGTCTCCCACCCTACTGCGGCTGGTGATAGGGCATGTTGCCCATGTTCTGACCCTGGGGGTGTCTTTGAGGACAGGTCAGTTGTGCTTCATTGTTCCATACATCGTTGATTTCTTGGATCAGTGGCGGGAGTGGAGAGAGCCGCTCGGAGTAAGCAGTTTGGGACTCTGGCTGATATACAACCATTTGTGTCTGACGTTGCGGGAGCTTCTCTGGAACCTGCACGTAATACATGTGTTTAATCGGCTGGGGCTGCGGTGGAGTCGGCTGACGGTTTTGATGCAATACAAACTCCTTCTTCTCAGCGTTTGTTTCGGCAGTAGTAGACACAGCGTTGCATATGTTGGCTTTCAATGCACGAACGAGCTGCTCCAGCTGCTGGGAAATCACATCAAGCTTTTCCAAGCCCTGGGTTCTTTTCTCAATCACTGACAACTTCTCGAGGTCCTATGACTTCTTCTCGATAATGTCCACCTTAGACAGATGTCTCCCAATGATGCTCAAGTTGGAGCTCTCATCCCTGTCTTCGGTGTGAGAAGCCATGTTTACGGGCTTGTTGATGGCGGTCCGTATCTTCTTGTATGCTCGGGATGAGGATTGAGTGGCCTCTCCTTCAGCCATTTCCTCGAAGACGTTCCACACCACGTCCTCGTCCTTGTTGAAGTGGGAACCGCTGCAAGCAGCATCGACAAGCTTTTGGCTCTCAAGTGTAAGCCCACAAAAGAAGTGTTGTACCAGACTGGTCTTTGGGATTTCGTGGTGGGGACATTTCTCTTGGAGATCCTTGAATCTCTCCCACGCTTCATGAATAGGTTCGTGGGCTTCTGGCAGAAACTGGATATATGGGCGCGCATCTGATTCAGTCGCATGAGAGGGTAGAATTTGTGGAGAAATGCCGACTTTGACTCCTCCCAGGTCATAACTACCTTCCCTCGGTGGTTGACCCAATATATGGCCTTGTCTTGAAGGCTGAAGGAAAAGGCGGTCATCTTGACTACCCCCAAAGGAATTCCAAGGTAGTGGGCAGTATCTCAGATGCGGCTGAACTTCTTGAGATGAATGTAAGGTTCCTTAGTGGTGTTCCCATGGAAAGTAGGGAGTAGAGATAAAAACTGATGCTTCAGCTCGAAGTGGGCGTGGATTCGTGGAATCTGTATCCACTCAGTGATGCGACCCGCGCCAGGGTTGTATGTCTCCTTCAGCATCGACTTTGGTTGTAGTGGGGCTGCGTCCCCTCTATCAAATTCGGGTCCTTGCACTAAGAATTCATCCTCACGATTGAACTCATGATCGAGATTATGTTCATCCTCCCTTCGGCCATCTCTTGCATTGTCCCTCCTCAAATCATTTAGCATGTCTTGGAAAGCGATATAGGCCAGGGCTTGGTTGGTCAACTGCTGCGGGATGGCTTGGATGGAAACCAGCAATTGATTGTTAACATCATTCTGCGTAGTATATTGCCCTTCCCCGGATTGGCTTCGGCTTCAGGTTGGGGCTGTGGTCCCATTCCTCTTCCACCGACCATTTCGGATTCTGCTTGATTTGCTGCCAGGCACTCAGGCTCTCGGTTTGCAAATGGAAGAATGCCTCGATCAGTCTGAATTGCAACTCTAGATGGAGAAAAGTATTCTGTGTTAAGGTCAACACAGAACTTTGTTAAGGACGACGATGTGTATGGAGTGAAATCAATGGCCATCCAAAACGGACAAAGTTTGGGACAAGAGTGATCCCGATTTATTGAAGAAGACGGGGAGTCTGGAGATCGGTTCACGGAGTTCGAACCGGGTTTTTGGGAATCGCCCCGAATTATTAGAGAAGGCGAACGGATGGAACTGATGTGGGTGTCGACAGAGTCTTGACTGAACTATTCATTCATTGCCATCTCGAAGGTCAAGCGGAAGATCGATGTGGATGAAAGATATGGGGGTCAACAAGAAACAATGGATTGTAAAACAGTAGAAGGCTCACAATGAGCAAGGGTCAAATGGAAGGAGAAGAAAAATGGCATAACGACGTGATGTTTTTGATCTTGACCTTAATACGACTAATCAATCAAACCTCAAAGCAAGGGATTCACCAACTCGACCCGTGAATCTGTGAAGGTTCGGCAATTATCTTTGTGACTTTTATATTTGAATTGAGGCAATTATTTTGCAACAAGTCCTTAGAGCGCTACGCCTATAGCAGCAAAAGTACTGTCACGACCCGTCCCGCTAACCGGAACGTGCCACGACAAGAGATCTTTCTGCTTCTTTTTCCTCAATGTAAACATGTGGAAAACTCATCAAACATAAGTATTTCAAGTTTACATTTCAAAGAAGTGTCTTACACAAGTTCTATCTATTACAACTCCTTACAAAACAACAGACAGTACAAAAAAAACACAACGAAAATCAAAAGCCACCTCCTCCTAGTGAATAAGCGGTCCTTTCCCCTGCTAGTCGTGATTCTGCTGATCTGTACATAATATAATATAACAGGATGAGTCTAAACCCATTTATGTGCTTAGACCCAGTGAAAGGATTTCAAGCTTTTTACATATAGCTAAAAGATAAAATACAAAACTATGCTGAATACTTTGAGATAACTTGAAAGAGACATTATGACAGAAATTATATATAACAACATGCTAGATTTGCAACTGAACACTGAAATCACTTCAAAAATAGATAAACTGAAACATAATTATCACTATCAAGCTGTTTGTACTAATCACCACTGTGGCTAAGTTATCAGATCATGAACGCTGAAAGAAAGCTATGTCGTACGCGCAAACGGTCCCAAAGACCAAAAACACCCTGCATACGGCCCAAAGCCAATATGTATACTGAATGCGGACCCAAATTCCTCTTCATACCATATCTAATGGTTTTCCATATCTAATGGCTGTTTCAGGGTCATATCTAATGGCATCACCATATCTAATGGCTAGTTCATGATTTGTATAAAAGAGCTACTGTGGTGCTTATCTTCTGATTCTGATTCTTTTCTTGTCACTAATAAACCGTGCTCTTGTTAATTCAAGCTCATAACAACTAAATTATGAACATAAAACAATCTTAACATAGCATGCATACTCTGACAACTAGAACTATTAAGAACTTGAAATCCGATTCATATTGCATAGTAACTGCACAAAACACATTTCTTATATAAAAAGCTTAAATCTAAGTAGTGAAACTTATGATTCGTGTTCCACAAAGAACGAAATGCTTAAACAACGTGCTATCATGATAAAACACCTGCAACGACGTCTGAAATACGTTCTAAAGCCCTGATTTCGTATCAACTGTATAGTACTTGTAATTCATGCGTAAAAGCTTTAGAAAACACGATTTCAAACTTGCTATTCAAAACCTTGCATAAAAGCTAAAGACTAGTGCCTTAAAATAGAGCTTGAGAATCCCTCACCTGATCGATATCTAACTCGAGTCGAGATCGCCTTCTTTTGTGAATACTCCCTCTATAGCCGTCCTAGATTTGAGTATTACGGCTCGATGCGGACAGAACTTCGTTACAGCTTTTAAAAACGCTCTCGATCACCGACAGGGCTACGTCGTGGCTCCTCTCGTGTTCCTCCCGCAACCTCGGCGGCCCTGCGGCTCTAAGGTGGAGAGATGGGCGTGGGATGAAGTGAGGAGAATGGGGGGGGGCTCAAGGGTATATATAGGCCTCCACCCCCTTTACATGTGTGACATGTGTCAACATGTATGGGAGGCTCCAAGACACATGTTGTCTCTTATCCACGTATGAAGACACAAGGCGACACTTGCCATTCATACACCATGTTATATGTCTCACTTATGAGAAAATTTGTTGTTCAAGTAAGAAGCTTGGCTTATGCATGAGATAACTTGTTGCCCAAGCAAGAGGTTACACCATGACACGTGTTAGTCTTAGAATGATGACACATGTTACTAATGGGTTTTTGACACTTGTCCTGACTATATAACGACACTTGTCCCATAATTTCCTCTCCATGTGTCTTACTTTTTCTAATGACACTTAATTATCACTAATGACGGGTAATCAGTACTAATCGCGCTTAATTAATCTTATTGATGTGATTATGGTCTAATGAGCATAAATCTATAACATTATGACCCTATACTAGTAGTGGCTTCTACTACTTATAAGGTACTACAAAAATTCCAGATTACTAGATATGGTACTATGTTTTGATGTGCTACACAATCCAAAGAAACCTTTAAAAGTCATAATTATTCAAGATGGTCTCTGATTTTTACAAAACAAGTTTCAATGAAATTGTTGCATCAAAGCGAATCTATTGACTGTGTCAAACACTATCAATTCAATATTTCCTTGAAATAACAATTGATATTTTTCAAAAGCATAGTGTACAAAACGCGTATTACAATTCTCCACTACTTGCAATAAATTTCGTCCTCGAAATTTAAGTACCTTTGCTAGCTTGAAAATAAGTGGGGCTATTGAGATCTCATTTCTTCCTCTCGTTCCCATGTGGCTTTTTCTATTGCGTGACTCCTCCATAAAACTTTAACTAAAGGAATCTTCTTTGTACGAAGCTCTTGTACTTTATAATCAAGAATTTCCACAGGAACCTCCTCATATAACAGATCTTCCTTCAATTGAATATCTTGGGTTTGTATCATATGAGTTGGATCGGGAATAAACTTCCGAAGTGTGGAGACGTGAAAGACATCATGTATCCTTGCTAGTTTAGATGGAAGTCGAAGACGATAGGCCACACTTCCAATTCTCTCTGTGATCTCGTAAGGGCCAATGTATCTTGGGCTTAGTTTCCCTTTCTTCCCGAATCTGATTAGGCCTTTCCATTGAGATACTTTCAGAAATACATGATCTCCCACTTGAAATTCTAAGTCTCTCCTTCGCTTGCTTGCATAACTTTTCTGTCTGCTTTGTGCTGCCTTCAAGCATCTCTTGATTTCCTCAACTTTTTCTATTGTACTTTGTATTAATTTAGGTTGAACCAATTTCCTTTCTCCAACCTCACTCCAACAGATAGGTGTTCTGCATGGTCTACCATACAAGGCTTCATAAGGTGCTATCCCAATACTAGCATGATAGCTGTTATTGTATGCAAACTCTATAAGTGAGAGATGCGTATCCCAGCTTTCTTTAAAGCTCAGTGCACAATCTCTAAGCATGTATTCTAGAGTCTGGATAGTCCATTCTGATTGGCCTTCTGTTTGAGGATGAAAGGCTGTACTAAATGTTAACTTCGTTCCCATAGCTTTATGTAAGCTTGGTCATAGCTTAGAAGTAAATCGTGGATCTCTATAAGAGATAATTGATACAGGATCCCCATGACGGCTAATTATCTCATTAACAAAGATCTTTCCCAAGCGGTCTAGACTGTATGTCATGTTAATGGCTAAGAAATGTGCAGACTTAGTTAATCTGTCTACTATGACCCATATTGCATCGTGACCTCGACGGGTCCTTGGAAATCCTGTAACAAAATCCATAGTGATGTGTTCCCATTTCCATTCTGGTATTGGAAGTGGCTGTAAAGTCCCCGTAGGTCTCAAACGCTCTGGTTTAGTTTGTTGGCATATAGAACATCTTGAAACATACTCTGCAATCTCTCTCTTCATGCCAGACCACCAATAGTAACTCTTAAGTGTTCTATACATCTTAGTACTTCCTGGATGCATTGTATACATGGA
Organism: Ottelia alismoides; assembly: GCA_037367405.1. NCBI lineage: Eukaryota > Viridiplantae > Streptophyta > Magnoliopsida > Alismatales > Hydrocharitaceae > Ottelia > Ottelia alismoides. The sequence continues at coordinate 798,432 of JAZKJV010000601.1, forward strand.
GTTATGTGCCTCTTCTAGAATCTCAGTCTTTATATCAGAACTCCTCGGAACACACAATCTTCCTTTAAAGAATAAGACCCCTTGACCATCTATTGTATATCCGGCTTCATCACCTCCCTTAATCTTCTCAATCATTTTAATGATTTCAGAATCATGGAATCATGCCTCCTTAATTTTATCATATAATATGGGTCTTACTTGTAAGGATGCTAATAAGGCACCAGAGCTATTTATGGTTAACTTTGTACGTAACTCTTTAAACTGATAATATTCTCCTTTTAAGTGAGATAGCTGACCCTTAGACTTTCGACTGAGAGCATCAACTATGACATTGGCTTTCCCCGGGAGATTTTTTATGGAACAATCATAATCTTTGATTAGTTCTAACCATCTTCTTTGCCTTAAATTCAACTCTTTCTGAGAGAAAATATATTTCAAACTCTTATGATCCGTAAAGATTCGACGAGTTTCTCCATATAGGTAGTGTCTCCAGATCTTTAAGGCAAATATTATAGCAGCTAACTCAAGGTAATGAGTTGGGTAATGTAACTCATGTTGTTTTAGCTGTCTAGAAGCACAAGCAATCACTTTATCATTCTGCATTAAGACGCATCCCAGCCCTTGTCTTGAGACATCGCTATAGATTACATAATTACCTTTCCCTGAAGGAAGACTAAGTATAGGTGATGAGGTGAGACGACTCTTGAGTTCCTTAAAACATTTCTCGCATTCTTCGTCCCAACTATACTTCACATTCTTCCTAGTTAACCTTATCAATGGTGCGACAATTCTAGAGAAGTTTTCTACAAATCTTCGATAATACCCAGCTAATGCAAGGAAACTTCGGATTTCTGATGCATTTAGTGGTCGTTCCCATCTAAGAACTGCTTGTATCTTTGATGGATGTACTGCTATTCCTTCTCTAGATATGAAGTGGCCTAGAAATGCAACCTTCTTCAACCAAAACTCACATTTATCAAACTTTGCATATAATCGGTGTTCCTTCAGAGTTTGAAGCACAATTGTCAAGTGTTCTCTATGTTCTTCCTCTGTTTTAGAATATACTAGAATATCATCAATAAATACGATCACAAACTTGTCCAGATATGGACGGAAAACCCTATTCATCAAGTCCATAAAGGTAGCTGAGGCATTTGTCAATCCAAAAGGCATTACTAGGAATTCATAATGCCCATATCGGGTTCGGAATGCAGTTTTAGGGACATATTCTCCTCTAATCATTAACTGATGATAGCCAGATCTCAAATCAATCTTGGAAAATACAGAGGCTCCTTGCAAATGGTCAAATAAATCATCTATTCTGGGTAGAGGATAGTTATTGTGGACAGTCACTCTATTTAGTCTCCTGTAATCTATACAAAGTCTCATGGAACCATCTTTCTTCTTGACAAATAAAACAGGAGCACCCCAAGAAGACATACTGGATTGTATAAATCCCTTGTCTATCAACTACTGCAATTGGGTTTTGAGTTCTTTAAGCTCAGCTGGGGCCATTCTGTAAGGAGCTAAGGCAATTGGATTGGTACCCGGAATGAGGTCAATAGTGAATTCAATTTCCCTATCGGGAGGAACTCCGGGTAGTTCATATGGAAATACTTATGGAAACTCCTTCACTACAGAAATATTTTCTAAACTGGTTTCTTCTACCTTAGTATTAAACACATAAGCAACATAAGAGGAATATCCCTTCCTTATCAACTTATGGCCTAAGAGACAAGAGATGACATGGGTAGGATATATCCTTCTTTCCCATAAAAGGTGAACTCGACATCACCTGGTTTTCTAAAAGTAACATGCTTCTCATGACAATCTAGAAGAGCATGATATGTACTCAAGCAATCCATTCCTATGATAGCATAGAATTCTCTTATCTCCATAGGAATCATGCCTACTTCAATATAATTTTCTCCTATCTTTACCAAACAATTTCGGAGGATATTCATAATAATTTCTGGTTCTCCCTTAGGAAAAGAAATTGCTAAAGCATGCTTGAGAGTACTTGTTACTTTATCATCATATATGGAGAATCTTTGTGAAATAAAAGAATGACTTGCACCAGAATCAATAAGAGTGTGTGCACTTTTACCAAAAATAATAGCGGTACCTTATACGACATCGTCCGCGGATGTGGCCTCCTCTAAGGTCATAGCAAAAGCTTTTCCCTCTCTCTGGTTTGATCTCTTTTGTGTATTGTTTTCATTTTGTTCCCTAGCAGGTGGAGGATGACGTACAACAATATCACGATTTTCATTTTGTGCTGGTCTTCCCATAACCCGACGGCCTTGGACAAATGCGGGACAATTCTGACGTATGTGGCCTATCTCGCCACATTGATAACACCCATCGGTCCCCTTGCGGCAACTTCCCGGGTGAAACTTTCCACAGTTTGTACATTGTGGAAAAGAAAGTGTTTTGTTTTCAGAAGTCCCAACTGTGAATCTATTTGTTTGATTTCCTTGTACTCTAAGAGCTGACCTATTATCTTGTCTTGAATTCCCAGCTATTCTTGGTTCTTTGTTCGTGGTTCCTCTCCATAGGGGTCTATTTGCAAACCTTTTCTTTCCGTGATCATTGCACTTTCTTCTTTCTATCACCACTCATTCAGCCCTACGAGCAACCTTTACAAATTTTGCATAATTAGTATATCCTGTGGCCGAAACCATTTCCTTTAGGTCAATATGCATACCATCTTCTAGACGTCTACATTTTTTCTTCCTCGGTTGCAACCAGAGAAGTTGTAAACTTTGAAAGTTCGGCGAATTTCTTCTCATATTCATCAAACAAATTTCTCCCCTGAGTAAGGAATAGGAATACCCTACGTTTCTCCTCTTGATAAACCCTTGGGTAATATTTTTCATTGAACTCTTTCTCAAAGATCTCCCAAGTAATGTGTGACGGGTTTGGATATTTCATTTTCACCTATGTCCACCAATTGTATACTTCAACTTCTGTTCATCTGTATAGTCCATTAGAGCAAATATATCTCCATATTCTTGAACCATTCCCTTGCCTTCTTTGTATCAGTGTCTCCTACAAATGGTTCTCCTCCCAGCTTCTTTACATGTTCAAATGGCAACTGGTGCTCAAATCCGTGTCTTTTAACAGACTGTGTAGCCATGCCTCCTAGAGTTTGAGCTATCAAGGTCAACGTGTCGTACACGTTGTTATTGTTATTATTCTACTAACCAGGGCCTTGGGTGGTCGCTTGTAGATGCTCTCCTTCCATTGTTTCCTATAAAAATAAAACCTCAATTAGAACCTTCATCAACATAAATCCTCCAATAATGATTCCAGATATCCTTAAGACTATAAAATTAATTTTCTTCCAAGATCAACTCCTAATATAATTCTTCCTCAAGATCCTAAAACCTTTGCTCTGATACCGCAAGTTATCATGACCCGTCCCGCTAACCGTAACGTGCCGCGACAAGAGATCTTTCTGCTTCTTTTTCCTCAAAGTAAACATGTGGCAATCTCATCCAACATAAGTATTTCAAGTTTATATTTCAAAGAAGTGTCTTACACAAGTTTTATCTATTACAACTCCTTATAAAACAACAAACAGTACAAAAAAAACACAACGAAAACCAAAAGCCACCTCCTCCTAGTGTATAAGCGGTCCTTTCCCCTGCTAGTCGTGATTTTGCTGATATGTACATAATATAATATAATGGTATGAGTCTAAACCCATTTATGAGCTTAGATCCAGTGAAAGGATCTCAAGCTTTTTACATATAGCTAAAAGCTGAAATACAAAACTATGATGAATACTTTGAGATAACTTGAAAGAGACATTAGGACATAAATTATATATAACAACATGCTATATTTGCAACTAAACACAGAAATCACTTCAAAAGCAGATAAACTAAAACATAATTATCACTATCAAGATGTTTGTACTAATCACCACTGTGGCTAAGTTATCGCATCATGAACGCTGAAACAAAGCTAAGTCATACGCGCAGACGGTCGCAAAGACCAAAAACACCCTGCATACGGCCCAAAGCCTATATGTATACTGAATGCGGACCCAAAGTCCTCTTGATACCATATCTAATGGTTTGCCATATCTAATGGCTGTTTTAGTGTCATATCTAATGACATCACCATATCTAATGGCTAGTTCATGATTTGTATAAAAGAGCTACTGTGGTGCTTATCTTTTGATTCTGATTCTATTCTTATCACTAATAAACCGTACTCTTGCTAATTCAATCTCATAACAGCTAAATTATGAACATAAAACAATCTTGACATAGCATGCATACTCTGACAACTAGAACTATTAAGAACTTGAAATCCGATTCATATTGCATAGTAACTGCATAAAACATAATTCTTATATAAAAAACTTAAATCTAAGTAGTGAAACTTATGATTCGTGTTCCACAAAGAACAAAATGCTTAAACAACGTGCTATCATGATAAAACACCTGCAACGACATCTGAAATACGTTCTAATGCCTTGATTTTGTATCAACTATATAATACGTGTAATTCATGCGTAAAAGCTTTAGAAAATACGATTTCATACATGCTATTCAAAACCATGCATAAAAGCTAAAGTCTAGTGCTTTAAAATAGCGCTAGAGAATCCCTCACCGAATCGATATCTAACTCGAGTCGAGATCGCCTTCTTTTGTGAATTCTCCCTATATAGCCTTCCTAGATTTGAGTACTACGGCTCGATGCCGACAGAACTTCGTTACGGCTTTTAAAAACACTCTCGATCACCGATAGGGCTTCGCCGTGGCTCCTCTCGTGTTCCTCCTGCATCCTCGGCAGCCTTGTGGCTCTAAGGTGGAGAGATGGGCGTGGGATGAAGTGAGGATAATGGGGGGGGGTCATGGGTATATATAGGCCTCCACCCCCTTTACATGTGTGACATTTGTCAATATGTAAGGGAGTCTCCAAGACACATGTTGTCTCTTATCCATGTATGATGACACATGGTGACACTTGCCATTCATACACCATGGCACATGTCTCACTTATGAGAAAACTTGTTGCTCAAGTAAGAGATTAGGCTTATGCATGAGATAACTTGTTACCCAAGCAAGAGGCTTGGCTTATGCATGAGATAAATTGTTGCCCAAGCAAGAGGCTACACGATGAGACGTGTTAGTCTTAGAATGATGACACATGTTACTAATGGGTTTTTGACACTTGCCCTGACTATATAATGACACGTGTCCCATAATTTCCTCTCCATGTCTTACTTTTGCTAATGACACTTAATTATCACTAATGACGGGTAATCAATACTAATCGCGCTTAATTATTCTTAACGTTGTGATTATGGTCTAATGAGCATAAATCTATAACATTATGACCCTATGCTAGTAGTGGCTTCTACTACTTATAAGGTACTACCAAAATTCTAGATTACTAGATATGGTACTATGTTTTGATGTGCTACACAATCCAATGAACCCTTTAAAAGTCATAATTATTCAAGATGGTCTCTGATGTTTACAAAACAAGTTTCAATGAAATTGTTGCATCAAAGCGAATCTATTGACTGTGTCAAACACTATCAATTAAATATTTCATTGAAATAACACTTGATAATTTTGAAAAGCATAGTGTACGAAACGGGTATTACAAGTACTGCCGGAAAAGTATCCCGTACTTGTCCTCCTCCTTTTTATCTTATAATCTTCATTTTTTAAGGTCCTTGTAACCCTTCCTGGATCCCTACTTAGCCAAAGAAATAGAGGGAGGAGGCCGATAGGCGAAACCTATACTTTGGAACTCGCTTGCAACGGAATCACCCGTGAGCGTGCAAGAACCTACTCGGATGCAAGACGATGAGACAGACACCCCTTTGAAGGCGTGGCCTATGCTTGATACTTCGGACAAGGTCAAAGCTCTACACAGTAGAGAGTCATTATTGCCGAACAAGCCCTACTTGTCAACGTACGATAGAAGCGCCAATACATCGAAAATCCATGCGATACACAAGGCAGCCACAGACTGGGTTTTGGGCTCTAATCCATACGACGTCGCTCACCTCATTGGGAAGGAGACCTTCTCATGCAACCTGAAAATAAATGAGGGCTTTGCTCACCACAAGGCAATGAGTCCAATTAATCAATTTTATTTAGGTCAAGTATTTTTCGCAGTCCCTTTTTTAAATTTTTTTTATCACTTGTTTTGAGTCAATTCAATACAAACGCCAAACGTTTTTGTCTTTTCTTTGATTCCTATTGATCCAAAAATAGAGGGAGAAGGTCGGAAAAACAAAGCAAGAGGACACGAAGATGGAAATCTCACCTTAGTGCCTAAATGATGAATGCTCAATTAGAAGACTTACAATGCTTCCCAACTCTATCCATGTAGGATGCAAAACATGAATTTATAAATCTATACTATATGCCGATATGCACACGGAAATCTTCCTACGCAGGCAATTGCTAGCGTGAAGAACCAAATATTAGAGACACAAAGCGAAACCTAGTAGTCTTGTCTTGGAATCTCCTCGGTACCCACCACAATGGATCCTGTCAGCGTTGTATGGAGACACTCGTGTGCGGTGGTTTCGAACTATGTGTTCAATAATTAATTATTTCTAAGTCCAAATGATAAGACTATAGGTGCATGCAAAGGTTATTAGGTGTTTGGCCTTAGATTACACGATCAAGCAAGTCTAAAGATCAAGGGCTCAATCCACAAAATAAGAAAAACAAAACTGGGAAACAAAATAAACAAAGCGGTGAAAGCACGACAAAACTACGGTGAGGCCCCATGTGAACAAACACTTGGAAATTAGGCCCAAATGTCCAAGAGTCCAAGGTACCTGTATTATTACAAATTAATAAAAAATCTCTCTCTCTCGCTAAAAATAAAACTCTAACTATATACTCTCTCTCAAGTCCTCCAGCTCTCTCCTGATGATGAGGATAGAATAGCCGACTTCGCTTTCCAAGGTTGCTCAGGATCCCATAGGCCATCCTCCTCAGTCCGTGGTCCCTCACAAGAAAACAAGAAAGAAATGTCATATAGTTCACAATCAATTTATACAATAGGTAGAGATAAGCAACAATGGCTAAGCAAATTCAAAGATAAAGTTCTACTCTACAAGTTGATGCTCCCCGGCAACGGTGCCATTTGAAAAACGAAGAGGTGAGAGTCGCTAAGTAATGGTCTAACAAATTAGGCTCACAGTCGCTGAGGTGACTACTCAAGTCTTCTCGTTTATCAACAATTAATCCACACAATCAATCAAGCAATTAACAGCAAGGATTAAAATTTATTATACCCTACTAAGAATGTATAATGGCAAGCATTTAGGGGTCGAACACAGGAAGCAAAGGACTAAAGAAAACTAAGTAAAAGGCAAATGCCCTATGTCTTGTGTATTACTTAGCCAAAATGAACCTTTTTTGTGGGCTTTTAATTTTATATTTTTTTGTTTTTTTTTATTTACTACTTTTATATTTTGATTTTTAATTTACTGATTTTGTATTTTCTTTTTATATTTTGTATTTTTATTTTTTCTTTTTCTTTTAATAAAGATATAATATATATAAGGAATGTATATACACTAGAGATAAGAGAGAGATAAAAATAGGGAAAATACTCAAAATACAGGAAAGTAAGTGTTCTTGTGGTTTTTATATTTTTCTAATGTTTTTATGATTTTTTTATATTTTTTTGCTAATTTATTTAGTATTTTTAAAGGCAACAATACTAGAAAACAGTAAACAAAGTTGTTGGCTGAAATTAAAATAAGGATGAAAAATATAAAACAAATTTCAAAACTCCTCAAATTAATTTTAAAATAAAATATCATAACAGAGAAAATTCAGAGACCGAAATTATATTTTTAGGGATTTTGTGGAATTTTTAAGATTTTGGGGAATGTTTTTGGGGTTTTATAATTTTCAGGAGTTTTCTTTTATATTTTTAGTGATTTTAAGTCTGAAGCAAAAACACACAGAAATACACAAAATAATTTTTTTGGAGTTTTTTAAATATTTTTATAATTTTATGTATTATCTAATGCAACAGTGCTGGAAATGCATGTTTTTAATGTTTTATAAATATTAAAATGCACAAAAAATGCAGAATAAAAATATAGCGTCAAAGAGGAACATACTGAGGTTATGCTATTTTTTTTTGGGAATTTTTAGAATTTTGTAGATGTATGAAATAAATAAAAACAACGAAGAGAAAAATCAATTCTAGCAGGGGCATTTATGTAAATATCACAAAGTTAAGGGGCTCAAATAAATTTCTATAGAAATATATAGATGATTAATCAAAATCCAAGACTGAAGGCAAATAGCTAACCCCGTAAGGGTATCTGTGCAAAAAGTCCAAAGTCACATGCACAAGCACGTGACGGGCAAGGACCTTTCTGTAATTACTCTAAAACCCAGAGGCTCTCTTGCAAAGTTTCCAAAAATATTAAAACTAATACAAAGTTTCCTGGACTAAATAGAAATACCCAAAACTTCGAGGGTCCCTATGTAAAAATCCCACACCCCACGTTCGTGAGTCACGTGAGGTGACGTGGACAAGGACCTCGGTGTAAATATTTAAACTTCGAGGGTATTTTCGCAAATATTAGAAAACTTTATAACAGCAGAGGACAGTTTATATGGTAAACATTAAATACAAAAAAATGCTACGGTCGAAAGTACAAAATACCCAGCACGGGTGCAGATCGAACGATGGTGGCGCCTTCACTTGCCAAGTGTCCGCCCGAGGATACGCACTGACACTTTTCCTCCCGCGACTGAGATTAGATGATCAGGATGGAATCGACAGTGCTGGAGGGTCTGAATCCAAGGGTTGTTGCTTCATCTGGAGCTCTGGCTATGATCGGATGGACGAGAACCCCGAAGGAAGAACATGGTAGATCCACTAGCGAGGCGACCTTCCCCGCCTTCGATCCTCGATCTCCGGCATGCAAAACGGATTAAAATTGGCTGGGGGGTCCTGAAGGTATCCTCTGTCGACTGGAGGCATCAGAAATCGTCACAAGGCAGTGGTGTTCGCGCCAAAGGTGGCGGAGCTGGAGGCTCTAAGTAACTCCGGCGTATGGTCAAAATCTCCCCCAGTCGCTTTCGTGGCTCAAAACCTGCAGAAGAGAGGTGAAGGGGTCGAGGGAAAGTTGTCTCAACCCCGCGGAGAGGAGGATGTGTGTGGGATGATCGTCGGCGATAGGAGGAACTCGAACTCCGACCGTGCAAAAAAGACACGATTTTGTGGCAAATCGAATGGGATTGAAGATCAATTTTTGATCAAGGATCACTCGTGGTATCCAATGGAACTGAAAGGAAATAAAAAGGGGAATAAAACGCTCACCTGAGATGCGCCAATGGCGAGGGTGGCGACGCAATTTGAAGAGATGGATCAACCTCGATTCAACGCCTCCTTGATCCCCCGAAAGGCCCAAAGTATTCCTGCTGTGACCAGGGATGTCATCAAGGTCTTTGGTTAGGGTTTGGGTGGTGGAAGAGTGATCAAAAAACTAATGGACGGTCGGGGGGTATTTTTGAAGAGTTGACGGGCGACACCCAAAATCGAGGAGGATCGGCCGAATCGACAACCCACTCCCTGAGAAAACACTAGGGCATGAATCACCATTCCTCAAGGGACAAAAGTCAAGAAGAGTTCATCACGAGAATGTCTAAGACGCACCCTCCAAAATTCCAAGAAAACGCCAAAAAAACAGTCTGACATGGAGCCAGATCTCAGTCAGGGAGTTCACCGAGGTCAACCAAGGAAAGGACTTGGTTGGTCCACGTGGACGAACCAGGAAAATCCCTGGAAAAAATGTTTTATTAATTCGATTATAAATAATAAATAATTTAATTGTTTTTTTATACACAATAAAAAATGTTTGTTAGTTTGTGAATTATTTTATGATTATTTTTACTTGTTTTTTAAATGTATAAAATTACAAGTTGCCTTTTTAGGCCTTTATAGGTATACATATCTCTATATTTTAATAATTTATGTTTATTTTGTATATTTAAATTTATTTATTTTGTTTATTACTTTATACATTTGTAAAATATTTTTATACACTTAAATATATTTTTATTTTATTTTTCTGATGTAATTTGTATACTTAATAAAATAGAAGTATATTCTATGTATGTATATTTATAGATATTATACCTATGTATTATATACATGTGTTTTATTTTTGTATTTTCCTGAGGTTTTTATTCTGATTTTAATGCACACAAATATTATAAATAATATTTAAAAAATATAAAAATATAAAATTATGAAAATAATGTATAAATAATAAAATGAATATTTTAATTTGTACAAGTATACAATAGAGGTCCAAAACTCAACTTCGAAATTGTAGCTCTCCAAAATGCGAAACTACCTTCATGAAATAGCTTATTAAAAGATATATATAATTAAAAGTGATTTTGATTCGTTTCGAGTTTTTATTTGCAAGATGCAGGTCTCGGATGTTGGGATTCTGGAATATTATTCAAATCATAACTTTTTATCTATACATTATTTTTTTGTTAAATCAATACTGTATTTTTCTTTATTTCATTATCTACAACTTTCATGGACAAAATTTCTTTATTTGAAGTATAAAAAGTGGAACCGAAAATAGGTCTCAAAATGAATAAAGAATGAATTAAATAAAAGGGATTTTATTATATTTTGGCCCTTATCTCCCCCAATAGTATTCATTATCGACCTAGTCATCGAGATGCCTAGGTCTCAGGGTTTTGGGTCATAAAATATTTACAATATTTTATTCTTTTTACTTTCTTTTCTTTATTCTATAATTTTGGCTTTAAAAACCACATTTTATGCACTATTTACACAATGATGCATGAATACTAAAATGTCTAAACTACACCTATTTGCTCATATTTACTAGGGTTTTTAAGGCCAAAATGATAGAATAATGATGATGAAATGTAGATTCATCATCCCCCTTTACTTGCCTTTGCTAGTTTATAGCAAACACTTATGCAATAAGCGTAGAAAAAAAACAAAGAAAAGAAAAAGAAGAAATGTGGATTACATTTAATTATCAAACTTGTCTTCACAAAATCAAAGTTTGGAGCTTAAGTCTGACCTTTGGAATTTTAATGCGGGTGGAACCTTAATGGGAATCGAATTTGAAATCCAACAGCCTTCGAGAATCCCAAAAATTAGTTCAAGTCTCCTCAGTAGGGAGGTTAGAAATATTTCAACTCATACGCAAACCCTTATGACTATGAATCTGACTTGTACAATGTAAGTGATAGTGGCTCTCCCCAACTGATGTGACAAAGAGATTGACTTCTCCAATATGACAACCCAATGATTCCCCAATCCAATAACTCATTCCTCAAGAAGCAGTGTATTCCCTTCTAAGTTCAAGTGGCAACCAACTCAATAAGAGGGGGCGAAGAGAAGAATGAACGGTATCCAGTGTAGCTACCTATCCTAGGATGCAAGACCAGTGTTGTCAAGTTATCCAGCTGCTGGCTCACATGATTTGACTTTGAAGCTCAAGCTTTCTTATTTGACTATAACAATATGTACTCTCCGGTAGGCATTTTTTTTTGTACAAGCCTGTCCACTTATTGAGTTTTTGCTTTTTGCATTTTTTATAATACTATATACAACAGCATTTACACAGGAGTTTTCCTCTTGAGCCGATAGACTATCCCTCTTTTGAAGCTTTATTGCAACCACAATCTCCTATCCTCAAAACTCATCATCAACGGACGGGTTGGGATGCACTTCCCTCCTAGAGGAGGACAGGTGTTTCCACCTGTGTGCGTCTCATACCGGCAATCCAACCCCCTCACCACTCCAATTGAGTTGAGCCATGTGAAAGGTGCAAGTGTCCAAGTTAGGTCATTATCAACAAGAGTCGTGCGTGTGCTCCGAAATACTCTACTTAGGTAGTCAAGAATCCATTGAACCAAGTCTCGTGAACCTTAAAGAAATAAGTCAGCTAGATTCGAAGTACCTCAATTCAAGCTCCTTTATGGTTCCTGTTATAAGGTAGATTTTAAAGTTCAACCAAGCTCCAATCTCTAGATTTTACTTAGACTTGTTCAACCATTGAAGTCAATCCAAAAAAATGCTCTTGCTATGCAAATGCTATGCAGAAAATATTTTTGTGATGCGATTTTCATGGGTTTTTGAAAAAATGATGCATATGCATTTTTTAGATTTTTCAAAAAGATTTTTCAAATGCTTTTGGTATTTTAATTTTGCAAATGTTTTTTAGAATTTTTGAAAACCAAAAGGTTTTTGGCTAAAAACTAGGTACAAATATTTATACGGGGATGCATCTTTTATTTACAAGAATTAGATTTTCAGAATTTAAAGGGTAAGTGGTCAATTTTATAAGTATATACATAGAGAATTTTAGGTGAGATGTATATATTCCTCAAACTTATTTGACAAAGGTTTTCCAAACAATTTTAAAAACTGTAGTCCAAAATAATTTTACAAACATGTACACACATTTGAAAATTTTTTTTGCAAAGGTTTTTCAAACAATATATATATATATATAGAGATTTTTCAAATATTTTTGCAACCATTTTTCAAAACATTTGCAAATCGTTTTTCAAACATTTTATTTCATGCAAAGAGAATAAATTTTACAATCAAATGTTTTTACAAAGGTTGAAAACATGTATCAAAACGTTTTCCAAAAGGTTTTCAAGTGATTTTCACAAGGATTTTCAAACTATTTTCAAACATTTTGTAAAATAACATTTTCACCTGATTTATTAATCAGTACATACAAAAAGAATTTGAGGAATAATAGAATATTTTTATTAAGGTTTTTAATGAATTTTAAAGATTTCTTCGTAGCCATATTTATTAGGAAAATACGAAAGTACGAGTTATGGCTAAAGTATGTACGTAGTATATACGACCCCCTAATACTTGGCTTGAGTTATGTCCTCATAGATTAGAGAGAAAAGTGAAGACATAACTCGTATTGAGTGTGGAAAAGTCTATAGAATAGACGAAAAAGCGATGAATGAACGAATGAATGATAAGTTGACCGTCCCCCCTATACTTAGGATCAAATAATCCTAAGTATAGCTGACTATACACAAGGCAGAGAGGGTCAAGGGCAGGAATGAATAGATCATACTCAGATTGTCTCCCCCTATACTTAGGGTAAAATATCCTTAAGTATAGACAAGAAGAGGAGACAATGGAGAGGATCGAAATTAGAGAAACTCAGGTTGCATACCCCCTATACATAGGACAAAGTATGTCCTAAGTATAGAAGACTGTCTACGAGGGTTGATACCTTTTTGATATATGCAGAAGTTAGAAAAGGAAAAGAAGAAAAGAAGAAAAGAAGAAAAAAGATCAGAAGATGGGTATGAAAAACATGGGATGCGCGTCCCCCCTATACTTAGGATAAAGTACATCCACAGTGTAGCAGTGATGAAGGGGATGACATCATGTCATTAGAATAAGATAGAAGTTAAAGAAAAGAAGAAAAGAAGAAAGTCATTCAAAAATGTTTTTCTCTTCTTTGCCTTCCTCTACTGCTTTGGAAATATTCGGCGCATCCCTGTAGATTACTCGAATAGAGTCAATGACAGACATGAACGTATCATGTTCAAGGTAAGGCTTCAAAAGCTGTCTATTGACTACAAATGCTTATGCGTCAGTTGACAAATTAGATATCAATACACTTCCATTGTCACGCACATGCTTAACCATAAACGGTCCAGTCCATTTGCGCTTCAATTTGCTTGGAAAGATCTTTAATTTCACATCAAACAACCACACCTTCTGACCTGGCTCGAAGGACTTGCGAGGATATGCTTGTCATGCCACATTTTAACCTTCTCCTTATACATCAGGCTGTTGTCGTATGCATAATCTCTGAATTCCAATAATCTTTTTAGATCCATTTTTCTGTTCTTCCCTGCTTTCTCAGAGTCCAAATTATATATGTTAATGGCCCATAAAGATTTGTGAATTAATTCAACGGGAAGATGACATGGCTTTCCATACACAAGGAGGTAGGGAGACATTCCCAAGGGTGACATGTACGTTGTTCTGTATGCCCAAAAATAGAATCAAGCAACTGAGACCAGTTCATGCGATCCGAATGCATAAGCTTCTGTAGAATTGTCTTGATCTCCCTGTTTGAACATTCAGCTAAGCCACTGGACATCGAGTGTAGGGTGAAGCAACACGATGTTCATGTTAGACATGTGAGCCCCATAGAACCATTCTTAAAATAAATGTTATTGTAATATATATGTTTATCAATAGAAGTTATTGATGTTTCACTCCCTTTCTGAAATTAAATGAATGAATGCACTATAAGGTCCCTCTGTACAATTAGGGTTATGTACCATGGCCATCTTGATGATCATATAGCTGTTGATTAATTAAATGAATCATAGAAGCTGGTGTTTGGATAAATTTCTAAGGAGTTAGATAGAGGACTCATCAAGCACCGTCAAATGATTATTAAGAGATGATCTCCAACCCGGGAAGGAGATGGCAATCCTTTCTCACATAGGATGATATCTGATCGACTCTCGATGCAGGTCCTCTACATGGGAATAGTGATTCGGAGGTGTCAGATTAGTTATGTCAATGGGTTGACTTAACGAGATCGAGATAACCTAAGTCCTATGGTGAATGTTTTATAGCATAGGCACGCATCTCTGACCGGAGACAGATGTGTTACTATGAACCTTGAAGAAGACAGTGTAAAATTGATCTTTATCTTCAGGTTGATCATAGGTCTTCCAGTATGCAGAATGTATAGGTATTGGGAATACCTGAGGGTGATGTGATCATAAACGATTGTATAACCATGATGCTTCCATTCCGAGGAGTGATGAAATAGGTCTGGACTTTAGTAACTCCTCTCAGTAGATAAGCAATCTGATCTTGGTCCAAATGTTGGATATTGGTCTGAATGGATCAGATGCAATGAGAAGATTAGATTTGCGGTCTTGATTTAATCAAGCATATGTGGGCGGTTCGTAAGACCTGAATTTGAGATGAGATCTCAACATCCAAGTCACTATACGTGGAACAATACAATCGCCCTATCCTTATCTCTAAGTATCTACGGAGAAAGCACATTATTCTTGAAGGAGTTCAAGAATAATTCCTATGACTAAATGTGTATCCATGCAAGAAGATCTTCATGATTAAATGGGATTTAATTATCATGTACAATATAATTGAGATTCATATTGTAAGAATGATTATCCAAGATAATTAAATGGGATTTAATTATCAAGGATTACATAATATGGATAGCACTATCCATAATATCTGTATTTTATAAATGTGATTTATAATATGTATATATATATCAGAGAGAGAAACTTTGTAAATAACATTTGTTAATTATTAATGTGGTTGGGATTCACGATAGTTTATTAATTGGAAATGTAATTTACAAATTAGTTTGGGTTGTGAATATGATTCACATATATTTCAATGGCATGGTTGAAATATTCACAAATTAATTTGGAATTAATCTGGTGAATAAATTTCTGATAATGATTATTATAAATTCGTTAAGAAATAATAGTATAAAATAAAAATGGAGAAAAAACCACCAAATAAGGTGGCGTCACCAATGACATAGTCAAAGGTGACGCCCCCTCATTTTTAGGGGGAGATTTGTTATCTCCTCTTTTGTTATATCGTTATCTCTTAATAATTGATTTTATGTTATATTAAATTATGTTTATAGTAATATAACATAATTTTGATTTAATATAAATTAATGTTGTTGTTTTTTAACCAACGATCATGGCCATTGATTAATACATAGATCAACTTGGGCGTTGGGTCTATGTGTCCCATGGATTGAGATCCATTGGATGCCAAACTAATATATGAGGAGGGCTAACCTAACCTGTCAAAGGTACATAAACAAATTTGTACAAGGTTACTACTCTCTCTCTCTCTCTCTTTCTCTCGTACTCTCTCTCTCTCTCTCTTCTTCAAGGTGGTCGACCATCCTGTATTGAAAAAGAGAGTCTCTCATCTTTGCCTTCGACGACTCGAGGATCTCCGTCTTCTTTTGGTCTGTTTGCTTTAAAGGAAGACAACGGATTTCGTTGGACAAAATCAGGGGTTTCATTGCTTGGATCTTCATCGAGGATTGCAGGAGGAACGCGTCTCATCATCGCACCCGCAAGTGCATTCGTCGTGGATCGGACTTAAGACAGGAGGATGTCTTATTTTGAGAACTTGTGATTATAACCATGATTCAAGAGGTATTTCTTACACTTTTTGGTTTGATGAAACGATCCAAGAAATGTTCTCGTGATCATGTGGTTTCATCACTTGATTAAAAATTTTAATTTCCGCCGCATCCAGCGACTAGTGGGAGTAGTCGCCCCGATCGCATATGATGCGATCGACAGGCTTCCGCGATGCGCTTGAGGGTCTCAATATCCTTCAGAGTGGTATCAGAGCCATGCTGAATAATGTTTTGGATATGATCCGTAAACCTAGGACGACTTGGGATTGAAAGGGTCGCGAAAGTTTTGTCGCATTTCAATTTTCGCACCTCTGTCTAATTGGATTTTTTAGTTCTATTTAAATTGTTTAAACACAAAATTTCAATTGGATTTTGTTGCCCATTAAATAAGGAAACCATAGGATCTGAGTTTGTGTAATTTGAATTTCATTTGCTCAAGATATGGCCCTTTGAATAAATATGTATTCACTGTTGCGGGAACAACAGATCTAAAACGTGATTAATGAGTTATTTACTGTTTTGATGCAACTCGAAATTCATGAAATATCACTTGGGTTCTTTCATAAATAAAATTGGAAATCTTAGGAAACTGAGTTTTCAATTTTGGATTTAAATATATCAAGATAAGTTAATTTCAGTGATTGGGGGTTACTGCTGGAATTTGACAATCTTGATCATGAACCTTGTGATAAGACATTCAAATATGACGATGAAAATTAATAGTTAATTTTCTGAAATAATTAGTGATAATATTTGTGAAATATTTAAAGAGATAATTATTTCAATGAATGCCATTTTGCTTAAACAAAGATGATAAGATAGTTGATCATGATCACTAATTGGTTGACATGAAATCATCAACAAACATTTTTTCATTAAAAAATCTTAGTTTATCTTATAATAGTTGTAGGACAACTCTTACATCAAAAACCACTTCCTTAAATAGGATTGGCGATTTGTTTAACAAATCTCCTTATAATATTATCAAAATGTTTTGATGTATATTATATGGTATAATTTCAGTGGAAAACCGATAAGCATCTCAAAGTACATGATGATCTATCTGGCATTATCCTTTCCTGAGGTGGATATGGTGCATAGTAGGAGAGCATTGGGGTTGCGGGTTGCAACGTATTGTTAGTAATGTGAGCCCGGCGAACCATTCCTACAATAAATGTTATTTTAATAAATAAATTATCAATGAAAATTATTGATTATTTTCACTCCCTTTCTGAGATTGAATGAATGAATGCACTATAAGGTCCCATTGTACAATTAGGGTTATGTACCATGGCCACCTTGATGATCATACAACTGTTGATTCATTGAATGAATCATAGAGGCTGATGCTTGGATGAATATCTAAGGAGTTAGATAGAGGACTCATCAAGCATCGTTAAATGATTGTTAAGTGATGATGTCCAGCCTGAGTAGGAGATGGCAATCCTTTTCTCAAATGGATGATATCTGACTGACCTCTTGATGCAGGTCCTCTGCATGGGAATAGTGATTCGGAGATGTCAGATTAGTTGAGTCAATGGGTTGACTTAACGAGATCGAGATAACCAGAGACCTATGTTGAATACTGTCACAACATAGGCATGCATCCTTTGACCGGAGACAGATGTGTTGCTATATGTCTGAGTGTGTACATTTGGCAGACCAACAGGTTGATGACCTAACCGAGGTCTATACATCGGCGAGCTGGTGTGCATGTTAGGACATATGAGTAATACGATCTCTCAAAGGGATCATACAGGTTCACTTATGAACAGGGAGACACGAGCTCACTGATGAGGTATTGGGACTGATCGAATTCCATGCATAGTCGTCATTGCTTTGGAAGCATGACATGAATTTGAAGGTAAGATATATGCTTTGTGAAAGCATATGATCTATAGCAAATCCCAGTGACCAAGATTGAGAAACTTAATGATCAAACCCTGAAGATGACAGTATAAAAGTGATCTTTATCTTCAGAATGATCATAGGTCTTCCAGAATGGAGAGGTACAGGTATTGGGAATACCTGAGTGTGATGTGATCATAAACGATTGTATAACCATGACACTTCCATTCCGAGTGAGTGATGAAACAGGTTTGGATTTTAGTGACTCCTCTCATCGGAGAAGTAACCTAATCTTAGTGCATGAACTGGACATTGATCTGAATGAGATTTAGATGCAATGAGAAGATTTTGGTCTACGATCTTGATTTGATCAAGCATCAGTGGGAGGTCCATGGGATGTAGATTTGAGATATGATCTCAACATCCATGTCACTATACGTGGAACAATACAGTCGCCCTGTCCTTATCTACAAGTATATGCAGAGAAATCGCATTATTCTTGAAGGGTTCAAGAATAATTACTTAAGATCTAGCAATGAAGAAGTAATGATTAAATGTGATTTAATCATCTTGATGTGTGAAGAAATTATCCAATATAATTAAATATGATTTAATTTTTATGGATAATAATAATGGGGATAGAAATATTCAATTATTCATAATATATTATAAATGTGATTTATATGTATTAGAGAGATCCAATTATAATTTTTATTTGTTGATTAATTATTGTGTATTGGATACACATTGTCTAATTAGTTGACAATGTGAATTATATGTTGTTTTTTGGTTGTGAATATGATTCACAATTTTCCAATGTCGAGATTGCAATATTCCCAAAATTAATTGTGAATTATTTTGGTGATTAAATCCAAAAAAAATTGTTGGAAATAAAAAATGGAGAAAATCAAGGATACATGCAATCTCATGGAAATCCATGAGATTGCCCCACTTGGAAGGTGGTGGGCGGCACCCAATTCCTATATGGAATGGGTGGCCGTCCCCCTTGAATGTACATGGAGATGTAATCTCCATGTATATTCTCTCTTTATTTGTTGGTGTAATTTAGGATTGATTTATATTTGATTTAGTCAAATATATTTTAATGTAAATTAAATCACAAGTTGTTGTTTTTTTACCAACAACAATCTTGACAATTGGATTGACATAAATTCAATCTCATCTATAAATTTTATATGTCCCATGGATTGAGATCCATGGATCCCAAAACCCTATAAATAGAGAGGCATACATTGCTCTCTTGTACATGCAATATTGAAGCTCTCTCTCTCTCTCTTTCTTCTCACATGCCAACCCTCTCTCCCTCTTCTTGGTGGCCATCCACCAAACCCTAGAGGAGAGTCTCATCGATGCTCTCACCACCGCGCTGTCGCTTCGACATTCTTCGGTTCTCCGTCTTCTTGAAGTGCTACGCTCGCAAAGAGCATTCGATCTCATACGACGAGATCAGGAGAAACCGTGCTTGGATCATCTTCTTGGATTGCGAGGACTACGCGGTTCATCTCCGCGCTCGCAAGCGATCTCACCGACGATCGGACTTGAGACGGGAGGTCTCTTCTCCTAGAGACTTGATAAACCACGCTTCAAGAGGTATTCCTTACACTTGTTGTGGTTATAGATGAAACGATCCGAGAACTGTTCTTGGATCGTGTGGTTTCATCGCATGAAAATTTTTAAATTCCGCTGCACAGAACAACTAGTACGACTATTATTTCTACGTCATATCCGATACGACGATCACACTTCCGTGATGCGCTTGAGGATAAATTCAATATCCCTCACGTATGTGGTCCATCCCACTATCGTCAGTACTGGCCATGACAGCGGGTAGGGACTCGATAATGCAAGAGAAGTCAAAATGTATTTTTATAATTATTAAAATTTGAATAATACGTACTTTGTGATTATACCTACTATTCAAGTAAATATCAAGTTTGTTGATTGATGATTGATTGAAGATTAATTAATGTGATTAAATTAATTATATCTAATAAACACCCTATTATGAATAGATGTGTATTTCCCTTGGAAGAATTAATTATGTGAATATGATTCACGATAATTAATTATTACAATTTTAATATGAGGTGGAGGATCACATAAGTGACATCCATGGTCTCCCGTCAAGGAAAGGATTCCGTTGCCAGATGTTGTATATAGGAGATGCCTGTCCAAAGTGACAGATCCTATATATGATTTATTTGGATCGGGTTCTTTGCTTTTTGAAATACTAAGGCAGTATATATAGTGACCCCAATATCGAGTCCTCATATTATTGTGGCGATATTGGATTGCATATAGCGAGTATTAAGCATGTTGACGGTTGGTTAATTAACAACGGGTCAACATCATCGTAGGGGGGTTGGCCCGGGTGTTAAAGACCGAATTGGGAAATGCAAGTTGGATTTACAAGGCGGAATGAGTTCCTGCTTCTTTTTATTGGAGTCACAAGTTCTCATATTATTGGTATGTGACAAAGATAGGAAAGGGAGATCCCAGAGCTTGCTTGAGATATAGCGGTAAGTATATCTCTTACTTTGAAAAAAATAAGGGAATAATCTTTCAAAGTTGACATAGCAAGACGAATTTGATTTAAAAATGCCTTAATCAAATGTCTCAGAAATGAATACATAGTTATATATTCTAATATAGTGCATGCTTTAATTTCAGAAAATTAAGTCCATGAGCCAACTTAGTAGGCTCCTGGAGGTCAATCAGTTGACCGGACCAAATTATTCAGATTGAATCCGAAATTTGGATCTGGTCCAATCTACTTAGCGCGTCTCATATATGCTCATCAAGGACAAGATAACAAACCCTAAGACTACGGAAGATAAATCATATAATGAGAAATATGATGAAGACCATAATCTGTCAAGGTGTTGTATCCTTGGGCCATTGTCCAATGTGCTTCAGAAGCAACATGTGGAATGAACCATTGCCAAGAGATTATGCTGAATCTGAAGGAAATGTTCGGTGACATATACCGCACACAGCGTTACAATGTGATGAAAGAGCTTATTCGCTGCAAGATGCAGGAAGGGACCTCTGTCAGAGAACACGTACTCAAAATGTTTGGGTACCTCTCTGAGTTGGAAGCCCTGGGAGCCTACATGGATTCTGACATGGAGGCTGATTTTATTCTCCTGTCCCTCCCTAAGTCTATCAACAACTTTATTGTGTCTTATCACATGAGCAAAGGTGATTTCACTAACGCTGGGCTGTTAGCTACATTGAAGTCTGCAGAAGACGGGATGAGGAAGGACGACCCCTCTGCTAGTGCAATGGTTGCACAAGTGAGAGGAAAGCGCAGGCAGAAGTAAGGTTCTTGGAAGTCCCGACCCAGAAGAGAAAGAAGAAGAATCAAGGAGTTGTTTCATCTTCTAGTGCTTCTACACAAATGACATCGAAAAAGGCTGATGTTCGTCACCACTGCAAGAATCCGGGATGCTGGCGACGTAACTGCCCCGATTACCAGAAGTCTGTTGACAAAGGTAAAGCCCCAGTAGGTATGAAATCTACTTTCATAATTGAAACTAGCTTTCTCGTTGTATGAGAAGGAAGTTGGGTTATAGATTCTGGTGTTTCTGTTCATTTATTTAAGTCGTTGCATTTGTTTCAGGAAACTAGGAATCTGGAGCAAGGGGAGATAGTCATCCAGATGGGATCTGATGCAAGTGTTGCAGCAGTCTCCATCGAGACGTGCAAGCTATCATTATCTAGTGGTCGAGTCCTAGTACTTAAAGAGTGTCTTTATGTACCTGAAGTAAGGAGGAATTTAATATATGTATCTAAGCTTGTTAGACATGGATACTACTTCTTGTTCTGTAATAAGTTAGACATTAATCAATATGATAAATTTATTGCGGAAGGTGTTCTGACTTATGGTGGACTCTATGAATTGTGCATTGACGAATGTGTCATAAATGTCACTACCATTGATAATAAAACCCCTAAAGATCCAGGGAGAATGGAAATCATTCGAATATGATTTGACATCAAAGGCTTGGTCATTTATCTATTGATAGGATCAATAAAAATGATAAATGATAGACCATTAGATTTTCTATAAGTTCAATATTTACCTACCTATGCACATTGCATTCGAGGTAAAATGACAAGGATGCCTTTTCGTATCAAGA